>JAEQBH010002191.1:0-600000 GCA_016808115.1 Tetrastigma voinierianum
ATTATACATTTTCAATATTGGTATAGTTGATAATGAGTGGTAAATATCAAAAGAAAATAAAAAAGGGAAATAAAACAAGAAAAAAATCTGCAATCTGTAATTTGTAATGACTAACAAGAAAGGAAGAACTTGGAACATTTCTTTTCCTTTTTTTTTTCAAATTTTTTCTCTACTTTCCCCAGCTTTAATTGACAGTCGTTGTAATATATTTAGAGGCATCGTGTTGTTTCTCTCTTCATAACAGTTAGTTTCCACCCTGCTTTGTCATGCCCAATGTTGGAAGATAAATGTCAACTTTTTATTTGAAAAATCTGGAAGTTCCATGTGAAAAAAGGATAGCATTTATTGAAATTTCATTTTTATTGTGGAAATTTGACACTTGGGTCTCTCAAACTTCAACGGGAAAAATAGCCCATGATAAAATGAATTGAGATGCAGTGAACTTCACCTAGTTCTCGCATAGAGCTCATGGCAGATGCTTAATAAATAATAATAACAATCATGCAATAGTATTTTTTTTTTCTTCAGTTTTTTTATATGTTATGATTATGGAGTGTTGCATATGCATTTTTCAGCTTGGTGGTATGCTTGGCGGGCTTGCAACATCATGGCTTCTTGGTCCTGCATGGAAGTACGAGTCCCTGTCCAAAGATGGGCGAAGAGCATTGGTTGATAGGGCACCAATTTCCCACCTCACTAACAGAAATAGAAAAGCTTGATGATGATGCTTGGAATCGAACTTCGTTTCCTGACATGACAGAGCTCTCCCTCATCCGCTTCCACCAAAATTCTTTGGGATTCTTCTTAGTTATGTTCTTATATATTGGAGATTCTTTTTACTTTGATAGGGTTATGCATTGGAGATTCTTGTTTGAAAGAAACAAATGCATGCATGCATGAACGAACTACTGCTCATACTATACTTTTTGTTTCACAAATCCATCTCCTGGGAAAGGGGGTTTCATTCAGGTTAGGTTTTGCAAAGAGAGGTTCATGCCCTGATGTAAAGAGTGTTCCTGTTTGCTCAAAACTGGCTTCTTGTATTTCTCCAAATTCATGTACCGCCGGAAGTTTGTAAAAATCTTATTAAGTGGTATGATGTTTTAATGTTTGTCAAATCAGAAACAAACAATTCACAATTATGTCATGTTATTCAGATAAGCAACTCAATCGAACTGCTCATCTTGCTAAAAATCACAGTTATTATGAGCAAATAAGAAAGAAAACTGCCCGGCCAATCACTGGAAGTAATTGATTGAAATATGAAAAACCCACCCATTAGGAACTAAGGGATAGCTTCTATATGGGATTGCTGTAGATTTTTATTTCCTGATGTGTTTGAAGCAGAACCAGCTTGGTAGAAATGGAGTAGTTTAACAGAATAGAAGGCATGAAACCACAATACCCCAACTACCTTTTCTGGAAAATGGGGCCTTCTCAAGGCCTACAACTTATTTCTTTGATCAAAGCTCAAATCAACATCTGCTGAATTCACATAAAGATGTATTTGAGTTTTGTAGGACATCAGTTTTAACCCAACCAAACCCTGCTTCTCTTTCTTCTTTCTTTCTTTCTTTTTTTTTTTTTCTCTTTTATTTTTTTTTTCCATTTTTAAGAAAAGGCAAAAAAAAAACCCTGCATATCTTACACTTGGACTACTATCATTCTTCTGAAATCTGCAAGGCATTCTTCATTTCATTACCGGTCTCTCGCCTTCTCGAAAGAGGGTCTTCGGATCTCTTGCGCCATAACAGATGTAGAACAAAGATGAGAGGCCTGCCACCCTTTTGGCTTTGACCTTGAATTCATCTTTGGATTCATGTACAGACTGTCTCTTGCTGGAAAAAGAAAAAAACCAACGATTTCACTGGAGCTTTTTTACCATTCTAATCCATAACAAAACTGGTTACTCAACATCACTATGCTGTCAAAGCGCTTTGAATTTGTATGGTGAGGAGAGATGAACTATATACGCAACCATAAGAGGTAATGAAACACAATCAATCCAGATAAAACGAATAACCAGATCTTGTTGGATGAACCTGCAAAAGCTGTAAAGTACACAGGATGTCAATAACACTTGCCCAGTTTGTGTAATCATAAAAATAAAAAATAAAAAGTGAACTGGAAAAAAAAAAAACAGAATAATAAACAATTAGAATTCAACTGCCATCAAAATCATCCAAAGCAACTTAGCAAAACTTATTGGGTGCTTCCATCAAAATATGCCTAAATGAATCATCTTCAGATCGAGTGGGTTCCAGCTTTTTGATTCCCAATAGAAAGATGGAGATGCAGAGGCCATACCATTCTAATTATTAAAAACTGTCCAACATGTGGTCACCACAAAATCTCTTCCCCCAAGTAATCTCAAAATCCAAAGAGCCTCACGAAGCCGCTCATCTTCATATAGATTGAATATAGGTAACCTAGTACTCAGGATTCACCAAGCAGATAAGCATACTAAACATGTTCCATTCACCTAAGGCCAGATAGTTTGGTAGTCTCACAACTTCTGAGCAGCTCAAGAAAATTTAAAAAAATTCAGGACAAGTCAATGGCCTGAAGGCGCATCCCACACACAACCATGGCATGAAAGTGCATGGGCAGCCTCATTAATGGCAAGAGAAATAAGTTCAACCACGTAATAGGCAACACAAGTGGTTTATTCACTTGTTTCTATAGACTGCAAATCCTAACTGAAGCCCTACAGCACAAATCATATAGGGGGATCATCCTATCACAAGCAATAACTCAATAACTAAACTCTTGGAACAAAAATTACTGGGTCTCTGACAAAAAATCTAATTATTTGGGAAAAGGACATGTAAACTGTAGATTCTATATAGGTAACTGAGGCCCACAAGTTGGAGAAACTTTGACTCTTTTTGTTTTGGGGGTGAGAGAGGGCATAGGAATAGAAACTGCTCTCCATAGGCACAGGTTATCTGAAATAAAGATTTTTTTTATAGGCAAAAGAGTAATATCATTAAGAAGAGGCCAAACCCCAAAGGTATACAGGAGGTATACAGAGGCAGCCACAAGCCTATATCTGAAATAAAGATTTTGCATTCATAAGAAAGAAAATAGGATTTTATATCCATCAAAGTAAAAAAAATTCGGTAGCAACAATAGAGAGCAAACATAAAGATTTTATATTCCATCAAAGCAAAACAATGTGAGTGGAACAGCAGAGAGCAAACATAAGGCTCAATTTTTTGAGTTGGATAATAGCAGAACACACAGCCCCAACAAAATGCCAAACCAACTCTTGGTAGGGCAATCCCCTAAATGTGGTTTAAAGGTGCATGGATGTTTACAAAATCAGTGTACCAGCCATAAAGACCGAATAACTTCTGTTTTTTTCTCTTCTCCAGATTAAAGTTTTCAATGACATGCATTCATAGAACACCACCTAAGATGCTAATTCTTAATGAAAAGAGATGGACCATCCCCAAGTCATACTCTTTGATGGGCAAATAGGTTTATATTAATGAAAGGTGCACAACAAAATAAATGGTGCACGATCCAGGAGCACAGGGAGCACATACAGGCACCAGTATTCAATAGCATATTAGAAAGAAACATCCTCATTCCCTCTGCAGGCGACTAATGAAATCTAACACAATCAGATTTCCAACCAGAGAGAGGAGATTTAAGCAGGCATTCCTTCAATGCCAATTCAAACTGCTCGAATCCAACAGATTTTCCTCTCTTCTGCTCATGCTATTCCAAATGAAACCAGAAAAAGCATGAAAGAAAAAGCATCATGCAATCTCCAAACCTCTTGTTTTTGTCCAATAAACTACTGAGCAAACAAGATGTGTTCTTGATGCTGAAAGGCAAGACCACAAATACTCCAAACAGAAGAGAAGGTGAGGACCACAAACTATGAGCACACCACTATGGAGGATGTGATTAATTAAAGCCCCCATTTGCTTACAAAGATAATAACAACTGACTAGGAGCCAAAACTCTTGTCATAAGTTGATCAGTCATTGGGATGTCTTCTATACTGCTTCCCACCCACCCACCCTTGAAGGGTCACAAGAACTCTATACCTCCCTGACTGGGAACAGTACAGACACTTGTATATGCAAAGACTTGCTGAGAAACTTCCAAAACCTGGATTTAGAGACAATATTCTTGTATACACAGCAGTAGAAGCAATATTTCTTAAGGAAATCTAAAGGGGAACCAGTAGCAATATTTTCCCGGGATGCACCGAAGCATGAAAAGTAAAAAGGCAAACAAAATGGAGACCTCAAACTATAAGGCAACAAAAAAGTTAAGTTTCAAACGCTTTTTGAACTTCTACATTTGATCTGTCAGTTTCTAGTCTCTGGATCAGAGTTTTCAAGGGCTTTATAAAGAGTGTCCAAAAGAAAAGGAAACCCCTTTTTTGCAGATTCCTGCCGATGAACCCAAATAATCAATTTGAAATTGAACATTGATATGAATGGTAGACCATTTTTATGGGACCAAATCCATAGTCTAGATTAAAGAATATGCGGCAGCAGTAAAAAATATGAGCATATGCTCTTATATTGACTTCCATATATTCTAAATACTTTACCAGAGAGACATCAAGAGAGAGTAAGAGAGTTAACATTCTCATATAGCCTCCATATCTTCTCAAAATTTTTCCGAGAGAGAGAGAGAACAAAGATGCTCATATGCTCATATGCTCTAAGGTTCTCACAAGACTTCAATCTTTCATTAAAACAATATCCTTGGGAGGAGAGGGAGAGAGACAAAACTGTCATATGCTCTTAAAGTTCTCAAATGGCTTCCATACATTCTCCAAACTTCATCCTTGGTAAAGCGAGCAAATATGCTTATATGTTCAAAAGTTCTCACAGAAATGTATAGGGTTGTGACATATAAGGTTTACACTTTGATGCCTTATGCCAAGGGGTATGATACACCTCCCTTATCCTATATGTTCTTACCTTGACATGGGTAATACAGCTCGTTCTTACCTTGACATGGGTAATACAGCTCCCTTATCCTATTGACCAAGACATCGAGAAGTAGTGATAAGATGACATGAATTGTTTTTATCAAAAAAAGGCTATTTGAGATCGGAAAGGAAAATTATTGTGTAGACACATTGAATGCAGTTTAAGAAAACATAGAATCATAATCTAATAAACGATTTCATCTCTGTGAAGCCTTTCATTTTGATACCAACCGATAATCAACATTATTGATCAAAATTCGAGAATCAAATAAGGAAGACATCTGCGTGCGCTTTAAAAAAATCAGAGATGGCAACAACTTACATGATGATGATGCTGAGTATGGGGATGATGGAGACATGATGTTTTTGCCACTTCCTTTGTCCTGGCCTTGGCTAGTGTCAGATGATACTGTTGGCGAAGGTGACAGATTAGGGGACAACTGTGTCCTGGGAACCAGGGGAGGTGAGTGAGGAGAACTGGTACGAGGTGAAATAGCTGAAGGCAAAGGAGACATTGAAATAGGAGGGAAAATGAGAAGGCCCCTCGTCAGGGCTTGGTGCAGATGGGGAAAAAGCATTGCAGTTAGAACATGGTGAGGCATGACGGGTGTCAGGTGACGGAACAGGGGGGTATGATGGAGAAAGGTTGACATATTGTGAAGGAGATGGTCCCGCATAATCATCTGGTTCTGGAGATGGAGCTGGAGAAGGAGTAGGAGGGGTTGCATGAAGGGTATCCACCAGATAAGAAGATAAACTAACTCCCTTAACTGTACCAAAGACTGAGTTATCCAGGCCAGATCTCGAAGGAGCCTGTAAATTGCTTGAGCCAACTGCTTCAATTCAAAAAGACTCCTGAAAATCTGACACAACTGGCCTGAACTGTAACTGGTGGATCTACTGTTGAGCCAATTACATTTGTAATCTGCAAATACACATTCTGCATGGAAAAGAAATGTATAGTATCTCTGTTAAATACCAAATATCAGATCAGATATATGTATTGTGGTGCATCAATACAGTGATACTCAATCATTCAATATCAGATTTCATATAGTGTTTGATAATGAGGAATTTCTTTTCTAGATTAAAACTCCTTCATTAGCATGTTTGTTCATTACTAATTGTTGGAGCTAGGGGAGTGTTCTGTTGTGAGAATTCTAAAGTGTATTCTTTAGGGCCTTTCTTTTTTGGGTGGTAGGTGTTGGTTGCTTATAGTCAAGTCCTGCTTATACTCCTGTATACTTGGGGGCTTCTTGGCTCTATTCTTTTGGTGCATTAATATACATGCTTGCCTTTTCCTACCAAAAAAATATATATATCAGATTTGATAGACATGGGCCAGGGCATCAATACATATCACTATCTGTTGACACAAATTAAGTACAGTGCTAAGGTCTGTAAGCATACTTTTGGACATAATAAAAACCATAAAAGATTGGCTTTCACAATTTAATACCCAGGTAACATTTGGACCCCAGTAGAACCTGCTGTGAGGCACTCAACACCAACAGTAAACTATATCATTTGTCTGCAAAGAAGAAAAAGTGAAACAAGGAAAAGGAAAAACAAACAAACAAACAAACATTTTTCTTATTTGTCAGGTGTTTTCCTTTTCCTCTTTTTTTTTTTTTTTTTTTTTTTTTGTGGTTTTTGGGTGGGGGTTGGTGGTTTCTATTTCATGTATTGAATGTAAAGGTTTACTTGATATTCTTCACGACCATTGAACTATAAATAATTGGAAAGTCGCAAAGGGATTAAATATTTGTTTGTGGACAATCTATTCATTCGCCATATGCAACTTATCAAAACCAGATTTGATCAAGGTTTATATATTGTGAATCCCATCAGAGACCTCTGGTATCATTAATAAAATGTGCAACATGCTACTTGAATGGGGTTTACCTCATAAGGCCTGAGATGCAATCCAAATTTCAACTGTTCCTTAAGCTGAACCAACTTGTCTTGTATCTCCGATATAGAATTCAGCAGAGTAAAGTTAAACAGGACCTGTTGTCTCTGCCAAATGGAAATAGATTGTAGAGGGATCACAGTGATTCCACTTGAAACTTAGAAGTTCAAAACTTAGATGACGCCCAAAGTTGATGTAGTCAAAGTTAGATTGGATTGCTGAAGGAACAGCCTACCTTAAAGATGACCTGAGTAAACTAAGAGAGACACTGGATTTATCGGAACATTCATTGGATCCGAAAGAACACCAAACACCACATCAGTCCAAGAAGCACCTGCCTGGTATTGATAGAGTAACCACCTGTTAAGAACATTTGCTTTTAGGTCAATCTTTGCTCTATTCAGAAATAGAACAAAATAAAAGAAAATGCAATTCACAAAAGCTTGAAATAAAACCTTTGTATATGGGATAAATATTTCCCCTGAGATATCATACTCTAATTTTTGAATGTGTGGAATAAGCGAGGAAACTGGCTTTTGCAGTTTGAAGCATGCTTGAACCGTAGCTGAAAAAAATTACACATATAAAGCATCCATTATTAAAAAAGAATCCAAGAAGCCACTAAAATGAGCGGTCAAACAGAATTGAGTCCACATAATTAAATAAATAATTATGAAGTGAAAGCTGTAACAGAACCAAGTACTTTTAATTTAATAAATAATGACAAAGTAAAAGCGGCTAGGATTCCCAAAGACACTAAACCATAATTAAGTTCATAGAACTAACATCATCAACTTCATATATTTTGCAAATATTTTTTATCCTTTCAAGTCTTAGTGAAATGTAGTTTGAGTTTAGCAGTGAAAGGATATGGTAGAATAAGATCCATGGGCTTCACAATTTGAACCATTTATAATATACAGCATGTCCTCTTAGCATACTCGGAATGTCTTAAAATTATTTAATAAGCAATTTGAAAATAAAAGAGCACTTGTACCAAATACAGGAAGTTTAAGGTCCACTTTGGTATAACTTCTTGATCACCATAAGCCCTTTTGACTATTAAAATACTTTATAGTGTGTTTTATCTATGTGCTTCATAACATACTAATAACCTTCTTTAGTAGAAAAGATTCTAGCTTTAAAGGTCTTGTCAGAAATTAAAATTCCTTACTCCAAGAAGCCAACTTCAGATAAAAGCAATATCAACATTCATGATGTCTGGATTCTTCAACTTCACCCAGTGACATGGCAAGGGTGTGGGATTATACGTCAGTATGCCCAAAGCCCACAAGAATTAAATTAGTTAATAATCTTTTTGTTCACTCTCCTTTTGCTACCCTTTTTTTAATTATTAAACTAGTGAAAGTGTCTCAAAGGCAAAACCAAAGCGCAAGTGATATTACAGCACCTAAAGACCAACTTCTTGAATTTATAATACCAATACCTATCTTGGCCAAACAATTCACAATTCTATTTGCTTCTCTATAGACATGATGGCAATTATCTCTATAGACATGAAGGCGTCTTATTGTTGAAAGCGATCTTGTTCCTCTCTCTCCAAACAGTTCAAAAGAGACAAAAAGGGACTTTCATCCAAGCCTTCTTGCGGTTTTCTCTTAAAAAGGACCCATGCCATCCAAGAAGAGTCTCTCTAACCAATCAAGGAGTACCACAACTCCAAAAAAAGAGGGGAAGGTAATTCCACAACTCCCTAGCCTTGGAATAATGAATCAGATCATGTTCTATTTTCCTATTTTGGTACAGGTTGCTTTGCAAGAAGGAGATAGCATGGTTATACTTACAGATATTGCATATATGTAGTTATCCTCATCCTAGGTCTTTCAACCATGTTAAGAGGAGAGCCTTGTAGAGAGGACCTATCTTAAGTGGGATCCAGTTAGACAGGAACACTAGATTATCTACAAACAAATGTAGAGCTATGGATGACCTATTAGAAGTGTTGCATTATTGCAAGGCACATAAAGATGCCAACTACCAAGATTTATTTGCAAGTGTTTCATTTAGTATAATGTTTCTTTATTGGGATTGATTTGTTAACCATTAAGAGCATACCAAAAATCAAGGTGTAATTAAGTAGGTGTAGGGAAAGCTAGAGGATTGATCATGTTTGCTCTAACAATCTGGGTCAGATGGGCATCAGCGGCCTATCTAAACACAAAATATGGATGATGATAAAGGTATTCATGAAATTAGTAGGTTTTCCTTAGCTATCAAGGCAAAAAATTTAGCACTATTTAAAGGGCTAATATGGGTTGAATTATTGGGCTATCTCAAACATATCCGTTAAGGGGTGAGAGATCATCATATTTCAATGGCTCATAGGAAAAGGTGACAGAAGATACTATCATATGCCACAAAATATATTACACATATGTAGCAAGATGGGCTGTTTGTTTAAGAAAGCTTCGAAGTCTTTGATCATTCCTCCCAATTTAAACAATCCATAAGCGGTGCCTACTAAAGCACAATATCCTTGCTCCCTACCAAACTTTCTAAAGGAAATAAATAAATATGTCTAGGAACTCTTTGGAAGGTCACCCACAAAGAAAGCAACTATTAGAGCTAATAGTTTTGTATGGCCTCCTAGTATCAAGAAAATCACTCTATATTAACTTCTTTTTTTTTTTTTTTTTGATAAATAAGATCTATATTAACTTTACTTGGAGCCGCTAATATCAAATGCGTTAAGTTCAAACCAAAGAAATTCAAACTAATATGGATATTTATAAAATAATCAAGATTTCCTTCTAGAAAAGGAAAAGAAGAAAGGTTTATGGAAAATAAGCTCAACCTATCGGAGGACAAAAATATCTAATCTAGAGAAGATAGGGATAAAGACAAAATTCTCAATAGAGAATGAGTGATAAGTGGCATTTGCCAATTTTGGTAACGATGATACTTTGATGATCTCCTTGACACTCATTCAATAGCTGTCCATTTCAAGACTGAAACTGTAAGTAATTGATATACTTTGTATTGATCATAAGGAGATAAACTGGGAGAGAAGAGGGATAATTTTTTTTTTGTTTTTGATGATAGAGAGAAGACATAAATAATGGAAAGTCAATCATTGAGCTTCCAAATGAAGACCTGCAAAGATCATCAAACAAGGAGAGCAGAAAATTTTTTGTTTCGGAGATATTTTAAGCGGCAAAGGTCTCTTGAAGCCTGGAGGCATCTTCTTTCACATAGAGGTCTTGGAGTGGGGTTGACGGGAATTCTTCCAAATTGGTGGTAGATGTCCAAAAAGGGAGAAGGAAATCATTTTCCATCTCCTAATTCAACTTAAGATGAGTTTGGAGCTTTAACATTCTCTTTTTGTAGGTGAGATTGCCCTACCTTTTCCCAACGACATTGATGGAGTCATTAAAGGCACCATGGAAAGCTCAGAAAGAGAGAGAGAGAGAGAGAGAGAGAGAGAGAGAGAGAGAGAGAGAGAGAGAGAGAGAGAGAGAGAGAGAGATTGAGAGAGAGACGCAAAACTTTGGAGGACATCCAGCCTTTGTTTCATTAGGATCATTGAAAGGAGGTCTCCATTACTTTGTCATACTGCATGATCTGCTGTCAATAGCAACAAGGATTGTCAATTGGATGTTATAGTGATTTGTATTGTGTGGTTTAGTTGGTTTCCTTTCTTTTCTGGAAAACCCTTGCATTCTCCATGTATACTTGAGCAGTGGCGCTATTTTTGGGGCACTAATGGATTTTATTCACCGACTAAAATAGAAAAAGAAAAAGAAAATGACACTATGGACTAACAACCAATACCTCGGCAATTGATATTTCATGATTAACATACAATGATAAAAGAAAGTAACCAGGTTTGTCAGCTATGTGGAATCTACTTACCAACTAAAGCATCTACATCCACATAGAAACAACTTAAAAAATGGCAATCAATTTATAAAAGCTCTCTTAATTATGATTAAACTCCAAAGAAGAATGCCATTACTCTCCTCATTCAACTCCAGCCATGAAAGTTCTCTCCACAGCAGTTGATGAAATACTGAAATTTTGCCTAAAGAGAACATGTCTCAAATTTATCCCATTTATGTAACCTTCCCATATCATAGCCAAATAAGATGCACACACTAAGAAGTATATACAGAAATGACAAGGGAGAGGACTCTTAGTATAGGAACACCCAAAAGATACCTAACCCAAAATCCTTAAACAGATAAACATGAATAAATAATTTTTTTTTCCTGGGGATTTTGGTCATAGACCCACCATTCAAATGATCAAACAATGGATAAAAAAATAATTCATAGAGAATTAAAAGAACTCAAACTTAACGAACCTAGGTCAAGATTTTAAAACCCGTACTATCTGCTCAAAAAAACATTAGAAAATCCTAATTAGAAGGTGAAGTACACCACACATGCACACAGACCACAATCAAATAACAAAAGGTTGAAACAGAAAATACCCATATATTCAAACATCAGTTAACACCCTAATTGCATAAGTGAAATGGCATATCCACTCTACCAAAAACATCAGAAAAACTCAAACACCACACACCCACTTATACAAAACCTGTAGTAATGCAATAAAATAGTAATAATAATAAATGAAGCATGAAAAAACAAGAGCAAAATAGACAGCACCAAGCTTAATCGCATCTTTTGCATCAAACCCGGACTTGACAGAGTGGAGAGGAAGGGCCCAGAAAAACGCGAAGACAAAGATGGAGAGGCTCAACACCAAAATGATGGTGCACTTGAGATCAAACCCCTGACAAATCTGAACGATACCTACCAAACATCTATGGAAAAAGAAGTGCAAGCAGGACTCATCCTCATTTTGCGGATGCAGGCACTGCTGTACTGGAATCTTCCCCATTTGCAGAGCCTCTGAAACTCAAAATTTCTCACTCTACTTTCTCTGTCTACAACTGAAACCCCTAAGTGTACAGAGCAAAGGAGTCCTATTCTCTTACGTTTCTGTGGTGGAAAGGGTGGTGTCAGAGATGGGCATCTTCAGGATTATGGCTGATCTGAGCCCTTGATTTCATTGACTTATTCGGATTTGATTAAGTCTGCATGACGATTTTTCTATGGTGGAGTTGGCTATGATGCAAATGTAGCATTGTTTTGTGCTACCAAAGGTTTTGAAGCAAGGGTGAAAATGAAAGTAAGAGAGAGATGAATTGGACTAAATAAATGAAATATTTCTACCAGTTGCCAACAAAAATTCAAATGTGCCAGCACACTTTCATGTAACATTTCCCTTTTACTTTATTTGTCCATCAAAAAAATTAATAATAATAATAATAATAATCTTCTACTTTATTTAGTAAGTTTGTCTTCCTTTGGGTTTAACTTTATATTGGGAGTTAGGAATGGTGTTAATGACAAGTTTGTGAACCAGGCATGTCCCACATGGACCATAATACTTGAGCAAATTATCGGTCATGAAATTTGTCTATCAATTTGTTTACTCTAGCATCAAGCTAGGATAAAAATAACATGCATTGATCATGTCACATGCACGAGGACTATTTACTATTACTTTCTTGGAATGAAATTTCCCAGCCATTTCAATAAGATATGAAATTCTCCATCACCTTTTATAAGATAAAAGCATTTAAGCATTATGTGGTGATTCAAATTACAAATTTGTCATTTTTTAAGCTATTATGATGGAAAGAGAGTCCTCCATCATTGATTCAATGTTCTAGTATGCTAAGAGTGGTGTTGAGGCAACTTTCCAAAATGGGTCAAGGAATAAGCTTCAAAGTGGAACAACACAAATTTAAACACAAAATATATATAGTAAAAAAGAAAATTCTAAAAAAAAAAAAAAAAATTACAAATGAAATCACACCCAAAAAAAAATAATAAGAAAGCCATAAAAATCATAACAAGGAAATTAAGGTCTCATTTAGGATACATATACTCTTTTTTTTTGTTTTGTGAAAAAAAAAACAAAAGAGTAGTAATTTTCATAAAAAATGTAAGAAGTATCAGGCAAAAAAGCATGAACTTACTTTATGTTCTTGAAAATTACTTTACAAATTTTTAAATTCTGAGGTAGTAAATGTTGTCTCATTTCTCATTTTTTAAAATAGTTTTTAAAAGCCATTATTCTAAGATTGATTTTAAGACATCTTGCGCTTATTTAGAACTACTATTAATTTTTTGTTTTTAAAAATAGAAAACAAGCAATGTAGTCAAACACCCAAATATTTGCCTTTTGATAACTTTCAATGTAAATATTTTCTATCTTCCCAAGTCCATTTCTATCTCACGGGTCTATCAAATAGTCTTGAACACCATCATCACCATCACCAATAGAATCCCACAAGGAAGTCCTCATATTTAGTTGCTCTATCATTCTTTTCTTTTTTTTATATAGGTATATTTTATTTGTTCTATCAGCTTCCCATCAATGTTAAAGTCCAACCATTCTTCATTTATTAATCATAGTTGTCTCTCTTTAACCATCAATAAGAATAGCATTTTATGTACACTACTATTTCTTCTTGCCTATCACTGCAGTTGTTTCTATATAATTTTTATTTAAAGGGCTTAATCACACCTAACATAATTTTTGTTTTAAAGGGCTTAACTCTAAGCCTTCAACCAAAGATACAATACCCAATACTTATAAAACATACACATATACATTAAAAGCCCATAACAGAGCAAACTCATCAAAACCATTGAGTATTAATGTTTTAATTTTTCATAAAATAAATATCAAAAAACCAAAAAGGTGCGAAGCCCAATAAAACCCATTAAGTATTTTTGAGGCTTAGGCCTCAACAACCTCAAGCCTTCAACCTTAACAATCTTGGAGTCTTAATAAGATGAGGCTTAAAACCATACTATTTTGGTAGTAAGGTTGTAGCCTCAAGTCTCATTCTCAGCACCTTGCCTTATGTGATTCAAGAGGTAAGCCTCACAGCCCTTTCATGATTTGGAGTTAGATAGGGTATATCCATGCGCTTAATCTTTAAACTTAACCTCATCAATTTCTAAACATACGCAAGTACTAATGGCTGAATGGTTGTCAAAACCAAGAGTAATGTCTGAATTTGGAAAATAATTTGACAATTTCCTGTTCTCTACTAAGTAAAAACAACTCAACTAAATCTTATAATAGACTCACTACTTTGGCGCTTCTAACCAGCTTCACTAGAGTGTTTAGATAATTTAATTTAGCAAGTTGCCTTCAGGATCACGTGGATTTGACTCAACAAAATCTCTCTCTTAGTTTAGGTTTTAACTAGTTCAACAATAAACTACATGCCTCGAGAGAAGTTTCATATATAAGAAATCTTTTGAATCTTTTATTTCTACAACATTCAAATAGTATCCATTCCAAGATTGGGACTGGAAACAGTAGATGGGTTTTTGGGTGTTTGTATGAAATGAGGTTGAGGAGAGGAGAGTGGACAACATAAGGAGAAAAAAGTCGTGAATGGGAGCTGTCCTGAAATGTGACCAGCTCAAGTACAAGAGAGAGAGTTCCTCATTGCAGGATATTCGTGGTCAATTCTTCCAGTGTTTTTCAGATGGACACATAAATAGGAAAGTTCTAACCATTAACAATTCAGTATTCGCAGGGCAGTGAAGGGGAAACATCTGCACTGTAGCTCTGCCCATTGGTGCTAATGCATAGAGACAAAGAGGAGATAATCTGTCATCTCCAAATTCATTCAAGATGAATTCAGAGTTTTGGTACTTTTTCCTTTTCATGGTGGGAATGTCTTCGGATTTCCCAACAACATAAATGGAAACAGTGTCTGGTAACCTCTTGAACAAAAGGAGGAAACTTTAAGACATTCAGCCTAGTTTTAGCTATGGTTGTCTGAAAGGGAGCCTTCATTACTAAGAAAATTACTAGATTACCAGCTCTCAAATATTAAATGGAACAATTTATCAGGCATCTGTGTTTGTAACTTCATTGGTTTCCTTGATTTTTGGCAGAGCTTTATTCTTGGAGAAAATGACTGTGGTCACATCTTGGCACCAGTAATGATTTAATTACTCAGAAAAGGAACGAAAGAAGCGGATCAATGACCAAAACTTCAGTAATCAATACTTCACTCTTTTGAAATAGAAAGGTCACCAAGTCGGTCAGTTACATGGCATCTACTTACCAACTAATGCACCTATATTCACAAACAAGCGATTTCAACAATGACCATTAATTCTTTTTTTTTCTTGATTAGCAAATAATCCAATTTTATGAACAAACGCCACAAAAGCAGCACACGATAGAACACAAGATGGCAGTGTCCATCAATTATTATTATATTTCCCATGCGCAACCAAGGTCTATTAATACAAGATCAGTTTTATCATGATCATCTCCACATTCAGTTGCAACCATGCAAGCCCTCATGAAAATCTACCGCTTCTTGGTGAAACACTGAAAAATGGCCAAATAAAACATATTCTAAATCTAATTTCTTTTTTTTTTATCGATATATTCTAAATCTAATTCTAATCCCATTTTCGTTGTCCTTCCGAAATTTAATCCTAACAAGACACAGATCCCTCACTCAAAATATCAGATACAGAAACTAAAATAAAGAGGACTCTTACTTTGCAACACCTGGAAGATACCTAAGCCAGAATCCTTCCACAGATGAAAAATACTATAATTTTTCTCCTTCCTAAGGATAGGTCATAGATGACCCACAAATCCAATAAAACAGGACTTCAAAAGAATTCAATCACAATGAACTGAAACAACATTTGGAAAAAAGAACATGCCCATCTGCTCAAAGCATCCGCAAAACCTAGTATTTAGGTAAGAATTTACAATCATGCTAATAATTTATCTATTTGCTCAAATATCAGAAAAACCACAACCAAAGCAACAACAAAATGAAACACTACATGCCCATCTACCCAAAAAACCTGATTTAATTGCAGAAATGAAATGGCACACACCCATGAACCAAAATCATCAGAAAAGTCTAAACACCCACGCCTACTTATTTATTCAAAACCCCTAATCACAGAGTAACACACTATATTTGATAAAAGCAAGGGGAAAGAGACTCACCACCGTTAATAGCATCTTTGCATCAAACCCAGTTTTGATAGAGCGGAGAGGAAGAGCTCCAGAACAAGGCGCAGACAAAGATAGAGAGGGTCAGCAACAAAACGACGACGCATTTGAGATCGAACTGCCGACGAATCCGAACGATTCCCACCGAACAAGTCCGGCAGAAGAAGCGGGAAACGACCTCATCCTCATTCTGCTGGTCCAGCCGGTGCTGTACTGGAATCTTCCCCATTTGCAGAGCATCTGGAACTCTCTCCCTCTCTCTCTCTCTCTCACACACACCCACTCTCTCTCTCTCTACTTTCTCTCTCTAAAACTGCAACTCCCAAGTAAAGGTTTATCAGGAGAGTCCCACATCTCATGTTTCTGTGGTGGAAAGGCGGGCGTCACAGGCCGGCAAATCTGTGATGCCTCAATTGATCCAGGCCCTTTCATCCACAACTTCAAGTCTGACCAAATCGACGGCCCCGTGTCTGTGATGGGCTGGCTGTCATGCAACTGCATCATTTTTTTTTTTTTGTGCTACCGAACGTTGAGGAGAAGCAAAGGTGAAAATGAAAGTAAGAGAGAGAGAAAAATATTTCATCAAATAAAGTAAAATGCTTCCACCACTCACAGAGTCACAATCAAAAAATTCAAATCTGCCAACTCACTTCCATGTTCACTATTTCTTTTACTTTTATATTTTATTTTTTTTATTTTTTTCTTATTTCTTTTGGGTATTTCCTATGTCCTAAACACTTAAAATAAAATAAAACCATCAAAACAGTAATCATTAACTACTACATTCAAAATTTTCAAAATTAGTTTAAAATTAAAACATAATCGGATGGTATAGTTTTAAATGCTTAAATAATTAAAACTAATCACTAATTATAGTTTTGATGGCATATATGAAATCATTAATTTAGATATTATTTTGAAACTGTATTACTTTGTTAATTTATTTTTTTTTAAATAATTATTTTAGGAGAAAGCTCTGTTTCCTAGGTTGGGAGGAAGTTAGGGTTTGGTATCTGATGATGATTTTGATGATGTTGACATATCTCATGCCATGCACGTGGACGAGTTATTAATATTAATGCTTTACCAAAAGGATTATGGATTGCTATCATGTAAAAGTTATATTTTAAGTTAATACGTGACATGAACATATGTTATAACTAATATTTTTAACCCAATCTATCTGTTTGAATCCCTTTTAATTTAAATTATTTATCTTGTAGTTTGTATTATGTTACACCCTTTTTCAATTAAATTTGAGAATATCTGAGGAAGTATATTATTATTATGGATCATTGCATTATTCTTAATCGGATGATAACTTTATAAATGAAGATATTAATTATATTATTATTATTATAGACTTTTCTTAACGACATTAATTAGTTAAAGAAAGTATGTACTCAAGTTTTCTGGCTAATTCAAATATGAGATATATCATCCGATATCTAATTTATCTCCATTTAATGGCTTATCTTTTTTTCTATTATATATTAATGATATACTTACGCTTTTAAAACTATGAAGCATTTATTCGATAAATAAAAATTGAATTTAAGAAAATTTACCAAACACGTACGACTCTAAAGATGATGTTTAGAATCTACTCATTTTGTTGATTTTTTAATTTGTTTTTATTCATAAAACAATAAAAATGATGACCAATTTTTATATTTTCAAAAATACTTTTATAATGAAAAAACTTTGAGAGGAGGGAGGAAAGGAAGGGACAAGAGGTTTCTAAGAAAAGAACGGATGAAATGAAATTTTTTGGGGACTAACGGTTTTCTGACCATGTTGCTTTCAATGGAGTTTGCGATTCTACTTCATGTGTTCTTATCTTCCTCCTATCAGAAACTCATTCACCATAACAACAAAATGAAGTTTGTTTGGCTGTTTTTCAGCTCTCGGAGCGATGAGTTGATGAGAGAGATTTTGGACGTTTGTGAGCCTCTGATCTGTGACCTAGACCGGACTCTGGAGTGGAGACACCACCTGTTGGCATTTGCTGCCTAAACCTAGCTCTTGTTCTGGCTATGGCACCTTGTTGGGCACTTTGAGAACCAGCGACTATTAAAGAAGAGACCATGAGTGTTCTTTCTTGACCTTACCTGTGTGTTGAAACCCAGTTGTTTCAATTCATATTTGGGTGACTCATGCGTGTTTTATGTTTGTTGTTCTGATTTGGACTAAGACGTACTTTGTCCTCATTATGATCTCTGTGGGTACTTGGTGGGGAAAGATCTCAGATGAGAGGACTTTTAAAGGGTGTAAGAGAAGAGTATGGCTTTAAAGTATTGAGAAATGGGAAGATCATTTAGAGCGTTGAGATGAGACTTCTGTGAGATGGACCAGATTTATTAAGGATACCTGGCCGAGCTGTTTACAGAAATCACAGGACCGAGAAAGCTGGGATCAGGACTGCGAGCCGAAAAGTGATACCAGGTTGCAATGTCCTTCCGAGTTTCTGTTTGTGACAAAGTGTGCCTGAGGCTTAACTTTGACGTATTCTTGTTTGTGTGCAGTTGCTTTACGGAGTCAAGGTCGTACAGGCTCGAGCTCTCTCCGAGATTCAGAGCACATGTTGCTTTTGGGAAACAATTTCAAGGTAACGCCATTAGATTGAGGGGTGTCTTCTTTTTCTTGTTGAATAGCGTGTTTTTTCTGGTTCTTGGTGGAGACGAAATAACATGGGAAAATGACCTCGTTGTTGACCATTGAAAACCCCTAAAGGAGGGCAGTTGGAGTGGAGACAAACAAATTAAATAGGAGAAGAAAACATGTCTTTCGCCAGGAAAACAACCAGAGCAAGTATCCATAAGTCTGTCTAGATTGTTTGTCACTCATTCAAAATTAAATCATTAAATTGGTAGGTCGGAATATCAGCCGAGTTGAACTTATTCTTTTGGTTCAGAAGGATTTGTTTTTATTCAAATGCTATATGAGTTTGGGGAATAAAGGCCAAAGCAGTGAAGTGTGAGTGAGAGTAAATTTATCAAATTTTACCAGGGAATCCTTAACAGTTGAATTTATGATTTGTTGTTAGGTTGCTAAAGTTTTAATTTTATTGAAATAACAAGCTTTATGAAGTTAAGAAACTGTTTCAAATACGAGTCATCAGATTCAACCTTTGGTTTTCCAAAATATGAGGAAAAATAAAATAAATATAAGGGAAGAAAAAGTAAAAGAAATAAAAATAACATTAAAATCATTGGTTATTTTGCCATACTATTTTGAAATTTATGAGTTCATTTTTATCAAGTAACTGAAAAGATTAAATAATTTAAAAAATAAATTATTTTTCATACACATATTTTCATGTGAAATAAAGCCACAATAAATTTTCAATTTTTATTTTGAAATCAAACATAATGTCAGTTTTTTAAAATGGCAGAAAGATAATTTCTATAGATGAGAAACAAGTAACAGCTCCTCTCAAAGGTGTGTTTCACGAGATCACATACTCTAAGGAGTGAAATTAAAATTTTTATCTATAAACAATTTCTTTTTTTTTTGGTATGTCATTGTGAGCTTCAGTTCATGAAGGTGGGTTAATTGGGTGGGAGTTCATGCTTTGAATTAGGTCACAACATTGTGGTTGGCAGGCAGCTGGGAACAACCGTGTGTAGTTTATTACAATGTGTTTTAGGGTAGACGGCCTTGTTTTCCTTAGCTCCAGCATTGATGAGACTAGTATTAACCCCAAGGAATTTCTACTTGTTTTATCAATGAGACAATTATCTATTTTATTTAATGAAGGTTTTCATTGTTATAAAAAACCACGAAATTCTCCGCGCATCCCCAGTTTGGCGCCTGGCCCAAAGCTGAGGTGTCCCAAATGATAACTCGTCAACGGATTGAATACGTGGATGCCGGGTAACGAATCTGCTCCGCGGCGAGCGAGAATCTCTGCTTTTATCACGGGAGCTCTGCCACGGAATACAAAAACGCGCCCAAACCGCCCATCCGCTAAGACCATATGCCGAGTAAGCAGCCGTTAGGCCTCTGACGAGATCTTTGTCCGATATACCTCGATTACATATGTAGCTCACACGAGGTTAATGAATTCGTTCTGTTTTCCAGCATATATTGGAGATTTTACTTGATTTTAATGCATAATGGCGTCACATCATAAAACCATCAAACCCACCATTTGGGCTTTTCTTGAAATCGAGCAAAGATGAATTACCGTCCTCGTCAAACTCCACTGTGCACTGAGAATAATATATTTGCATGACGGGGTGAGGTAATCAGGTAATTGGAATCGACTTTAAATGTAGGTTACTTTCATTTTCAGAGTCATAGTATCTGGTACTCCGTCTTAAAACACGCGCACAAATGAGTAGCGATCCTATGAGATATACAAAATCTGAGTTAAAAATTATGCCAAATTCATAAGTGTTTCCATATTTACTGCACTAGCCGTGTGGCGAGGGTCAATAGGCTTGTGTTATTTAAATGCGCTCTGGTGGGGTAAAAATGTGAGATGCATCAGAACGAATATGTTGGAACCTTCCCCAAACGATATGGGCTCCTGGGCGTATGATTGTGGGAGGCTCTCCAGCCACCATTCTACGAGAAAAACTCTGTGTATAAATGCTTTATGGCCATTTTTCATTTTTCCCAGTCTGCCATAGCGCCACACCGGCACATTCGTTTAAGGTTAAAGTCATATGAAATCACATTCTCAACCGTTTAATATTGTATTTACTATAACATACTAATATATAGACGATGTAAATTAACACGCGAGTTAATCAGCTTTAACATGTTATGCAGATTAAATCATTACACGAATTGACTCGGCATTGATTTGAATTAAGCGGGCGCTCTGAACAATTAGATTTGGATTCTTTGACCAAGCCCACATTTTCTCACAATTTATTGCGGCTGAATATTGCATGACCGGTGAAACCTGGGGTTCTTGTTGCGTCCGGTATCAGCCTGGCATTCAGGTTACTTTTGTGAACCGAGAAATAAAATCGCGGCCCGGGTTAGGCTCTTCCTAAACGACCGTTGTTGTATAAATCAGCAGCCCTGTTTCCACCCAATTCAGTCCTGGCACTTACGGATTTTTGTCGGGGTTTCTGAATTTTCCGCCAGGTTCCAGTTTGGAATGGGTCAATGATCAGTTCAAGACTCAGAGCCAGCAAAACATCGCAACCGCCTGCGTAGTATAAAGCAGTAGGATGAACCCACCACCTCAGTTTGGCTGGGCCCCTCAGCCCGAATTCCCCATGGCGTTGCCACGCCGCATGAGCGAAGCTTTCCCTTCGCCCACTCTCAGAAGGAATCAAACCCAGCTCATTTGTCTGGGATCTTAGAAATTCGCGTCTGCCTGCAAAATAAAGAAACTAACTCTGCTGCATCTCTTCCTCCCTTCCTCCATTTTCTTGGCCTTTTCGCCGGTGGAATGACGCCATTGGACTTTATCGTATTATCATTAAACATTTCAATAATGTCGAAAGTGCATATCTAAGCTTGGATTTTTATGTTGGCGTGCTCTCGGCGTCAGTTTCCATCATCTCTTTGTCCCGTAGACATGTGTCACGTGAGTCGATATTACCTGGTGACTTTTGTCATATCAATATCGTTTTCTGACATCGAAACTCGATGCCTGAAGGCGTCGTTATGAAATTAAACCCATCTGAGGATTTGAAACGTAGTGGCATCAGTTCGAGGCAGTTCAGCGGTGAAATCAAGTTTTTTAAAATCGGCCAAGATCACAGATTTGCGAATTTTACCTAGAAAGTCACGATTTTGTTTTTCGAAAAGTTGGAATTTTTAAAGGTCTCTGTTCTCCCTCCTTGAAGTTTTGTGCTCCGAGGGTTCCACGGCGCCTCCACGTCGACGAAAAAGTGAGTAATGTGACCACTGGCAGTCTACCAAGGCCGAGTCGCCATTTACGTGACAACGGCTGAGTCCGTTCTTTGCAAACGACTAGATGGGTGACCGCTCATCCATGTCAGAATGACATCAACGCCCGAGCCATGCCACACCGCTCCTGGGTCCACCGCGCTTCCATTGCCGCTGACTCAGTCGTACTGGCGCTAAGATGAGTA
This sequence comes from Tetrastigma voinierianum, assembly GCA_016808115.1. Taxonomy (NCBI): domain Eukaryota; kingdom Viridiplantae; phylum Streptophyta; class Magnoliopsida; order Vitales; family Vitaceae; genus Tetrastigma; species Tetrastigma voinierianum. Next base: position 21,992 of record JAEQBH010002191.1, read on the forward strand.
GTGGCTATGGAACCCTCGTGAACTAAAAGCGTGGGCTTTCACGAACCTAGAAGAAAGTAGCTCCTCCGCTTCCTCACCGACACTATTTTCGTCACGGTGCTCCAGAGCAGCGCTCCTCACATCTCTCTCGCGGAATCAGGGTTGTCCGACCGCGGGTCCATATAAACGTGGTGAGGTCTCGATCACCGCTTTGAATGGACAACCCGGTATTCGCCGAATCTCTCCTAACGCGCCAGGCCATGTGTTAGCCACGCCAAATCTGCCAAAATAAAAAAGCAGGAGGGCTAGCTCAGTGATGAATCTAGCCACGATACTCATCGTTCATAAGTCCACAACTTCCCCAGGATCCCCAGAACTCTTGGGCCTTCGCATGCCTGGATATACGGAAAATACTTTACCATGAAGATCATGAAACTTTGCCGAAGTCATTGTCTACAGGTCTAGGGGTCCTTGCCATTTCTCACTGCCTTGGGCTCCGCCACTCTAAGTTTGGAGCCTTGGCTGGTCGATCATAGTACGTGTCGAGAGTGTAATCTCCCAGAAAACCTGCACCCACCTTCTCGGTAACTGCCAGACAATGGTACGCACAGTCGGGGATCTCTCCCTTTGTGTGTCTTCCCGGAATGAGTGCGCACCCGGCCTCAGGAGGGCCGCTGGGACCTCACCGGCCTTCTGCATCTGCTTCATCGTCGCCAGTGCTTATGTCTAACCTCAACAGGGGCCCTGCGATGCAGGAATACTAATTGATTGCACACGACCCAGTTATCTAGATGGACGCCCTCTAAAATTCTGCTTCCCCTCATTATACATCTCAGTCGAATGACAAAGTTCGATGTCAATCACGCGTTATCTCATAAGACCCGAACCTAGCGAGACACTATTGTGGAATATAGTGTGCCTTGCTATGTCCACTCTTTGCATTTTATAAGGCAATCACGAGACATAAATTTCAAGCCCTCATCGATCATTTTAACAATTAATTTTATTTTTTGAAACTTTCATTTTACAATTTTTATCTGCATTTTATTTAGGTTGATTTTATTTAATTAGAAAATTAAAATTTTGTTTTGAGAATAGTGTTCATAGTGATGTATCGAGCAGTGGAAGCTGGGAAAACGTCACCCAGGTCCCAGCGGACAAGAGTGCCACGGTGTGCGCTGAAAGCATTTGACCGAGCCGAAGCCTTGCCGGGGTCGCTTAAGTGAGCTGAGGAGTACGCCACCGGCGCGCTAGCTGGCCAGCCGATGTCGATGGGCCGCCCAGCCAGGTGTAGTGGCACGGGCGTCGATGTGCGGCTTTGGCCCAAGCCGTGTAGCCGTGGCGCGATCTGTAGCCAGCGAGCCGCAGCGTATCTGTGGCCTGGTACGCGACACCGCGCCCCACGCATTACCTCAGCCGCTTTCGGGGTCGCGATACAGCACATCGCGTATTCGCGATACGATTCCTATATTTGGGCTCCTGCGTGCGATGATGGGGTGTAGCCGTGGGCCAGCTACTCCTTGCCTATCGGCCTGCCCGAGTCACAATGGCCGGGTGTGTTTGGGGACACTGATCCTCCTGCCAACATTCATCTATCGCGATACCGCGGTGTATTGTGACACACTGGCGACGAAGTATTATTTGCGATACAAATCATTACGCACACCGCATTAATTTTGTGGCATCACGATACGAATCTCCATTTGTATTGTGACACTGTTGATTCAATATTGACAATTACACTTTCCATTTTTAGTTTCACATAATTATTTCTTTTATATTGACAAAGAAAAACGAAATACATATCAGACTTTTTTTTTTTCATTCTCATTTTTAAATAAATTTCATAATTTATTTTTATTCACTTTACCCGATTTTACCATTGTAAAACCAAAATTTCACTCTCAAATTTTTTTCATTTAATTGGGACCATTTGTCCAAAATTCCCAAATCTCATTACTCACACACTAACCACTAGTGTTAAAGCTTTGAAATTTATTAAAATTTTGTTTCTAAAATTATCTATCAAACCAAATAAATTTATTAAAATTTATTTTGTTTTGGCCTTCTTTTTCGGTTTGCTGGCGTGAAACTCAAAAGTCTCGGCTTATATTTTCCTTGTGCCCCAATCACTGACACACCAAACCGATACAAGCATATCGCGATTCATGTTGGCACGACGTTCACACATACTTTTCACGATTAATAATTAAATCATGGTATCCATCATTCATATTTATACTTCATCCCAATCACACATAAAAACACACACTTACATGCGGTGGTATTCCCAATTTAATCGTGCATACCAGATGTCAAGCGCATTACTATACTAACATTAGAGCCAGTGAAGTGGTGATGTTCTTCCTCAGTGACCATGGCCACGGCTAAAGTCCATGATCATGGTTTTTCAATTTACACCTCTTGTTTCCACCACGGCTACAGTTCCAGGAGTGTTTGTTCGCCCAGGCTGATCTGAGGTGTAAACTGTATCGGAGACTAAACTTACTTGAATGCTCAAACACGAAGCTCACGGGTCGTATACACTAAAAACACGATACCATCTTGTGGCGCCCCCAACGGCGGGGTATGGATTGACAACGGATGAGCCTGCGGAATATACTCGTGGATGAGGTAACAGAGCACCTTCGCAATCGGGGGCATAGTCTCCTTTGCAATAAGGGTTTTAGAATATTACAAGGCACATCTGAAGGAACCAGCATCATAAGACATAAGCGGAGTAGTGGCCCATGGGCCCTTACAAACAATACTCCATCAATATACTCCCGACTTCCTTACCATAGCTCGAGAATTTAATAATTCCACTCATTTTAGCTTATATATTAAAATTTTAAATTCTAATACATGGCTAATATGCATCTCAAACAATAAGCATGCCCACATTCTTTTTAAAAATGGCATAAGATATTATCTCACCGATAAGCTCTCACATAACCGAATAAGCTATATAATTCACTCCGACGGGGGGTGAAATTTATTACCGATAGTGGAATCGCTTGATGGTTATGGCACTGAGTCGTGTCTGATCGCCAGTATGGCGCCGCAACTCCGAGTAAATCTTGTGATCTGCAGATATCCTAAATGCGGATTTAAAATTATGCCAGATCTCACGCAGGCTCAAGCTTCCACGTTCTTTCAGTGTTATATGAGAAAACATGCCGTTTTTCAAAACTAACAAACTTATTGTTTTAAGAAAATACACTACCAGAAATATCGGTAAAAATATGGGGACTATAAAAGCGGAATATGTTGGAGGGCTAGCTAGAACTGTACATGAGCTCCATGAGTTATAATTTATGGGGACCATCTCCACGACTGTTCTGGAAAGAATAATCCTGTGAAATTCCTTTTGACACCGTTTTCATTTTCAACTCCTAGTTTTCTAGTTTACCAGAGTGCATATAAATACGATATATCATTTAACACTATTTATACTTAACACATACTAATATATAAAACATGATGTCTGATATGATTAATGACATGTTAATACAAAGATTCATGAAATGGAATTCTGGCTAAAGATTCAGCTCGCGGCCAAGAATTTGTTAACTAACCGAGACGGAGTCGATTTTGATTCACCCCGACCGAAAACTTATTTTCACAGAATTTATTTGGCGAATTACTATTCGCTGAGCAAATTAGAGGCTCCTTGGGTTTATTCATGACCAATTACCAGCTCATCAGTTCCGCGTGAACTGAGAATCCCGATAACCGCGTTTGGGCCCTCCGCCACAAACCAAACACGTTGGCCCAGTGTCTGCCAGGCTTCTCTGCTCCGCAGTGGTCCACCACTGTTTTCCACGGTGCCTGGTGAATTTCACGGTCCCCACTACGCCGGTTTCAGATTTGGGATGAATGTCAAATTGAGGCGCAGCGGCCAGCTTGTCGCGGCTTGACTTGAAGCAAGTACCTTGTCGGGAATGAAACCCCCTACCTCGCGGGTTGTGTGAAACTCAGCGGAGTGCTGCGTCATTGCCTTACGTGTCAAACCGACTTTCTTTACTTGCTTGAGAGAGAATCATTATCAGATTTGGGGATCCTTCAAGTGGTTGCTGCTCTCTCTCTGCAAAGATAATGGCTGAGTTTCGTCTCTCACTTTATAAAATGATGTTTTCTTTTAGATGCTTTTTAAACATACGGGGATGGGCACTATTTGGACTTTGTCCCCCATTATCGTTAAACATTGATAATCATCAATGTCGGTATCAGCCAACATCATTTTTCCCGATGCCTTGCTATCTAGGCGTCGGTTCAAATCATCCTCTCTGCTACATTTACATGACCGTAGTGTCATGAATTACATGTATGGTGACTTTTGTCGCGTCGCGTATCGTTTTACGGCCGGCAGGCTAAATCGCCGAAGGGCGGTGTTATGAGGTCAGTGTGCCGGTCAGTGGGGGTCAGGCATTCTGGTGATTGCTAAGATTTTCATTGTGAGACGATTAGCAGTGAAATCAGTTTGAGAAACAGTCCCAAGATCTACGAAAAATTAGGTTATAGGGTGATTACGTTTTCTTAGAAATTTATAAAGTTATGAGTTTACCGCGATTTCCGTGGGGGTTGGATTCAGCACCTCGCTCTTGAATTATGCCTTAATCTTAGTGTGGCACATATGTCGCTATGGAGCTAGATTTAGTCATCAATATACGTCCCTTCAAGGATTATCATGGAAATGAAAAAGCTTGGAAATAGAAATAGCTTTATGCAAGAAAGAAATGAAAGTTTTATAGTGATGTAGTGAATAGTATCCTATTCGACTCAATCACGATGCAAGAATCAAACAAAGTTTTGATTTGGCATGTCTGTGCTTAACAACCAGTGTTTAGTTAAAGGAACCAGGAAACCAGAGACTCATATTTCTAACAAAGGAATCTTGGGATTACTGTTTGTGATACCTACTTTAGATTTAGGGAACTTTTCATGTCAATAATAATATTTGGGACCATGCCATATTTGATACTCAGGTCACTCGCCGGGGATGTTGCACTCAGGTGGGTTTGAAGATTGCTCTAAAGTTTTATCTTTTTAAATGCATGGCTCGTAGTTTTTCACAAGAAAAATGTTAGGGTTCATTAGAGCGTAGCATTCTTTGCACCAAAAAGTGTCAGTATATCGATTGGATTTTCTTTTCTTTTTTTGGTCATTTATATAGTAACCAATAATTAGTGGGTTTATGCTTATAACTTTAATGCTTATCTTAGCAGCCATCGAAAAATCAAATAGAACAGTGGCGTGGTCCTGAACTAAACCTTGACTAAACATTAAATCTGCTATCTTGTGCTTGACAGTGAATATATATAGCCTGCTGCTGCGCCATTCATTTATACATTGTTTTTAACAAGGAAAGCAGCGTTTGATTCTGAGAATGGGACGAATAAATTTTGAAAACAAAAAGGCGTTCCATTGGCGGTGTACATATATGAATGAAGGTGTTTCAGTGATGATCGATGTTTGCTTTGTTTTCGGTCAAATAAACTCCTGTGAGTTGAGTCGATTGGGATCAGCAAAGCAGCGGGATTATGTATTCCCATTACCACCTTCTTTCTTTACATATTCGTTTAACTTAGACCCCACACAGCCCACCGTGAGCTCACTTGTAACATGGGATTATGAATAAGTAAGCTTTTTGTATTTTAGCTTTATTTTGCATTGTTTGGTTAAAACTTTTTGTTTTGAGAAGGAATGGTTTCTAAACGGATTTTTTGCCCGTGCTGTTTTCAGCTGAAGTTCAGTCTGAGAAAGCGTATTTAATACAAAAACTAAATGTCAGAATCGTTAGAATTTTTGTGAGATTTTGGATGGGGTTGCAAAGGAATTTTGGCAGGCTGGCGGGCGGCGTGCTCAGGCCAGCTGTGGAAGGTATCCTGGCCACTCGGCCAAGATTTTTGCTGAAGAATGTCCATATTACATTGCCAATATTGGTTGCTCCTATAGCATGTCAGGCTGTAATACGTAACCTGGGTTCTGTTCAGATGGACCCACCACCCTATGACTATAATATAATATGTCACAAGATTATTTTAGTTCGATATTTTTGTCCATATGTATACCTTATTTTTACATAAAAATGCAATATAAATATTATAAATATTTATTTATCTATAAATTGTATTTTTAATAAAGAGTTAAGATTTTAAAGTAAAAAATATATTTTTTAAAGACCGAATAAATTATAAATTGGTTATAATGTTTTTAATACTTGTTTATCTGTTTGTTTAATATCATACAAATAGTGTTTTATGGAGTTACCTTTGAAGTGAGATAAATGAGATTGGATTAAGAACGAGTAGTAATCGGTGGCCCATGGTTTTCCAGGTATGTGCAATGACAATGTAATATGGTTTTTCTGTTTTGCCAGAAGTAATGAGTGGTTATAACATAACATGGGTGGTCACCGCCGAATAGTATTTACCCACAGTGGCAGTTAAGTTAGGTTAGTTGTTATGTGGGTCCTGGCCAATGAGTGGATTGACAAAAAAAAAAAAAAAAAAAAAAAAAAAAAAAAAATTTCTGTGAGAGACATCAATGATGATTTGGATTAAAAAAAGGAGGTTTATAATTAATACTCTATGATAATACATTAAATTTAAATTAATTCCTCAATTTCTATAACTTAATGAAGGATGATGAAAAAGCGATAGTCAATATAAAAATTATCTTTGGGGACTCTGTGAGTTTATTTGAAATAAAAGTTGAATTTTGACCAAAATAAGACCTTGGCAAAATAAACGAAATTTTATGCATGACCATTGGAAGATATGGCATATTCCATATTTAAAGCCATTCTCATAGAAAGATTATATATAAACTATGAGGAAAGATATGATCCTTGGTGTTTCAAGGTTTTACAAACAATTCAACTATTATTTATTAGTTATGAGTGGCTCACTTGCATAAATTGGCATGTAAGAGCCAGATGAAATAGAGTTGGATCGGAAGCGTTTGGGAAGTTCATTAGGAGGATTAAAATGGTTATCCACATATTTGAGGATGAAAGATATGACAAAAAATATCTTGATTTTTAGAAGAGCATTCACAGAGATTATTTTTATATAAAAGAAAAAAATACTTGAACAATAAAATATTACAAAGACTATAATACTTGTTACCTATTTGTTTTGCAAATAGGTAAAGAGCTTAAGCAAAAGGCAGCCGACTCTAGAGAGAAATAATAAAATGATTAACATTGCATAATATATATTTACTCTTTGTATGAGACCAAATATCTACTATGCTTTCTCATTGGGATGTTGGTGAGCTACAATAAACTGCCAAATCTTACAGGGTAGTACATTGGGAGACGTAAAGAGGAGGTTATAACTTTTTAAAGGGTATTATGGATGTTCACTTTCAAATAAAATAATTATGCTTATTGGGTATTCAAAATGTTAATTATAAGTAACCTGCTTCCAAATAATTAAGATTAATCACATGGACATATTAATGTCTTGATAATAATGGTATATCAGCAGAACAATAAAAATAAACTGATGAAACTTTATGAACCCATGAGAAAGCTAAGATGTATATGGCCTATATCGTTATAAAAAAGAAAAAAACTTCTGCATTTTTGAGAGACTTAAAGGAATACTAAACTATTTTTTGAGAAGGGTGTTGCTACACGAGTATCAGCTCGTAGCAAAAAAAAAAGTGCTGCACTCAGTTTACCGCACAAGGTGATGGTTTTGGACCAGTTGCGAAGGAAGAGTGGCGTGAGTGGATATTTATAATGGAACCTTTACATTTGTTCAGCGCGGGTTTATTCTTAAAAACTTTATATTTTTTGGAGGTGTAATCTAGTACCTTAAATGTCATGGGAAGGAGAAGAAGATGATGATCTGAAACGACGGATATATGACCAGCACCTTTTTAAATGACGATCTACCTGAGATCACAATACTATCATTGAGGGGTAAGCACGCTAAGGGATCGCTAATAGAGTTCCTCAATAGTTTATTATTGTTTCCAAGGGTTTAATAAATGTTTTAACTTATTTATCAAATATCTTTTATAATTTCGGGACTCCCTATATTCTAACTCATTTTACTGTAAGAAGCTATATTTTACCCTAAGTTATTTCTTGGCTGTTTATAAAAAGTAGAGCCATGATTATTGAACAAATAAATTTATACATATATACAGAAATATATGAATAAAAATGGCGCCTGCAGGAAATAAAATTATCAATTTGTGATTTATAGTCAAAGATTGGAAAAAGTTGATTTATTAAATGAGTCCCTAAACCTTAAAATAAAGAAACTTAAAAACTAATTTTAGTTCAATTACAAATTAAATTAAACCAACCTAATGAATATTGTTAAGAAAAATTAACTTAAATATCGGCGAAAAATAATTTGTAATATAATATAATCAACATATTGGGTGTCTGGGTTCCCAAGAAGTCTTATAACTTGGAAGTATGGACGCGAGGTTCACCCAGGGTCAAGTGGAGGCATTAAGTAATATAAAGTTTCTAGTTTACATTACTTTGGGGTTTCAACTTGGCAACCCATATTTGAGGAAATTTAAGTGGGGGCAAGGCTTATGTATTTAAGGAACTGAAATTTCATAAAATATGATGAGTGTTTCAAAATTGGGTGAGGCACTATTAAAGACATTAACAGATTAACCATAACTAATGCCACCTGTCTTATCGATTAAATGAAATCTGCTGGAAAAGAAACATTAGATTGAAAGCGCAAGTTTTAGGAGAGATATTAACGAAACCTTGAGAAGTTAAAAGGCAAAATAATGATAAATTCTTGGGCTTTAAGAATAATATAATACACTTGTTGCAAAGCAGGAGAAAAGTTTTTTTATATCTCACAAGTAGCTATGACACATATAAAGTATATCGCCTGTTTTTAATTGAAAAGGAAGTGAATTAAATATGTTTAATAAAATAATTGTATCATAGATTCAAACGAAATACTTTTAAATATCAGGTGAAAATATGAGCTTTCTTTTGAAGTGATACCGATCAGTTATTTGTTTTATTTGTCCATTGCTCATTAAAAATGCTCTACCATACCAGGTGCGTGTTACGACTCATGTTTACTTAACATATTTATATATATATATATATTTTTAAAGTTTGTTCATATTATGAATTATGTCACAGACGTGAACAAGATGTCTTGCACGTAATAATGGTAAAAGTATGTCAGTTTAATGATTAGAATAAAATCTAGAGTTAATTTTCAAACAATCTTGTACTTTCCAAAATAAAAACACAATACTAATTTTTACCGAAATAACTATCACAACCGTCGATTTTGCCATGACTCGATTGTGATGGTAGCCGTAACATAGCATAAATAAAGAAAAATCATCATTCTTTGTTTTTGTATTCAAAATCTTGGTAATTCAATTTTTCAAAACAAGATTTAACCATATTTAAGTAGTGTTTTTTTCAACTTTTTGTGACATTAACATTGAAATGTTTTATTTTTAAAGGTGAAATATTTAGATTCTCATGAACATACCTCAAGAAACAACAATTGTAGTTCTTTTACCACCTTTATGTTTAACGAAATAAGAATATTCAAAATAAATAACCTTTTTATATATATATGTATATATCATATACTATATCATATATATATATCATATGTATATGTTGTATTTGATTTACCTGTTTACTTTGCATGTGGGAGGTATTTGTTTCGGAGGATGAAGATGCAGGGTTTATGTGTTTATTACACTTTTATATTCTCGAGTAAAATATATATATATTACTAAAAGAGAATAAATTCTTGTGATTCAAACTAGTAATATGAATGAATGAAACACTGATTAAAATGATTAAACTTTAAAAGGATGATGCGTGTAGGATTAACAACGAAATGATCAGAGAGATACACACATTTGATGTAAAAATACTTAAAAATACTTAAGATTATAGATCTATTAAAGAGCAAAATGATTTAATATTTAATAAATATTAATGTCATTTGATTTCAAATTCCATTTGGAACCGTAAAAATACAATCTTGGGTCTTCTTCAGATCTAATTGGTGTTTGTTTCAATTCAAGTTCAAAAATTATAAATGCCACATTTATATATTTGATTTGAATTTAAAATTGGAGAAAAAACTTTCTCACTTAAACACAAGCCAAATAAATTCTTTTAATAAGTTAAGTACCCAGTTAATTAAGTAAGGATAAATAATTTAAAAGTACATATATGGAAATAATATTTATGTGAAATTGTGTGTTAAGTGAATGTGAGGAACCAGGCAAATTAATTTGAAAAACATTTTTTCAGCGAATTCATTTACAAATGGAAAGTCAAGAATTTCAAGAAGGCTGAGTGGAGCTGGCATGGGGTGGGGAGAGAGGTCCACACTGTTTTTGAATTTCAATTGAAGGAACAGATTGAGGACTTTGAATTTTAATTACCAGAAAATAAAATACTTATGAAATATGAAAAAATATATAAAAAAATATCCAGACAAGAATGATTTGAAGAGTGAAGGGCCCCTCACCCCCTCAGCCCTCTGGTTTCTCCTGAAGAGTGAAAAACTAGCCAGTAAGCCACCTATACGTTTTCTGCATTTCTCTACTGAAATCTATACCGCCACCTCGGTATCCTCTATTTGCTTTCCTTTGAGATAAATCTTTCCCTTCTCTCAGGTCCTATCTATTGTTCTGCATCATTGCCTAACCAGGTGTTCGTTGCAACTCACATTCAGTTCAAGTTATGTATGAAATAGCGACCATATGTTTGTAATTTACGCGTTGATTTATTTTGATTACGTGGAAGAAATCGTGAGTTCAGTTGTGTTTGATCTGTGAATGGGTTTCGCTCTGTTTTTCTTCCGAATCCTTGTATGGGGGCGAGTCTGGGTTCAGATCCATCTGGTTTTCTTGATTTTGGTTCCTGTTGGATTGCTCTTACATTGTCAGCGGGTTCTGGCTGGGAATATTTATGGCATCTACGGATTGTCTCTGAATTTCGTTTTCTCAGCGTGGTTTTCCTCAATTTTGGTTGAATGACTACAGAGGGTTATCCGCATTTGTCTAGATTTAAATGATTCACTTCTGCTTATAGAGGGATTTCTGATTTGGTCGCTGAATGCTTTTTTTTGTCATACTGGGCTGCTGCGGATGTTTGGAGGTGCGTGAAAAGCAACGTTTTTGATTCAGCTAGTGTTATTTTTGGTTGCTGAGAGAGTATGGAAAGAAAAGAAAAAAAATGTGCACTTCTACTTTTATCACTTTTTTGGTTTTGTGTACGAAAACTACCATGAATGGAATAAATTTATTTTCATTCCATTATTCCTCGAGTCACCGAACTATACGAAATCGTGTTGCCTTTCTTTGCTAAGCGCCCAGAGCTGAAGGTTTCTCTAACTTTTTGCTGCACATAGGAGCAGCGCCGCTTAAATTCGCAACAAGCGAATAGATTAACCATGGCGCGCTCAATTAACTAAGTAAGGGTATTGCGTGCGACAAATCGGTGACTTGCTACCTCTATTTGAAGTATTTAGGTTTGTTGACATCATCCCAGATTCATGAAGTCATTCAATTGTTTTGGTCTTTTTCTCTCTTTTTGAGTTTAACGGATGTATTGAACTAACTAGTTAGCCCATTACGCAGCATTAATTTTATAATTGACTCATCTGTTTTGATCATTGTCTCCTAGAATGGATTAACTTTACTGTTCTGCATAGTCACATAATGCCATCTTGACCCCTCGTAAATGCCCGGGGATGGCAACCTTCCTACTTAATGTTTCAAGCGCAGTGGAGGACTCATTGGCATCGCAGGCCTCTACCTTCCCATACGCTCCTTTTTGAGAACACAAGAATGGTGCGAACTAGGTTCTGACAATGCATTAGTGATTTCACCCCATGATAATATAAGTTTATTAAATTCAGAACCCAGCTGTGTGACATTTGCCACTTTTCACCAGGTGCTGGCATGCATGGCTATGATGGCCTGGTCATGCTCCGGGCATCTTAGGCTCCCGGATGGACCAATAAGCTACGAGCATCAATTAAGTTTGAGGATGACTCAAGCCCTCAATTCAGATTCGCGCATATATAAAATTGATCGCCAGCTTTCCAGTGTGTTAACTGAAGCATACCCCACAGTATGAGGTTTATTTTCCAGTGTGCCAGTAATCACCAAATTATTGGTGCAGATGGAGGACCTACATTTATCCATTGCGCTCAGGCTTCGTTGACACCATTGCGGTTATGAAAGTACGATCAGTTCATTAAATTTACCAATCTGGGCATTATAAAAGCTGACTTTACTTAGTTGGGGCCAACTGCTCGCTATCTCCTGTTTCCCCAAGGCAAGATCCCTTAAGTACAAGGGTTATGAGTTCCCAGGTTCAGAGTTAAAATTGAGACTCGGGTAGCCTGAAAGGGATCTCTGTCCGCTATGGTACTTTTGTGGGTATTTATTTTCTGTCAGTATTCGTTTTCTCCAGTATCAACTCTAAGTATTTGCCGGCCTGAGCAAAAAGGAAAAACTACTGGAGTCATTCCCGAACTGTGTTGTTTATTATTTTGTTCATTGTTGTTTCAAAGGGAAGTCCTACCGTAGCGGTGGATTTTGAAGCTTGGCTCCTTACGAGTGTTGTGTCCCGAGGTTTTGTCAATAAGAGGGGAATTTGCAGTGGTGTGGGATGCAATGGCAAAATCTCAATTGGAGCAGAGTGTGGTAAAAACATCTCTATATGAGTCCGGTGCGGGGATTAGAGTTTCTTTGCGCCATTTTTCGGATTGACTTTGTTACAGCGGTCTTTAAGCGGCCATTCAGAGGCTGCAGAATTTAGGCATCCGCGGGCTAAAAGCTATTTGCTGCTCTTTTTATGGAAAAAGAACAGCCTGAAAAATATAAAAATTAGGTGAGGATCAACCAGTATGTTCCATGTTCGAATTAAAGATTTGGCGTTTTAACGAAAGTTGAGATTAACTCGTTCTTTGAATTGGTTCAGTTTTATGATTCATGTCTGAGAAGGAGGTGCTTTGGTCACTGGCAGGGTGCCAAGTAAAAGTACTGAACAGAAATGACACTCTAGGTCACCTATTGCTAACTGATATGAAGGAATTTAAAGAAATTATAGTGATTCTTTAGTGAAGGAGCAGGCTCCTTATAATTATTGTGGATGGTTTGCATGAGGACATATACCGGGTTCCCGGGTACATGAACGCAAAAGATTGTTAGATAGAATAAAGGAACAAAGGGAGGGCAAGCTTCCCTCAATTCATCTTGTTTATAAATTTGAATGGGATCAGTAGATTACCAATTCAAGCTTTGAGTTTATGTGTTTTTGTTAAACTATAAAAGCGGATGTGTTGCCAGTTCTTCATTTTGGTAATTCTTCCCAATCTGAGTTATGTCCTCATTCTTACATTTGTTGTAGTTAACTTTGGAAAATTTATGGAAGCATGTTGATTTGCTGAAGTAATTGTATCTGGTTGTGGCGAGGTGCTTGGGAAAAAAAAAAAAAAAAAATGAGAAAAGAACACTAACCCCAACAGCGCAGACCCTTTGCCTGCGACTAACGAGAAGGGTTGCTTGCTGCTTGAATGGCTCAATTCTTTTTAAAGGCGCATTGTTGTACCAGTCTTCAGAATTTTCCTGATGAACTTGGACTTGTGATCATTAGGTTGGTGGTTTTCTCCTGAGCACGGAATAAAATTTTCTTTATATATCATTTTTTTGTCTTCATTTAATTCTTTGCTACATTACTGGAATCGGAAATTCAATTTAAGCTTTTTTGCATTAACATTGGGATCTTTTTATGTGTTATGTTGCAGCTTTTTATCCGTGGAGCTACACTTTGTGTTTCAGTTGTCACCAAGATGTTTAGATAGATTTGATTATATATGTACTTTGTCAATCCATATATCTTTATTTTTTTGTATCAGCATTTGGCTTATTTGCTTACCTAGGAAAATCTGATTCAGTCATTTTTACATGACTTCTAAATTTTTCTAATAACAATCCTTTAGTCATGGGGCTAAAATATCATGTTTTCAGAGGGAATATAGCAGATTTGTAGTTCTACTTTTTCTCTATCTTAAAGGTAGCTCACATCAGGCTGTTTCCCCTTTGAACTTGGCCAAACTTTTTTGACAAATAAATCAATAATGCAGAATAACTTAATGAAACATTTAATTCCTCAAACTTCAAATATTCAATAAATTGCTTGATCCAAATAGCTTGAGTGGTTGTGGGTATTGCAAGCTACATATTTAGTTTTCATCATATGCAGTTACACAAGTTTGCTTTTTCACTTGATCATAAAATTATATCCCCAAATACAAAATGTGTGTTAGTGGATTTTTGACCATCACGATTTTAGCAAAATCAACATCCAAATACCCATTAATTTCCAAATCACCTTTCTTCCCATATAATTTCATTTTCTTAGTATATCTTCATTTTCTTTTGATATTTTGCCAATGCTCTTTTACAATATTGATACTCATCTTGTTGGACTTTGTGATTTGTCAAGTATGATGCCTTCACTTCTGGATGTAGATAATGTTTTGCACTTCACTTCTGATATATCATTCAAGTATCCCTCTTGTTTATCCCAAGTATGACAAACTTGATATTCAATCCCTTGTAATTAATTAAGTCCACAATCCATATGGTGGTAGCCCCAATTTCACTATTTTCTTTTAGACATGAGTTTGTTCTCCCTATATAACTTGCATCCTATTGCATGTTAATAAATATATAATCTACATATATTACTAGACTAATAGTATTAGTAAACTATCTTCTCTTTTCCATATGTAGACATAATTATCCACAGGGGTTGGTTTCATAACCTCATGGAAAGTCGATACTGATAGTTTGATTTATGAGTTATGTCCTTTCACCTCTGACTTCAAAGCCCTTTGATTGTACCATATGTATGCTTTCCTTCATTTTTACACATCAAATTGAAATGGATTGGGATCTAGTTTGGCAACTAAAAGGTCATAATAATTCAGGTGACATGTTTTGGAAAGGTATGCTTTCTTTGTAATCTACATTGGGTTTTTTTAACTACATCTTTAATAATTTAGCTTTATATTATCTAGAATCTTTTATTTTTGATAATTATGGATATACGAGTCGGTTTGCGCGGCTTGACTAATTTCTTGGGATCTGCAAAGTTAGCAGTAGAGTAAAATCTACAGTGACCTTGGGGGGGCTTGAGCCGTGATCGTTGGATAACTACGCCGATGCTTTTGACAAACTGAGCTATCTTAGGGTTAATATTTCTCTAGAATCTTGATATTTTTTAATTTTTTTCCTTAAAAATTCACTTTTATCTAACGGCCTTTTTCTTCAATGTGATAATTCCACTAGCTCTCATTAAGCGTTCTTTTAATTGGATCTTGATTCTAATTCATTAATCTATCAATGTTGAACCATTTTATTGGGCTTTTCACTTAGGTTTCAATCTTTTTAGATTCTATAAGTCTTGAAAAACTATCGGTAAACTTATGGCGTTTAGTCTTGAACCAGTTTAGTGTTGTTTCTTGTAATAGTGTTTTTGTTGTAACTGTTTCTTTTTTTTATTATAACAGTTTTATAGAAATTAAAATGATTTGTTGTATGTTTTTTGTATCGTAATAGTATATAATGTTTTTTATATCATTAAAATATTAAATGATATTGAATTTTTAATAATAAAATAAGATAATATAGTTAACAAAATTATTACAAATATATATATATATATATATATATATATATATATATATATATATATATATATATATATATATATACCTAATATAATCTATTTTTGTTATAAAAACAATAATAATTATAAAATGTTTTAAAATTATTTACAAAATAATCGAACTAATGAATACATACATAAATACTTGAATTAATAAAAATTCCAAAATACCATTAATATAAAAATATTTACAAAAGCTTCACTCAAAGTCTTTTAATATTTCATCCTGATGTTAATGTATTTTAAGAAAATATGTAATAAGTTCTGAAAATGACAATAGGTAATATAGAATATTAAAAGTTTAGCAGCTTACAAACATTTCAGTGTCTTCAAGCCTTTATTTCAAACACTTGTGTTTTCATCATATTAGAAACATTTTTAAGAAATACGTTTCAAATCTTGCCCTGCGATATCATATTCTTATTTTTGCTTCACATGTCTTCTGGTTCTCATAGGTTTAGTTGAATGAATCTGTAATAGAAAATGTTATTATTTCGTGTGTAATCACCTTTTTTTTTCTTCTATTGATCACAACAGTCCAATATTTCTCCAACGATAAACGGTAAAATTTTTTAAAATTTTAAAAGATTTAGGTGTTTTTGTTTTTCAAAATTTTCTTAAAGGGTCCAAACAAACAAAGAGATAAAATAAGTGAGGAATTTAATATTATATAGCGCTTACCTGTAGATTAGCCTTCATTCAAAGAGATAAGAATAGTCTGATGGATGAGAAAAATAGGAATAAATTCTGTGATACAGCTCATTCATTGCAAGAGGGTAAATAGGTTGCATGGAATGAAATTTATGCCTCATTGTTTTTATTAACAGCTTTTAAAAGGACTGAAGAGTAGATAGCATGTAAGCCAGCACGAAATGATGCAGCTGGGCCATAAATAATATGCTGTGAGCGTATGTTATTTACAGCTGGTTTGGCGGGCCTACAAGTCAGTAGGCTACTGAGATGGTCAGTGTTACAGTAAAGGGCAGTTGAGCTAAGATGACATTTTTGGTATTTGGGCCAAGTGTGTCTTCAGCGACAAACAGGCTCTTCGCTGGGCCTCTATGCTGGCCTTAAGGGGAACATGAATAGTGAAGGATGGGGGCAGTGGTGGTGGAGTCTCTCAGGGTGTCTGGGGGTCTGGGATAGCTCCTTTTTTTTTTTTTTTTACTGTGTGACCCTCAAGAAAGTATCAGAAGAAGACAAAGAAATAAATAAATAAAGTTCATGAACTTCTTCTTTCATCAAGAAACATGGTTAGATTAGAAAAACCTAGATGAGCTTCTTCTTTAGGAAGAATCGCTTCAAGTGCCATAACTGCAAAACCGAAACCGCAATGCAGACACCCAAAGACATGATGCTGTACCATGCCACTCTTGAATTTGTTTTTTCACTCACTGTCCTCATTTCCGCTTCTCTGCAAGTACAAGTCCGAGAAAAAGATGGACCATAATGGTTAATGCTATGATCTAATTGATTAGCAGTTCAAAAGAACATTAGATGCTGTTCCAACTAAAACCATACAAATTACCGGCTCTTGAGATAGAGTAGATTCTCATGGATGGCCTCCACTGCTCCTTCAAGTTTTCTCAGCTCAAGCTCCAACTTTCTGGAAAAAATTGGCTTTGATGGAAGGAAAAGTTAACAAAGAGCCAACATGTAGAACAAAAGTTTTGGGTCATTAGAGAAATCCTCACAAGCTCCGAACCTCCTTTTTTTCCCCAAAATTAGAACATCCACAATCATCAACAAACTTGAAGCCAATGTGGATCATCAGAAAATTTACTAAAATGCATCCCTCCTTTTTGACAATGTAAATAGTACAAGCTCTGCGGTTGAAATTAGAAAGATAGGAGGGTATGACATGCCAATTTCAGAGGTACGTGAAAATGTTATTTTGTTTTATATGGGAAGCCATTCCTTATTTCAAAGAATCCTTTTCTGAAACCTTGTGATATAGCATTCATTCTTGATGAGGTAGGATTATATATATATATATATATATATATATATATATATATATATAATGATTATAAGCACTGATCAAGAGATTCAATTGGATGAAACACACCTGATAACTGTAGTTTGGACATTAACATTTTAACTATAAATGCCACTTAACATTAAATGGGAAAAGAATAATTTAGAGGAGTCACCTCAATCTTCTCCTTCCTGGCAACAGATTCCCAATCCTTTGCTCCAATTCCTGTCTTCAGTGAGTTCACACACATCTCACCTCCTGGTTATGGCCATCAATCCAGAGACAGGCAAGGTAGTTGCCAGCCTCATTAGTTGTAAATGCAAATTGACCATGAGTCACATTCTCCTTGTGATGTAGATTGTTCCCATATGGTGATGTTACCTATAAGAGTCATATTGAGCAATATTTTAGTAATAAGAAATGTTGAGCTATTCCAATCCAACACAAAGGTACATATTGTCTCACAAATTTAGTTAAAAGTATACATTGGGTTCTTAGCAAGTATTTTTTTAAAACTCAAACAACAAAATTTTCCTTGAGGATAGAGACTATAAGCGAATCAGACCCTAATTCTGTAGGATAATTCATCTAGAACAAGAAGAGGCAATAGGGTCATTAGTTGTCACGGTGAAGGTGTTAATCAGTTTCCGAAAACAAAAATCTAAGTGTTCTACTCACTTCAGCACACAAAGAAACATAAAAAAAAAGAAAAAAGAAGATTCATAAACCTGTAGCATTAATAGATATCCCAACACTTATCCTGGTTTCCCACAATCACACCAAATTAGCATTCTAAACACAAAGAAAAGATTCCCGTCATTGAAAACCCTCAAGTTCCATAGGATAAATCTAAGATTAAGGAGGATATTAAATATTGCAATCCGAGAAGATAGTGTAGAGTGTAGGCAATCCGGAGATGGTGGCCTTTGGTCAATGCTAAATCTTCCTATGTGGTGGAAAATGGGCGTGGAGTGAAGTTTGGAGGGGATACCATGGTGTGGATGGTCACTTTTAAGTGTCTCTTTCCCTTTATTATTTGTTATTGCTAGGTCAAAAGACGCTTGGGTGAGTGAGTGTGTGCTAGTCTAAGGAGGGAGAAGGCTAGAATCCCCTTTTCACTAGGTTTTTCAATGACTGGGAAGTGGAGGAGGTGGAGAGGCTTCTATTGCAAATTGGGCCAGCAACATTGGATGATGAGTTGGAAGACAAACGGAATGAGACAAAAGATGGGATTTTTCTCAGTCAAGTCAATGTATCAGGCTTTGACACCTAGATCCACTTACTCTTTCCCATGGCTTATGATTTGGAAGTCTTGTGTACAATCGAAGATTTGTTTTTTCACTTGGTGAGCCATTTGGGGTAAGATTTTAACTATTGACCAGCTTCAGAAAAGGGGTTTTAGCCTTGAAAGTAGGTGTTATTTTGTCATGAAAGTGAGGAGATTGTGGAGCATCTTCTTCTTCAAAGTGAGGAGAAAAGGGGTTTTAGCCTTGAAAGTAGGTGTTATTTGGTCTTCAGAAAAGGGGTTTTACCTCCCATGAGTGAGGTAATCATGGGAGTTTCTTTCCTCTCTTTTTGGTGTTATGTGGGTGAACCCCAGGTCAGTGTGGGACACGCTGTTGAGTTGAAAAGGCTTCTTGGGAGGTAAGAAGTGGAAAAAGGTGTGGCAAGCGGGGGCCTTTATGCTTATTCTTGACAATTTGGAAGGCTGGGAATATGGTTGTTTTTGAGGATGAGATATTTCTATACAAAGGGTGAAAACTTCTTGTGTTTTTCTTCTTTGGTCGAAGACCAAATTGTCTATATCGGATCATCCTTCGACTACAATTGGGTTCATTGATTGGATGGGTTGTAAATGATAAGGGGTTGTTTTTCAGATATCCTAGCTCAGTTATGTGCAATCTTGGGAGGTTGATTGTCCTTTTCTTGTAATTCCCAAGCCGCTATTTTAGTGCCTTTTCCAATATACTTCATTTACCTATCAAAAACAAAAAAAACTCAATCCTTCCCCAGCATCCCTTTCCTATTGATACCTCAGCTTCCTTTACTTTCATAAGTAATTTAGTGGGCATTTGCACTTCATTATCTTTCTTGAGCTCAACCAAAGATGCCTTTTTCTTACAGCAACTTCAAACTCTTCAAAAGGGAGCCCTGAAGATTTTCCAAAACCATCAACCATACTAAGGACCCAATTTGACAACTTGCTTTTTCCTTAATGCTGCCTTTTGAAACCAGAAAATCTCTATCACAATTTAGAAGGCTGAGCAACCACTACCAGTTCTACTTAGTAATCAAAGCTGCTTCTCCATACTTGGTTCAATGTTTCTTACTCCTTTGGACCTTTGTTTTGGCCACTCTCGCTAGAAAGATGAGAAACCACAATCTGATCTAGCCTTTTTAATTTCCAGGCTAAGCTGATTGACCCTCCAGACAAATGACTAACAGCTCCTTTTATTCATTGCCCAATGGGTCAAATCCTGACAACTAGGTTGGCTCACCTCTTGTTTGCATGCATTCTCCCATACAACAACAAGATATTTAACAGACTTTCCTTCTCTTCTCAAATCAGGAACCCAGCAAACGATTAGGTTTCAGAACCAGGCTCATGACAACAGATTTAGATCTGTCTAGATTGCAAAGTTCATCCTATCGGTGTCCTATATACAATCAATTTCTTCAAGGAGATGGTGACTTTCGCAGTGTTCATTCCATTATAACATTATTTTCCCTGTAAAAAGTGAAAATTGTATCTAAAAAGGAATGCTTGAAAATTTCAAAGAAGAAGAAAGAGTGACTGTCATGGGATTCTACTGCAATGCTTGTTTCCTTCTAAAAAGTGAGATAATCTGGAGAGAAATGAGGCAGGATTGATAAATTTGGAAGACGAACAAGAAGAAGGCTTTCATGACATTATGGTATAAGACTTTTTTCCTTGTAAAAAGTGAAAATTTCATTTAAACAGAAAAAAAAAAAAAGGATGACTTAGTTATAGCTTAGAAGAAGAAGAACCACCTGCATAAAGCAAAAACAACAAAACAAAAAACAAAAACAAAGAGAGAGAGAGAGAGAGGCTTGAAGGCACAATACATTAGTTATAGCTTTTCCTAACTATTACTCCCTTTTCTTGGAAGGAATCTACATTCAAATTCACAAGGAGGAACACAAGTGAATTCTAATCCTTATAAAAGGTAAAAATATATGAGAAAAACAGAGGGAGGCTCAAAAATTTGGAAGAGGCATTCTGACTACATATTCTCAAGGAGGAACCCAGCCAAAAAAAATATAATCCTTATAAAAACAGAAAATTATCAGAAAAAAAAAAAAAGAGGGAGGCTTGATAATATGAGATAGAAGAAGAGACACAAGTCTTCGACTACAACGGCATGATACATCCATTATAACATTCCCTTATGATGCACCTTTTCTTGGAAAAATCTCCTGCAAACTGTTGTTACCTTGGAACCAAAGTAACAAGAATTCTTAACATTTCCAAGGCACAGATTTTGATTATCAATAAAATATTCAATCTTGGAAAGCAACACAACCTTATTTACCAAATCTGTCTACCAGAGAAATTTGATGCTGATGTAAAATATGCCACAAAGGGAATCCCCAACAATCTTACATTCCTTCTGTATGTTTCCTCCCGTAATTTTCCCTCACCCAAATATTTTTGTCCTAAAAGCATATAGCATCTCATCAGCATGCAGCACTCAAGACCCCCACAGCAAAGGCTGATCACATTAGAGAGAGAAACCTTATCCTCGCTTCAATGCTCTCATCCCATATTACTTCATAATAAAGGAGCCATCTCCCTATTCAATATACTTATTTTTATCGAACATTTCCCACGTGTAACCTGGATCAAAGACACTGCTGATGGTTCTTAGCAAAGGAGGACACCTCCAGGCATATTTATAGTTCTATCAATTATTTTTCTCGGGCAACCTTGATCAAAACATAATAAGTTCTCCGTGCCATTCCGAAGGCCCTAACTTAAAGGATCAATAAATTACTCCATATTGGAGTATGTTGCCCTCCATTATGGTTGGATCCAAAACTGCTCAAAACACACACTTTCAGATTCCCATGTAAAAGTCATAATCTTGTCATTTCACTGTAACTCTGCACAAAGGGATGTCTTCAATATAGCCTCTACAAAAGGCTCTATTCCACACAGAGCTTGACTGCCTAAGGAAAAGCATCAAAATTAATCTTGAAGGAATAAGAAGAAGAATTTCAAAACACCCAGATAGTAATAAATTAGGTGTTTACATCAAAGCCACCCGCAAAATCAATCAAAATAGGGGCTGATAGAACTTGATGATTGATAATCTAAATAAGTGATGTAATGAATGATTCAAGAAAGACATAAGGGAGAACCTTTCTAGGTCTAATATGTGTGAATCTAGCACCACTTAAAAACACCGCTTAATTGTTTGATTTAAGAACTCTAGAAGTCTTCCAACTTGAACCTCCAACCTCTAAATTCTTTTTCTGAACCCAAAAGACTAGCATCCTCTCAAAACAAAACCCTAATTTATTACAGATAATCCACCTTGAATAGCAGAAATATACATACGATTCACAAAACAACAGCAAACACAAGCAAGATTACAACAATCTCTTCTTCCATATTTTTTCTTTCATGAGTTTCCAATATTGCAAAAGTTGAATAAAAAATTAAAATTTTCCTATTGCACCACATTCCTAAGACTCTCCCATCACATAAGAAAGAAAAAACCCAGATCATAAATCCTTTGCGACAGAAAAACAGGAAAACAACAACAAAAAACAATCGAAACAAAATCAGAACCTTGAATAACGTTTGAATCATTAGATCCCAAAACTAATTTCATTTCCTTCGTTTCCTCAGGGTCAAAGGAGAAATTGAAAGATGGACGGAAAGGGGTAAACAGGGGGGCACAGAAAAACAAACCTTGACGGAGATAGTGGGACTGTGATGGTCATGGTCGTCGGGGATGACGACGTAATCCGCCAAAACGACGACGTTATTCTGAATTTCTTCGGAGACGCACTTGGTTCCCGTAGCCGGAAGGTTCAGCCAGATGGCTTGCGACATCGGAATCAGAAGATCACTGATACACAACAAGAATAGCAGCCTCAACACAAAACCAGACCCGTTCATCTTCATCTTCCTCTTCCTCCTCTTTCGGTCTGGGTTTCTTTTCCCGCCTGTGAATCTTCAACCTTGTGTATTGCGCCTCTGCAAAAGTCTAGGATATTATTACTGTGAGATTGAAGAAGCAAGTGGCTTGCTTTCTGGAAACAAAAAATGAATTGAAAGATCAAGAGGATCTTGTTTGAGTGTGGCTAAATGTTTTTGCTTCAGTTTCTTGATCAATGCCTAATTTGACTTTGCTTTTTAATTGTAGGGGGTTGGGGGGTGGGTGATGGGGGTGATTACATTGAATAGCTCACATGACAATTTCCTTAACCAATGTTCTCCATGTGAGGGAAATGACTCATCCAAAATGTTTATTTATGGTGTTTTATCACAATATGTTTTGTTTTGTTTTGTTTTTGTTCATGATAATTTTTTTTCTTATTTTCATTAAGACAATGACATTATTTTTTAAAACTTTTTGTTGAGTGACTTATTTTCAAATTTCAAATAATTTTGTTTATCTGTTTTATTTAAATGATTACATGTTTTTAAAAGTTTTTTACTAAATAAAAATCAAAGAAAATATTTTTTTAAGTATTATAAGAAATCCATTCATTTTTTAGCCTTCTAAAACTCAATAAAAATAATAATTTTTTTTCCATCTCTCACTTTTCTCCAAAAGCCATAGCTATCTCTTCCTTTGTTTCAATCTTTTAAGTCCTTGTTTATTAAAGAGAATTGATGATTTTTTTATCATTCTTGATTTGAAATCATTTCATTCATTCGGTACCCAGGTTTATTTTTGCGATAAAGTGATTTGATACATCGATATGAATTTATGCATGTTTTTAACTGTTTTTAAGTATTTTTCTTAGTTAACTTATTATGGCGTGTTTCGTTAGAAACATTCCCGATGAGTAAATATGGTCAACGGTTAACTTTTTCATGGGTTTTCGTATTGGTAGTTTAGATGATAAAATTCGATCCGACGATCGGATCGAATCGTATTGGTGTATCTTCTGGTTGGAAATACTTAGAATTATTTTAAGATGTTTTTTATTACTCAGGCTCTGCCTTAGTGTGAATAATCCTGCTGCATCTTTATTAAACAAAGTTAACAATTTGGATTTATGTTTCTATGATCCTATTACTTTGAATTAATAAATTTATCTATTTAAAAAAAAAACTCAATTAAAATAAAATGTTAGAAAAAAAACCAGCAATATTGCTATTTAATTTTAAATTGTTAGTTGTAGTTTAATTAATTGAATCATGGATTCATGATAAGTAAGTTTGGGAAGATATGAGTGAGAGGTAAATTAATTTTTTTATTAAATGGAGTTAATAAAAGTTTTAAAATTGAAGTATTAATTAATTCTTGGGAAGTTGAAATTCTATTTTCTTAAGAAAATTATGCTTATGACCTTTGAGGCTCTTGTGTATTAATTAATACGTTAGGGATGGTTGCGCTCATTTTCAAAATAGAAAAAATATATGATTTCAAATAATGAAATTAAAGTTTCAAGGTAGGATATTCAATCATGAGCAAAAAAATAAAAAAAATAATTACACTTATGGGATGATTCAAGTTCTAGAAGAATCTATAGGTGTGATTTAGGTAAATGATTCATTATATTTTTTATTTTTTGTTTGTTTTATTATTATAACACATAAAAAACATATTTACAGTATTTGGTTTTCGCGTGTGATCAAATTTTCATATAAGCATGATTGTAGAGCGATTTGAAAAAGCTTTATTTTGTTAAGAATCAGCATCAATTCATAGTGTGATTTGTATTAAGCTTAACATACCCAAAAATTGTGATTTCATATAATAGATTTTATATCGAGGTCTTAAAGGTGCATGGCTTTTTTTATCTTCAATATGTTTGTGAGCATTTTCTATGTAAAAAAACCTCGTCTCTTGTGTGTTGTGTGTTGGATTGACATTAGTCATTTCTTATCTCTTGTATGGTTTGATCGAGTTTTTTTTTTTAAAAAAATTGAATAGAGAAATAATTTTATTAATTCAAATTAATAATATATTAATAGAAATATAAAATCAAAATTATTAAAAATCATAAAATATGAAATAATATCTGGATTAATAGTATAATAAATCGACTTAAAGTCTATATATTTTATAATTAAGTCTACACATTTGATATTATTATTGTGATTAAAATACATATAATCATAGTTTTACAGCATATTGATTTTGACGATAATTGATTTAATTTCTTATTACTCATCGAACATACTTTGCTTGTATGAATTGATCTAAGCCTGAATAAGCAGCGTCTTGCTCCCGTGATGATAAATAAATGGCTGCGTAAAGACGATGGCTACTATATTATACTGATAACAATCAAACACCACACTAAAATGATAACTAAAACATTAAAAAAAACTAATGAGAACTTAGATATAATAAAGTGGTTATGTTATTCAACAAGATATTTTTTGAATTCAAATAATTTTTGCTGTAAACGAAAATTCAGTATTTTTTGAATAAAGCAAATATTCATTAATAATGGTCGGAAGTGAAAGCTGAAAACAAAAAATATGGTGCAGTAGAAAGAGAATATTGGGGGTAACGCTAGGAAAAAAACAAACAGTTTGAATGTTGAAAGCTATTTTACTTAAAAAAAAAAAAAAAGGGTTAAAAAACAAATATGATTTTAGGAGATGTTTATTTTTTTTTACTGAATATTGAATATAACTTTTATTTAGCTAAATTGAATAAGGTTTAATAGTATTAAGTATAAAGTTGTTTGTTTTTAATATTATTATATTTTATTATTAAGTATTAAGTTATTTATTTTTATATGTTTAAAATTAATATCTTAATTATATAAAAACAATTTGTTTAACTTTATTCTTATAATAAAATGAAAAATATTTAATACAAATTAAAAATGATAAAATAATTATGATAACAAATTTATTATTATCATTGTTAAAAAAATAATTATTATATTTATCTATTTTATATAATAAAAATAGAATATATAAAATTAATAATTAAAAAAAATAGATGGATGACAGCCAGATTCTTCTTTTAGAATATCGTGGTTGTTGATTTTAAAAATTTTAAAATATTTTGGGAAGATTTTAAAATATTTTAGGAGGATTTTAAAATATAGCTTTTTCCTTTTAAAATATGGGTTTTTAAATAGAAAAAATTATTAAATGAAAATTTTAGGATTTTTATTCAAAAGAAAATTTAAAATTCATAATAAGTTATATCAAAAATAACAAATGGTTTAAATTATGAAAGCAAATTACTTTTAGAAAAAAGCCAAAAAAACAAACATCTCATTAATGTCATATAAATGTATGTCTTCAAACTATGATTTCAATATAAAATAATAAAATGCATTTATTCAAATCATGATTTCCATGTAAAAATAACATAAAGTAAAATAATAAAAAATATGTGTTTAAAACATGATTTCAATATAAAATAATGAATTCTTTATTTCAAAATACGATTTAATATAAAATAATAGAAATCATATATTTAAAACACTATTAAGATATAAAATAATAAAGTTGTGCATCAAAGACACGACTTCAATTATTTTATTTTTTTGTATCCAAAACTACCATAAAATTTGAAAATTTTTTTGAAACCATGATATTTGAATTCTAGAAAACTGCATATTTATCAAAAAAGAGCCCATCAACCAAAGTCCCCAAAAAATTTGCCCAAAAACTTGTCGCACACAAATAAAAGCAGCAACAATAAGAAGGTGAAATCGCGAAAAGCAGATAAAAGCCGTCATGTTAAATAACGGCATTTTTTAAAGAATAAATTGATAAAAAAAAAGTGCAAATGAATGATTTAAAATAAAAAATTATCAAAAATCACACTTTCTTATTTAAGGAAAATGAGTGACTATAAGAGAAAGTTGGGAGAAAATTAAATTATGATTTTTTCTTCAAGTTTATTTTGTTTTCATTTACTTTGTATCTTATATATTTGAAACTATGATATTTTGAAAATTATTATTATTTTTGGAAATGTATATTTATAAAAAATCCCATGAACCAAAGTCCTGAAATGTTCCAAAAGTCCATAATTATGGGTTTCTTTTTCATTTATATTGGTCCGACAATATACTTAAATATAATTGTCCCAATTAAACAAGTGCAAGTACAAAATCGCAATCCATATGATTATGGGTACGTTGAAAAGGAATGCATGTTTAGGCAGGGACCAATTTCAATCTATGTGATTACGGGTAGGTGGAAAAGGAATCGACATTTTAGTATTACTTGATAGGTCACTGTCTTTATCTACCTCATTTTACTATATTTTTTTATAATTGTTTCTAAACATTATTTTAAATTTGGTTAGGTATTAACTTTTCAAAAAATATTTTGATAAAAACAAAGGTGTTTGGTTAATTTGAACCATTTAATTTTAATTTTTATGTTTACATCTAAACCCTTTAGTTACAATATAGTAAATTGAGAATTGTTAAAATTTGAGGCTCGGGCGAATTCACTTTTCTATGTCTTGCGTTTTAAAGCGTTAAGGCTTGTCACAAACTTCTTTGAAGCTTCTTTGATTTTGGAGTGAAATGCTTAATTTATCTCCAATTTTGAGCTTGTTTATACTTTAATTTTGGCTTCAATGGGCATCTCTTCAACCTATACACACTTGAAGTTCCAAACTCTAATTATGAACTTGTTTACACTTGGATTTTGGCTTCAATGAGCCATTCACAGTTCCTTTAAGTTATACACACTAAAGCTTTCTCACTTAAGCACAATGAGACACTCTCTCAAGCTCTCAAGATATTTCAAATAAAACTCAAGCTTTTGATCAATACAAATGTCCATTCTATAATATGCTCATGTAATGAATGCACTCACAATCTTAGTTTGAAAATTGATTAACATTATAAATTAGGATTGAGATAATATATAATACGTGTATTAGTTGTTTAGTGATCCCCCATGGGAACTCGGTAGCATTTAAGTTCTTGTCGATTGACCATTTTACGTATAGTAGTTATTTATGCCAACGTAATGTTATGTCGTTTATGGGTATTGGAAATTCTTGTTGTCCGATCGGTCAAGCAGATTCGCTATTGGTCAACCATTTAGATCCTATGCTATAGGTCACCATTTATAGCCGTTGAAATATGGCCAGATTTGCACTCGATGGTAATAGTTTCCTCTTCTTGTCTTTGGATGAGTTTGTAAAACCCGAGAAAAATTCAATTTTTCTGAAAAATGGTAAAACCGTAAATTCGGTTGAAAACCGAAAATTCTCTAGATCTCGGATGACGAAATGGATTGCGTCGTTAAATTCGTCTCGCGAAATCTAGTGACCCAGAAAAGTTTTGTCGAATTCTGAAACAAGCAGAATATTTTACGATTTTAAGGTGATAAGCCTCAATGAAACGGGGGCGAGATTTTACAAAAATCTCGAAAGTCAGAAAATGACGTGAGTTAAAGTTCATTTAAAGAATTGAAAATTTAAAAAGAAATAAAAATTTTGGGATAAACGGGCGAATGAGGTAATAAAGTTATGTATCAAATAATAATAATAATAATAATATAATAATAATAATATAGGGAAAGTAAAAAACATCAGGAGGCATTTGTGGGTTCGGGAGAGAGAGAGAGAGATGGGAGAGATTTTTTTTTATTTTTTTTCTTTATTCACTTTTTTCTTAGATTTATGAAAATCGGACCGTAGCTTTTCATCGGAGTTGAAGACAAAGTTGATGCGCGACGAGAGAGCTGCGATGTGTGGATCTCCAAAAAGTTGGGTTTAGACAAACTCAAGTAAGAGGTAGAGGGGTTTTATCCTGCTTGAAGTTACACTTTATTTAAGTGTTTTGTAATGTTTGAGTTGGTTTGAGGCCTTGAGATAACCGTTTGATCAGTCCATAACTTAGGACCAGGTGATGGAATTTTGGAGAATTTTGGAGCCCATTTGGATGATCCATTATTTGTGTATGAAATTTGTTGGGGTGTTTATGTCATAATTTATATAATAAATTGTGTTTTGGTGTATAAATTTATTGGAGATAAAATTATGATTTCAGCTTGAATTATATGGAATATAATTGTGTGTATAGGCCATTGGAGATAAAATTGTGATTTACTCAATTATGAAATATAATTGAGTATAAACCGTGGAGATAGAAATTGTGAATTGCTCAAGT
Organism: Tetrastigma voinierianum; assembly: GCA_016808115.1. NCBI lineage: Eukaryota > Viridiplantae > Streptophyta > Magnoliopsida > Vitales > Vitaceae > Tetrastigma > Tetrastigma voinierianum. The sequence continues at coordinate 50,995 of JAEQBH010002191.1, forward strand.
GAGTTAATTTGGGTATTGTTTGATCCATATTGTTGAATTACATGTGGTGTGAATTGCAAATTTGAGAATGTTGCATAATTAATATATTGGTATACATTGTATAAATGGTTTTTGGAAATGGCGTAATGCGTTTTTCGCGTATACGCTGGGTAACCTAGAGATTAGGTGTTAGTCGTAGCGTAGATTTTGAAAAGCGAGCGTAGTTCAGAAAGGAATTTCGCGGGATACAGTTTTGGGATGGTGGGTTGGGAGATGGAGCCAACATATAATTTCGGATGAGGACCATGTTTGTTTCGGAAAGGCTCACCAGCGTTCGCCTCGGAAGATAGATACATATTTTAAATGACGGTAATATATTTTGAGAACAACAAGTTTTGTTTGAAAATGATTATTTTCTCATACATGGCTTGATGAAGTGTGAGTGAGTCGGTGAGGAGACTCGAGACATGAGAATGGACGTATAGGCGTTAGTAGGATCGCGTATTTATTTGATGTGTGTTTAAATTGGAGCGTGCGTATGCGGCTTAGGTGGAAGTAACCCATTTAGGGTGATTCCACTCTTGGACGATAGCTCACCTGTCGAGGGACACATTTTTCGAATACGGGGTGTTCGAGAAGGCGATAATAGCAGAGACCGATTTTGAAGCCAGGGTTGTGGCTTTGATGTTTTTGGATAATATGTATTAGAATTATAGATTTTAATATGTATTTTGTATTAAGAGAAATGTTATAACTCTTGAAATATATATTATATTTGGGGTTGGGATATAGATTTGTGAGTTGAACTATTGAATATAGTTGGTATATTTGATGAATGTTGATGCAGGGGCCCAAGTGGCCATTTTTACTCATGTATGTCTCGTGATACGAGGCCGGCGTATGGGTCCACCATGAGTTGAGCGGGTAGTCGTGGGTGGGTTTTTGGGGCGTCGCGATTCTTGCATCAAACCAATCAAGTCTCACACCTCATCTGATTCCCAATCAGTCTATCGTTTCATCGACTAATTCCAAATTGAGGCTACTGGATCCAACCAATCGACCGTTTCATCCAGTATACCACAACTGGTAGACCAAACTGGTCTATACCTAACTAGTCAATCAATTCATCTTGCTAACCTCAAACCCGAGCGACCGATTCGAGGCTTCATGTAGTTTGCCCCATTAAATATTGATATTATGTTTTGTTCATTTGGCTTCTAAGACGCAGGATGTTTCATTGAAGTACATTTTTGAATTATAAAGTGAAAGGTTTTATGCTTAAACTTTAGTTTTCAAAAGATATGCAATTTATGGATTTAAAAACCGAGTTTGTAAATGATGCATGATAAATGATGATATCTTGAAGTGGACAAATGCATTCACCTTATATAAATTCCTAAGCTATCAAAATCTTCACTTGATGCTGGAGCTTAAAATCTTTGTTACTTTTATCTTGGTTCTTTTATTTGAGTGAACTTCACTTCCAAGTATTTGATCAACTTCATTATTGTCATCTTTAGCTTGTATTATCTTCATTTGATACTTGATCAATTCCAACATGTCACTCAACTCAACTTTAACCATTAGTAACCAATAACCTTGATTTATTATCATCAAAACCTCAACTAGAGGTACCATTGACTAATAAGTTCAAATATTAATTAAATTCAATTCTATCTTCATTGATAGTTACATAGTTTAATAATTATAAATAAATTGAAAATAAACAGTTTTAGTAAATATGATAAATTATTATGATATACTCATAAAAACATTTTTTTGTAAAATATATTATTTTAGTAAGTCATAAAAATACATGTGAATAGTAATTTTTTTTGGTAAAGAAATACAATTTATAATAATAATAATATAAACATAATAATCAAAATCAAAATAATTGAAATTTAAAATTTTTAAGATGTAAATTGCCCATTTGCTGCATCTTGATGCTTTGATTGAATCTACAATTTATTATATCTATTGTTTGAGTTCTAAATTATTTCTTTAAAATTTATCAAACTCATTAATATATTTATCCTAGAACTTCATTTAAGTTGTGAGAAAATTTATAAAAATCTAATTATATTTTAAAAAACAATAGTAGAGTGTCATGAACTAATTTATATTCCCAAATTTATAATATTGATGAGTTTATAATTTGAGTTTCAAATTTCAATGAGCTCATATTTGCAATTCAAATTATTATATTTGTTGGCGAATCCAAACATTAAGCGGTGTTTAATTTGGGATGTCCATAAAATTATTTTTTTCAAAAATTATTAAACTTGTTATAAATTCAACCCATATATTCTTATTTAATTTTAAGTTTATATATCTAGTAAAAAAAAAAACATATAATTTATTATAAAATAGAAACGATAGAGTTCTTTTAGATAAATTTTTATTTATAAACATTTGATATTAATCTATTTAAAAGTTTAAGTTTTTAGACTAATTAATAGATTGTTTAAAAAAAGACTAATTAATAGATCAAATACATTAAATCTTACATAATTTGAGGTTTATTTAGACAATGGAAAAAGTAGCAAGGATAAGATATACATTAACAAGTAAATTAACTAAATTATTATAACTAAAATTTGATATATAAATTTATAGTGTTATTGAATTTTAAGAGCTTCTAGTAAGTATTAACTAAACTGATTTTGAAGTTTGAATTAATTTTCATATTTTAAGAAAATTTCTTTATATTTTATTTTTATTTAGAAATATGAAATCAACTTTAATTTGTTACTTAAAATGGTTCTTTCTTATCTAACCCCTTTTTGTCAAGTAAGGAGGGGTTGATTTTTGGTCCTTTTTGGTCTGAAATCATCATTCTCCATTTATTTCTTTCATTTTCAAGCTCAATTAAATGGTTTTTTTCACAAATATTTAGATTTTTTTTTTTTGTCTTATTACGGTGTTTGATTTATCATGGTTTATTACGACGTGATGTTTTTCGTAGTCTTATTGTGTTGCTTTATTTATGTGAGAGCGATTAGACCGAGTAAAGCCCAGTTCGATCAAATCGAATGTCAGTTATGATCGTTAATATGTTAGTCATAGATATTATAGTCATTATATTATCAAATTTATAGAGTTTACACCGATTTATTATGTTATTAACTTGAATATTATTTTATGATTTTTAACAGTAATATAATTGATTTATCGTCCCCATTATAAGTATAAATCCCGATAAAATTATTTTTAACAAAAACAATGTTATGAAAATTTACAAATAATTTTTTGAATTTGAAAAATAAAAACGTATTTTTGAATCACACAACAACGAGATAGACTCTTGTTTTTTCCTCCGGAGTAGGTGAGCCAGCCTCATCAAGAATTGAATAGTGGATATAGTCCAATAATTAATTTCCCACGTCATATTTTTTTTTTTTGGCCACACTCCAAAGTCAATTTCTTGAGTTTTAGACATAAATATTTTTTAAATAAAAAAATAAAAAAAATATAAATTATTAAGTGATAATGATAATTTAGATTTAAAATTATCAAAAACCATTATTATTATGAACAACTAATGGGTGAACCAAACTTATTATATTAAAACTAATAAAAACCATTATCATGAACAATATATACATACTACTTTTATCTTTATTTCAATTTTCAAATTTCAATTTTCAATTTTCAAACTAATTTAATAATTTTTTTTCCAAATAATTATTTCCGTCTCAAACTCCAATTTCTTCCTCCAAAAAGGGGGATATTCAAGGGTCTCTTTCCAACATTTTAGAATGATTTTGTCAATATCATATGAATTCATCTGTACATTTGGCATTAGTTGATTGGCCCTCGGCTTCAACTACCTCTTTCTTCCAAAGCCCAGGCTTTCTAATTCTTCCATCGTTGCTTTGCATCTGCTTTCTTTCGATTTTTCCCCAATCCAGTATTCACTATTCACTTCCCGTGCAAACCAATAGACATGGCCGGAGCTCTTGTAGGAGGAGGAGGAGGAGGAGGAGGAGCACTTCTCTCCGCTTCTCTCCAAGATCTACTCGATCGGATGGATTCTCGGGATGTCCTGACCTTCCTCCGGGGACTGAAACTCAGTTCTACGCTCCTAAGGAAGATGACGATCAAATTGCTGGCAGTTCAGACAGTGCTCGACGATGCTGAGGCCAAGCAGTTCACAGTATCAGCTGTAAGAGTTTGGTTGGATGATCTGAGAGATGCTGTGTATGATGCGGAGGACCTGATGGATGATATCAACACTGAAGCTTTAAGCTGCAAGATGGAGTGCTCTGATTCTCAATCTCAGCAGGTACGTAACATCATCTCTGGTGAGGAGATCAAGTCCAGGGTAGAGGAGATCACTGACACTCTAGAATATCTTGCTCAAAATAAAGATGTTTTCGGGTTGAAAGAAGGCGTTGTAGGAAATTTGTCAAACAGATGGCCGACTTCTTCCTTGGTGGATGAGTCTAGGGTGTACGGCAGGGATGATAACAGAGAGACGATAGTTGAGTTTTTGTTGTCCCATAACGCAAGTGATGAGAATAAGATAGGTGTGATCGCCCTGGTGGGTATGGGCGGTATTGGGAAGACCACGCTTGCTCAACTGGTCTATAAAGATAGGAGAGTGGTGAATTGTTTTGATCTCGAAGGATGGGTTTGTGTTTCGGAGGAATTTGATCTTGTCAAGATAACGAAAACCATTCTTAAGGCAATAACATCCGGGACTCCTGAAAAACCGTCTGATGACGATGATTTGAATCTGCTTCAATGTAAATTGGAGGAGAGACTTAGCAGGAAGAAGTTCTTACTTGTCCTTGATGATGTTTGGAATGAAAATTACAATGATTTGGAAAAGCTACAACTTCCATTAAGTGCTGGCCTACGTGGAAGCAAGATCATTGTAACTACACGCAGTGAAAAGGTTGCAAGGGTCATGCGTTCTATTCGCATTGATTTGGGACTGTTATCCCGTACGGACTGCTGGTTGCTGTTTGCAAAACATGCATTTGAAAATGGAGATTCTAGTCCACATCCAAGGCTAGAAGAAATTGGCAAAGAGATAGTAAAAAAGTGTAAAGGACTGCCTTTGGTTGCAAAAACTCTTGGGGCTGCCTTATACTCGGAGTTACGAGTGAAAGAATGGGAAAATGTATTGAACAGCAAAACGTGGGATTTGCCAAATGATGAAATTCTCCCTGCCTTAAGGTTAAGCTATTCTTTCCTTCCTTCACAATTAAAGCGGTGTTTTGCATACTGCTCAATTTTTCCTAAGGACTACGAATTTGAAAAGGAAAATTTGATTATGTTATGGATGGCAGAAGGCTTTTTGCAACAAACCGAAGGCATAAAAACAATGGAAGAGGTAGGTGATGGATACTTTCATGACCTAGTTTCAAGATCATTTTTTCATAAGTCTAGCATCCACAAGTCATATTTTGTAATGCATGATCTCATCAACGATTTGGCCCAACTTGTTTCTGGAAAATTTTGTGCTCAATTAAAGGATGGTAAGATGAATGGAATTCCTGAAAAACTCCGCCACTTATCATATTTTAGAAGTAGATATGACCATTTTGACAGATTTGAAACCTTGAATGAAGTTAATCGCCTTCGAACCTTCTTACCGTTGCATTTGAGGACTCTGCCTCGATTAGATAAGGTCTCAAAGGAAAGATGTCCAGATATCGGTAGGTATGTTGTAGAGTTTCGCATAAGTAATAGAGTGTGGAATGATTTATTACCAAAAGTTCAATATTTACGAGTATTGTCATTGTGTTATTATAAGATACCGGATTTGCCTGATTCAATTGGTAATTTAAAAAACTTGCGTTATCTAGACCTTACCTACGCACGCATTAGAAGGTTACCCGACTCAATTTGTAGTTTGTATAATTTACAAACATTGATATTATACCATTGTATTCGGCTTCTTGAATTGCCTAAAATGATGTGGAAAATGATTAGCTTACGTCATCTTGATATCAAGGGTAGCAAAGTGAAAGAGATGCCAAGTCACATGGGTCAATTAAAAGGTCTACAAAAGTTGAGTAACTATGTAGTAGGTAAGAAAAGTGGGACAAGGATTGCAGAGCTGAGGGAGCTCTCCCACATTGGTGGGAGTCTTGTCCTTCAAGAGCTACAAAATGTGGTTGATGCTAAGGATGCCTTGGAGACTAATTTGGTAGGCAAGCAGTACCTGAACGAGTTACAGTTGGAATGGGATAGGCATAGAGGTGATGATCAAAATGGAGCAGACACAGTACTCAAAAACTTACAACCTCATTCAAACTTGAAGAGACTCACTATCTATAGGTATGGTGGTTCAAGATTTCCAAATTGGCTCGGAGGTTCTTCAATTCAGAATATGGTGTCGATCCGTCTTTGGGATTGTAATAACGTGTCAGCCTTCCCACCGCTTGGGCAACTACCCTCTCTTAAACATTTATATATATATGGCTTAAACAGGATTGAAAGAGTTGGAGCTGAGTTTTATGGGACTGATCCCTCCTTTGTATCTCTAAGGGCTCTCTCATTTCAGAGTATGTCAAAATGGAAGGAATGGTTGTGTTTGGAAAGCCAAGGTGGAGAGTTATTCCCTCGTCTCAAGGAGCTTCATATAGAGAATTGTCCCATGCTAACTGGGGACTTTCCAACCCACCTGCCTTTCTTGAAGAGACTAGTACTGTTTAAAAGCTGTGAGTTGGTGGCTCCACTTCCAAGGGTTCCTGCACTCCGTGAATTGAAGACTCGCGGCCGTGACATCTCACAGTGGAAGGAACTACCATCACTACTGCAGGAACTCTGCATTGCAAATTCCGACTATTTAGCGTCCTTATTGGAAGAGGGGATGTTGCAACGCAACACTAATCTTGAAAAATTGACGATCAGAAATTGTTCTTTTTCCAGGCCTTTGTACAGAGTTTGTTTACCCCTTACATTGAAATCATTAAGGGTTGAGAGGTGTAAGAAACTTGAGTTTCTCTTACCCGAGTTCTTCAAATGTCACCACCCTTCCCTTCAAAGTTTTGAAATTCTCGGTGGCACTTGCAATTATTCCCTCTTAGACTTACCACTTGGAAACTTCCCAAGGGGCCACTCTCTCACCATCCACCATCTCAAGGAGCTTGAATTCCTCTCCATTTCAGTTTCAGAAGGGGATCTTCTGTCTTTTGATCAGTTGTCGATAAGTAGCTGCCTTAATCTTGTGTCTATTTGTTGTAAGAATATGAAGACTGCTCGGTCATTAAGAATATCTTATTGTCCAAAACTGATATTCCCAATACAGGATCTTCCCTCCAGCTTAACTTCACTATCAATTACAAACTGTGACAAATTCACATCCCAGGTGGAGTTTGGTCTGCAAGGATTGCCTTCTCTTACTTTTCTCTCCATCTCATATCTTCGAAATCTCAATTCCCTGGACAGTTGGAAGCTTCAACTGTTCACCTCTCTTCAGGTATTACGTATTGGTAACTGCCCCAAGCTCCAATCTTTGACAAAAGAGCGGCTACCCACCTCCCTTTCTTTTCTAGAAATCCAGAACTGCCCATTGCTGGAAGATCGGTGCAAATCTTGTACAGGGGAAGATTGGCCTCGCATAGCACACATTCCACACATTGTGATCAATGACCATGTTTTGTAATGAATGTGGCATTACACCAGTTTATACTCAGGTACTTCTTGTGTCCTAAACGTGATTGGCTCAGGAAAACTAACATTCTTCAATACCATTTTTGATTTGATCCATTATAAATAGGAAAAATATGCTATAATTTTCTAATCATTATGACAATCTCTTGCTTTTCTTTCAGGTTCTTTGTAATGCTTCACTCTGCCTCTGATCAACATACCTTCATAAGGAATCTTTTATGACTCCCTTGCTTAATTAGTGCCTTGTTCAATGCTTCAGATTTCATCGAGAGTGAATTGTTGCTTCAAAGCCCTGCAGCTCTGCAAGTCTGGTTTTGTAAATTATTTTTCTTGTATAATTTTATGGACCTTGAATTTGTTTTCATTGGCTAATTTGCTGATGTTCTATTTAGGCACCTCAGAATCAAAATCTTCAGCTTCTGTCATGCCATCTCCTTCTTATTTTCATGGTTGTCATCCACCTTTGAACTTTACCTTGTTAATGGTAAGATAATCATAATAGTACTACATTGGTTAAGCATGGATGCTCAACACTTCATGCTTTCAGTCTTTAACGTTACGAGAATATTGCCAATACAGGGTCTTTCCTCCAACCTAAGTTCACTCACAATTACAAATTGCAAGGCACTTAAATCCAAGATGGAGTGGAGCCTGCAAGGACTGGCCTCACCTTTCTCAAAATCTCAGGTCCCTGGATAGTTTGGGGCTTCAACTGCCCACCTCTCCAAAAATTGGAGATTTATGACTGCCCGAAAAGCTCCAATCCTTGAGAGAAGAGCTGCTGCCTACTTTCCTTTCAGTTCCAGCAATCCAAAACCGCCCTTGGCTGAAAGTTCATTGCAAGTTTTGGACACAGGAAGATTGGCATCATATAGGACACATTCCAAACATTGTGGTCAATTGATCAAGTTTTGCAATAAAGGTAACATTGCACCAATTCTTTTATCAAGCACTGGTTCTGTCCTTAAAGTAATTTTCTCAGGAAAACTGATATGCTTAAATACCAATTTTAATTTGATACATTATAAGTAGGAAAATATGCTTTAAATAAACTTTTGTGCTTCCTTTCAGGTTTTCAGTAATCTTCACTCTTGTAAATTGATGCTTCATATCTCATAAGGAATCTTCTTTTAATCAATAATGCCTTGTCGAATGCTTCAGTCTAGATTACAACTAGAGCCATTTGATGCTTAAAAGCCATCGAGCTTTGCAGGTCTGATTTCTTAACTTGCATTTCTAGTATAGTTTTTTAAGGATCTTGAATTTGTTTTCGTTGGCTAATTCACTGAAACTCATGGAAGGCCTTTGATCCTTGTTGTCTCAATAAATTCAAGCTGTCTAGCAACAATCCTCCCAAAGTGACCATTTTTTATTGTGAGTTCAAAGACTCTTTCTGGAAGATTGTAGCAGATATTTTTTAAACATCCAAAGACTTGAGGAACTAGAGAAAGCTCAACTGCATCATGCTCAGTGATTACAATTAGTAAGACACTCCAATTTCTTTGGTTTAACTCTCTAAGCTATAAATTTAAAAGATTTGTAATTCCATTTGCATCATTTTTCAGGTTCTTTGTGCTAACATCTTAGTTCTTCTCTAGAACAAACACAACAGGTATGTATGTTTCTTCTTATTCATACTTGCAAAAAACTGATACATTGTGGATATCCATCATATGCAAGACAAAATAAACTTAATTCTAGAGTCAACTCAAGCTAAAACAAAAATTTTACTGTCTGAGGTTCTGCCGTTAATAATTTTATTCATCATGTTCATATGGCACCTGAATAACAATGTTAACAGTTTCCTCAGTGTGATCATTGCTTTCATCTCTTTCAGCTTTATGTAACTACAGATGTTCAGCTTAGACACATTAAATTCAAAATCTTCAGTTTCTGATGGGCGTGACCTACTGTTTGCATGTCATCCACCTTTGATTTTACTTTTTACTTTTCTAATAGTAAAAGAATCGTTATCGTACTACATTAGTTGAGCATGGAAGCTACCATTTAATTTTCATATTCAAGCTTTTCTTGTACTTAGGTACTAATGATAATGTGAGCTCTGAATGTTCTTTTAAATTTGTAATTCTGGGACAGATGCTTGGAGAAAAGAGAAGGCAAACCAAATTCACAGTCATTGCAGAGAATGGTTTTGTTCCACCCAAGTTTAGGTCAGTTGAGTTGATGCTTATTAATGCTTCAATGAAGCATGATCAAATCAGCTGATTTCCCAAACTTGATGACAGCCTCTAACCTGGAACTAACTCTTTTTTTTCTTTTGTATCGACTTTGTGTTTAAAAAAAAAATTGTGATCTAACTGGATCTACTCATAACAACTTCCTCCATGGATGGATTTTAACAACTTAGTATTAAGAGGGTGACTACTCAACTACATTCTATTTATTGGAGGATGACTTGAGCTTTTCTTCCTTACTCAGACCTATTACCATAAAAATTGTCTATAAAAGCATCTATGACCCCTCTGAATTTGAATGTCAAACTCTGCTGATTAACAAGTGACAATTTCTATTTTCAGATGGTGGCATCTTGAATCCTGTAGATAATTGCAGGAGGAAGCTTACAATGCAAATACATGGGGAAGCTTTGGTTACAAGTGAGATTTGAAGATTGTTCTCTTGGAAGACCACAGCTCATTTGTTTGAGTTTTTAGCTTTGACCTTTTACTTCAGAGTATGTGCAAAGAAGAAGAAAGAAAGCAACAACAAGAATCCATTTATCATCTATATAAGTTTTATATGGAGTGAGACTCATGAAAATTAAGCATCGTAGCCATTAATGGTTTGTCAGCCTTGAAGGTTTTTTTTCCCATTTGATCTTAGTAGAGACTCTCATGAAGGTTTTATAGCCATTGGCTTGTTGAATCAAGTATTTTGAATCTACTGATTATGTTTTGATACATGTACATGTAATGGGTGTTTTTCTTCTTCACTCATGTGAAATATCCTTACCTGATATATGCTGAAAAGTTATGAGTTAGCTATAGGGAGTTTAGATATGCAATGTTTCTGCATTATGGTATATAGAAAGAGTTTACATCAGTTGAGCTTTGGGGTTAATTTATCTTTATTAGTTTAACTTGTATCAGAGCCCTTGTTTTCAAGATTTTAAGGAGCATTATACCTAAGTGAAATCCTCAAACAAATTTTTTTCTTTCTTTTTTGAAAAAAAAAAAAATACTTCTATAGTATTTTCACAGTATTTATAGAGTAGAAAGGTCATATTCTGTTCTAAAGAAAACAAGTACATTTTTGCATCTGACCCAGCTTTTGTATTCTGGCGTTGTAATATTCTGATAGGGCTCGAATTTTATCCATTCTCTATGCCTTGTCCAATCCTCTAACAGTTGAATCATACCTAATTGGCCAAATATTATATATATATATATATATATATATATATATATATATATATATATATAGATATTGATATCAAATAAAAGATTTCAGAAAGCATATTTTATCTTACCGAAGGTCTCTTATAACTTTAAAATACACTTATAAAATTAAGAAGAATTTATATTTATATAATGTATAAATTGACGTTAAATAAATATTTCAGAAAATATATTTTATCTTACCAAAATCTATTTCAAACAGTCCATATCTTGTTTTTGGATTTAAATGACTCTTACAACTTCAAAATATGTTTATAAAATTAAGAAGAATTCTAGAAACTTTTTCCACGTTTAGATTAGATTTGGAAGAGTTCAGACGTTTATAAAATTAAGAAGAATTCTAGAAACTTTTTCCACGTTTAGATTAGATTTGGAAGGGTTCAGACGTTTATAAAACCCAGATGAAGGTTTGTGTAATTTTGTTGCTGGCAACCAAATCGCAAGTCACACAACATTTTTTTTAAAAATAACGTTTTTAAGAAATATTTTAAAAAACTAATATTTCTAAATTTATAGTGACAGTGTCCCCATAAATGTTAAGTCTTTAAAATACGATTTCAATGTCAAGTAAGTAAAAAATCATGTTTTTTTTATATATTAATAAAATAATACAAAAATGTGTTGTACCCTATGGTTTCAATAAAATCATGTGTTTAAAACATGTTTTCTGTGTAAAAATAACATAATAAAAATAGTGTGTTCAAAACACGGTTGCAAGTCCTTTGTTCAAAAATCAATTATAATGTAAAATAATGAAATTGTATCTTTAAAAACTGATTATGATGTAAAACAATGAAGTCGCTAGCATCAGAAGGCACTGATTTGATATATTTATTTTCATATATCAAGAAATTTATCATAAAGTTTGAAGTATTTTTGAAACTATGATATTTTGAAACTTTTTTTTTGGAAACTGTATATTTATCAATAATCCGATGAATCAAAGTCAGGGAATTTGCCCCAAAAGCTTGTAGTAGATTATGGGTCGTGGAAATAAATGGATACTTTTCTTATTTACTTGTAATGCAAGGACCAAATTGCAATTCATATGATTATAAGTACGTAGAAAAGGAATGCATGTTAAGGCAGGGACCAAATTGCAATTTCATGTGATAACGGGTAGGTGGAAAAGGAATCTTGGCATTAGTTGATCGGTCACCATCTTCAGTATTTTTTGATTATTGGTTTTAAACACTATAAAATTTGAGTTTTAGATTAAAATACTATTTAAAAAAATACTTAAAAATAGTTTTGATTTCAAACTATGTATTTAGACCACGTAGGCCATATTCAGAATAATAGCATTGTCTTAAGCAACTTTATCAAAAAAAATTTCAGTTGTCACTATTTGTTTTAGAATGAGGCATTTTATACAAAACAATTATCGATATCTTTCTTATTAGTATTTTAAGAAGATTTATTATAATAATAATAAAATTAAAAGGCATAATAATTCTATAAAAAAATATTAATAAAATAAATATGAACAACAACTTAAAAATAATAATATAAAATAAAAAGAAAATATAATTTAAAATAATTATATTTTAAATTATGTGTTGAAAAACAATTGATTTTTATATGAAGCTCGATTATTTTAATATGAAATAAGATAATATTTTTAAAGAATATTTAAAAAAATATTGTAAGATAAATATGTAAAACAATTTAAAAAAATAACATAAAATAAAATGACAATATAATTTAAAATAAATCATTTTTAATAATTAAAATCAAATATCAAAAAAATTTTTAATCAGAAGTATAAAATAACTTTTTTCAACTGTAATTTTTAAATTAATAAGATAATATAAAGCATGTTTTTTGATAGATAATTTTAAATAAGTTTATCTCGGATTAAAAGAATTTTTTGATATTAATTATTACATAAAATTCTTTATTTCAAAATTATATTGTCGATACAACCTATTTTAATATTACCCAAATTATTTTCATATTAATCTTTTAAATTATTGTCGTTTAATTTTTATTAATTATATAATTAATTTTAATACCGATTTTTTTTAAATGTTGAAGTTCAACATTCCGGGATAACGGCTTTATCTTGGTTAAATTGGAGTTTAATGTGACAAAGCTCGCGTATGTCACGACAAACTCTAGAACAAGAGTTTGTCGCGACAAACTCCACAGTTTGTTTGGACGCGTTGTGACAAACGCCAAAATGACAATTTATTTTATTTTTGGCCTTTTTTTTTTTCTAAAAGTCAAAATATTAGCTATATTTTATAATCTATACAAAATATTTTAAAAATCCAAACAAAATAATTTTTTTTTTATATTTGATATTAATTATTAAAAAAATTATTTATTGTAAAATTATATTGTCATTTATTTTATATTATTCTTTTTAAATTATTTTTCATATTTATCTTATTAATATTTTTTTAAAAAAATTATCTTATTTGATATTAAAATAATCGAGCTTTATGCAAACAGTATATTTTCCTTTTATTTTATATTATTTTTTAAACTATTTTTCATATTTATCTTATTAATATTTTTTTTAAAAGAATTACTGTCACTTTAATTTTATTATTATTACAATAAATCTTACTAAACACAAAAACAGTTTATTTAAAGGGTGAGTAAATAGTATCAATGGGTGAATCAAGTGAGATATAATTAATATAAATAATTTTTATTTGATTTTTTATTAATTCAACAAATGCGTAAAAGTGGATTTGCTTAAAAAAAAATTAAAAAATTAAGAACAACGACTTATTGTGAGGAAATGCTTGTATGAAAAAAAATTGAAAAGAATAATATAAAATAAAAAGAAAATATAATTTTAAAATAATTATATTTTAAATTATCTATTGAAAAATAATGAATTTTTGCATGAAGGTCGATTATTTTAATATCATATAAGATAATTAAAAAAAAGATTAATAAGATTAATATGAAAATAATTTGAAAAGAATAATATAAAATAAAATGACAATATAATTTAAAATAAATAATTTTTTAATAATTAATATCAAATATCAAAAAATTGTTTTAATATAGAGATTAATATGATAAATATGAAAAACAATTTAAAAAGAATAATATAAAATAAAATGACAATATAATTTAACATAATCTCGGATTAAAACAATTTTGATATTTGATATTAATTATTAAAAAAATTATTTTAAATTATATTGTCATTTTATGTTATATTTGTGAAACCCCGGAAAATTCGAATTTTCGAAAGAAAGGTAAAATGGTCATTTCGGTCAAAATCCGAAATAAATTTTTTAATCTCGGATGACGAAACGGGATTCACCGTTAGAATCGTATCATGAAATCTAGCTACCCACGTCAGTGCGTCGAATTCGGGAGCGGTCGAGGCTACGCGTTCTTTGAGGCGCGAGTGACGTTGACATGTGACAGTGTTGGTGGCTCACATTGAGGCCCAGTGTCGGGTTTGTGAGCAAGTCGAACAATGAGCGATTATGGGGTATAGGTGACATGTGACATCATGTCATTGGAGAAATCCGGGAGTAGATGGATAAGAGGATAAAGAAATCACCAAAGTCGATGAAATTAGACATGGCGAAGTGAAAGAGACGAAGCTCTTAGCGGCGTCTTGGACAGCCAGTGGGATGGGAGAAAAGAAGAGCCGAGTAAAGAGAGAGGAAGAAAGAGAGTTTTAGAGAGACTCGCATTCTCTCTAAATTTCGAAGATCGGTTTGTGGTTTTTAGGCGGAGCAAGAGGAAGAGTTCAACCTCACGGCAAGGGCTTCGCATAGAGGCTAGGAGTTAGGGAGTTTGAAAAAACTTTCGAGAGGTAGGGAGTTTTATACTTGGTTTAATCCTTGTTTAAGGGCCATTCAAATGGCATGGGTTGTGTGAGGCCGTGTGAACCGTCTTAAGACTTTGGGACAGTGTGCTGGAGATTTCAGGACTGTTTTCGAACAGTCCGTGGATTGATTTGTGGGACTAAGTAATTGTCCTTGTGTGCCATTTTTATGTGTTAGAGTTAAAATGAATGAAGGTGTGATTGTCTTGCCCTAAGGGGAATGTTTGGTTGTGTTTTGAACCATGGGAAGCTGCCATATTGTGGTGAAGTACGCGTGGCGGACTTTAGAACTGGTTTTGGGTAGGAAATAAAGGGATTTTTATAGTGAGTCAGCCAGAATGAAATTGTAGCCACATCAGTGAACTTGATGTTAAGCTTTGAATTTCTCAAATTGGACCTTTGTAACCCAAGTTATGGTCCGTTTACGAGGCTTGATCTAGTTGAAGGTTGGTCGGTACACGAGACTCTGACCTCGGATGGGAGTCACCCGGATGGGTTCCGTTCGGCTAGGATCATGCATGACTTCCAACTTCGAAAGGTCATAACTTCCTTGTCCGAACTCCGATTTGGGTGTTCTTGGACTCTATGGAAAGCCCATTGAGTCAAGTTTCTAGTAGGATTCCTTTGGAGGGCAGTGGGTGCTGGAGCTGGCCGAAAAGGGACATTCGGGCAGGTAAGGTAGGTTAGCCGGGTAAGGCTGCCTAGTCATGTGTGACCTTCAACTTCAGAAGGTCATAACTTCTTCGTCCGAATTTCGATTCGGGTGTTCTTAGACTCTATGGAAAGCCCATTGAGTCAAGATTTTAGCCATATTCCTGTGGAGGACATTGAGAAATCGGGCCGGTTAGTGCCGGCCGGTTAGTGCTGGTTGGGTGAGGAATTTAGTAGAATTATTTGCTATTCATGTGTGACCTCCAACTTCGGAAGGTCATAACTTCTTCGTCCGAATTCTGATTCGAGTGTTCTTAGACTCTATGGAAATCCCATTGAGTCAAGATTCCAGCCGTATGCTTATGGTGGGTGGTACTAGAGCTGGCTAGAGAGGGGCTCCCGGATAAATAAGGTAGGCTGTCCGGGTTGGACTGCCTAGTCATGTGTGACCTCCAACTTCAGAAGGTCATAACTTTCTCGTCCGAACTACGTTTTGAATGTCCTTAGACTCTTTGGAAACCCTATTGAGTCAAGATTCTAGCTGAATGCCTTTGGAGGGCATTGGGTACTGGAGCTAGCCGGGAAGGGGCTCCCGGGCAAGTGGGTAAATTTGTCCGGGTCAGGACCTCTTCTAGTCATGTGTGACCTCGACTTGAGAAGATTCATAACACCTTCGTCCGAACTCCGTTTCGGGTGTTCTTAGAATCTATGGAAAGCCCATTGAGTTAATATTGCATCCATGTTCCTATGGAGGACATTGGCCAATCAGGCAGGTTAATGCTCGCCAGTTAGGTTGTGTGTTATGGCTTGTGTGAATAACATGCAGTGTGAATATGACATGTTAATGTATGCTGTATGATGTATTAACATGGGTTGTGCATGGAGAATTATATGTATCAATTATAATTATCCATGGTATGTTGATGTTGCTCATTAATATATTTATTCATGCTTGATATATTAACATGTATAATGATTGTGGATAAATTCGATTAGTATATGCATGATATATATTAACATGAATTGTTGTGAAATGGCATATTGCATTTCATATGCACCGGGGAACCTAGAGCAATAGGTGTGAGTGCATGACATGAAAGAAAAAGGAAAATGGTTGTGAAAGGAATTTGGACGGAAGATTTTAGGAGGAGGTGTGTTGGGAGGTGTCAACGGAATTTGCCGTCGGAAGGACCCATGGTGTTTTGGAGGGTTATCAATGGTCGCCTCGGAGGGTTGTCTAATAAATTTTACCGAAACTCGGTAGTAAGTTTTCGAGAACAAAAAGCTTTTGTTTTGAAAACTGTATTTTTACTCGCATTTGGCTTAGGCATGCGTGAGGGAGTCAGTGAGGGCTCGAGACATGGGAGTGGATGGGTCACATTCTCATCCATATCATGTAGACATTTGAGTAAGAACATATATGTTTTGCTTGAATGTTTGGTGTGCCATTGTATGAGCACTTAGGTGGGGAGTAACCCATGTAGGATAATTCTACTACTGGGCATTGCTCATACAATCGAGGAATATTATTTCGAGCAGAGTGTTCGGGAGAGAGTGGCTCGATAGAGGCCGCTTTTGAGAAGAAATGAGCCATAATATGACTTTGATTACATTTTTGTAAAACATGTAGGAATTATTACAATTGAAACATGTTGTATTAAGAGTGATGTATTAACTCTTGAACTATGGTAATATAGTTGATGTATTTTTAGTGAGTAAGGATGTATGGGCCAATGCTGGCCATTTACTCGTAATATTAGATGCAAATGCTATGAGACAAACGGGGTTCCGTGAGGTTGGCCAGGTTGTCCTTGATTCAACATCGGGTTTTGGGGCGTCACAATATTATTGTTTTTAAATTGTTTTTTATATTTATCTTATTAATATTTTTTAAAAATATTATCTTATTTGATATTAAAATAATCGAGCTTCATACAAAAATCCATTGTTTTCCAATAGATAATTTAAAATATAATTATTTTAAATTATATTTTCCTTTTATTTTATATTATTCTTTTGAAGTTGTTTTTTATATTTATCTTCTTAATATTTTTTAAAAAGAATTATTATCGCTTTAATTTTATTATTATTAAAATAAATCTTCTTAAAATGCCGTTGTTATGAATGGCTTGATTGCTTGTCTTAATAATTGAAGCCGCTTTCTTTGAATAGCGACAATGGTAGAAAAAAAATTAATAAAGTAGTTGTTCAGGACAGCGACATTATCTACACATCGCCTATGTCGCCCCAGCGGCACCGTTGGGTAATAGTTTGAAATAAAAACTATTTTTATAATATTTTAAAAAAAATAGTATTTTAATCCAAAACTCACAAAATTTATTGGGGGCTGTTATAATTGAAGTGCTGAGATTTTGAAGGCTAAATTATAGTTTGAAGTCTTTGAGATTTTGAAGGCTGAGATTGAAAAATGTTTTATAAATCCTAATTCGGGTTTTTCTTACTCTCATATGACATTTTTTTTTACAAAACAAATATTTACAATTCCTTTTGACTAATTAAACATCCTAGGAATATTATCATGCATTCCCTTAATAATAGAACAACGTCTTATATAGTCAATTTTGACAAACGAACAATATAACAAAGTATCAAAGATATGGGCGATCATGATCATACTTGTAAAGTAAGTTTATCAACCAAAGGAACTAAAATAAGTTCTTTATGGTACATGGCTTTGTTGTGTCTAGAATCTGGGTCGAATTTTCATAATCCCAGCTTCTCCCCATTAGGGATACGTCTAGATTTTCCAACTTATATACCATAAATTAAAATCAGAAATTAACAATATTTTTGGCTATAAAGTTTCAGGAGAACCCCTTTCTAGATGTGCCTAAAGTTTAAAAAGTACTAAAAGCTAAGCATATAAATTGTAAACAAGAAATACAAATATTAAACAAACTTCATTTATAAAAACACACATTGTACAATGAAGGAAGAGGGAAGCTTTGATTGAAAGCTTCTGAAAAGCTTGAGCTGAAAGCTTCTGAAAAATATCTTACAAAGGAAAGAAGATGTGAAGTGAAGAGTGGATACAAGATCGAGGAGGAGAGAAAAAACTTCAAAGGGATTTCAGACGCTTAAGCATGAAGAAGCCCTCCTATATTTATACGGGAAAGAAAGAAGAGGTAAGGATAAGATAAGATAGAAAAATTTGATTGAAAAGATAAGGATAAGATTGAAGAATCTGATTTCAGGTGCTCATTATGCCCCATCTTAAAATCAAAGAAATAGATCTATTACAAAAAGTAGTGGTTGAAAATAAAAGGAAATTTGGATATTGTGAGTTTTTGATAAGATTAGAGCCACATGGACCGGTTCGTTTGTCTTTTATTAAAGGAATCTTATCAAAGATGATCTAGAGAAAACAATACAATTGTCATATGCATTTGTCAAACATTAGTTTGCTTTTTAATCTTCTTTAATACAACTGAATCCTCTGCTCTTACCAAAATGCTATTTGCTTTATGTCAAAATTTGTCGAATGTATTACTTTATTCAATCATCTTTATCTTGTCGCAGTTTGTCTTTTGATCTTGGGCTTTAGTCACATACTTTGTTTGAAATCCTTTTTAAGGATCTCAACAACTTGTTGTGTTAGTTGGATTAACATGTTTTTTTGGAAAACCTCACCCATTAGCAGTTTAATGTGTCTTCTGAAGCTATCGTTTGAGAAATTTGGTAGGTTCGTCATGGTAAAATGAATTAAGTATGTCTTGACATTTTGGCTTGTCAAGTTAAGCTCTGTATCTTGTTGATTTTCTAAAATTGCAAAACTATTTGAATGTTCTAGTTTAAATTTAACTTTTCTTTTCAAGAGCGGCATTTTAGATCTAAGTTCTATTTAATTATCCACTTTGGTTTCATATAGTCTTTTCATAATTTGATAATCTTGTTCTGATTTACATATTTATTTCTTAATATTTCAAATTCTTCTCTAAGTAAGTGATCTTGAGAAGGAAGTGTTACCATATACAATTTTAGGAGTTTTGCAATTTGGGACTCTATTATTAGCTGTATATATTAGTTACCTTGTATAGATGCTAAAGACTAGCAATCTACCATGTATAGATGCTAAAGACTAGGAATTTACCATGTATAGATGTTAAAGACTAGATAATTTGAGAGACTATATGTATGGCAGACTGATGGAATCAAAGGCAACTTTTCCAGAAAAACCTCTCTTCTTATTTTTCTGTTATCTAGTATTTTGACATGGTATCAGAGCCCAGGTTCTTGATTTTTGATCTGTTCGAATAATTTTTTTCTCTTGGCTTTGTGGGTTTCTCTTGTTCGGCGCACTCTGGGTTCCATCTTGGTGGTGTTCTCTTGTTCTCGGCGTCGTCTACGGGTGTTCAATTCTTGTTCTTATTTCCAGTGCCTTTTTCGGTTGTGGCTTTCGGCAATTTATAATTTTCGGCGTTTGGTCCATCATGTCATCGGATAAGTTGGAAGCATTCCCTGGCGGTTTCTTGAGTAAAAATTATTGAAACCCAGGACTTCCAATTTTAAAATTATTTGTCAAGGAAGTGTGGGATCATATTAGTGGGTGTTCAGCACCTCAAGTGCCCAGAGACTTTGTCTAAGTGGGAAATTCATGAGTACTCGGGTTATGAGCAGCTCCTTGGCTCGAGTTGAATCTCACCTTGTTCTCAATTTAAGGGGCCTTATAAAATGCTGTTTGCTATGTGGACTTATCTTAACCACGGTTTACAATCAAGACAACTACGCTACTTGATTTCATTTAGGTATGAGATGACTAATTTCACACAAGGTAGTCTCTTTATTGGGGAATATTTTTCTGGTTTCAGCTCTTTGGGGTGACTATTTGACACATTGTTTATCTTTAATGTTCCCAGCACAACTCTCTGTTGTCAGAAGTGCATGTCACCAGCAAGCGAGATCAATTCTTGATGAAGTTACGACCCGACTTTGAAATTGCACGTTCTAATATGATGAACCGTCATCTTGTCCCATCTTTGGATGTTTGTTTGAGTGAACTTCTTTGTGAGGAGCAACGTATCATTACTTAGGCTGCCATAGAACATCGGGCTACTGTTAGTGCACCTGTTTCTCTGGCTTATGCAGCATAGGGGAGACATACGGGTAGAGACATGCGTGTTGTTCAGTGCTTTAGTTGTAAAGCTTTTGGCCATATTGCTCGGGATTGTCATAAGAAGTTCTATAACTACTCCAAGAAACAGGGTCATATCATCTGCCTTGTCCTGTCGCGAGAAGAGACCGAGTGCAAGCTTATCATGCCTCCAGCACTGCCTCTGGGTCCTGTGCATTGCCCTCTTTGCCTTGCCCGTTGTTCCTCTTCTTGCTCTTACGACCTTATGAAACGGAAGCCACACTCACTCTTGAAATGGTACATGGATGATCATTTACTTTTCTTTGCTTTGATCTCGGGAAATCCATAAGTTTTTCTAAGCCATGGTATTTGACTTAGACTCTAACCATATGACTAATCTTGTTGTTCCTCTTTCGGAATATCAAAAATTGTAATTGGAAATCTAAAAATTAACACCGTTGATGGCGACTCTCACATGTCCAGTCTTGTTAGTGATCTTTCCTCTTCCTTAACTAATGTTTTGTGTCTCTAATCTCTCCACAAATCTTATTTACGTTGGTCGATTGGTTGATAACAATTGTAATGTCCATTTCTCCGTTACGGTTGTGTTATGCGGGATCAAGTGTCGGGCGGATGATCGCGAAGGGGCCCCCCAAAATGGGGCGACTCTTTCCTCTTCATGTTTCTCCTTCCACTTTTATTCCCTGGATTTTCTTTACTTTCATTTGCATGTAATGTTGTTGGTTCTGGCAATAAGATGTGGCATAGACGTCTAGGCCACCCAAACTCTGATGTCCTTCGTACTTTGTTTAATTTTGGATTATTGGGGAATAAAGCATGTTCTTCTATTGATCTTTCTTTTGATTGTACATCATGCAAACTTGGCAAAAGTAAAGTTCTACCTTTCCTCATCGCCATCTCGTACTCACAATGTTTTGAGCTTATTCATAGTGATGTTTGGGGGATTGCACCTGTTGTTTCTCATGCACATTACAAGTACTTTGTTACTTTCATTGATGACTTTAGTCACTTTACTTGGGTTTACTTCCTCCGGGCTAAGGGTGAAGTTTTTTCAGTTTTTCAGCGCTTTCTTGCACTCCTTGAGACTCAATTCTTTGCCCGGCATCAGGTCTTGCAGCTCCTAATTACGCGGTGAATACATGTCCTAATGAAAGTTTGGGTTTTTCTTAAAATAAAGGGATCATCTCTCAAGCGTTCTTGTCCTTTGACTACAACAAATGGTGTTGCTGGGGAGGAAAAATCGCCACCTTCTTGATGCTCGTAGAACTCTTTTACTTGAATCATCTGTTCCTCCTTGTTTTGGTGTGAAACTCCTTTTCCTCTGATTCAGATTTGATCGTCTTTACCCTCTAGAACCGTCCCATGTTTCTCCTTTCTCTAAGTTGTTTGGTCATTCTCCTTTATATTATGATCTTCGTACATTTGGTTGTGTTTGTTTTGTGCATTTCCCTCCTCATGAACGACATAAACTTCTTTCAGTCTCTTAAATTATGTTTTCCTTTGGATTTATACTACTCCCTCACAAGGGTTATATTTTATTCTGATCCAATTACTTCTCGTATATGGGTTTCGCGAATGATCTTCTTTGAAAATCAATATTTCTTTCTATCTCATGTTCAACTATATCTGCATCTGTATCTCTTCTGCCTATTTTTTCTGAATCTCCACCAATTGTGAACGGTTCAGCACGGACATGTGAGAGCGTAGTGAGCATGATGCAGTTCCACTTCTTTTTATGCCTCCTTCGATCTTGACTTGGTTGCTGAATCACGCTCTGCTTCCACCGCTCTTGTCGGTCTACTGTTAGCTAGGCCCTAATTGGTATGGTTTCTTTTTCTCCACGTCTCTCTTGTCGCTACTTTATCCACTATTTCCATTCCCTCTTATTTACAAACGGGGCCATGGAACATAGTGTTGGCAAATTACAATACAAACGAGAACCAGGCAGGGGAGAACCGCACTTGGGGATATTGTTCCTTGTCCTCTGATCAAACCTAGCCCAGGAATTAAATGGGTTTTTCTGTAAAACTTCGTTTTGATGGTTCTTTGGATCAGTACAAAGCACGCCATAGATTTGGGAGTATGGCGGGAATATGGGTTGATTGAGGAGACATTTGCCTGATTCTTAAAATGACCACAGTTCGAACCATCTTAGCTATTGCTGCTTCACAGTCATGGCGACTACATCAAATGGATGTGAAGAATGCCTTTCTTCATGGTGATCTCAGGAGGAGATTTACAAGCTTCCCTCTAGTATGACTACTTCTTCTCCTCACTGAAGTGTTTTTGTACTTTCGGTGATTCTCTGTATGGGCTCAAGCAAGCACCCCGCGCTTGGTTTGAGAAAGTTTTCGTGGTACACTTCTTTCCTTTAGTTTTACGCAGTCGGCTGATTCTTCTCTCTTCCTTCACACATCTCGTCGATTATAGTTCTCTTGGTTTATGTGGATGATATTATCATTCTGCGGCAGTTGTGGTTTGATTACTAAGCTTCAGCAATGATTTATGCAACTTTCCATATGAAAGATCTTGGCTAGCTCACATACTTCTTAGGATTGGAAGTTCATTATCGATCCCATTGCCTTTTCGTGAACCAGCATAAGTATATTCAAGATCTTATCACTTTGGCTGGTTTGGAGGACACTTCTTATGTTGATACTCCTATGGAGGTAAATGTCAAATACAAGAAAGATGAAGGGGACCTTTTGGAAGAACCTACTCTCTATCGGCGCTTGGTTGGGAGTCTTATCTACTTGACCACTACTCGACCTGATATCTCTTATGTTGTTCATCAGGTCAGCCAATTTATGTCTTCACCTTGGCATCTCCATCTTGCTTTGCGGTTTGCGCATCTTCACGTTATCTTGAGGTCCACCTTCGTAGGTTGTTTTTCCTCACAGGCACACTCTCTCTTCAACTTGTTGCCTATAGTGATGCCGATTGGGCTAGGTGTCGAATACACGTCGATCTACTAGAGGTTGGTGTATGTTTTTAGGTGATGCAGTAATTTCTTGGAGATGTAAAAAGCAGATCATGACTTTGTCTCTCACGAGAATTTGATGTCGTGCCATGTCTGCGCAATTACGAAATTGTATGAAGCTCGTGGTCTCATGAGGAGCTTGGGTTTCCTCAGACTACTTCTACTCCTCTTCATGCCGATAACACTAGTGCTATTCAGATTGCCACCAATCCCATTTTCCATGAATGCACCAAGCACATTGAAGTTGATTGTCATTCTATTTGAGACACTTTGGAAAGTCGGGTGATATCTCTTCCTCATATCTCTTCTGATCTTTAAGTGGCTGATGTCTTCACTTAGAAATCTAACTGGCGTGACATCAATTTCTTGTTGGCAGTGTGCTTCGTGACTTACCAACATCAATTTGAGGGAGGATGTTACCATATACTATTTTAAGAGTTTATGCAATTTGGGACTCTATTATTAGTTGTATATATTAGTTACCATGTAGACATCACCAAAGCTCTAACTCGACAACGACATCAATTCTTGTTGTTGGCAGATTGTTGCTTCATGACTTCTGTATCAATTTGAGGAGGATGTTACCATATACAATTTTGAAGTTTATGCAATTTGGACTCCTATTATTATTTTGTATATATTAGTTTACCATGTATAGATGCTAAGACTAGGAATCTACCATGTATAGATGCTAAAGACTAGGAATTTACCATGAATAGATGCTAAAGACTAGATAATTTGAGAGACTATATGTATGACAGATTGATGGAATCAAAGGCAACTTTTCCAGAAAAACCTCTCTTCGTATTTTTCTGTTATCTAGTATTTTGACAGGAAATGGGGGAAAATCATGTACTAAATCAAATGTCTTTTTAAATAAAGTTAAGGTTATAAAGTTTAAATAAGATTTTCCAGCATTGATTTAAAAAATGTTTTACTAATGGGCTAATAAAATAATTATTCCCTATGTTGATTTATGATGATTTAAGGCACAGGTTAAATCATAAAAACCTTTGAAAAATGGTGCAGGGTGATTTGAAATGGCCAGGAGGACTTTTCCCATGTTTTAAAGATTTTTTTGTTCCATGGCCTTGGTATATAACATAAGCACAAAATTTTACTACCATTATTCCTTTTTTGAAAATATTCGAGATAAGCTATTTAAGCAAGTGATAAAATACTTTATATCTAAATTTTTATTAATCTGATTACTAAAAATCTGGTTAAAACTAATCTAAAGATTGTTTATAATACATTTTTGTTCTTCATCTAATTCTAGATGTGGCAAAAGATTAAAAGTTATATTATTACTTTTAGGGTATGCTTTAAGAGAGTTCTTTCCGAAAGTAAATACATTTTCTTGGCTCATATTGGAAGAATATGTAGGAATAATCCTAGTTATGCCTTGTCCATACGCCAACATAAAATTTAATTTATTAATCTACTTAATGAATCTACTAAACTATTATCCTTACCTCTAATATGTTCTATTTCTATTTTTACACTTGTATTAATTATTCTTTCTATCAAATTTAACCATCTCCTTTGGGAAGACATTTTTTCATTTTTTAGTTTATAGAGAACTTTACTATTGTTTCCCACGATCTATTCACCCTTGTAATTTCTTCTTTTGAAATTATGAAGATTCTAAAGTTATCTAAAGCATATATTATCGCTAAAACTTATGCATTTATGCTACTTATGTTTCATTTTCCTTTATACTTTGCATTAGTATATCTACAAATTTTTCTGTTTTCTTTTTTGAATATTTATGTGCTTTTGCTAAAATCTGACTCCCCATCCCCCCCATCCTAAACTACACCCATCAGTTTCTATTACTAAATAATCATTTATTAGGGGTAAAGCTAAAGGTGGTAATTTTGTTACTATAGTTTTAATCTTTTCAATTATATCTTTTTGGTTAAAGTATTTTTGTCCATTTTTTCCCTATTTTACTAAATAAAGGTCCTACAATTTTATTTCTAAGTATTTTATATGGTCTTACATAATTTAATAATCCTAAAATTTGTGACTTTTTGTTTTCCTATTTCATCTAGAAAATTTAAGATTTTTTCTGATGTATATGGTTGTAGTACTATTTTTCCCTTTCCTATTGCCACTCCTAAAAATTCTATAGTAATTTGAAAAAGTTGCATTTTAAATTTACTTTTTATGATACCATGTTCTTCAAATTTTTTAAATACTAATTGGAGATATCCTATGTGTTTCTTTTTATTTTCACTATAGACTAATATATCATCTATATATATGGCTACAAAAAAATCATATTCCCTAAATATAATATCCATGTTTCTTTGAAATATAGAAGGTGTATTTTTTAGACCAAATGGCATAACTACCATTCAAAATGTCCTTCGGAATATGAAAATGCTATCTAAGATATACTATCTTCATGCATCTTAACTTGCCAAAATCCCGATTTATAGTTAAATTTGCTAAATATATTACAATTCTTAATTTTTCCTAGTAAATATCCCTTAGTAGGTATATCATATTCGCCATCTTCTGTATTATCATTAAGTCTTTTATAGTTTATAACTATTATACCTTTTCCTTTTTTTTGTTCATTATGTTTATTAACTAGAAAGTCATGATCTATGGGCATTCCATATTCTAGTTACGCCTAGTTTTAATAAGTCATTTATATTGCATTTTATGTACTTTCTCTCATTCGCCGTCTATTTTAGTTGTTTTTATCTTATACTCGGATTTTTACCCTTAAAATACATTGTATCTTATCTTTTTCCAAAATTTTAACACACATTTTCCTATGATTTCTAGTTTTCTAATATCTATTATATTTTGTATATGTTATTCATTTATCATTAAATAGTTTATCATACTCATTTATTCTACCAACTGACCTAATTCTTCTTCATTTAGTATTTCTTCTTTTAATTCGTCTATTTCTTCTTCTTCTAGAGTTTCATTTTTTAAACTACATTATCCTTTTTTTGACATATGCATTTTTCATTATTAATTTTCCTTTTCTAGGAATGTTTTATTTGTTTTTCTAATTCTGTAGAAATTATTTTTTCTCCAATTTTTAATGGGCTTATTATACTATGTCTTGATACACTAAAAAAAATCTTTCCTAAAAGTTATTTGTCTGTTATCTTTTAATAAAAATGATAATCCCAATATTACTTGATGCCTAAGGTTTAAGGGTTTTATCTCGTCCTAGGGTAATGAATATTCAGGGCTTGAATAACAATTTATCATAAATAATATTTTAGCTCCTGCTTCTAACTAGTTTTTATAATGGTTAAAACTACTATTTACTTGTTTGGGCTACCTTGGGCTACCATGGGCTTTTCTGCTAATATTATGAAATCTTTGGTATTATCTTTTCATCTATTGTTATATATACAACTTGTATTTAATAGTGCATTTGTTTTAATAAAATAATTTCTTATTCTTATTATACATTCTAAATTCAGGCTTTTATATTTCCTAATTTATTATGATATTTTATGGGATGTATTATTGTTTTTTTTACCATTAATTATTTTGGAATTTCTTCAGTTTATGTTTTCCCAAATATTTCAAGTTTTATTTAGAATCATAGAATATCTTTTAGTGTCTATTTCATTTTCATGATATACTATCTTTTCTTCTCTAAAGAAAAATCTTTTATTATTTTTTTCTTTATTGCTGCTTTCATCTAACCGATATTAAAATATTCTTCTCTACATATTATACATCATTCTAGAAAACATCTAGTGCATTTTGCTTTATGTAATATATCTGGAAACCATTTACATTTAAAACATCTAATACTATCTAAGCCACTGTTTTTCTTCCAAGTATGTTCTGTCAGATTCATAAATTATGTACTTAGATAGATATGATTCAAGATTCAAATCTTCATTGTCACTAAGGATAAAAATATTTCGATATATCGGATATCAGTAATATTCATACGATATCTAAGAATCGACAATCATTTGAGGGAAAAATCGTTATAAAAATTTATAATATCAAGGAGAGACATCGATATATCTGTGATAGACCGATATTTGCTTATGAGACACACGCGCGGGTGGGAAATTTTTTGATTCAAATTATCGTTGATATATCGCTGATATATCTCTGCGGCTTAAAAATGGGGCTGAGATCATCCTGCAGATGATTCAACGGTCCAAATTTCACCCGAGTTTTCAAACATTTCCAACTGCTAGTTTGACTGACCTGATAGCCCAGATTTCACCCGAATTTAAAATGCTATCCATCTCATATTTTTTTATCCAACGACTAGATTTGAAATTGTGACGCCCCAAATCCCGGGGTCCGCTGACCACCGTCAACCTCATGGAACACTGCGGAATGCTCAGCGCACCACATTTCTCACGAAAATCGGCCAGAGCCCCTTGTACTTAAACGCCCCACCCAAATACATCACCGGTATATAACCTGGTCCTAATCAACATCAATGACCACTCAGGTCTCATACAACTACACAGAGTAAAATAATCCTCTTGCCCCGCATTTATACTCAACATATATTCCATCTATCCAATATAATCCGTAATACTGAGTAAAACGGCCATCACTCCATAACCATCATAAAACATCCCAACTATATATCATAGTTACAAGAATTAATGATCTACTTTATACAAATACATATATTAAAATGAAAATACTTAATATATAAACCATCAGCTTATTTCGCTTTCTTCTAAACGGCCTCATGATGAACCGCCTCTCGCACGTCCATGTACCAAAATAGTATCCTCTATTGCAGAGCTAATACCAGTAGTGGATCCACCCTGCTGGCTACTCACCCATGCATATAAATGCTCCAAAACAAACACACATTCAAGCTGAAATGCATGATCCTCTAGCTGAATGTCTAATCGATCATCTCATATCCCGAGTCCTCTCACTCCTCACACTACGGCCACGATGAGAACCTTGGTTTGATTACTGCGACAACCCTCCATGTATATATCAATCGGGGTCACTGAATATTGATATTATGTGTGGACTACCTCCGATGTATATCAATCGGGCCGACCGACGATTGATATTTTATTTGACTACCCTCCGATATTCATTATTTTTGTGACAACCCTCCGAACCATTCTCAAGAATTACCTCATGCACTCACTTATCGGCCCTAGGGTGCCCTTAGTGCATATGGAATGCATGATGCAATTCCATTTCACTCCTATAACACATGCAAATATATAATCAGCCATATATTCACATAATTTAAATCACTCAATCAAGTGCTATGTAATTTCACATTTCCATACAATAAAAAAATTAGCTCACTTGGGCTAATGATCAAACACGAGCAATTCAACTTGGAATCACTCGCACACTATTTCACAAAAAATTATTTTGTGAACACTATTCTCTGAATATGAAACCCCTACATTATCTCCAGAAATCGCCAATCATCTGGCTCATTAGTGAACTTCACCTCACGGCCATTTCCGGCCTCATACACATCAAAGCATCATTTTTATATATAGAACATCACCAAGGATGCCCAAACACTCAGAACTCCCATGGACTCCGCATGTAGAGGGCTCAAAAAATTCTCGCATTTTGTCCCAAGTTTTGGAACCCGATCAAACGGCACCACGCTCAATCAATCAACATCAGAATACACTTAAACAAAGTGTAAAACTCGGGCAGGAAGAAACCCTACCGCTGAGTTTGTCGAAACTCCAACTGCACCCACGCAGCCCTCACAGATAGAACCGCTTTGATTCTTGTCCCGACAAATGGTCGGATCTCCCGAAAATCTAAAGAGAAGGAGGTCCTTCTCTCTCTAAAACCTTCATTTTTTCCATTTCTCACAGCCTACTGCCCTCCTCTCATTTCCAAGACTGTGCTTTGTCTCCAATTTGAGGAAGAAGATGAGCACTATTGACTCTTTTGTTATTTAGCTCATTTAACTATTCCCTCCTATGCCTTCAAGTCTCCTGATTTTGACATTTGGCACTTCTAGCCGGCCCATTTCCATCATCTCTCTACTCACGCCACTTATGAAGATATGAGTACGTTGCTATATGTGACTTTTGTCACATCGAACATCACTTACTGCAGACTCGTAAACGCACGCCTCTAAAAAATCGCAGTAATTTCCTCGACCGTCTCTGTGACCACGAAATTCGACGTGCTAACTAGATTTCTCGCAGCACGATTCCAACTAACAACTGTTTCACATCTCGAGATTCAGAGAATAAATTCGGATTTTGATCCTCAAATTACGATTTTGCCATTTTTCCAAAATTGAATTTTCGTCTTATTAAATCCTCGACTTGATCCAATGGTTATGGATTGATCCCAACGGTTTAAAGAAGATCTAACGGTCAAATTTTCACCAAAATTAAATCCAACGGTTAGAATTAAATTAAAAAGATATTTTGACCATCCAATGACTTGTTTGACCTAAAAAAAAACTATAAATACCTATAAAATCATTCCATTTTATCACAAATTTTCTCTACTCATATCTAATCTTCATTTCACTCAATTTTTTTTTCTTTCTTATATATCTAAAAAAAAGTGGAAATTTTGGTGTTTAAGGTTTCAAGTTTCAAATTTCAACAAGATTAATTAAGGTACGTTTTTAAGATTAATTTACTTTTAAATTGTCATTATCGTATTTATGTTTTGTGTACTTAATAGTTTTACATTTATGTTTGGTAATATGTTAACTATATATTAGCTTTCTTTATTTTATAATTTCATATTAGATTATAATTTTAACAATATAATTTTATTAGTTTAAGTTAAATATCATATATAGTATATTATTAAATAATACTATAGTTTTATATAGTATAATAAATTTAATAGTAATGCCTTTCTTTTAAAATAACTATATATTAGTTTTATTTTATACTCATATTAGATTATAAATTTAATAAAATAGAAATATATTAGTTTAAGGTAAATATCATATATAGTATATATTATTAAATAATACTATACTTATATAGTATAATAAATTTAATAGTAATGCTCTCTTTAAAATAACTATATATTAGTTTTATTTTATAAATTTCATATTAGATTATGTAAATTTAATAAAATTAGAAATATATAAGCTAGTTTAAGGTAATTATCATATATAGTATATTATTAAATACAATAAGTATTTTTATCTATAGTATAATAGTTTAATAGTAATGCATTTCCTTTAAAATAACTATATATTAGTTTTATTTAAATTTCATATTATAAATTTAATAATAAAATAGAAATATATATTAGTTTAAGGTAAATATCATATAGTATATTATTAAATAATACTATAGTTTTATATAGTATAATAAATTTAATAGTAATGCCTTCTTTAAAACAACTATATATTAGTTTTATTATATAATTTCATATTAGATTATAAATTTAATAAAATAGAAATATATATTAGTTTAAGGTAAATATCATATATAGTATATTATTAAATAATACTATGTTTTATATAGTATAATAAATTCTAATAGTAATGCCTTTCTTTAAAATAACTATATATTAGTTTTATTTTATAATTTCATATTACATCATAAATTCCCACAATATAGAAATATATTGCTTTATATAGTATGATAAATTTAATAATATATTTTTATATTAGATTATATATTTAATTATAGTGATGTCTTCTTTAAAATAACTATATATTAGTTTAATTTGATAGTTTATATGATACTTTCATATACAAAACCAATTAGTTAATTTAGTAATAATATATTAATTAATTAACTTTTCATGTTAGTTAATATTTAAAATGAAGTTATATATTAGTTAATAATATGTATACATATATAAATTTATAGTTTATACAAAGCTTTATATTTTAGATTAGTTTAATTTAGTAATAATATATTAATAAATTAATTAACCTTCATGTTAATTTGATATTTTAAATTAAGTTATATATTAGTTAATATTGTGCATACATATTAAATATGTAGTTTTATATGAAAAACAAATTCATTTTGAATTGTATAATAATATAGTTTATATATAGAGTTTAATTTAATAAGATGGATAGTGGAAGTAATATTGAGTCGAGATCCGGCGAAATCTGCCATGTGGAGGGATGCAATTACAGTGGTTTGGTGATAAGGAGGCGGTGGGATCACTTGCTTTCAAATTTCACCTGTCAGCGATTCGGATTACTGCTCTGTCTGAAAAAAGTGCCCGAATGTGCGCAGTGAAGCAATGGGGCAACATTTGGAATATGAAAATAAAAGAAAAGCGAAGAGCGACGGATATAGAGAATTAAGCGTTGAGCTGAGGGCCTGATGGGAGGAAGATGTAGACATCTCATTGATGATGATGAGGATGAGGAGGAAGAAGAGGAGGATGTATACATGTATCCGGGTGACATGACCCCTGATGAAAGAGTTGAATTTCGAACAGCATGACATGCATCAAGCTCTTGAATGGATCGACAACAAAAGCCGGGATTCTGAGGAAATTAAAAAGAAAAATGGGTAAATCTTTAGCAAAATTAATTTATAAAATAAGCGAATTCACTTGATTTCTAGTGAATATTGCAATAGGTGAGCCTTCTGTCATAGCCGATTAATCCAGCGAGGCATGCAAGATCTCAAAGGAGTGTGAGACAATCGGATCCATCACCACCTCTTGCTCCATTATTATACAAATCTTTGGTAGAAAGACAAAAGAACATTAAAAATCTTTTCAAGGTGAATTAACGATCAAAGCGATGGACCGTGGCAATTAAATTCTTCGTATATGAGAGTGTTGCGCCTCTGAAAGCAGGACTCTCGCTGAAACGTGATTATTGGTGCACAACAAGTTGGTATGTGACAATCACTTTTCAGTTTCTAATAAATTATTATCTTATATTATAATTGAAAATTAGATAATTAATTCCATTAATTCTACTTGTAGACATGGGAATAGAGTCACCATCTCCATATGAAATAAAAAACAAATACTTGGATATGGAGTATAAAGACATGGAAGATTATGTGAACATCCAAAGGGAGAAATAGAAGACTTATGGGTGCACAATTATGTGTGATGGATGGACCGACCCGAAGTGAGCATTATTAATTTTCATGGTATATTCGAAAGGAAGCCTGATATTCCTCGAGTCCGTTGATAAATCCGACAAGATAAAAAAAAGGGCTGACAAATACATTTATGGTTTGTTGAGAAGGGCGCGTGATCAAGGAAGTTGGTGAAGCAAATGTTGTGCAAATTGTTACAGACAATGGATCAGCATTTGTGAAGGTGGGGAAGTTGTTAATGAAGAAGTACAATTTATATTGGACTTCATGCGCAACACACTACATTGACTTGATGTTTGAAGACATTGGTAAAAGAGCTACCGTTTCGGAATTGATTACCAATGCACCATGGTTGGTTGCTTACGAAAATGAGAAAGGTCTATGGTGGAGATATTGTGTGTCCGAGGGCAATAAGATTTGCGACAATTTACATCACCCTAGAAAGTCTTCTAAAGAGAAATTTGATTTGAAGAAGATCTTTATTAGTAATAGATAAGATACTCACAAGCAGTCGATCGACCATTGGATATGAGTTGAAGTGCTCATGTTTGATCATACATATTAGGAGAGAAAGGTCTCTAAAATACTTGTCCAATCTATGAGGCACAATATACAGTACTTTGCATTGTTGATTAGTTGTCAGTATTACCATTTGTGTATGGGACAGTTCGGGTGTGAGGCGAAATTTACTTCAACTAAATGCCAAAGATTGGGTCGAAACAATCATCGCAGATCGTTGGGATAGAACCCTAAAACATCCTCTTTATGCAGTAGATAACTAAGCGATATCATAATCACATTTAATGTATATTATCTTCCTTTTATCACATACTAATTCTAAATCACTTTTGTAGCATATTATTTGAATCCAAGATTTCAATATAGACACGGAGTTAGTAGTGACTGCAGGTTACTCTAAGTTTGTTCACGAAGTATTTGCAAGATTATCTTCCACTCTTTGGAGTCTTGGTAATTTTGGAAATGAAGGTACATGATAGGTTACAATTCTAATTAATTGATTCAATTTATTTGGTTACACTTCTGAGTTATATTGATTTGACAAAATTACATTTTCAATTCCGCGGCTTATAATGTTTCGAGATGCGAAAGAGGATTAGGTGATAGAGCAACAATAGCCTCAAAGAGTCCTAATGGTTCTGGGCAGTGTTATTTCTCATTAAAACTTTAAAGTAAAATTATTATCATGTTATTATTAGATTTTGAATATTACTTATTTTCATTACATTGCTAATTTGAATGGTGGTTTATGTATGGAAACCACACTCCCGTAAGGAATTTGGTCATTGGTTCTTTCCCAAGCGCATCTTCTTTAGTGTGTGAGAGAGATTAAGACCACATTTGCTCTAATACCTCTGGCTCAAGAAATCCAACACTACCTTAGGCTCCAATGATTAGTTTTTGTTACTATAACATGGAAACTAAGAATCACGTGATATCTGCTTGAGAACCGATAAAGTTCTTTGAGAAAGAATTACCTTGATTTATGACATTTAATTTGAGTTTGGTAAGGAGGATAATAAATTATTCCAGTGGGTTAGACCTCTCAGTTGGATGATGAAGATGGAAATCACGATCCGCGAATTCTTTGCCCACGTATTCGAGTTTGGGGTTGATGTTGGCCGTGTTTTTGTTGAAGAAGTTCATAGTGAAAGTTTCAATCCTTGACCACGAAGACTCATTTTGATGTGTACTTCGACCATCATTTGATTCAAGTCTTGAACAGTAGTAGACCTAGTTTTCTTGAGTACTTCTACTCTGATTATGATGACTCAAGAGGATAGGGGACGATGATGATGAGTGATACTAGAAATGATGGTGGGGATATTGCGGTTAACCAAATAAGTCAATATCATTGAGTCCATTTTATTAGTGAAGATGATTTCACACATGCTACACAAGATGAATACAGATTGAAGTGAGTCCAGGAGTATTGGAGGCGAATTGGAAGCCGTATAGGGTGATGACAAAGGATGACACACCCGATGAGGATTCATTGTCGGTACAGGTTGAGTCTATGAGCATTATTTTCCCGATACAATGATTCATCTACTAACGACAACATTTTTCCTCCTAACACAATGAGTTATGGTCAGCCTTCTTCAAATCCTTCGGCTTCCATTGATGAAGAATATGGAATGGTAAATTATCCTCATGTTGAACAAATTAGGTACGTTACTTCGTCTATGAATTTCAAATGAACATGTAGAGTGGGCAATTTCCTATGCTTAGAGGTTGTGGAGTGCAATCCGAGCGTTTATGCGCTGATATGTTGATTTATAATCAATATTATTGGAGCCTTAAATGTATTGGTATGAGTATTGTCACTTCACGAAGATGGTCACTTCATCAGTTCATTCTGATGGAGCCATCGATCTTCATTTAGTTTTAAAAGCTCCTTTATAGTATAATCTCAATGTATATTTGATGTATTATCATTTTACATTTTATAAAGCATTTATGAATTTGAAAGTATTTTTGTTAATTTATGATATATCGAATCTTCGTGTAAAATATCCAGTGATATATCTCGATATATCAATATATCAATAAAATCTGAAATCACCAAATATATCAGTGAAACCGATATTTCCATCATTGATTGTCACTTTCTAGATTTTCTTTCTCGTCTTTTATGCTTACTATGCTATATATTGTTTCTATATTAGAATTATCTTCATCTACTTCTACTAGTGCCAGGTAGTACATTAAGATGAGCTTCTAGTATTATACGAGTTTTCTTTATGGGACAATTATTTGCTTAAGTGATCTGGTCTCGCATGCATAATTGATCTTTTAGATAATATTTTTATTATACTTCTTATATGGTTTGTATTTTCTTTCTTTTTCTCTTAACTCTATTCCATTATGTTTGTGGTGTATGGCTGGTTTACAAAATCTATCTGAGCTCTTTTAAGTTATCTCTGGGTTTGTATTTCACTATATTTTCTTTTAAGTATTTTCATTATATGGATTATTCTGTGGCCTATACTCCATGGTTCTTGGTTTCCTACTTCCTTGTGAAGTATTATTTTAGAAGGAGATGGCATGCTGTCTTCGGCTGTCAACAAATTTGATTGAAAGAGTAAATTTTTTGTATATTTTTTCAATATATTTATTTATTCTCTTTTTATTAGTTTTTTTTTAGTACACTTTAATTTCATTTCAAGATAGTAAATCTTCTTATTAGTTATTAGCATTAAATCATTTAAAAATTAATAAAATTTTGATAAATTGAAAACATGAAAAAAATTTATTTAAATATTTTGTAACCAAATATAACCTTAATAATTTTATATTTTAAATTTTAAAAAATAAAATATAGAGTTTGTTCGATAGTTTTAAAAAGATAAAAAAACATTCTTTTTTTGAAATAATAATAATAAAAAAAAACCAGGGACTAGTGGCCGAGTCATAAAATAACTTGAGAGGGCAAAAACACTAAGGCTCGATTTGGAATCCAAAAAAATACTAAAAAAAAAAATAAAATTTTCATATTTGATTTCGCCGCAGAAAATATAAGAAAGCCAAATACTCATCAAAATCCACTTAATTTTTTATTTTTCTCAAAATTTTATTTCCTTACACTTTTCATCCATATTTTCCTTTCTATTTTATTTCCTTAGTACTTTCCCAGTTTCAAACGAATCCTAAGGCTCAATTTGGAATTTGAAAAATAGCAAGGAAAGAAAATAGAGAGGAAAAGAGGAAAGAAATAAATTATGAATGAAAATAAAAAACCATGTTTTAAACCTAATAATTTTGCAATTTATTCTTCATTTTGTTTTGTAAGTTCATGAAAGACTCAAATTGAGCCTAAGAAAATATGTAAAATTTTGAGCTTGTATTGTATTTGTTTTATATTTTTCCATGGTAAAACCAAATACGAGAAAGTCATTTTTCTTAGTTTTTATTTTTTTTTTTTTTCTCTAATACTTTTTTGGTTCCAAATGAAGCCTAAGGTTGTACTTCACATAAAGTATTAAGGAAAGAAAAAAAGTTAAGTAAAATTATTTCCTCACGTTTGCACGTTGAATAAAAAATGTCAAAAGAAAATCAAATATACATAAAACTATTTATAAACTTAAGTCTTTTAAAATTGTTAGCCTAAGGGTACCTCTAGTTGAGGTTTTGATGATAACAAACCAAGGTTATTTGAACACTAATCGTTAAAGTTGAGTTGAGTGATATGTTGAAATTGATCAAACATCAAATGAAGATAATACAAGCTAAAGATGACAATGATGAAGTTGACTAAGTATTTGGAAGTGAAGTTTACTCAAATCAAAGAACCAAAATGACAAATAACCAAGATTCCAAGCTCAAGCATCAAGTGAAGATTTTGATAGCTTAGAAATCTATGTAAAATGAATGCATTGGTGCATTTTAGGATATTATCATTAATCATGCATCACTCACAAACTTGGTTTTCAAATTCAAAATTGCATATATTTTGAAAACATAAGTTTAAGCATAAAACCTTAGTCTTTATAATCCTAAAATGTGCTTCAATGAAACATCTAAGGTTTAGAAGTGTTTGAAATGAAAAACACATGAATTTGAATATTTAAAGGGGGCAACCGGTTGAGGCGTCGATCGGTTTTAAGGTCAACTAGATGAACCGGTTAACCGGTTGGGTTGCTCGGTTGGGTAATAAACCAGTTGGTCTACCAGTTGTGGTATACCGAATGAAACGGTCGACCGGTTTGAACTGAAAGAGTGGTGAAATTCGACCAATTAGATCTAGTAGCCTCCATCTGGAACTGGTTGATGAAATGGTCAACTGGTTGAGAACCGAATGAGGTGTGAGACTCGACCGGTTGGATGCAGTAGCTCATCCAAAGACCAGAAGAGGAAACAGTCGACCTGTTGTATGAAACGGTCTACCGATTGAGTGCAACGGTCATATTTCAACAGCTAGAAAATAGTGACCTAAAGTGCACATGGCAAAACGATCAACCGGTTGGACAACAGTAAAATTCCAACATCTATAAAATGGTAACATTCTGTGTACATACAACGACTAATATACAGGAAATGATTGTCCGGTGGAGTGAAAAGGTCGGCCGGTTGGACAACGGTAAAATTTCAACAGCTATAAAACGGTAACATTCTGTGCACAACGGTTAGTATACAGGAAATGGTCGATCGATTGGTAGCTTAAATGTTACCGAGTTGCCACTCTATAAATAGAGTGTAGGGAATCACTTGATGAGTAAGACGCTCATTGTATATTCTCTCAATCATAATGTCTCTTATGAATCAATTCTCAGGCAAGGCGTAGTGCATTCATTACATGTATATCGTGGGTGCATCTTTGTGATTCATCAAGCTTAAGTTGTAGTGAAATATCTTGAGAAGCTTGAGGAGTGTCTCATCATTGCTTAACTAAGAAAGCTTCAAATGTGTATGCTTGGAAGGTGTGAAGAGCCATTGGAGCCCAATCTGAAGTGTAAGAATCTTAGGTTGAGCTTTGAACTTCAAGTGTGTATAACTTGAAGAGGTGCTCATTGGAACCAAAATCCAAGTGTGTATAACTTGAAGAGGTGCTCATTGGAACCAAAATCCAAATGTAAAAAAGCTCGGGATTTGAGCTTCAAACTTTAAGTATGTATCTATGCAAGAGAGTGATTTCATGGTATCTATGCAAACCACATATCAACCTATACTTTATTACACATTTTCTATGCCCTAGAGAAGGAAAAATCAATACTATGGGAGTCAACATTTCTATCCAAATGATCATCATTTTCTATTCTCTGATGATGCATATGATGAGAAAAACCTTCAATCTCATAAAGATCAAGATCAGATTGGTATGATTTTGGAGAATTATGAACACTTTCTACTTGTATATCTAGAGGTGGGAATATGGGCTGAGCCTGATTGGTCAAAGTGGATTGGTCTAAAATTTTGATGGGTTGAGTTGGAAAATTGAAGGCCTGAATAGAACCTGGGCCATTTGGCCCTCCCGAATAAGACCACGGGCCATTTGGGTTCAAGCCGGGCTTGTGACGCCCCATTCCTGGGGGTCCTTTGGCTGCCCGTCGGCCGCGAGTCTGAGTGGATGTTGGAGTTGCACGACGCCACTTGAGGAAAATCGGGCGGGAGTCTCCTTTGTGCGGGGCTCTGCAGATACAACACTGCATAAAGCACATTCTCAAACGGGTCAATATAATCACAACATGAGTAGAGCGACTATGACTATACTCATCATGATCTGGCTTGACTATATCGATAGTTGAGAGTTAATCAATTCTCTTTGCTCTGACACATATATTAAAATTAGGGAATTCTATGCATGTATACATCACAAAACCAAAGCCCACCGTCAGAGCTTTTTCTTCCTAAACTCGGCCTGGGACGAGGCGGAGTCTCTCGTGCGCTCCTTGTACTGAAAATATGTTCCCTCGACGGGGTGAGCTCTAATCTTCCCGATGAGTGGAATCGCCTAAGTGAATCTCGCTAAGTGCGTATGCAATGCTCCAGAAATAAACACATTCAAGCAAATGCATGATCTGCTTGAATGTCTAGCGCCTCATTCGTAATAGAGTCCTCATGAGCTCTCTCACTTTACTGCCTAAGCCATGACAAGAAAACTAGTTTCAAACAAAAGTTATTGTTTATATTTGTAGTCACACCCTCCGATCGAGTAGTGGGTTGTCTCCGATGTTATATTTAGTGGACCGCCCTCCGAGATATATCAATTTAGATTAGTCTCAGGCGTTGATATTTTTATATGTGGACTACCCTTCGATATATCAATTGGAGCCGTCTCAAGCGATTGTGTGCATATGGACTACCCTCAGGTATATATCAATTGGGCCGTTGATAGCTGATATTTTTAGTATGGACACTACCCTCCAGTCATTTTATTATTTAGACAACCCTCAGAAACCCTTTTCCTCTGGAGCTCATCACCATTTTTCATCCTATAGTTACAGGGTGTTAGGTGCATATGGAATGCATATGCAGTCCCGTCACAATCCCAATTCACATGTAAATATATAAACATGCATATATTTACATAAAATTCAATCACACAATCATGTTATGTAATTACGCATTTCATCACATCAAAATTAGCTCACATGGGGTAATGATCAATCACGAGCAGGTGAGCAGATCAACTCGATAAACCACATTAATTCACAAAATTTATTTTATGAACACTATTCGAGAATAGTGAAACCCTAGTTATCTTTGAAAAATCTGTCTCATTAGGTTCACTTTGTGAACCGGGTTTTTCCACGACCCGAGGTCAGAGCCTCCGCCACAAACCAACACATACATTAACACATAAATGCACAAATTAATACAAAACAGCTACGTAACAGCCCCTCACATTACTTGTTTTCTAAAATGGTTTTAATAGAATTCAAACAATTCGGTCCCGAGTTTTGGGATGATCAAGCAGTCATTCAAGGCCTGGGTTAGCGAGCAGTGAAAAACACTTAAATAAAATTGTAAAACCAAGTAGGGAAGAAGCTACATCTCGGAGTTGTAAAGCCCACAAATAGTACCAGCGCGTAGGCCGCTCGCGTCAGAACAAATTTCCTTCTTGTCCCAAGGCGCCGACAGTCGGATCTTGAAAATTTAGAGAAGTCTCTCTCTCTCAAAAAAATATCAAAAGCAGGCTTTCCTCCATTACATATCTCCCTATTTTTTACCTTTTACGTTTTTTTTTTTGCCTCTTTTCAATTTGTAAGAGATGGGTACTATTCAATTTTGTCTTTTAGTGCCATTTAAAATTTAATTATTAATATTATGTCCCTTCTTTCTCAGTTTGACATTCGGCACTATCTCGGTCGTCCGTTTAAATACGTTTACTCTATTCATTACGCTTATGAGCGCGTGATACGTGTTATATGTGACTTTAGATCTCATCGAAAATGGTTTCTGACACTCGAGCTGCGATGCCTCGAAAAGCGTCTGAAATTGGCAATGCCGGTGGCTGAGAAATTTACGTCTTGTAGATTTCGTGAGGCGGTGATTCAGCCCGGTGATAGTTTCGTCATCGAATTCGGGAAATAAATTTCAATTTTACTTAAAAATTGTAATTTTGTAACCAAAATTACAATTTTGTCCTTTCGAAGTGGAATTTCTTGGGTCTTGTTCTCCCCTCCTTAAAGAAATTTCGTCAAAATTTGGAAAATTACAATCACTAAATGCGTATGCAACGTATACTACACCATGCATGTAACGACCATTTAAATCTTAACTGACTAAACCATGTACCTTCATCCTAAACAAGAAGGATAGGTGGCCCCACATCGTGTCCTCGCTCCAAGTAGACTCCTCCACTCCATAGTAATATGGTGCCAACACTAGCCTCGCGGTCTTGCGTGTAAAACGATCAAATTATCTCAAATGCTGCTGATTTACTCCTCGAGGTCGTAAGGTGTCGACTCTATCGTCACAATCCACCGCATGAAATTTGGATCTGGGTGTACTCCAGAGGAGCATGAGACGTAAAACACCTCGTGGACACGACATCTTCAGAGCGGTAAAGCAGCGAATACGCTACTTGATTACTTTGTCCTCTCGAGTATCTTGAAGGTCTAATGGTCGCGCGATGGCTTCCGCTGCGAGGAACGACCACTCCTCTTAGGCATCACGCGAAGACACTGATCCCTGACCTCGAACTCTAGGGTGGCGTGCACATCGCATAACTCTTGCGGGCTGCGGCCGTGAAAGACGGCTGTGTCCAGCTCACCTTCTCGGAGGTGTCTCCTAACATCGAATCGGGACCGGTGATGGAGCTCTCTCCACCTCGGTCCAACACTCGCGGTGACACGCATGGCCTCCCCCACTCTGATTACCTCATGCGGTGCCATCAGCCTTCTTTCGCGATAAGCTGTTGTAAGCAGATTCCACTAAAAACAAATGCTCCTCCAATTTGCCCTTATGATCAGGGCCTTTGTCTTTCGTAGCATGTCCTCTAATACTGTATGTCCTCTCGGATGACCATGCAAATGCGGGTGGGCCGTACTCATGTCGGTAGGTCTGCCGCAGCCTTTTGGAAACTCTTTGAATCAAAATAAAACCTCGGTCCTGATACCGACCATGGATACTGGTACTCACATGTAGCAGGATTAGCTCTCGAATGTATAATGGCAGGAGATCTCTAAGTGAAGGTCATCCCTTGCGAATTTAGAAAATGTGCGGAGCCGTGAGCCGGTCCACTATCACCCATGCAACGTCGTAGCCTGGCTGCGTCAGGTGGCAAGTGGAGTCCTGAAAGTCCATGTGACGTGCTCAGCTTCACTGTCTACCGATGCATTGATAGCCTATTTGTCTTACGGTGCTTTCGACCTTAACCTGGCGACATGTGAGACATCGTCGAACAAAGAGTCCCTACGTGCTCTTCATCCCACTCCAATAGTGCGCGTGAAGATCACGGGTATCTTCGGCGCCACTGGATGCACGGCAAATTGAGAAGCAGTGAAACTCCACGAGAATCTCTCTCTCAAATGGATCAGTGAGGGCCACTACCGTGGTCCCACCTTAGAGAGAGGAGAGGAGAGAGGAGGGGAGAGAGAGACTACCATCTCGTGGGCGGTCCGACCCTCGTCGCGTGCACTGACGTACTCGGTCCCTAATGGACACTATCTCGCATCTGCTTTGGGACTCAATGCTTTCGCTCAACGAGGAGACGGTGGCAGCCACAAACTCCCAGTGCGTTAGTGCGCTGTTGTCACGTAACCCTGAGCGTCCCACAGGTCTCGAGCATCCGCCCTCAGAAGCCTGCCAGCCCAGCGCTCCTCGTGACTTATTTGAGTGCATCATCTACCACATTTACCTTACCGGGATGGTAATGCAAAGTGAAGTCATAATCCTCTGGGAACTCCATCCATCTGGTGCCTCTGTATTGAGGTCGGCTGGCGTGAATATGCCGAGGACTTTATGTGCGAGTGCGCTCCCGAGCTCCTCGCAGTATAAATAGTGGCGCGAATCTTGAGGCGAGGCTGGCGCCAACTCCATGTGGGTGTTATTGGGGTAGTGCGCTCGTGATTCTTCAGGCGCGGGAACCATAAGCTACTGCCTCCGGTTTGCATCAAAACACATCCCAATCTGGCCCTCGAGGCATCACAATACACTATGTACCCTTGTCCCCTATCCGGGACTATCAAGATAGGAGTAGAAGTAAGTCTCCTCTTCAACTCCTGGAATGCCTCCTCGCATCGGTCATCCCAATCAAACTTGACCTCCTTCGGGTCGACTAGTCATAGGTCTTTGTATCCTGAGAGAAATCCTTAATGAACCTCCTGTAATACCCGGCCCGATCCAGGCTCGTATCTGGCGAGCTTGAAGCTCCCGACTCATCAGCGCCTCGACCTTCTCTGGGTGGTGACACTCTAATGTTGACTGCATTGTCCCAAAATCTCACCTCGGTAAGCCGAGCTTCGCACTTCTTTGAACTTGCGATCTGTTTGATGGTCTCTCGACAACTATAAAGCGATCCTGTGAGTGATACTCATGCTCCGCTCATTTGGGAGTAGATCGAATGTCATCAGAGACTCTGATGGCCCAGTCCCAGATAAGGTTGGAACATACATGCATGAGGTTCATGAATCTTATTTGGTATTTCGTCGATCAAGAGGCATCCGCAGTAAACTCAGAAATTAATAAAGTAGCGCGTCTGGCTGTCTTAGTTATATACGTATCCCTAACCCTCGGTGATGGCGCAGTGTGAAGGTCATCTTGGAGTAGACTGTGCTCCTCTCGGCCCGATCAAGCAAATCATCAATCCTCGGTAATGGTACCGATTCTTGATCGTAACCTGTTCGGTATGCATATTCAATGCACGGTCGAAAGATCTTGTCCTTCTTCTTATGAAAAAACGAGCAAGGGCCTTGCGTGGGTGAGTGTTCGGTCTAATAAATCCCTTGTCCGGTAGCTCCTGTGGCTGGACTCTGAGTTCACAACTCGGCGGTGCCATCTTATGCAGTCCTTAGAGATGGGTGAAGTACCAGGGTGTAACTTCAATGCAAAGTCTACATCCACATGTGGAGAGTAGTGCATTAGCTCATCACGGAAAACATTCGCATACTGCCGACTATCAGAAGTAGATCTAAGTGATCTCTCCTCGTCCTTTAGGAGTAAGGCTCGCTATTAACCATGCTTCGTCCACGACACTGGACTCATTATCTTTGTTTGGGATTAAAATATCACGCTTGTCCCCTTGGAAATACCACCACAGTGCGAATCCTGCTTTGATGTGGCGGTAACCTCCCTACGCTCACAATCGAATGCGACCACATAAGGCGTCGTGATCCATCCCAGGGATGACATCGAACTTCCCGACATGTCCATGATCCTCAAGGTCAGCTAATGAGTAGAGTCCCAGAAGTCCTCATTTCGCAACCTCGTTATATCATCCCTATTCTCGCCCTTATCTTTGAGGAGAACTCACATATGCGCTCCTCTAAGATCTCGAGGTCGCGCATTTCCACCATACTTGAGCCTCGTTCTCTAGGCGAAACTAGCTAGTCTAATCGCAGTAATGTCGGTAATCTCCGGCCTCGCTTACCTTCTCGATGCCTTAAACTAATGGTGCGCCCATAAAAGCCGGATCTCCTCCCCCTGTGAATGTCGGATGTCATACTAAACATCTGGAGTTCATAGCATCTTTGCAAATACACTGCTATGCCAGCACGATGCGATAGCGAAGGCGTACCTTTCTCTGACCTCGACAAAGGCTGTGATCAAACAGGAATTTGGTCGAATGTCGGTGGTGCTGACCCGATTGCCCAGTGGGCGTCCTCTCGTCCTTGTCTCTCTAATGCATCTACTTGGTCGCGTGTGATTCAAATCTTATCTGATATCTCTAAGGCATAAACATAGCCCCGAGACACTAATCATATGCATAAATCGGTCTTATACACATTGTCACTTTGCATTTACGAATTGTCTGAAGCGATCAATGCATTTAAATGTTGTTTTAATGAACGTTTATTTTCGAAAATTTAAGTTTTGAAAATTTTATTTTAAAATTTTGTCTAATTTTATTTGATTTGATTTTTTTCAAAAATACTTATTTTACTCCATTTTCTTCAATTTTACAACTTGTAAAACCTTAGAAAATTATTTTATTCACCTCATATAGAATAAATTTATGAAATTTATTTTTCTTCACTTTATCATTTTATTTATTTTTCAATTATTGCTCTTTGGAGACACAAAAAATATACTTATCCATATTTTTTTTTCATTCTCCAGTACACCTAAATAAATTTATTAAATTTATTTTATTCTAGTTTTCTTCAGGTTTTGCTTTATTAAAACGAAAACCAAATT
Source organism: Tetrastigma voinierianum (assembly GCA_016808115.1). Classification (NCBI taxonomy): domain Eukaryota; kingdom Viridiplantae; phylum Streptophyta; class Magnoliopsida; order Vitales; family Vitaceae; genus Tetrastigma; species Tetrastigma voinierianum. The sequence continues at coordinate 95,921 of JAEQBH010002191.1, forward strand.
TTTTCTCTCCTCATTTTTTTTTCGGTTCTCCATCAGTAGCCTTCCTTGCTACCTACACATGCGGTAACCAAATCTTGCATCCACACAAACTCAAAACTTTGTAGGTTAAACTATAAAATCTATTAAATTTTATTTCCTTTTCCTAAATCGAGCTGTATAATTTGCTAATTTTATTTCTTTTCCAGTTTTACTCCTTGCAAACCCTCAAAGTGTTCTAACATCTTAAAATTTTATTAAAAATTATATTTTGTCATCAAATAACCAAATAAATTGATAATTTATTTCATTTCAGTTACACCTTTGTAAACTCTAAGATTTGTTTTCCAACATAATAAGTGCTTACTTGCTAATTACCTAAACACCCAAACATATAACATATCACAAACAATGTATAAACATCATTCATACATGATCGTATGATAAATCAGCCAGAATCACGCAAAACACACGACACATGCATCTGATGTCTAGTTTTATCGAAGTGATTTCCTAGGTAATCTCATACCTCGCTCAACATGAACCACACCTAGTGGTGATGTTCTTATACCATCAAAGACTATGGCTGGCCCAGATCCCTCAGCGCAGGTAGTAGGTATCTGGGTACCGATCTCTGCATTTTGTGGCGCCCGTTCGAGTCCAGTTGACTACCGTCAGCCCGCGAAATACAAAGTGGATGTCGGGTTACCCGGCCACCACTTGGCATCGACGAGTCTCAGCTGTACGGGGCTCTGCAGATACAACTTACTGCATAAACACATCCCGAAGCGGTCAGATATAATCCTGACATGAGTAAAACGTACTTGGGTAATAACTATACTCGTCGTGTCTGACAGTATATCGATAGTTTGAAAAGGTTAATCAATTCTCTTTATACAACACATATATTAAAATTAGAGAATTCTATGTGTATACATCACAAAACCAAAGCCCTGTCCGGCTTTTCTTCTAAACTCGGCCTGCAGGCAGTAGTCTCCTCGTACGCTCCACATTGCACAGAAAATATGTTCCCTCGACGGGTGAGCTAATGCTCAATAATTGGAATCGCCTAAGTGGGCTACTCTCCGCCTAAGTGCATATACAATGCTCCAAAATAAACACACATTCAAGCAAATGTGATCACTGCCAGATAATACAGCACATGACTCCATATCCAGGAGTCCTCAGAGCTCTCTCACTGCCTAAGTCGTAGCCTTGAAAACTAGTTTCAAACAAAGTTATTTGTTTATATTTGTGGTCTACCCTCCGATCCAAGTAGTGGACTATCTCCGATGTTATATTTAGTGGACTACCCTCCGAGATATATCAATTGGGCCGTCTCCGATGATTGATATTTTTATATGTGGACTACCCTCCGATATATATCAATCGGGCCATCTCCGACGATTGATATTTTTATATGTGGACTACCCTTCGATATATATCAATTGGGCCGTCTCCGACGATTGATATTTTTAGTATGGACTACCCTTCGATCATTTTATTATTTAGACACCTCCAAGCCGCACTACAGGCACAAATCTCATGCGCTCGCTCCTATAGTCCCCAGGTGTTAGGTGCATATGGAATGCACATGTGCAATTCCAATCTGAGTCTAATTCATGTAAATATATAAACATGCATATATTTACATAAAATTCAATCACACAATCATGTTATGTAATTACACATTTCATCACATCAAAATTAGCTCACATAGGCTAATGATCAATCACGAGCAATTCGACTTGAATCACTCGACCAAACACATTAATTCACAAAATTTATTTTATGAACACTATTCTCGGGAATAGTGAAACCCTCCAGTTACTATTCGAAAAATCACCAATCATTAGGTTCACTTTGTGAACCAGGGTTTCTGACGGTCGGCCTCGCCTGAAATAACACATACATTAACACATAAATGCAAATTAGCCACAAAAACAGCCCGTAACAGCTTTTTCCACGCCCCTTTGTTTTCTAAATGATTTTAATAAATTCAAACAATTGAATCCCAAGTTTTGCTGACCGACAAGCGGCCATTAGTGCCAGTACTTAGAAGCGTTGAAAAAGCGAACCAAATAAAAATTAGTAAAGCACATTAAAAGGAGAAACCGCACCTCTTGAAGTTGTCAGCTTCCAGCGAAATCCGGTGTCGCGCGTAGGCCACTCGCGTAGACATTTCATCTTGTCGAAATTATGACGGTCGGATCTATGAAAATTTAGAGAAGTTTCTCTCTCTAAAAAATATCAAAATCAGAGCTTCCTCATTCTGTATCTCCTGTTTTGCCTTTGTTTTTTTTTTTTTGCCTCTTTTCAATTTGTAAGAGATGGGTACTATTCTATTTGTCTTTTAGTGTCATTTTAAAATTTAATTAATGACCATTATGTCACTTAACTACCGGGTTTGACATTGACGTGCTCACCGGCCGTCCAATTTTTCGCAATTTACGCACCTGCGTACCGCCCATGGCGCATGATGCGTGTTATGTGTTCGTGCCATCGAAAATCGTTTTATGGCGCTCGAACCGATCACGCCGGCGATGTAAGTGACGTCTCAAAATTTGACAAAATTTTATGTAGCTAGATTTCACGAGGCAATTCCAGCGGTGAAATCCATTTTTGTCATCCAGAATCGAAGAATAAACGTTTGGTGCAACTTGAAATTGTAATTTTGTAACCAAAATTACGATTTTGTCATTTTTCAAGAAATTGAAATTTCTCGGGTTTTACAGGGCTAGCCCAGTTGGCCCAATTGTTTTAAAAAAACTCATATAAATATATATTTCCGTTACCCTTACGAAAACCCTAGATTGCATATCTTATTCATATATCTTTCTTTCCTAATCCCTGCAACCCAGGGTGTGGTGATCACTGTTCAAGTTCTCGTTTAAGCCCTCTTTGTTGCCCCTATATTTCTCTTCTTTCTCCCCTCCTCTCTCTCCTCATGTTCTTGCCCCGTCCCCCTCTCTTTGACCTCTATCAGCCTTGGAAGTTTCAGGTCCGGATATCGACGAGTGCAAAGGGTGTGGAGTGATAAAAGATCATATCAAAGTTAAAGAGGGGGCGATTCAAGATCTCATTGCGTATCCTTTGATCCTTTCTCACTTGCACACTCTCTTTGAATATGTGTGTTTGTTTGTATTTGTATATGTATATTGATTCTAGGGCGATTCATAATCTAGGTCTGATGGGGTAGATGGCAAAGATTGTCATATTCATATTACTATCAAATGCATCATAATACCATTTCTAAATTCACATGTATATTCATATATGTGTTTCATTTTACAGATTTGTAATTGTGATAACATTAAGCTTATAACATGTCTTTTCTTCTTTCAGCTACATCTTTATCACATCATCTATCTTTCTCTAAATTCATTTACTATATATCTAACAAAAGTATTTACACCTTCGAATATACTACTTTCAAAGGTTATAGTAGTGTAATTTGTAATCATATTGAAACTAGGGGCTGATAATCCTTCCATAAATATGGAAATACAACAAAATACTCTTTTTAGTATAGGAAAAGATTCAAAATATGTTAAAGGAACAATTGGAAAAATAATAAAACAAATAATATTTAGAAAATATCCTGAAAAAACAATCAAAAAAGAAGACATAAAAAAAGGAAGTCTAGATGAAAAGTTATTAGAACAATAATTAGAATTAGAAAAGAAAAGAAAAATAAGAGAAGGAAAACAAATAATAACAATCGAATGCTCAAAGCAGTAGAGATCAAGGAATTATCTTTAAGCTTCATGTTCTTTGATTTGTTTATTTAGTTTTCTTTTGAGAAAGAAAATTTTCTTGGATCTGGTTTTTGATCTGTTTGGTAATGTCGGTGGTGGTTTTTTAGGTGTACTTGAGCTCAACCTTGTCCACTGTGTTTTGAACTTAAAGAAGGTGGTTGGGCCAACTGCGCAACCCAGATCTGCAACTTTTATTACGGGGGTGCTTTTCCATGGAGGAGAACATTCTGGAATTTCAAGGTTCTCTAGAATTGCCGAGTTTTGAACGGGAATAGTGCATTTAGAAAAAAAAATCTAAAATATAATCACTGGTTTTGAAAATATGTGTTAGATACGTTTGATAATTTTAGTATTTTTAAAAATTTGGCGATTAGTAATGCCGGTGATGAATCTAAAATTTTGAGCCGGCGTGGGAACGATGGGCTGGCTGAGTGAGATGTTCGAAAAATGCGGCGTAAGGCTCGATGAATTGATAGCCGTCGTTACCAGCCTTGACCTTTGAAAATTTTAAAATTGATAGCCGGCGTTGTGGTGTGGCCTTTAAAAATCTTGGGATTCTCAAGCGGCTGGTTTGGGCATATTTTTCAGCCAAATACAGATTTTTAAATGCACCATTCAGTTCAAACCAGTCTATCAGTCTGAGTTCTAGTTGCTTTTATTATATTTATTTCATTGTGGTCAGCATAGCAGACTACTGTTTTTCAGCTTATTGAAAATTGCATAAAGTTCTGTGAAAATAAAAGCTAGTTCTATCAAACAATTTTATATATTAATTATTATTATTATAAAATATTTATTATAGTTTATTTTTATTTTAAGAATGATAAAATTGGGGAAATAATAATTTATTTTAGAATTTTTTAAGAATTGCATTTATTTAATAATAGCTTTGAATAAGGTTTCTTGGAATTCTTAAAAAGTTAATCCCCGAATAAAAGTGGGCCTAATTGACTTGGTCCGTTTTAACCAGCTACCTGAATGGGTTGATACAAAATGGGTCGGGTTGGCTTATTTACTACCTTAATGTATATCTGAAAGTTTATAATAAACCCCGTTTGATTTGTTTGACTCTTCGTGTGCAAGTTGGTGTGAATCACACCCGTAGCTTGATAGTTTAACAAAAATATATCGATTTCTTTGAGATAATTCAAATCAACAATCGAAATGGTTACAAAAGCCAAGAATCATTTTCGTTAATTTCTTATTCATTATCATCTCTTAATTAATTATACAACTAAAACTGCTACCCCCCAATCCAACTGTGTCTATAACTTCCATGCATGCATGTACTTATAAACCTCAAATTGAAGTACATGCATATGTAAAACTATACAAACCACATATCAATCTAGACTTTAGAACGCATCTTCTATGCCCTAGAGAAGGAAAAATCAATATTATGGGAATCAACATTTCTATCCCGATGATCATCATTTTCTATTCTCTGATGATGCATATGATGAGAAGAACCTTTAATCTCAGAAAGATCAGTATGATTTTGGAGAACTGGGAACACTTTCCTCTTCATTTGTGCTGAATTTATACTTGTGATTGTGAAGTAAATGCAAGGGTGAAGAGCCATGGGTTGGTATGTTTTCTCCACTTAGAGTTAGGAAAGTACTGTCTCTTTACTGTGGTTGGTGTGGTATCGGTCGGCTTCCGGATGGATCCAGAACATATCGGTTGCGGTGTGTCGGTCGTATTAAGTGATATGCGAAATAAGATGATTAAAATACCTAAAAATGATTAAAATTTTATATAAATCATTAAATATATATATATATATATATATATATATATATATATATATATATATATATATATATATATATATATATATACTATATATATATATATATATATATATATAATTAAGTAAACTAAAATTTAATAAAATAAATTTTTTATATTTAAAAATGACGGCCGGAAGTCTTGAACATGAAAAATATAGTATTTGGGTCCAAAACGACGTCGTTTTGGCCTTTCTAGGGCTAAAACAATGTTGTTTTAGCCATCAAAACACAAAATTCAAAACGCATCAAAAGGGTGTCGTTTGGTCCCGAAACGACCCTCGACTACGTCGTTTTGGTTGTATTAAAAAAATAAAATAAAAACAAACCACTCTTCACGCATTCCCGATCGGCGATAGAAGCGAAATGAAAAATGAAGAGGAAGAAGCGAGAAGGAAAAGGAAGAAAGAAGAAGAGGAGGACGTATTATACGCTCGAGGCGCGAAACCGGTCTTCTCTTCTCCCTCCCGGTTCTCCGTCTATGCGGTTCTCTTTTACTTGAAATCTTAGATTCACGAAAAAAAAAAAAAAATTGGTTTTTTATTTTGTTGTGATGGGTAAAAACATAATTTTGGTACTTTTGAAGAGAAATATCATATTTCTATAAAAAAAAAAATGGTTTTTGTTGCTCAGTTTACGTAAAAAAATGGTTTTGTTGCTCAATTGTAAAAAATAGTTTTTTTTGTATGATGAGTATGGATTAGAAGGCAGAATCAATTTTCAATTCTCAAGAAAATGAGTGCTTCGGAATCTTGGCGAATCACGAGTTTAGTAGATTTAATCTGAGTTTGTGATGGTATCGTATGCAGTATCGGACCGGTCTGCGGTCTCCCTCGAGACGATTAAATTCGGCCAGTCGTACCGGACTCGACAGTTTTCAGAACCTTGCCTCTGCATTTCTATTTCTTCTCCTTTCTTTGCCTTCTGCCATTTCTCGAGGGCCTGTGCGGTTTGTTCCTCGAATATCGATTTCTTCATGTGAGAACCCATTTGTAGGGATGGAGATTTCGTCATCTTGTAGGGTATGTTTGGTTCTCGGGAAATATTAGAGAAAATGTAAGGGAGAAAAAAGTAATAGAGGAAAAGTAGAAGAAAAGAAAAAGAGAGGGCATGGTTCATGTTCATGTGTGAAACGATTTTTGAAAACACAAAGAACACCGTTTTGGTATTTTCTAAAATCTGTTTTTGTTTTCTAAATTTAATGTTTTTGGTGTCCTTTTGTTTTTGTTTTTTAGAACAAAAAATTGTTTTCAAAAACCGTAAATAAACAGACCATACTTTCTTTTTGTTTGGCTTTGAAGTAAAATTAAGTCTCACATATCATTTTTATTTATTACCTTAACCCATTTTACTTATTTTGATTTGTCAATTAAATAATTTAGGGTGATTTCATTAAAAGACTTTGAAAATACAAATTTGAAAATTTAACCGTGCATTTTCTACCTTATTTTAACAAAAATACCCTTCTTTTTCTTTTAAAAATAACCTTTTCTTTTAAGAAATACATGTAAATATATAAATAAACAGGAGCATTTTGGTCTAAATAGGTTATTGTTCAAAAAAAATATGGAAGATGTTAGAATTACAAATTTTGAAGTATTTGGGGTTTTTTTTAACCATATATTTCAATAATTTAAGAACATATAAGTAATTTTATTTATATGTGATTTTCTTTTAAATTTTTTCATTAGACAATCAAACTAAAAAATAATAAATTTTCTTTTATTAGTACTTTCCGAGAACTAAACACAATCTTAATCGTTAGCTATCGGTTTGAGTGAAAAGCTCAAGGTAATATTGGAATACTCACTTGTAATGACTAGGCATAGAGAGGGAAGGTGATGTAACTACAGAAGATTTGAAGAGCAACTCCACAGGCAAGTCTCACCAACATCTCAACTAAGTTGTTATGGAAGCATGATTTTATTCCATATTCATACTGCATGCAATTCTCATTAGCTATCAGAGAAAAAAAAAAAAAAAAAAAACCAGATATTTTATGTAAAGAGTTTGAGATCACCCACAGTTATCCACAAGAAGAAAGCCATTTGAAATGCATTCTGCACAAAAACTGAGTTTCCATGAAGCAGAATTTATGGTAATTATATTTATTAATTAGAATACTGATCAGTAGTAAAATTGACCTGGAATAGGATGAAATGAATCAAAAGGAGACTCCATTGTGGTCGATTAAACTATAAAAACTTGTTGCTTGGCTCCACGATTCACTACAAGTAGAGCCTATAGCCGTGGTCACCGACCCTGACTAAAAGTAGTAAATAATATAGTTATAGCATATAATGCAAATTAAATAAACCATGGAAAGGCGCTGCCCATAGGTACTGTAGACAAATGTTTTAAACATGGGAAAAAGTGTTCAAAAGCTATAATCGTGGTCTCATGGTTACCCAAGCTGTGAGTTCTTTATAACCGTGGTTTGGTTATGACAGTGGCCACAACGACACTATAACCGCAGTTTAGTTTTGGCCCCAGCTATAGGTATACCTATAGCCGCAGTTTGGTTCTGGCTGCGGCTATAGGGCTGCGGGCTGCTGTAGGTACTACTAATGCCCATAAATGGTTTTTAACTTTGGAGGTGACATTTCAAATTAAATATTTCATTTGGATAAATCAAAGTTTCAGAATAAAATTAGTGGAAAGTGAGAAAAAGCTACATTGGACTTGGGAAAATTTAAATCTCATAATCAACATAAGTTTACATGGAGTTAATGAGTACATGAATCTCTAAACTTTTAGATATGCCTAGTAGTTTCTCAATGACCTTGAGAACAGCTTTAGCCATGGCTTTGCTGCTCCCAGCATGTCTGTTGTGCCACAGTCTTCTCCTTCTTCTTTTTCTTCTCCTTGCCACTTCAAAAGGGAGTCTTCCAACAGTTTGCCCCCGTGGAGTGGGAACCCCAAGATTCAATTGGAAAATTAAATCTCACTTCCAAGCTCTTCGAATTTCAATTTTGGACGCTTCGTTGTTTCATAGTTATTACCTGTCTTCTATAAAGATCCTCCCAGTGAAATCTCGGAACCTCTTTGAGTAGAGTTTTGGATCAATTTGCAAGGGATTTGTAGGCATGCTCTAGCTTCTTGCTTATATCATAGTCTTGTAAAATATCAATGATCCCAAAATAAAGTACTACTCCATAGACTTCTCACTACGAGAAGGGGTAACACTGCTACCTCCTCCTGGGGTGTATCGATTAAAATCACTCCTTCTGGCCATTCGTTCTGCTCTTGCAGGCATGTTTGCTCCCAGTCTGATCAATGGTTTCCGATAGAGAAAGAGAAAGAAAATGTTAAAACCTTCGTCCAAATGGGAAATAACCAAATGTTCCAACCGCTCAAAATAATAATGATGGGACTGGATACAATATACAAGGGTCATGGATACAGGCCATAAGCAAAGCGCCATTACTAAATTATCAAAAAGGATAAAGGGAGGCTTTCAGTTTTGTGAAAGAAAGAAACATGATCTTTCTTTGTTTAATCAAATCCACTTTGAAAAGATATCTCTTTGCAGGATCACAAATAGTGACCACCTCTTATTCTTTACCAACTACCTATTTCGATAAAATGTAAAATTAGCAAATAAATAAATAAGAATTCCGCAGATTGGATTTTGCACTGACGGAACCAATATAAAATCTCCTCTTGCTGGGCAAAAGAAAGATTAAAACCGAGTTCTCTAACTCCCTTCCATTAACTGACATGCATCCAAAGATCTTGATATTGATATTTGAAGATAACCCACATGCAAAGCACAATTAGAACAACATAAAAGAGCTAGAAAATTATTCATACCGTGACTTGCTTTTAAATGAACTCTTGGAATTTTTCTTCCCAGCACCATGAATGGAATTTTTCTGCCATCTCTCGCTCATATCACTCTGGAACAGCTCTCTCATCTCTTCTGCCCTTGATTGAGATTTTTTTAGGAAGGCCGTTCTGATATTTTATTAGCCTTTCTCACAATCTCGTGCCTTCTTTACAGCCTTTGCTGCTTTTGCCCGTTTATAATATGTCTACAAGTGAGATTCCCGCCTTATCTTTTTTATTTCCTCTGCTCCCCTGAATGAATGTATATAAAGTACTGAATACTATGAATCACAAGGAAACCAATATTACAAAAACTTAGAGCTAGAAATTAAAATGAGAAATCCCTTGAAACCAATGACTATAGGAATGCATCAATAGACAAGGCCAGAGAAAGACCGGTGCGGGGGCGTATGGACAAGATGTCATATCTAAAATCTAAGGTAGAAGACCCTGACTTGCAAATCTAATCACATGCATCCTGAAACTCTACAGATAAAAAAGGTAGACTACAATTTGAATATCACAGCAATCACAAATATCTACATAGCAGTCATCTAAATTGCACAAATATCAATAATTTTTTTTATCAGTAACAATTGCTCAAATATCAATAATCAATATGCCACAACAGAAGCACTACATACTGCAATAGTTAGGATTACCCAACATAACTAAAAATTAGCTCTATTAGTCCATGAAGGTCCAACCGAGAGCACTCAATATGCCACAATAAACTACATTCATATAAGATGATGCTATTGGAAGAAATTAATTAAGAGGAATACTTTTTCTAATTGTCATTTTTGATTTTCATCTTCAATCTCTCTCGAGGCACCGCTAGTTTCGGCTCTTCTTGGTGGCCGATTACTCAATGATCCCCATCAAATTAAATACTTCAATTAAATCCACCTTCTTTTTTCCTCTCAATAATGTTATTATTCATATAAACATACTAATGTTATAACCAAAATAAATAAATCATTTTCTAAAGATAGCTTGTGTCGGCAAAGGGAGCTGGTTTGTTCAAATCCATCGTATATGAATTGCAACAGCCGGGAAATGTTTGGTGGTTGCCCAATTCATTACCTTTTTGTAGGACATGCCCATGCCAGGCATGAATTTAAAAAAATAAATAAATAAAATAAAAACCCACTTATCATTGAATTTACACTAATTTCATAAAAAGTATGTCAATCCAATCTATATAGAAGAATTTAAGTTGTGATTACGAGATTTTCGAGGAGTTTAAGAAAAAAAGTTGATATAGCACATACTTTTAGTATATTTAATTAATGCATTTAGTGAGATAGAATAAGATATCTACGTAAAGAAGACAGCTAGGCTAGTTTAGTTGGTCTCGATTTTGAGTTTGCTTTCCAATGACCCAGCAGTCAAACAAATTATGTATTTATGGAAGTTAAATTTGCTGTTTGGAGCCAGATGTGCTTGCATTGGTTACAAAACCCATTCTACATTCTAAATACGACTTATTTAAAATTACTTTTTATAACGAGTTTTTGTATATTTTAGTTTTGATAAAATGGAAATTTATTTCTTAAGACATATTCGCATAAATGTAAATACTACTTCTTTATAAATATAAATCAGTAAATACAATTTGAAAATTATGTTATGTTGAAGATCCTAAAAGTGATAGAGCGTTGTTAAAAAGGCAATTGATAAAACGTTCAAAGTTTTAAAAGACATGACATCTAAGAAAGGGAGTGGTCTTAGATTCGAAACTTAGTAAAAACAGTTTACTACGTTATAATAAAGTGTTTAATTATCAAAAAAAAAAAAGTCATACATTTGGTTATTTGTCGATGAGACTTAGCTCAAGTGATTCAGAGCTATATGACATATAGAGATATTGGTGGTTTTTAGGTTCGAGTTTTTATGGACACAGTTTACTACCTTAAAATTAAAGTGTAATAAAAAAAAAATGGATTTAAGACTTGAGATCTTGGAAAACATAGATAGGAAAATTAGTGCGGAGTCGAGGCCCAGTGGAACAAATTCCATATATGTGAAATATTTATGGAATTATGATTGATAAATAATTTATTTCGCTGAAATAAAGTCCACCACGTTAATAAATCCTCGCATGTTTTTATATAGAATATGTGGGTGATTATTCTAGAAAGGAGCTAGAGCATCCAAGTTTGTTATGATCTAAAGCAAATTTGTTAGGGTGTTATATATACAGAACATTCCTTCATTGATTATATATATATATATATTTGTACCAATACGTTTGTATTAGGGCAACATATGAAAATAAAAACTAGGCACACATTGGTCTCTCTATTCATTCTCCATGGCAGCGTACATGGTATCAGAGCCAGCTGTAGCTACAACACGGTGATCTCTTTTCTTCTTCATTCTTTTCATCGAATTTTCCGGGAATGGCTTCAGCGATTGAAAACTCCATAGATAGCGAGTCTTGACAAGCGATCATGATTTTCCTTCAAAGCCGAGTTGCTCGAGATCAGACTCCATTCGTTCAATGTTTCTGCATAACTCTGATCATCCTGGTATGGTTTTGGTTACTGCTCCTCTCACCGGATCCAATTACCTTACTTGGAGTCGATCGATGAAGATTGCCTTGATTTCCAAACTGAAGCTAGGGTTTGTCAATGGTAAATGCGTACAGCCTGATATGAATTCCAAAGAATACGAAGCATGGTTGAGAGCAGATAGTATGGTAATTTCACGGATCTTAAACTACATTTCCAAGATATTGTGGATTACATTTCTTTATACAAATCTTGCAAAAGAGTTGTGGGATAGACGGTGAAAGATTTGGAGAATGTAATGGTCCTCTCATTTACGAACAAGAAATAGCTTCGATCTCTCGAAGGAACAATGAGTGTTTCTCAATAATATACCAAATTAAAAAAAGGCTTAGGATGAATTAAATTTGTTTTGATGCACAATTCCTAGCGCTCATGCCGACCATGTACTTGTGGAAATGTCAAGGCAGTTGCAAGTATCCTCTCTAATAATCAACTCATGCAATTCCTCATGGGATTAAATGAGTCGTTGCTTGATGATGAGAAGTCAAATCTTACGCTAAGATCCAGCCTTCGAGTAAACAAAGTTTACTCCATGGTACTTAGAATTGAAAAACAACGAGAAGTTTCTTATCTCTTCACTGAAAATCTTGAAAATGCTGCTCTATTTAGCCGATCATCTTTTACCAAACCAGCAGGCCGAAGCCATGGAAATTCATAGCGATCTAAGTACATCCCAGGGGCTACCCGGGAATAAGTTCATTCTTTAAGCGAGAGGATATGGCTCGGTCGATTCGAAAACAATTTTGTCATTGTGATTATTGCAATAATGATGGTCATGTGAAGGACACTTGCTTTCGTCTCCATGGATATCCTGATTGGTACAAAGAATATAAAGCTTGCACACATCTTTGCTAACATGGTTGAGACTCCTCTCGAGACTACTTCAACACATCTTCATTGCGCCTCACGCATCGACCCATCCAAACGTCATTGATCTGACCCGTTTCACTTTCATCTTGAACATTTCTTGCGTTCCTTCAAGCTTTGCTTTTACCACTCAGGATTCCTCTAATATTGGGACTTGGATAGTGGATACAGGAGCATCCACTCATATGCATGTATCATTACTAGGCCCTATGCATGTATCATTACCTGATGGTTCCCAAGTCTCGATTGTCTGAGTGTAGTGGTCCTCGACCCTACTCTTGAACTCCATAATGTTCTTTACATCCCCAGAGTTCCAATTTAATCTCTTTCAATTCCAAAACTAGGCGCTACCTCGATATTATTTTTCCAAATTTTATCCTAATAATTGCAGCACTACGAGGACTGAAGATTGAGCACTTAGTAGTAAGTGGTCAAACTTTCAACCATCTACATTCTCGATCAATCCGGCACCCAGGTGATTCTCTTTGTCACTATTTTACACCTTTGTAATAATGCCATGCAGTGGTATATCACTTCTTTGGAACCAACGCTTAGGTCATGCTTCCTATAGGACAATTCATCACTTACCTGTATGTACACATCTTCCTATACAATCACATCCTTGTCATGTAACTATTGTGGCTAAGCAATCTAAATTTCCATTTCCTACAAATGCTGTCGTAACTAAATTGTTTGATATTTTACACATTGATATTTTGAGGTATATAAAATTCCATCTCTAATGGGTGCGGAATTTTTGCCTCTTATGATGACTTGCTTGAAGCCACTTGGACTTTTCTTACGCATCCTTAAGGCGATATATTTCATATATTCTCCACATTTAAACCTTAGTTTCCTACTCAATTTAAAACCGTTAAGACTATTATGATGACATGTTGGTGAATTCCTTAGCACTCGTTTTAAAACACTTCTTCGTTCTTATGGCATCATTCACCACCGTAGTTGCCCTTATACTCCTCAGCAGAATGGCATTGTTGAACCTGAAATACAGCCACCTCCTTGACCTGACCCGTTCCTTAATGTTTCCAAGCTTCCGCTGATCCATTTTGGGGTCATGCCATTCTCATGGCTACCTCTCGATTATCAATCATTGCCTTCCATCCTCTTCTCTCTTGGAAAACCCCCTTTGAACGTTTATATCAAAAACCCCCTACCTATGACCTACTCAAGGTCTTTGGATGTCTCTGTTTTGCGACCATCACACAACCTCATAGAGATAAATTTAGCCCTCGTGCCACCCGCTGCATTTTCCTTGGTCTTTCCTCTGGCCAAAAGGCATTTAAGCTTTACGATCTCTCCACGCATAATATATTTGTCTCTAGGGATGTCAAGTTCCATGAAAATATTTTTCCTTTTCAAGACACACCATCGCAGTCAGATTCACTGCCTGCCACTCAACCACTTTTTTGACAATCCGACCTTAACACCTTCCCTCTTCCCACCTACATCTATTATTCCTACTCCTTCTCTGCACCTATTCTTCTACTCCATCATTCACACCTACTCTTGCCCAACCCACCCTCACACTTGCTTGCAGGTCCATGGCTCATGACAGCGATGCAGCCTCCAGAACCACCGGCAGTTTATCAAACTGGGGTCCACTTTAGCCACTCAAACAATCATTCTTCTGCAGTATGGGTCTCAGCAGCACATTTCTGCACTGTTATCTTTAGCTGCCTTATGTTTCATACTGACGACATCTGCTTCGTTTTGGGCTTTATTTCTATAAGCAGCTTCTCAGGCAGTGACGTGAAACTATGAGATTAGGAACTATTGTGAGTAAAATCTTTACTTAGGATCTTACTTATCTCCTCTGGTAAGTCTCCAATTGGCTCTAAATGGGTATCTGGCCAAGCTTCCTTACCAATGGTACGATCGGCCAGTTTAAACACAATTAGTAGCCAAAGGCTACCATGGTGAGGGAATTTGATTATGTGATCGATTCTCTCCGATTGGCCTAAACTTGTTCTGGGTGATTATTCTTCACCATTGCTACTACCAAAGCTTGGCCTATTCATCAACTGGACATCAATAATGCTTTCCTTCATGGTCACCTTCCTGAAGAAGTCTACATGCTTCCTCCTGATGGCTATACTAAAGCTGCCCCGGGTCAAGTGTGTCGTTTACGTCGATCTCTTTATGGTTTAAAACAAGCCTCACGCCAATGGAATTTGGAATTTTGTTCCAAACTTACTCAATTTGGTTTTACTCAATTTGCACATGATCATTGCCTCTTCATTAAGCTCTCTTCTAAATCATTTTTGGCACTGCTTGTTTATGTTGATGATGTGCTCATTACTGGAACTAATGAGGATGACATCTTTGCGAGTTAAAATTTCTTCATTCGGTTTTTCGCGTAGGACCTTGGCCATGCTGACTATTTTCTAGGCACAGAGATTGCTTGATCCTGAGGCATGTTCACTACACCAGTAATGTGTCACTGGATCATCAACTTTACGTGTGGCCTTTGCATGCCAAGCTACTTCTCTTTCCCATGCAAAGAGGCCACAAATTCTCTCCCAATTCTCCTCTCATGGGTGAGCCTGACCGTTATCGACGCCTTATTAGACGCCTTTTATATGTTACAATGACACGTCGATATCAGTTGTTCTTGGCCTTTCGGCTAACCTTACCATAGAAACCGTGAGATGCGGCTCTTTATCACATACGTTATCTCAAGCTCTCTCCATCTACTGGTATTTTTATATCCAGCAATAATGATCTAAATTTATCAGCTTACTATGATGCTAATTGGGCCTCTTGCTCCGAGACTAGACGATCTCTTACGAGATATTGTATCTTCCTTGGTAAGACACTTGTATCTTGGAAAACTAAGAAGCAGACCACTATTTTTTGGCTCCTCGTGGCGAATATGAGACCTTGCTTCCTTGTTTGTGAGCTCTTATGAATATCGTATATCGCCAGCGATTTTGATATCCTTTGTTCCTATTCCTATACCTATTTGGTGTGATAATCAAAGCCGACCCTCCATGTATTCTTAATCCAGTTTTCATGAGCGCCTGTAGCGCTTGGATGATGCCACCTTGTTCGTTATCAATTTAAGCTTGGCTTCATTAACCTCGGCTTATATTCCTTTCGTCTCCAATTAGCGGATTGTTCTGAGGCTTTGTCTACTTCCCAGTTTAATTTTCTGTGTTCCAAGTTAAGGTTGTTCGACCCTTCCCAACCCCAACTTGAGGGGGGGCTGTAGAATATGTGGGTGATTATTCTAGAAGGAGCCAGAAGCATCCAAGTTTGTTATGATCTAAACCAAATTTGTTAGGGTGTTATACTCTTCTGGAACATTCCTTCATTGATTATATATATATATATATTTGTACCAATCGTTTTGTATTAGGGCAACATATATGAAAATAAAGCTTTCAGCACACATTGGTCTCTCTGTTCATTCTCCATGGCAGCGTACATTATAGTCCACCTTTGTTACCGGAGCAAAGAATTGCCTGAAGAATGCCACCTGGCAAATTTGGAAATAATATATAAATAATAAAAGTCCTGAAAATTAAAAAGCACACAGGCCCAGGCCCAGGCCCAAATTACAATAGATACGATTGAATGGGCCTAATTTTAGGCTTGGTCAGATAAAACAATGATAAGCCCTGTTGCTTTTCGATCCATCGAATCCCATGTGTTTTGGACCAGCCAGCGTGGCGCCTTACAAAGGAAGTCTGATGGATAAACCTGAATCTCACTGGATCTGCAAAAACAAGAGAAAAGGCCCAGCCCAAACCAAATCACGGTTTTTTTTTTTTTAAAGATGGGAAGTCAAGTCAACATCTTTGATAAGTTAAAGGCTCCGTTTGAAACTTTGAAAATATTAGGAAAAACCTAAGGCTCCATTTGGAACAAAGAAAATACTAAGTAAGACAAAAAAATACTAAAAAAAATATTTTCTCGTATTTAGTTTCGCCATAAAAATCTAAAAAGAAAATCGAAATCGTGAGTTTATATTTTAAAATTTACTTAATCACATATAATAAAGAGAAAGCAATTAAATTTTTTGAATATATTTTTTCATTTTTATACTCATATTTGGTTTGTTGTGTAAAATATAAAATAAGATCAAAGATAATCAAAATTTGTCCCAAATTTTGCATATTTTTTTAATTTCTTACTTCTTATATAATCAAGAAAAATAGATAAAAATGAGTTTGAATAAACATATAGAATTAGTTTATCAAATTTAAATTTATTTTTTATTTTCCTCTAATTTTTCTTTTCTTCCACTTTTCTTCTCTATTTTATTTCCTTATATTTTTTGGGTTCCAAACATAACCTAAAAGAATGAAAAGATTACCATTTGTGAATTGATATTCCAAGGAAGATGTCTCCGACTCCCAAGAATTCCATTTCTTCATCTAATCAACATCCACTAGAAAACATCACAAAGATCATAACGTATTTTTGGCCCAATTTGAGGTATCACTGGGCTTTTATTGAGCCAAACATTTACAAAAGTGAAAAATAGGGTTCAAGTTATCAATTTGAAATTATCGTACATAGGTCATGAAGAATTGGATTTAAGTGGTTCATGTAAGGAAAAAGAATAATCGTAGATAAATAAATTTACTATCATAACTAGCTAATGCATTATAATAATTAATGAATGTACTATCATAATATATTCTTGTCCTAATCGGAGATATCATTGGGCTTTTATTTGGTCAGACATTTACAAAAGTGAAAAGTACTATTCAAGTTTTCAATTTGAAAATTATTGTAAATAGGTCATGAAGAATTGGATTTAGGTAGTTCATGTAAGGAAAAAGAATAATCGTGGATCAATTAATGTACTTATCATGCTTCAGTGGCGTTCGCGGTTTGTGATGCTTGTTAGATTATTGTAGTACGTTCGTTGGTAGCGTTATTTTCTTTGCGATGGCAGAAACCACTACCAAATGCAATTCTTCGTACCCGTACAATAATTTTCAAATGGGAAAATAGTATAAAACCTTGAATTTTTAAGTTTTTTTTTTTTTTTTTTTTATATTAAGCCCAAACTTTGAAAATAGCATAAAACCTTTGAATTTATTTTATTTTATTTTATTGTAAATAGAGGCCTAATTCGAATACAGATTCGAGTTGTTAAGACTCTGTTTGTAATAAAAAAAATAAAGTTCAAGGTTAGGCTAATAAGATGACGTGGACTCACCTTGGCCTGGGCCAAAGCCATGGTAACTTATTATTTATGGGAGGCATGGGAAAATTGTCGGCACAAATATAAATAGATGCGGTTAGTGCGCTCCGTTTGTAAGCGAAGTAGTATGTGGTCCTATTTACAAAAATTAATAATAATAAATAAATAAATAGCGTTGTTGAACCATCCATTCGTTGAAAGAACAAAAATAATTATTTATATTTAATTTGATATAAAAATAGGAAATAAATTTAAATAAAAATTAATTAAATATTCTACTTTGAATCCACGTTGTTATAGTTTATCGATGTTCTTCTAAGATTAGAACTTCTCATTTTATATTCCACTATTTTTTCCACTTAAGTCAGATTACCATATGAGTCAAATGGGGATATGGCAGTCAAGTTAGTGATCTCTTCGTGAATACTTAGATTTGGTAGAGTTAAAATGAGTTAGAACTGAGTTCGAATGGTTAAATTAAGCTTGTCGAGTTCGACGTCATGATATTCGGCAGCGTTGACAAACTTAGTTGAGCTTTACTATTTTATTAATCGAGTTGATTTAGAGTATAATTGTTTATGACTTTTTTAATTGATTCGAGCTTTATCAAGTCGAGTTTGAACAGTATTTGAAAAGCTGTCGAGTTCGAGTTTGAGTTTTTAGTGTTGAGGCCGAACTCGAACTTGACTCTGTACTCGATTAATACACCCCTAGTAAGATCTCATGGCTAAAAATTAATTAAAGCTAAATATTAAATTATTTAATTTTTCTTTAAAAAAAATTAAATATGGAGTCAACGCAGTAAAAATAGTGGTGGTGACTGCACTGACCTGTGATGTGACTTACAGGTTTGGAGCAAGTTTCACCTCCCGCCGGCGCTGCCAAAACACTACTAAAACACCACATCTTCGGCATATGAGATTATGAAATGGAAGCAAAGGAGCATGATGGTCTTATTAATAATATGTAAAACTGTAATTATTAAGATAGTCTTATTGAATCTTAAAATTGATCCAAAAACAATAAAAAAAATAAAATTGAGATATGCATTTTAATGTATTTTATTTTCAAAATTTTGAAGCTACACGTATTGATTAATTCTGGATAAGTATGAAAAGAAAAAAAATGTGAAAATTGGATTTCTCGTATTTGATTTAAATATATAAAAAAAAAAACAATATTAGGCTCACGGACCCCAAGACATGGCCAAATATTAGGCTCAAAAGGAGATTAAACAGCCTTGATGCAGTGCTCGTACGTAGTATCGCCCCGAATGTAGGCTGAAACAAAAGTGGAATTCCACTTATTAAAGGTGATGAAGCATAGTCGACCCAAGGAATCCGTGTAAAGGAAAACACCCAATGCCCTTGTTGGAAAGTAAAATATTTATAATTATCGTTTATCGATTTATATATGCGTCGGTCCAATGATAAGGAAAAAAATCTAACTGCTTGATGGGAAAAATCTCAATATCATTACTCCATGAAAAGAAATATATTATTACGTATCGTATTAAATTAGGAAACTAATCGAATCGCTCATTATAAATATCAGGTCACCCTCAATGAAAGGCCGCACTTTGCTTAAAGCTTCGTTACTCAGCGGAGTTGATGCCTGCTTGTCGGAAAGAGCTGACTTAAGCGTCGGAACAACGTGCGATCACGCCAGATCCTTTTTGTTTGTGTTTTCCACGGGAACTGATATCTGAGGTAGTGGACCGGCCAGTAGTCTGAATGCGCTCCAACCTTCCAGGTTCGGTTGGCCATCATCAACCTTAATTATTTTTATTTTTAAATTTTAAAAATAAAATATAGAGTTTGTTCAATAGTTTTAAAAAGATAAAAAAAAAACATTCTTTTTTTGAAATAATAATAAATATAAAAAAACCTAGGACTAGTGGTTGAGTCAGAAAATAAGTTGAGAGGGCAAAAACACTGAGGCTCGATTTGGAACCCGAAAAAAATACTAAAAAAAATAAATTTCTCATCTTTGATTTCACCAAGAAAAATATAAAATAAAACTAAATATAATCAAAATTCCACAAAATTTTTTATTTTTCTTCAACTTGTCTTTCCTTGTACTTTTATCATATTTTCCTCTATATTTTATTTAACTTTGTACTTCCAGGGTTTCAAAGCGAAGTCAAAACAATTTGGAACCCGAAAAATAGCAAGGAAAGAAATAAATTATGAATGAAAATAAAAATATGTTTAAAGCTTAATACTTTTTTGTAATTTATTTACTCATTTGTTTTGTAAGTTATGAAAAGCGTTGAGCCTAAGAAAATATGTAAAATTTTGAAAATTTACATTATTATATTTGTTTATATTTTTATGGTAAAACCAAATATGAGAAAATCAATTTTCTTTGTTTTTTTTTATTTCTCTAATACTTTTCAGGTTCCAAATGGAGCATAAGGTTATACTTGGTTCACATAAAGTACTAAGAAAATAAAAAATGTTAAGTAAAATGATTTTCTCACGTTTGCATATCGAATAAAAAATGTCAAAAGAAAATCAAATATACATAAAACTATTTATAAACTTAAGTATTTTAAAATTGTTAGTCCAATGGTACTTCTAGTTAAGGTTTTGATGATAACAAACAAAGGTTATTGATTTTGATTTCTAATGGTTAAAGTTGAGTTGAGTGATAGGTTGAAATTAATCAAACACTAAATGAATATAATACAAACTAAAGATGACAATGATGAAATTGATCAAGCACTTGGAAGTGAAGTTCACTAAAATAAAATAACCAAAATGACAAGTAACCAAGATTCCAAGCTCAAACATCAAGTGAAGATTTTGATAGCTTAGGAATCGATGTAAGATGAATGCATTAGTGCATTTTAGGATATCATTATTAATTATGCATCACTCACAAACTGGGTTTTCAAATCCAAAAATGCATATATTTTGAAAACATGAGTTTAAGCATAAAACCTTAGTCTTTATAGTCTTAAAATGTGCTTCAATGAAACATCTAAGGTTTAGAAGTGTTTGAAATAAAAAACACATGAATTTGAACATTTAAATGGGCAAGCGGATTAAGAAACAGATAGACAGGTTGACCCGGTTTGGTGCTTCAGTTGGGTAATAGAGCGGTTGGTCTACGGTTATAATTATATCGAATGGTGTCGACCATAGGCCAGGTCAGGTAATTTGGAACAAAAATAGTCAAACTCGAGCGGTGGATCAGTAATCTGTTTGGAGTGGTCGATGAAACAATTGACCGGTTTGGAATCGAATGAGGTGTGAGACTCGATCGATTTGAGGCAGTAGTTCATCCAAAGACCAGAAGATGAAACGGTAGACCGATTGTGTGAAACGGTCAACCGATTGATTGCAAATGTCATATTTCAACAGTTATAAAATAGTGACCTAGAGTGCACATGGCGAAATAGTCAATAAGTTTATACGGCAGTGCAGGCCTACATTTGGACAAACGGTAAAAATTCCAAGCTTTGCTTTATAAAAGCGACAACGTGCGGTATTTTAACTGACTAGTATATAAGAAAGCGGTGTGATTGGCATCTTAAATGCTACTCGAGTTCGCTCTATAAATAGAGTATGAGGGATCACTTGATGAGTAAGACACTCATTGTATATTCTCTCGATCAACATTTCTCTTATGAATAAATTCTCAAACTAAGATTGTGAGTGCATTCATTATATGTGCATATTGTAGAGTGCATCTTTGTGTTCATCAAAGCTTGAGTTGAAATTGAAATATCTTGAGAGCTTGAGAGTGTCTCGTGTACTTAAGAAAACCCAAAGTGTGTATAACTTGAATGAATTACGAAGAGCTTATTGAAGCCAAAATCCAAATGTAAAGAACCTTGGGATTGGAACTTGGAACTTCAAGTGTGTATAGCTTGAAGAGGTGCCCATTGGATCCAAAATCCAAATGTAAAGAAGCTTGGGATTGGAGCTTGAAACTTTAAGTGTGTATCTATGCAAAATGGCGATTCCTTGCTATCTATGCAAATCACATATCAACCTATACTTTTTTAAACATTTTCTATGCCCTAGAGAAGGAAAAATCAATACTATGGGAGTCAACATTTATGTCCAGATGATGTATTTTCTATTATCATTAGGCATATGATAGAAGAACCTTCATTCTTAGAAGATCGATGCTCAGTTGGTGGCAGTTTTTTAAAAATATAATTGAGTTTTAAAAAATAATAGTAGAGTCGTTATGAACTAATTTTTATTCCTAAATTTATATAATATTTAGGAGTTTATCATTTAATTTCAAATTAGAATGACCTCATATTTTATTTCCAATTAATATATTTGTTGGTGAATCAAAACGTTTAAGTGTGGCGCCCATTACGAAAACCGGGAGTAATTATTCAAAGTGACCATGAATCACAATGAGTGGATGTCGATTCGTATAGCTTGAGAAAATCGGTGATGCTCCCTTTGTACGGGGCTGCCGAATACACACCATTGTAAACTTGTCAAGCAGGTCAATATAATCCATGACATAGATCAAGCGATAGCAGACATAACCAATACCATCAAAACATACGACACTATGAATCCGATTATATCCAATAGTTCTAAGAGTTCAAATGTTTTACTCTTACTCTAGCACATATATTAAAATTAGAATTCTAATACATGTATAAAATCATCAAAGCCACAGCTTGGCTTTCTTCACAAACTAGGCCTCTGGGACAAGCCGTCTCTCGCACGCTCCACATTTTTGTAAAAATGGTATCCCTCGACGGGGTGAGCTAATGCTCGATGGAATCACCCCAAGTGGACTGCTCTTCACCTAAGTGCATATGCAATGCTCCAAAGTAAACACACATTCAAGCAAGTAAGCAGTCCTACTTGAATCTGCGTGAAATACAATACAAAATTCATGCAGAGGCTCATACGCTCGCCCTAGGCCTCATTGTGAAATTATTATGTTTATTTGCTTGTGGATAACCCCTCGATGTGTATATATGAATTGGGCGTGCTCCGACGATTGATATTACATTTATGGACTCATAACCGATGTATATCAATTGGGCCGTCTCCGGTGATTGATATTGTTGTAGTTTTGAAACTATGACCCTCAGAACCATTTCCTCTAGACTCATCTCATGCACTCACTCCCTGCCGTCCCGAAATTGTCTGATCACGTATGGAATGCATGATGCACCAATTCCATTACGATCCCATAGTAGCGTACGAAATATATAAATATGCATATATTCGCATAATTTAAATCACACAATCATGTTATGTAATTCATTTCCATCACATCAAAATTAGGCTCCGTGGGGTACAATGATGACAACGGCTTGGTCTTACTTGAATTCTTTCGACCAAATATTAATTCCATATTTTATAGACACTATTCCCGGGAATAGTGAAACCCTTAGTTACTAATGCAGGAAAATCACGTCGTCGGTTCGCTGTGAACCGAATTTCAAGCCATTCCGGCCTTTTCACGTCACCAGCACACATTAACACATGATTTGCAACTTCGCCGCAATTCAGCCGTGGGCGATCCGCGATTTGTCACATAGGTTTAAAATCAACACCTCGTTTCCAAGATTTGGAACCAATCAAGCGACCCCCTCGGCCCTAATTCAACTGATACATAATTTATTTCACAATTTACACATTAACAATCCAAACAGCCCGCCATGATCTGGGTGTGCGTGGGTCTCAAAATCCCAACATTTCGGTTCAGATTTGGAGAACCCGATCAAAACATTTCAAGGCCTCAAACCAAGCAAAACATTGTAAAACACTTAAATAAAGTGTAAAACCTAAGTAGGGAGAAACCCCTACTTCAAGGAGTTTGTCTAAACTCCTTATATCCGGTACCCACGCGAAGCCCTCTCCGCGTAGAGCAGCTTTCCTTCTTGTCCTGAAGACTGCCGAAGGTCGGATCTCCCACGATTCTAGAGAGAAGTCTAACCTTCTCTCTCTAAAACCTCCATTTCAAAACTCTCTGCATCTCCTCTGCCCATTTCACGTTTTTTTGCTTCTCTTCATAAGGTAGGAGACAAACACTATTTATGTTTTGTCTTTTTCTAACTTAAACAATTCCATTAATCTGGTTATATTGTTCTTTTAAAGTTTGACATTATTATCTCGACCGATGATTTCATCTCTCTACTTTAAGTACCACTTATGGCACATGAATACGATGTTATATGTGACTTTTTGTCACATCGAATATCGTTCTGGCTTTGAAATGCGATGCCTCAAAAAAGCGTCCTTTCAGGCTATCTCGAAGTCGACGAGAGTCGACGTGCTAACTTAGATTTCGCGAGGCGATTCCCAACGGTGCAATCTGTTTAGATCATCTGAGATCTAGAGAATAAATTCGATTTTTAGCAGTACAATTTTCTTGTAACGAGTACGATTTTGCCATTTTCCAGTGAAATTTCTCTCGGGGTCTTCTTCCCTCCTTAAAAGGAATTTCGTCCCGAAATTCAGGACAATCACATCAATCACATGTATATGCAACGTGCACTCTACCATGCATGTAAACAGTCATTTAAATCTTAAACGACTAAACCACGTACCTTCATCCCTAAACAAGAAGGGATAGGTATGGCGCCATCGTGTCTCGCCTTGCGTTGACTCCTCCACTCCATAGTACCACGCCATAACACCCTCGCTAGCCTCACGGTCTTCGTCGCAAAACGTCCGCGGCTATCAAAATGCTTGGTCCCTCCTCGGCGTCCCATCGGTGTCCCAGCCTCAAATCGTCCCCGATCCACCACATGAAATTTGGATCTGGGTACGCCGGAGCATGGAGACGTGAAATACCTCATGGACACGACATGTTTGGGCGGTAAAGCCAAGCGAGTGCGCAACCGCGCCTATCCTCTCAGTATCTCGAAGGTCCAATAAACCTCGTGATAACTTCCCTCGCTTACGAAATCGACCACTCCTCTCTGGGCGCGGTAGCCCAGCCCCGAAGCGTGATCCCCTGACCTCGAGCTCTGGGGTCGACGTCGTACATCGAGCCTTAAGCTCTTACTGCCCAGGCTCACGAGTCGTGAAGGCGTTATCATTATCAAGAAGCTCACGCTTCTTGAGTGTCTCTAATCATATCGAGGACTAGTGATGGGGCTCTCTCCCGACTTGGTCCAACATAATGAGTGACTGCATGGCCTCCCACATCTGATGCCTCATATGGTGCCATCTGGCCCTTATACAGAAAACTATTTTTGTAGCGAATTCCACTAAGAATTAAATCTCTTCCCGGCTACCCTTATGATCGGGACGCATGCTCGTAGCATGTCCTCCCAACACTTAGTATAGTCTCTTGCATTGACCATAATGCGAGGGTGGAAAGTTAATGCTTCGTCGTCGGTGTGTGCCGTAGCCTTTGAAAGCTCTCTCTTCAAAAGTGCGTAGTAAACCTCGGGTCCCTATCGGAGCACTATGGATGCGGTACTCCATGTGGGACTATCTCGAATGTACAGCCGGCGAGAATCTCTCCCGATAAGGAAGAGGTCGATTCGCACGACTAGAAAATGTGCCGAC
The DNA here is from genome assembly GCA_016808115.1 of Tetrastigma voinierianum. Classification (NCBI taxonomy): domain Eukaryota; kingdom Viridiplantae; phylum Streptophyta; class Magnoliopsida; order Vitales; family Vitaceae; genus Tetrastigma; species Tetrastigma voinierianum. Next base: position 121,409 of record JAEQBH010002191.1, read on the forward strand.
TTGTTGAAGGCAGTCCACTTTATCCACCCGTCTGCGTCATGCCTCTGCTTTGTGTTCGTGGCAAGTGGATCCTGAGAAGTCCATCGTGGCGTGCTTCCACTTCCACTCGGCCATCCCGATGGGTGGTAGCCACTGGCGGCTTACGGTGCTCGGCCTTAACCTGTGGCGACCATTGAGACATTGTCGAACAAAGTCCCCCTACGTGTCTCTTAAATCCCACTCGATATCTGGTGGCGAAGATCTTGATACGTCTTCGTGCCACGAAGTGCATGACAAATCGAGTGAGTAGAACTCAAGTCTCTCTCTCCGTCGGTCAGGCGGGAACCACTACCCGTCCCCTATCTCGAAGACTACCATCTGCGTGAGCGGTCCGACCCTGGATCACCGTACGTACTCGGTCCCCAATGGACACTATCTCTGCGATCACGCCACTTGAGACTCAATCACTGCGCTCAACGAGAGCGGTGTAGCCACTAAACTCCCAAGGTACCACGAGTTTGCTTTCGTCTTGTAGCCCAAAGCGTCCCACAGTCTCGAGCATCGCCGCTCAGAGAAGCTATATAGCCAACGCTCTCATGAATTCGGTAGGTGCATGACCACCACGGTTGCCTTACCGGGATGGTAATGCAAAGTGAAGTCATAATCCTCTGGGAACTCCATCCATCTGCGTTGCCTCGTAACCGAGGTCTGTGAAAATATATTTCAGACGCATGGTGCGAGCCACCTCAAACTCCTCGCCATATAAGTAGTGGCGCCCGAATCTTCAAGGCGAAAATACGTGTGACTCTAAGTTGTGTGTGGGGCCAATTACGCTCATAGTTCTTCAGGCGACGGGAACCATAGCTACTACCCTCCCGGACTGCATCAAAACACATCCCAATCCATTTCGAGGGGCATCACAATGCACGTATTTGCCACAATCAGGGACTATCAAGATGGGAGCTAAAGTAAGTCTCCTTCTCAACTCTTGGAATGCCTCCTCGCATCGGTCATCCCACTCAAATTTAACCTCTTTCCGGGTCAACCTAGTCATAGGTGCTGCTATCCTGGAGAAATCCTCAATGAATCTCCTGTAATACCCAACCAATCTAAACTGTATCTCGAAAGGCGGCTCAGCCTCTCCCAACTCATCACTTTGCCTCGGCCTTCTGATTACCTGCCTCCACGATCTTTTGACACCACGTGTCCCGAAAATCTCCCTCGATGGCTAAAACTCGCCTTCTTGAACTTAGCGTCAGCTAATGGTCTCTCGTCAGCGTAACACAATCCTCAAGTGATACTCATGCTCCCACTTTATTTGAGGTAGATGCAAATGTCATCCAGTATGACAATGATCTAGATAGGGTTGGAACACCACATGCGCAGGAGTCCATGAATGCGATGGCGCATTCGTCGATCAAGGGCATCCTTTGTAAACTCAGTGCCCATAACTCGTCCTAAGCGGCTGTCTTGGGGATATCTGTCTCCTAACCCTCAGTGATGGTAACCGGTGCCGAAGATGCATCTTGGAGTAGGCTGTATTTCTCTCTGTGATCAAACGAATCATTGATCCTCGGCGGTGAATCTGGAGATTCTTGATCGTAACCACCATTCAAAGCTGTCGTAATCAATACCGGTCGAAGGTCTTGTCCTTCTTTCCGCCATGAGAACCGGGCCTCATGGTGAAGTGCTCAGTCTAATGAACCCTTGTCGATGCTCTATGGGTGGACTGCGAGGTTCTATTTCTTGACTTGTGCCATCTGTCTTGGGTCGTAGAGATGAGAGAAGTACCATGGTGTAACTTCGTCTGAAGTCTACAGTCTCACGGCGGAGGTAGTCCGAATCAACTCATCGAAACATCACATACTCGCACTACTCGAGGTAGATCTACGTGCGGTCTCTCCTCGTCCTCTAGGGTAAAGCTCATTGTGACCCAGCTGCTTGTCACGACACGGACTCATATCTTTATGCAGGAGCGAAAATGTCATGCTTGTCTCCACGAGAAATACCACACGAATCTTGTCCCTGTGTGTGGCTGGTAACCCTCCTACGCTCTGTCGATCTTAATACTGTAGGCGGCATCGACAATCCGCCCGGGATGACATCGAACTACGACATGTCCATGTTCCTTAGGTCCACTTTGTGAGTAGAGTCCCGAGATCTCAACTACATGACCACGACATAATAAATCCACATTCTCGCCCTAATCCTGGGGAGAACTCACATTACAAAGGCTCCTCTAAGGTCTCGAGAGGTCGCTGCTTGTTAACGCCAAATGTTGGGCTCCTCTCTAGGCTACAGACGTAGCTAGTCTAATCCTGGTAGTGTCAGAGGTAATCTCCATAGCCTTTAACACCTTCTCGATCTGTATGAACCAATGGTCTACCACCATCGGACCTCCTCTTCCTATGAATGTCGGAGGATGATGCGCTCTAAAACTCTAGGGTTCTTGAGACCCTCGCATTTTCTTTATCTTGCTTTGTCGTGCATGGCAGCTACTGGCACACCTCTGACCTCGACAAGGCACGCTATTGATAATGGCGGTGGTCGAATATCGGTGGTGCTGACCGGTGCCCTAGTGGACATCCTCACGTCCTCGTCCTCCCAATAGTCATCTACCACGATTAACATGACGATTAAATCTGTCTGATATCTCTAAGGCATAAACACGGCCAGAGATACTATTCATCTTATAAATCGGTGTATACATATTGTCCTTGCATTCACAGTGTCTGAGACAATCAGTCTCATTAAGCATTTTTTATCAAAAAATTTCATTTTGAAAATTTTATTTTGAAAATTTTGTCTAATTTTATTTGATTTTATTTCATTTTTATTTAATTTAATATTATTTTTTCCAAAGTTTTGTGATGAACAATGTTCATGAGTAGGGTTCGCGAACGATGTCAAAAAAATTGTCTCGGGAATAATGCGGGTGATCAGATTAGCAATTTGAAGTGCACCGAGTGCCTGGCCTGCGACAACGGCACGCCCGAGTAGCCTTGCTGTACTGCAGCGTGCCTCGCGCGCACTTTGCCAGCGGCGCCTGGCGTCATCGCCCGGCGATGCGCGACTGCGCGCCGACCGACGCCTACACACGCGGCGTGTCGGCGACCGCGGTACGCTGCCTCGACACGAGGCTACCGCCGCCACGTCACGATACTCCAAGTTGTATTCGCGATACAACGCCTTGCCTCCTGCGGCCCTTCCGACCACAATACGGTGCGGTGTATTGCGATACCACTCCCTGTTGCCACGCCTTCTCTATTCGCGATACACTACACTATGTTTGCAATACACTTTTTGACTATTCTGACCGCATCGCAATCTGATTGTTGTATTGTATCTGACTCCACGATCATTTAAACCTAAACACGCATATACCCGCGATACAAAAGCCTTCTCTTGTAATACAATTGAAGCGTATGGTCGATCCACACCAATTTTCTTTTTTTAGTTCTTTTTTCATTTCATTCTTTGGAAAATTACAATATATATATATATATATATACTTTTTTTCATTTTCCGAATACTCAAATAAATTTATAAAAATTTATTTTCTTAGCTCTAACTTCCGATTTACAACTTGTAAAACAGAAAATATTTTCTTCACCTCATGACCAAATAAATTTATAAAATTTATTTTCTTTATTTTCTTTATTTTCTAGTTTTACCTTTGTAAAAAATTTTCTCCACTTATATAATTTTTTCTCAATAAATAAATAATTATTATTATATATTTTTTTTCATTTAATTCTGGAAAATGGTCCAGAATTTCCTCAAAGCCTCCTTCTATAACACTAACCCTAGTGTTCAACCTTAAATTTATTAAAATTTGATTTCATTATCCAACAACTCAAATAAATTTCTAAAAATTTGTTTCTTTTATTTTATTCTTCCAGTTTTACTCACTGTAAAACTCCCAAAAGTTTTCCTATGTGCTATCTACTAAGCACACAAACATTCACAACACATACAACATGACATACACACCATCATCAAACATTCACACAATAATTTATCAAATCACGCAAAACATACCAAACACATGCATGCAGTGTCCTAGTTTTGTCTCGTGATTTCCTAGGTAATCTCATATCTAAACTTGACATCGAACCACACCTAGTGGTGGTGCTCTTTGTATGGCTAGTACGAGCCCTCAAATTCTCTAGGTTTTCATATACCTATATACGTCAAACCACCCAGTGGTGATAGATACCCAACCAGAGCTCCCTAGACATTCGTATACCTAAAGCTCGATGCAAGTGCAATGACGCCCTAAAACCGAGGGGTCCGTTGACTGCAGGTCGACTCGCGGAATCTCCAGTGGATGTCGGGTTGCCAGTATTGTAATCGAGGGCGAAGTCTCTCCTTTATACGAGAGCTCTACCCGAATCTGACTGTGTGAAACTTGTCCCAAACGGAGTCCAGTATAATCCATGACATGAGTAAAGCGACCTTAGGCCCATCGCCGTCACGTAAAACATGCCAACTATGAATTGACTATATCGATAGTTTCTAAAGTTCAAATGTTTTACTCTTATACAACACATATATTAAAATTAGAGAATTCTAATACATGTATAAAATCGTGTGTAACAGGCTTCTTCGCCAGAAACTCGACCTCTGGGAAGGGCCGTACTCCTCGCACGGCTTCGCGTGCGCGTAAAAATAGTGCCTCGACGAGGTGAGTTAATGCTTTCGATGAGTGGAATCGTACTAAGTGGGCTACTCTCTGCCTAAGTGCATATGCAATGCTCAGAAATAAACACGCATTCAAGAAAATGCATGATTACAGCGGATAATACAGCGGCCGTCTAGTACCCGAGTCTCACCGACTCACTCCCATTCCCTTTAAGCGCCGTATGAGAGATTATTATGTTTATTTGTTGTGGACAACCCTCGATGTGTATATATCAATTGAGGTTTGTCTGCGACGATTGATATTGTTATGGACTACCCTGGAGTGTATATCGAGATTTGGCCGTCTCAGGCGATGATGTGTTATTAGTTTTGATAACCCTTGAAACCATTTTCTCTAGACCATCTCATGCACTCCACTCCCTCTTAGTCACAAGGTGTCCTAGTGTATCGGGTATGATGCCCAATTCCGTGCAGTCTATAACACATGCAAATATATAAACATGCATATATTCACATAATTTAAATCACATAATTTAAATCACACAATCATGTTATGTAATTCCACTTCCATCATATCAAAAATTAGCTCACATGGGCTAATGATCAAACACGAACAATTCTACTTGAATTACTCAACCAAACATATTAATTCACAAAAATTATTTTATGAACTATTCGAGATATTAAGCCTGAATTACTATTCGAAAATCACCCAATCGCGGTTCACTTTGAACTTCAGGCCTCACAATATTCAGCCTTTTCACATCATAGCACACATTAACACATGATTGCCGCAATTAGCCTGATCAGCAGTAGACAGTCACGGGCTTGTCCACATGGGTTTCAAAATCAACTGCCTCGGTTCCCGAATTTGCGACCGTCAATTTCAACTCCCCTCACGACCTCATAACTCAATACATGATTTATTTCACAATTTACACAACTAACAACCCAAACAGCCCGCCGCGATACGGATTTGTTAGTGGGTCTCAAATCCCAACATTTCGGTTCCAAGATTTGGAGGCGGAAGTCAAGCGACGCTGAGGCCTCGAACCAACGAAACATTGTAAAACCGCCCAAATAAGTGTAAACCAAGTAGGGAGAAACCCCTACACTCAAGGTTGTCAGCTCCTTATATATCAATTCTCCACGAAGCCCTCTCGCGTGGAAGCTTTCCTTCTTGTCCGAAGACTACGGCGAGTGGATCTCCCACGGGTCTGAGAGAAGTCTAGCATACCTCTCACAAAGCTCCGTTCAAATTTCTCTTGCATCTCCTGCCATTTCACGTTTTTTTTTTAGCCTGTACATTAGGTGGAGACAAGCCTTTATTTGTGTTTTGTCTTTTCCTAACCATGATTCGATTAATACTAATTATGTTATTCTTTTCTAGTTTTGACGATCATTTATGCCATTAGTCCAGTTAAGTACTTTCTCTACTCATGCCACTTATGGCTGCATGAGTACGTTATATGTGAACTGTCATCGAATAATAATTCTGGCACCCAGTCTGTGCCTTCAAAATGTGTCAACTCAGGTCATCACAGAATTCGACGTCTTAGCTAGATTCGAGGCAATTCAATGGTCTGTTCAAATTTTGTCATCCAAGATCTCGAAAATAAATTTCGGATTTTTAACAGAAATTACTATTTTGTAACCGAAATTACGATTTTGCCATTTTTCCAGAAATTGGAATTTCTCGGGTCTTACATTAAGTGTAAAACTCGAGAAAATTCTAATTTTCTGAAAAATGATAAAATAGTAATTTCGGTTAAAATCTAGAATTTTTATAGACATATCGGGATGGCCAACCGGACTTCTGGGTTGGAGATGGTCTCTCGGATCTAGCCATCGTCGAATTCAAGATAGTCAATTTCGCGTTTTCGAGTGCAGGTGTAGTGCGGGATCTTGGCGTTGGGTGGCTGAGATGAGACACAGCATGTCGAGTGGAGAGTGAGTCAAATAATGGTAAGAGTGGGGAACACGCAGAGACATGGCAATATGTGGTTGGGAGGGAATCCCAGTAATTGGATAAGGATAAGTGAAATCGATGGGCGATAAGAAATGGACATGTGTAGTGAGATGACATTCCATTTGCTCCACTATTTTCACCCTATGATTTGGGGGAGGAAGAGAGAGAGAAAAAGAAGGAGAAAGAAAAAGAGATTTTAGTGAAAGAGTGTCTACCTTCTCTATATAATTTCCGACGATCGGTCCGTCGAATCTAGGCGAGACGAGAGGCAAAGTTAATTCCGCGGGATTACGTGTGGGTATCGGTGATATGGGGATTTGATAACTCCACGGAGGTAGAGGTTTTGTCACGCCAAAAACCTTTGCCAGAGAGCGCGTGGCGTCGGTCAGCGCCCCTCGAGCGCCCATTTTGAAGGTTTGAAGTGTGAAGCGACACTAACCTTCCTTGTAGCTGGATTTTGTCCGATTACAAAGCAGCGTATTGAAGTAAATCTTATGACTTTCTAAATTCATCAATTCTCCCGGATTCAAAATTTCATGCTGATAAAATTGCTAAATATTCAAATCACCGATTATGCATCCATCATATATAAAGTTGTTGAATATATGATATTTGAGATCTCAAATCCAACTTTGTACTAATATAAAGGAATGTTCATCAGTGACTTTCTCGATTAACTTTCAAAACCCTGACATTTCCCATAAATATGAACTTATGAGTTTTAACATGATCCAACATAAGTTATAATCAAATCCTAATAATGTGGAATCTCTAACTAGCCAACACTCTATTGAGCAAAAGTACCTAAAAAATATGTCAATGAATGGAGTGAGCTAAAAGTTCAATAAGAAATACTATCTGATTTCATGGATCAAAAAGTTTTCAATCATATAACAAATAGGAGATGTTTTTCATCAAAACTTTTCCGATTCAAAATAAGTTGAAACATTAACAAAATATGCTTCAAAATATTCTCATCCATATTTCAAATGGTTTCATATCAAATGTGATCCAAACAATTTCATATCATTCGATTCAAACACTTTCATATCAAATCCAATCAAATATATTTTCTCTTGGTAATCAAATATCAAATTGTGCCCTGATTATGTAGGACTTTCAAATGGGTGGCTAACCGCAAATTGTTCCTTTAGGTGAATGGAACCAAACACTACTATTACTAGTAACCTCTAACCAAACCCACAGAAATTTGGGGTTGAGCTCAGTGCATTACCTTGAAAAATGTAAGGATTTAACTATTATATCCCGTTGACAAGGGCGAATAGTGTCGACCCTATTATTCAGATTGACGGGGCGAACTAACCAGTCAAATATTTAATTCGAAAGTTTTAAATTACAAAACATCATATCTCCACATTTTCTTTCGTAAACAAAACCATCTCAAAAGTCTGTCATCTGAAACTACTTTTTTTGATCCATGTATAATCAAATAAATAAAAAATTAAAACTTTTCACAAACCAAGATTGTATATAATTCAATTAAAACAATTTTCATCTTCAAATGAAGTAAAAACAAATAATTTTTTTTTAAAAAATCCGCATGAATATCCCTTACACGTACATATATATAAAAATAATAATTTTTCGAAAAGTTGTATTAGAATCCCTTACACGTACATATATATAAAAATGATAATTTTTTGAAAAGCTATATTAGAATCCGCTTCATGAAGAATGCTGCAAAAGCTTTGAGGAACTAATCCGAATTTCGCCTCAATGAAATATTTCTCTAGATAAATTTGTTCTTAATACACAGATCCAAAGCCATCGTCTCAAAATTCTCGACGGAGAAATTAGACTCTTTCTCAAGGATTTTCTTTTCTTACTCCAATTTATACTTGAGGTATCTATTAGGAAATTACCTTTTTACCCCACTTCCATTAAATTAATAAATTAATTACTAATTGAATTACCATTATTATTTTCATAACGTCCTTTCATTAATTAATTAATTAGTACTAATTGGATACCATTATTATTTTCATAACGCGTCTAATTGAATTATCATTATTATTTTCATAGCAGTATGACTATAAAAATTCTGTCATTATTATTTTCCGTAACTTATACCTATGCTAATTCACATCATTATTATTTTCCCCAATTTATCACATACAAATTCGTGGGTGTTCACGTATTTTATAACTACTTTATTTTTAACGTACAAGAGTTATTTTAATGGATGGGGATATCTTGAGGTCTAGATGACCTTGTTTTTAGTTTCAAAAGATTGGGACTGAGTGAGGAAATCCCTAGAGTGGTCATTGGACAGTTTTGAACCTAGGGTTGTACTGTTCACGTGACCTTGTGTGTTGTTTATGTGATGCTTTTGGCGGTTCCCGAGATGAGCCCCATGGTTGTTATTAACAGTGTGAAATTTAATTTTAGGTGTTATTGCTATGAATGAATAACATGTTGCTTGGTGTGAATTTCGTAAATATATTGAGCATGCATATATTAACGAAATTCACACCAAGCAACATGTTAATATATGCATGCTCAATATATTAACATGAATTATTGTGAAATGGTATATTGCATTTCATATGCATTGGGGCAACCTATAATAGTAGGTATGGGTGCATGACATGAAAAAAAAAAACATGGTTGTCAGATGAATTTCATAAGAATATTTTTGAAGAATTGCCTTGGAGAGTTGTCTAACAGTTCATCTCGGAGGATGACCCATGACTGTTTCGGAGGGAGTTATCTGCGATTACCTCGAAGGGAGTTGTCCCCAATAAATTTTATTAAGAAAGAAAATTGACATTATGTTTCGGAACAAAACCTTTTGTTTTGAAAACGGTGTTTCCACACTTGGCTTAGGCATGTGGGGAGTCGATGAGGGCTCGAGGATGTGGGAGGTGAGTCGCGTGTCGTCATGCTTGTGTAGGCGTTTGGTGGGAACGTGCGTGTTTTGCTTGAATGTTTGGTGTCTTGCGTGAGCGACTTGGGTGGGAGAGGGAAATGCTTGAATAGGAAGAAATTCAACCTCTTGGGCATTGCTCGCCGGTCGTGGGATCCCCCCTTTTCAGTCTTGGGAGTATTCGGAAGACTGGCTCACTAGAGGCCGCTTTTGAGAAGAAAGCCGACATGTGGCTTTGATTATATAATTTTGTAAAACATGTATGAAACATTTTGATTAATACATGTTTGTATAAGAGTGTAATTAACTCTTGAAACTATTGTAATATAATTGGATATATTTTGGTGAGTATAGATGCATGTGCCGACGTGACCATTTTTACTCATGTTTGAGTCTCGGGTAGAGAGACACTCATTTTGTGGCATTGAGACACTCAATGGCTACATGTATTCCACGGGTTGGCCAGTTATTCAATGACACTGGTTGGGGGCGTCACATTAAGCATTGTCTAATTAGGAATTGGGGTTAATTTAGTTAGTGAGAATTTTTTAACAAATAATTATAGTAAGTATTAATTAAACTAAGTTGTCCAGGTGCCTAGTTCAGTTGGTACAATGTTCAAAGTATAAAAAGACAATACATCTAAGGTCAGGGAAGGAGTCTTGGATTTGAGTTCAAATATGGACAATTTACTATATTTTAACAAAGTACTTAATTGTAAAAAAAAAAAAAAACTAATTTTGAAGTTTGAATTAATTTTCATATTTTAAGAAAATTTATTTATATTTTATTTGTATTCAGAAAGGTGAAATCAACTTTAATTTTTACATAAAATTGTTCTTAATTTCACTTCATTTTTTAAAATAAAAAAACGATTATAAAATTTTAAAAACAAAATTTGGATTTATTAATACAATTTAAATTCAAGACTTTTTTTTTATAATTGCAATTAGTTTGGGTTATTTGATTTTCTAAGACAGTTAAACACTATAGTTATAATATAGTATCAGTGGGACGAGAACCCCTCCCTTTCCTATGACCTGCCTGTTTTGAAGCGGTGAGAGCTAGGTATGATATCTCAATTTTTTTCAGAACCAAGCATAACCTAACTACATAAAATTAAAAAGCTTAATTAAGCATTTATTATATAATAGTTTATTATACGAGAGCTTATGTTATAAGTACTTTATTTATTAAGTTATTTATGTTTTAGTGCATAATTTAAAAAGCCTTTATGCATCATTTTAAGGTGTTTAGGTGCATTACTACATAAACAATTATAATAGCTAAAATTATTGAAAATACCATTATAAGCATTTATAAAATTGAAGTGTTTGGATAAAATAATCACTATCATAATTTAAAAAATAAAAGCCAAACTAAAGAACTAAAAATTAATATTATATATATATATATATATATATATATATATATATATATATATATATATATATATATATCTGTACGAAAACAATTTATCGTTACCGACATGTCTACAGTAAAGATTCACTATCTGCACAGCGTTGCTCGTTCGACTTGTAATATCTAGTAAAAAAATAGCCCCAATAGATCATGTATTCACTTTATTTTGTTTCATATGCATCAAAGATATTATAAAAATTAAAATATTATAGATTTTTTATTTATTAAAATATTTAATTTGGATGCTTTATATAAATTGAAAAGTAATGTCATAAATGTATTTATAGATTTATTTAAGGCGTAAGGCAGCGGGCGCAAAAGTATCTTATTTCGGAAGACACACCCGTGCCGCGAACTTTTTTTAAATGATCACCTTGTCATCACAATATAAATGAAAATTATATATCTCGATAAACGTTATACATGGATTTTAATTAATAATAAAATACAATAAAGAAATGACGTTAAACATGAAAATCAGCTTGTCAGCTTTGTGTTTCTATCATCACAAACATTTCCAAAACAAAATAACAAGCAAAAATGACAAACATTATTAGTACTTCTCATCATCAAAAAATTATAAGTTTCAAAACAAAATGAACACTCATGGATCTACATCAAATTATAAAAAAGAAAATTAGCATCAATATCATTATTTTCATCACTAATATAATTTTTTTCTATTTTTTAATTATATGTCCGAATTTTTTCATATTTTTTAATAAAATTTTTAAAAAAATTTACATATTTTTAAATAAATATTCGGAAGTTATTTTATACTTTTTTCATAATTTACGACCTAGAATTTATAATTTTCAGAAATCTATTTCATTATTTTCAAATTATTTTCTATTATATATATATATATATATATATATATATATATATATATATATATATATATATATGTATTCAAAAGTTTACCTATTTATATATAATTTTCTGAAAGTTATTTTTTTATTTTTAATTATTTTTAGAAGATATTTTATTATTAGATGATAATTTTAGTATTTTTGGAAGTTTTTCATAAAACTTATTGAAATAGGATAAAAAAAAGCCTATAAATAGTTCATAAGCTTATTTTTAGAAGCTATACTTATGTCTAAAGAAATGGTCAAAAAAATTGTAAATAATCTTTCACAAACGCAACATTGTTTATAGGATACTGCATGGCTTCGTCTGCCTCAAAGTCCACCCTCTTCCTCCCTCATTTCTCTGCATCTGCTTTCTTGCAATTTCTCTCTGAGTGACTTCCCTTACGAACCAACAGACATGGCCGGAGCTGCTTAGAAAGGAGGCACTTCCTATCGGCTTCTTTCGAGTTCTATTTGATCGGATGGCTTCTCGCGACGTCCTCTCACCTTTCTCGGGGACGAAACTCAGTGATACGCTCTACCGGAAGCTGAAAATGAAATTTATGGCAGTCAGGGAGTGCTGAACGACGCCGGGCCAAACAAATCACGGATCAGATGTCAACGATTGGGTGGAGGCACAGAAAGATGCTGTGTATGATACCCGGAGGACCTGTGATGATATCACCACTGGGGCCTTACGCTGCAAGATGGAGTGCTTGATTCTCAATCTCAGCAGGTACATGCTTATCATCTCCTGGTGTGGGGATTAAGTCCAGGGTAAGGAGATCACTGACACACTAGAACATCTTGCACAAAGAAAAGGATATTCTAGGGTTGAAAACGTTGGAGAAAATCTATCAGAGGGATGAGGACGTCAGCAGTAGATGACTCTTGGGTGTGCGGAAGGCACGGTGATATAGAGGAGATTGTTCGATTTTTATCATCCTCTAATGCAAGTGGGAATAAGATAAGTGTGATCGCTCTGGTGGGCATGGGCGGTATTGGGAAGACCACTCTTGCTCAACTGGTCTATAAAGATAGGAGAGTGGTGGATTGTTTTGATCTTAAAGCATGGGTTTGTGTTTCCGAGGAATTTGATATTGTCAGGATTACGAAAACCATTCTTAAGGCAATAACTGATAAATCGTCTGATGACAATGATTTGAATCTGCTTCAATGTAAATTGGAGGAGAGACTTAGCAGGAAGAAATTTTTACTTGTCCTTGATGACGTTTGGAATGAAAACTACAATGATTTGGAAAAGCTACAACTTCCATTCAGGGTTGGCCTACATGGAAGTAAGATTATTGTAACTACACGCAGTGGTGAGGTTGCAAGGGTCATGCGTTCTGTTCCCTTTGATTTGGGACGGTTATCTCCTGAGGACTGTTGGTCGCTATTTGCAAAACATGCATTTGAAAATGGAGATTCTAGTCCACATCCAAAGCTAGAAATTGGCATAGAGATTGTAAAAAAGTGTAAAGGACTGCCTTTGGTTGCAAAGACCCTTGGGGCTGCCTTGTACTCGGAGTTGCGGGTAAAAGAATGGGAAAATGTATTGAACAACAAAGTGTGGGATCTGCCAAATGATGAAATTCTCCACGCCTTAAGGTTAAGCTATTTTTTCCTTCCTTCACATTTAAAGAGGTGTTTTGCATATTGCTCAATTTTCCCTAAGGACTACGAATTTGAAAAGGAAAATTTGATTCTCTTATGGATGGCAGAAGGCTTTTTGACGGAAGGCAAAACAAAAATGGAAGAGATTGGTGATGCGTATTTTTATGAGTTGTTATCAAGATCATTTTTTCAAAAGTCTAGCATGGATAAATCATATTTTGTAATGCATGATCTCATCAACGACTTGGCCCAACTTGTTTTAGAGAATTTTGACCATTGTTCAATTGAGGATGGTAAGATAAATGAAATTCCTGAAAAGCCGCCACTTATCATATTTTGGAAGTGAACATGATAATTTTGAGAGATTTGAGACCCTAAATGAAGTTAATGGTCTTCGAACCTTCTTACCATTGCATTTGAGGACTTTGCCTCAATTAGACAAGGTTTCAAAGAATAAACGTCCATATATCAATGTGCATGATGTAGAGTTTTGCCTGAGCAATAGAGTCTTGAATGATCTATTACCGAAAACTCAATATTTGCAGTATTGACCATTATGTTTTTTATCAGTTACATAGTTGCAGATTCAGCCGTGAATTTAAAACAGTTGCGCTATCTAGACCTTACCCAGACACTCATCAAAAGGTTACCCGACTCTATTTGTAGTTTGTATAATTTACAAACATTGATATTATACAATTGTTTGGATCTTGTTGAATTGCCTAAAATGATGGGCAAAATGATTAGCTTGCGTCATCTCGATACCAGGCACTGCAAAGTGGAAGAGATGCCAAGTCAAATGGGTCAATTAAAAGGTTTACAAAAATTGAGCAACTATGTAGTGGGCAAGCAAAGTGGGACTAGGATTGGTGAGTTAAGGGAGCTTTCCCACATTAGTGGAAGTCTTATCATCCAAGGGCTGCAGAACATGGTTGATTCTAAGGATGTCTCCGAGGCGAATTTGGTGGGCAAGTTGAATTTGGATGAGTTACTGTTGGAATGGGATCGTGATAGTGATGTCGAACAAAATAGAGCAGACGTAGTGCTCAACAACTTACAACCTCATTCAAATTTGAAGAGACTCACCATTTATAGGTATGGTGGTTCAAGATTTCCTGACTGGTTCAAAGGTCCTTCAATTCTGAATATGATATCACTCCGTCTCTGGAAATGTAAGAATGTGTCAACCTTCCCACCTCTTGGACAACTACCATTTCTTAAACATTTATATGTGTATCGCTCAAACGGGATTGAAAAAGTGGGTGTCGAGTTTTATGGGACTGGGCCCTGCTTTTTATCTCTAAAAATAAATTATTGTGCCAAAATGGAAGGAATGGTTATGTTTGGGAAGCCAAGGTGGAGGAATTCCCTTGTCTCAGGATCTTTATATAAAGTTATCATCACTGAGTTGGTGACTTGCCGATTCACCTGCCTTTATTGAGGAGACTGGTGATTAAAAGCTGTGAGCAGCTTGTGGCTCCACTTCCGAGGGTTCCAGCCATGCTTGATCTGAAGACGCGTAGCCATGACATCTCTCAGTGGAAGGACCTACCACCACTGTTGCAGAAACTCTCAATTACAAATTCCGACTCTTTGGAGTCCCTATTAGAGGAGGGAATGCTGCAACGCAACGCCAGTCTTGAAAATTTGAGGATCAGAAAATTTTCCTTTTCCAGACCTTTGTACAGAGTTTGTTTACCCCTTACATTGAAATCATTAATAGTCTGGCAGTGTAAGAAACTTGAGTTTCTCTTACCTGAGTTATTCAAATGTCACCTCCCTTTCCTTCGATATTTGGGAATCGATGATGGCACTGTCAATTCTTTCTTATCCTTCCGACTTTGCAACTTCCCAAGGATCCACTTTCTTAGAATTGCTGGACCGAGGGTGTTTGATCTCTTCTCCATTTCAATTTCAAACGGAAATCTTCCATCTTTGGATTGGTTGGGCATCATTAGTGTCCTAATCTTGTGTCTATTTGTTACAGAATATGAAGGCTGCTCGGTCATTAATAATATCTAATTGTCCGAATTGATATTCCCAATACAGGGTCTTCCCTCCAGCTTAACTTCGTTTAGAATTGTGAATTGCAAAAAATTCACATCCCAGGTGGAGTTTGGTCTGCAAGGACTACCCTCTCTTACCTCTCTCTACATCTCAGATCTTCCTAGTATCAGTTCCCTTTGACGGCTTAGCTTCAACCTCACATCTCTTCAAAAAATTAGAGATCTGTAACTTCCCTGATCTCCACTCTTTGACAGAAGAGCGGCTACCCACCTCCCTTTCTTTTCTAAACATCCGGAATTGCCCATTGCTGAAAGATCGGTGCAAGTCTTGGACAGGGGAAGATTGGACTCGTATAGCTCACATTCCACACATTGTGATCGATGACCTAGTTTTGAAATGATGGTAGCATTACACCAATTTATAGTCAGGTACTTGTTCTGGCCTAAAGTGAATCGTCTCAGGAAAAGCTAACATTCTTAAATACCAATTTTATTTGATCCATTATAAATAGGAAAAACATGATTTAAATTTTCTAACCCCAGCTTAATTAGTGCCTTGTCCAATGCTTCAGATTTCATAGAGAGCGAACTGTTGCTTAAAACCCAAGCAGCTCTGCAGGTATGGTTTTTTAAATTGTTTCTCTTGTATAATTTTATGGACCTTGAATTTGTTTTCCATTAGCTATTTTGCTTGAATTTGTTTTCGTTGACTAATTTGCTGATGTTCTATTTAGGCACCTCAGACTCAAAATCTTCAGTTTCTGTCATGCATCTTCTTCTCATTTACATGGTTGTCATCCACCTTTGAGCTTTACCATGTTTATGGTAAGCTAATCATAATAGTACTACATTGGTTAAGCAGATTGCACTATGCTTCATGCTTTCAGTCATTAATGTTACAAGGTTGTCCTTAACTGATATTGCCTATGCAGGGTCTTCCCTCCAACCTAAGTTTACTTACAATTACAAACCATGAGGAACTTAAATCCCAGATGGAGTGGGGCCTGCAAAGACTAGCCTCTCTTACCTCTCTCAAAATCTCAGGTCTTCCTAATCTCAGATCCCTTGACAGTTTGGGGCTTCAACTACCCGCATCTCTCCAAAAATTAGAGATTCATGACTGCCTCTGCCTGAAGCTCTAATCCTTGAGAGAAGAGCTGCTGCCCGCTTTAGTTCTCGGCAGTCCAGAACCCCCTTTGCTGAACGGTCATTGCATGTTTTGGACAGGGGAAGATTGGCATCATATAGCACACATGCCAAACACTGGGATCGATGACCAAATTTTGTAATGAAGGTAGCATTACACCAATTTTTTGTCAAGTACTCATTCTGTTCTTAAGGAAATTTTCTCAAGAAAACTGATATGCTTAACTACCAATTTGAATTTGATACATTATTAGGAGGAAAAATATTGCTTTGAATTTTCTGTTTATTATAATAATTTCTTGTTTTCAGGCTTTCAGTGATTCTTCACTCTTGTAAATTGATGCTTCATATCTTCATAAGGAATCTTCTTCTAACTAGTGTCATTTGACACTTTAAAGCCATGCAGACAGGTCTGATTTCGTAACTTGCATTTCTTGTGTAATTTTCTATGGACCTTGAATTCGTTTTCATTGGCTAAATCACTGAAACTCATGGAAGGTCTTTGATCCTAGTTTTTCTCAATAAATTTGAGCTGTCCAGCAACATTTTCAATGGGACCATTTTTGTATTGTGAGTTCAAAGATTCTTTCTGGAAGATTATAGCAGATATTTTTTTAGCATCCAAACACTCATGTTTAGTACTCTGCTTGAGGAACTAGAGAAAGACTCTATCAGGCTCTATGATTCCAGTTAGTAAGACATTCCAATTGCTTTGTTTTAAGTCTCTAAGCTAAAAATTGAAAAGAATTATAACCCCATATGCATCATTTTTCAGGTTCTCTGTATATTTCTTCTCTATAACAAACAGGTATGTTTCTTCTGATTCATTCTTTTCAAAAGTTGACACATTGTGGAGTTCCATCATATGCCAGACAAGATAAACCTCATTCAAAAGTCAACTCAAGCTAAAATGAAAATTTTACTGCCTGAGGTTCTGAGTGGCCACCACCTCCTACTCCATGCTCATCTCCTTCTCATTTACATTATTGCATGTCACCCAACTCTGATTTTACCTTTTTGCTAAAAGTAAAAGAACCATTATCATACGACATGAGTTGAGCATGGTTGCTACCATTTAATTATCATATTTGAGCGTTTCACGTACTTATGTACTAATGATAATGTGAGCTCTGAATGTTCTTTCTCTAAATTTGTAATTCTGAGACAGATACTTGGAGAAAAGAGAAGGCAAACCTCATTCAAAGTCATAGCATTGCAAAGTATGGTTTTGTTCCACCCATGTTCAGGTCAGTTGGGTTGAAGCTTATTAATACTTCAATGATGCATGATCAAAACTTGTTGACAGCCTCTAACCATGAATAAACTTTTTTTTTTTGTATCAACTCTGTGTTAGAAAAAATTGTGAACCAACTGGATCTACTCAGACCACCTCCTTTGATGGATGAATTTTGTCAAATCATTACCTAGAGGGCTTATTAGGTAATTTGTTTTTCTTCCTTACTCATACGCTGTGCTATAAAATTTTAAAGTCTAAAAGAGCATCTATAACCCGTAATGAACTAGGATGTCAAATTCTGATGATTTGCAAGTTGACCATTTCTATTTCAGATGGTGCCGTTATGAATGTTTGGAACAATTGCAAGAGGAGTTGTTTGCAAAGCCTACGAATGGCCACATGGGGGCTGGTTAAGAAGTGTGAGATTTGAGGATTTTAGTTTCTATTGGAAGATTTCTCACTCATTTGTTTGAGTTTTGAGACTTCCGGGCATGTGCAAAGGAGAGAGAAAGCAACAACAAGAATCCATTTACAGAA
This sequence comes from Tetrastigma voinierianum, assembly GCA_016808115.1. Lineage (NCBI taxonomy): Eukaryota > Viridiplantae > Streptophyta > Magnoliopsida > Vitales > Vitaceae > Tetrastigma > Tetrastigma voinierianum. Next base: position 139,707 of record JAEQBH010002191.1, read on the forward strand.
GTTTTATATGGAGTGAAATTTCCATGAAAGAATTTTGTACCCATTGAAGGTTTTGTTTCCCATTTGATCTTTGAGGAATGTGCTTGTTGAATAATTTATGTTTTTGGATGTACTGATACAGTATATATATATGTACATGTAATGAATGATACCTTCACAGTTGTGAAATTTTCTTATCTGCCACACTTCAGCTTGTCTTGGAGTGTTTGATCTAGGGAAGGTGTCCTTTGTTTTACGTTTTTTGCTTAAAAAAGCTAAATAACTTTTTAATATTCAGTTTATTTGTTTTAATTTTTATTCTGTGCTGAAATTTGTAAAATAAATATTATGAATAGAGAAAGTTAAAATATTTGGGTTTTTTTTATTCATAAAAAAAAATCATCTTCCGAGAAATGAAGCATCTCCCTTGCCCAACAAAGAGGAGAGATAACAACACTTACTATTCAATGTTAAAAAAACAAATAAGTTAATACTATTAAATACTATTTAACAGTAAGGTGAAAAAAAGTTATATTTAACATTAAGTAAAACGAAAAATTGTGCTATAGCTTTTTTTTTACTTAACCTGAGATTATATTTAGCACAAGTTTGTTTTTTTTACTTAATGTTAAATATAACTTTTTTTCACCTTACTGTTAAATAGTATTTAATAGTATTAACTATTCTTTTCTTGTAAATAAAACAGAATCATACTATCTCTCTCACTATTAATTCAAAGAAGATATATTACCTCTAAAAGCAGAAAAAAAAAAATTTTCATTTTTTGGTGGAAAAAGAAAATATACAAATTCAATTCAAATGATTCTTTGAATATTTAGAAGTTTTTAATTACTTTTGTTTACATCAATTTTAAAAAAAAGATCTCAAAAAGCCTTTTTTTTTCTAACCAAAAACTATTTCAAACAGCTTTAGATGTAAATTAAAAAAAAAATTGATATTATTTTTGGATGCTATTTTCTGACAAATTTTTTCATTTTGGATGCTTTTTAATTAATAAAAATAATTTGGAATTGTTTAGAAATGATGTTTAGGACTTGATTTTTAAAAAGAAAGAAGTTGTCAATGGTTAGAAAAAGTTGTTATGAGTTTATTTAATGACATTTTTAAAAACAATTTTTTTTTTTTAAGTTTTTGAGAATTGCTTCAAAAACAAGTCTAATTATATCACGGGATAAATAATTTATTGATTCAAAGCTAGTATTTATCGATAAAAACATATAATCAAAATTCTTAAATCGTAGGTAGTGAATCTGAGTTAATAGCGATAGGGTTTGAAAATAGAACCGCGAAGTCCGCGCACCGGGAGAAGAAGTGAGTACGTGACGAAGGCCGTAGTTGAATCCCGAGGAGAGGTTTGCTGATGAGGCATTCGAGGCCTTTCTAAAGCTAACATTGGCAGCTGAGGCGGAGTCGAGAGAAGTCCACGTCTGCTTGGCGGCGCTTATGAGTCTCCACGGGTCTGAGAAAATAGAATAGTCCACTAATAGTATGTTATTCGCGGTGATGATCTCACCAGTGGAAGAAAATGATATGAGATCGACATCAAATCAGTCCCCGATAAGGAAGGAAGATGGAAGGAAAATGGAAGGAAGATTATCAAAATAAAAGCTACTTTCTTTCATATCGCATGCGAATCACTATCACGGTATAATAGAAATATCTCATCCGATGGGAATGAATCTAATTACCGTCCATTGGGAGAGCATCTACTTATGACAGTCCCGACAATGATTGGTGCCTTGACTCTTGAAGCAGCATCTTCGTATCTGAACCTCATAAAAATATATCGATAAGTGGCGTTTAAAGCGATCCTCTCTTTTAAATGAAAGAAAGCGAGCTTAGGCATCGGGCGGCGCGGGGCGAAGCCTTTCGGCAGAGCCACGCTCATCACTTGGCTTTTGTAGGAGGCTCGACGAGTTTACCATCGACCCGGAGAGTTTCTGGTCGGTAATGCGTGTGGTCATACTTCATCCGGACGATCAGCACATCGGCGCGGCAATCCAGGGTCGGCCCGGCCCGACCCACCTGCGCTCGGCCTAGTTCACGGTTGAAAAAAAAGCATCGTCAGGTTGAAAGCGCGATGCAGCCCGGTAGTGGTTCGCTATAAATATAGCGATTTTACCGATTCTTGATGTCAACACGGAACCTGGTAGAGCAACACCTAATCCTCGAAGGATGCAGATCCAGAGACGCGCGACGGCCGACCTCGGCGTGTTAGCAATCGCAGGGCGAAGCGCGGATGAGTGGGAAAGCACTCCACCTCACCAATCAGCATCTGACGAGAAAGTTAGAACAACTCACCAGACAGATCCAGCGACCTCGGGAGGTGCGACAAACTCAGGAAGGTCATGACGACACCACGAGACATCCTGTATCGGTGCTCCCGAAGAATTTGGCCCGAAGCCGAGAATCCACGTGGGAGCCTGAACCACCTGGCCACGGAGGAAGGCAACGAAGCAGCTTGCCCAGGCACGTCGAGGCAAAATGCGCCACATGGCCTGGGCGGGAGAGCGATCATAGGCAGAGTTCAGCGCCAGTAGGAGCTCGGTATGTGGGAGGTAGTAGAGGGCCTGCGCTCGACACTATGGATACTTTGGTATAACAAAGGCGGTCGCCACCGCGAGTCGAGGTGCTCCACTTCCCCTTCCGGCCCGAGTTAGGAATGCCCTGGGTGGGCGTTCGGTGTGCAGGATCAGTCGATCATCTCGACGCCACGAAAACAGTGGGGCGCATGAGTATCGAATCCGGTCACGATCACGGAGACGCTATCTACGAAGGCAGAGCCTTGGCGTGGTTCGATAGACTCCCACGTCGTCAATCTCCTCATTCGGGGTATCCATTGCGACCGTCTCTCACTTCATTGGGGTCGGGACGTGGCAAGTTATCATTGTGGCTATCAACGAACTGAAAACTGAGGTCTTATGTCCGGCGATTGATCTTAGGAGTCCTAAAGTGAACATGCCAGATGAAAAGTTCGCGATCACTGCATTCATTGCTGGCTTAGCGGTCCAGTCGAAAGACTTGATGTTTTCCATCTCCAAAATCCACTAACAAGCATAAGTAAAGTGCCATAGCGAAGAAGTATATTAACGGTGAAGAAGCCCTCGTATCCAAAAAAGAGAGCTCCTCCACCCATAAAGAAAAAAGCGGAATGAATGACAGCGAGGGCGAAACCCCGAAGCAAGGCGGCCGTGAAGCGTCTCCCGAGAAGAATGGAGAATGGTCCCGAATGCGTGGCAACCTCGGAAGTCTTGCGGGGTCCACGCCGTCTGAAGCCGGCGGCGTTATTCGCCCAGGCGCTTCACCCTGACGGCCTCGGTGTCGTCCCTGAAATACGAAACGAGCAGTTCCCGAGATGACGACTCGAATGAAGTGGGACCATGACAAGGAGACAACTCCCGAGAAATACTGCCCGAGTTCCATAGGGACCTACGGACACGCCTGGGCGGCTTTATACAACAGAGAGAAATAGAGTACTTAATGCAGCGCGGATACCTCGTGCTTCATATCCGCCCAGCATCGGGTTCGAGTCAAGCTCGAGAACCCGGGCCTCGTCTACGACAGCCTACCTCGGATGGCGATTTCGGCACGACAACCCCCTTGGTGAATCCGGGTCATCTCGGGAGGATTTGCGGGAGGAGGAATCTGGCTCGACACGGAAGGCCCTACAGCGGCTTGTCGGGCGGCGGAGGTAACGGAAATACAGAAGTGTCTAAAGCTACCACGGCTCGACACGTCGAATCCACATTCTACGGCTCGAGATGCGGAGGGTGCCAACACCCTCATGATGACCTTTGGTAGTTCGCCTTGGTGGTGGCAACAAAACCGTTCATCGGGTCTGGCCAGCAGGGAGTTCAGGCATCATCTTGGCGTCAACCTTGATAAAATGGGCATCGGAAGGGAGGCTAGAACCGTCGGCTCTCGTCTGCGGGGTTCTGCGGGAAAGGTTACCTCTAGGCTCAATACAACGGGTACTCACCTTGGGAGATCCTCCATGTCAGGCGACGACCACAGCAAGATTCCTCGTCGTAGACGCCCCATGCTACAACATGTTTGTTTGAAGCCCAGGACCCTCCTGTCTTGATAAAAGCCATCCCCTCGCGCTACCACTTGGTGATCAAATTCCCTGCGTAAGCGGTGGGAATAGTTCCCGAGAGACAATGGTGGCGGGGAATGCTACTCGGCGTCCATGAAACAAAAGCGGTTGACAACATATACGGATGAGCTACGACATGCGTGACGAGGTGATCGCCCACGACCAAACCATCGAAGCTGGAACTGTATTGGACGACGACCGGAGCATCTGCTTTATATCGGATCAAGTTATCGAAAGACCTCAAAAACCCCCTTAGCCATTTTTTAAAACAAAACAAAGACGTCTTCGCGTGGAAAGCGAGCGATATGGGAGAATCGATCCTCTGATGTCACTCCGCAGTGAGCGTCAACCCGTCCTTGACGATCAAACAAAGGAGCCCCCGGCGCCGAAGACGAAGCCGTGCGGGGAAGTCGTGAGCCTCGAGGGGCGGGCGATCGGGGGAGGTAGAATACGGTGGTTGTAATGTAGTACTCGTCGAAAAAAGCCGGCGGCAAGTGGCGACTCTGTCGACTTCATGGCATCAGCAAGCATGCCCCGAGCGGTTTCCCTCACGCCACGAATCGACCTCATCGTAGATGCCACTGCTAGACTTGAACTTCTTAGCTTTATGGATGCCTTCTCCGGCTACAACCAGATCAGTATGCACCCAGGTAACCAAGAAAAGACCTCGTTCGTCACAGCGCAGGGAACCTATTGTTATCGTGTAATGTCGTTCGGGCTCAAGAACGCAGGAGCCACATATCAGAGGTTAATGAATCGGATGTTCAGAAGCCGGATAGGCCTGATACTATGGAAGTATACATAGATGATATCTTTGGTAAAATCCACCACGGTGAGCTCCCGCCTTAGCTCATCTATGGGCGTTGAGACCTTGAGCTTCCTGACATGCAGTGAATGCGCGAAGTGGCCTTGAGATTTGTCGGTAAGGAGGATCTGGGTTTCATAGTCGACCAGGAATTCGCGGAAATCCGGACAAGATAAGGCATTGCTCGACATGCCGCCCGCCGTGATGTAAAGGGAAGTTCAACGCACGGCCAGGAGGATTCTTTGCCTTAAATGGAGTTCTTGTCCCAGACGGCTGACAGAATGCCGGCCAACTTTCTTCGAGTCTGAAGGCATTTCAATGGGATGTAAAGTGTGAGGAAGCATTTTCGGCTTTGAAGCTTATATCGACTCTCCCCCCATCCTAGTAAGTCCTATTGAAGGAGAGCTCCTTACTCTATACTTAGCCGTATCAAACTTCTCAACCAGCGTTGTCCTCGTCAGAGATAAAGAACGAGTGCAGCACCCAGTTTACTATTGCAGTCGGGCTTTGAGAGGAGCGGAGGAGAGGTATCCAAGGATGGAGAAACTAATTTTGGCCTTGGTAACTGCGGCTCGGAAACTCCGCCCCTACTTCCAGGCTCATACCATAGAAGTTCCAATAGAGTACTGATGAGCTTAAAAGTCATCTCTTTTTAGTCCATTTTTCGGTTTAATTTTCAGTTAAAATTGAATATTTAATATACGAGGTATGAAGAAACTCACGATTTGTCATTAGCGGGAAGAAGGCAAAGAAAGATGGAAAATCGGCCCGATAAATTGGAATAAAAGTGCGGTGAATTGTGGAGGCGGAAATGACAAAAGCGGCGAGTCAGCGATCGCGATTTTAGATCTACGGTCGGTTCTGAGTCGTGACCTCGGGAAGATTGAAGAGAAATTGAGGCATGTCGTGACGAGAGACCACGGTATAGGCGCGGAAGAAGAGGCGAAATTAAAGGAATGATGTCGCAGCTGGAGGAAAATCGAGTCGATCGAAATTAGCGACATCATCAATATTCTGGCCAAACGGCCGGCGAATGTGATGTCGACAAGAAAATGATATGTGACATCAGAACCAGTTTATTCTGGACGAGACTTAATCTTTGAAGTCGTGACATCGAAGAGATCAACTAAAGGCTTGAAACTATGAGATTGGAAGTCACGACGCCGAGGGACACGGTTCGAGGAAAGCGATTACGGGCGATGTCGCGTGAGAAGCGAAGGTCGGCGACATCCGCGTATTTTCGATGAAAGTCGCGGGGAGACTTGACTGCGTGTGGCGGTGACATCGATGTCGCGACGCCGGGGGCTGACCGTGAACGCGAATTAGATGGATGTCCGCGTGAGGCCGTGATCGCCGGCGGCGTCACAGCGATCATCACGGGACGAGTGAGGTTGTTTCGATCCATTGACATGTCGAGAGCGGGCAGGTGGGACTTGCGAGTGGCGACTATCGGAACGACCCGGTCAGATCTTGAGCCATAAAGGGATCTTCTGACGAGACATTGATGTCCATGACAATAAGGCGACGAGTTGACTGGAGGTTATAAGATGATGTGTGACGTGAATTGATGTCGCGACATCAGAGACATCGATTGAAGGCTGAAGGCCTTAAGGCGAGGTCGGCGACAGGAATGATGATGTCGCGACATCAAGAATGAAACTAAATCAAGGCTATATAGTGTCTGGCCCCGAAGTAGCGACGTGGGATCGGTCGCGACCTCGATGATGCAACCGAAGCTGAAGTCGCGACGCGAGCGATGGCAGGGCTGGATGCTCTACGGTCCACGGGCGTACGGTAGGATTAAGGCGGTCGAGAACCCTATAAATACCACGACCTATCGGCTTCGATGCACAAAGTAGCTTGCGACCCGCGAGGCGAGAGGAGTGCGGATTCTTTAGCTCATTTTCTTTTCTTTTATTTTTTTTTTTTTTCTTTTATTTTGGTGTTTGACGTTTTGAAGCGATTATGTTTTAGCATTTTCATTTCGTTGTATTTTTACGAATCTTGGATGTTGTCGTTTTAAGTACGAAGAATTTGAATCTGATTTTTATTTCTTTTCAAATTACCACAGGTGTTTGAAGTTGAGACGAATTTGCGGAATTCGATCGTTTCGATTTCAACTTCTTGATTTTCCGCTTATGATCAGGAGAATCTTTGTATCGTATGGTAGTAATTGAGGAATCCGACTTCCCATTAATTGAGCGTTATCGTGAGAATTTATCTTTCACATGTCGTTACAGCCGAGTTTGGTAATTTCGGTTTCTGAATTTACTTGATTTTGGTTTATTTGATTTTGGATCACGAATACGGTTCTTATACCGTTAAAATTGCGTCATTACGATTTCAAAGGAGAGTCCTCTGCGTGACACGGGGGAAGACAATCCTGGGGGTAGCGTCACGGATTCTTTGAAGGTATCTTGGCTTTCTTTGTTGGGGATCTTCTGACTTTGCAAGTTCAATTGGATAAATCCTCTTCTCACTTGAAGTCGAATGAGTTGAATGGGTTATCGGCAAGCAATGAGTTCACCTCGGTCGGATAGTGAGTCGATCCGGAGTGTTAAGTGAGATCTAATCGAGAAGGTTGATATCCCAATTTCGGAGGGCTTGTCTGAGTTGTATATCCTTGCTTGACCTGATAACTTGCATTAAGGTTTACAGTCCATAAAATGGGTATGAAGTATTGTAAAAGAAAAATACAGGAATTAAGGAAGTCCTTTTAAAAGTAGTTATCTAATTCCACACGTATTCGAGAGGAATCGGGTCATGGAATAGATAATGAAATGTAGGTGTGGAGAGATCAATTTCTTGCATTTGCCTTAGACCCGATTTGATACTTAAGATTAAGCGAAATTCTATCGATTTCACTACGAGGAATTGATAATTCACTATACTTTGTTTCTATTGATGTGTCTTTGAGGATAAGCAGCCGATTATTCATTTCTTTATTGAAATTCATTATTCTTTATTCTTTATCTCACGGTTATTTAGTTGCCAGTTTATTTCCTTTTGTTCTTCAATTTCGACATGCGAATCTTTGGACCCTAATCATCTTCGTCGAATAGTATGAAGTCGGTGGTCAGGGTAGTTGGTGAAAAATTCTTGAGATCTCTATTAGGATCGATATCTGGACTTTTAAATCCATTTACTACTACTTGTTGACTGTGCACTTACGAGAATAGCAAATCAAAACAAAGCTTTGAAAATGACTTATTTTAAGAGATTTACGTTCTACATATTATAATTGCCCTGGTTGTAAGCCAGAGGAGTTCTTTGAGGATTAGGCAAGTAGTCCTTTGGTAATAACGTCGTAGAGATTGTATACGTGTTTGCGATTTTGTACCCGACAAGTTTTATATTGTAGATTCTTGCGTCCAGTTTTAATACATCGATATTCGGACAAAGGAAATACTAATTTGGACATTTTAAAAGAAAAGAGCAAAATAAGCGTTTGGCGTTGGCTTCGTTTAGCCAGCGAACTTTAACAAACCATATTGAAAATGTTTGTGATTTGACTAATCCACATTAATGGAAGTGTTTGCTTCCAGAAAACTTTGATGCATAGGAAGCAGGAACCGTCGATTCGGTGTCTGAAATAGAAAGGGCGGCTCGAGAAGCTTGAGAAAGACGAAGGCGAGAAAACTGACCATGGAAGAAAGGCGAGGATCGGGTTGAAATACATGCAGGTAGAGGCCTCGATCAGCGTCTGATGGAGGATTTACGGGACGATTATACGGAAGAATGACCGGCCATCGGACCGACTGCGGTTGATCTTAATAATTTTTGAATTGAAGCCCGGCCGCGATTCTGATGATCCGTGACATCGGTTCTTGGTCATCCCACTTGAAGATCGAAGCGAGCACACAGGAAGATTTCTCGGGATGGTATCTTTGTGCATTGAATGGGGTGAGACCGAGAAGTCATCAAGCGCACCTATTCCCATTCTCCTTGAGAATCTGTTTATGGTATGAATCATTTACCATATGGTTCTGTTGATACTTGGGAAGAGTTAGTCGAGGCCTACTTAGGTAGATTCTTTCCCCCAGCCTTAACAGCAAAGAAGGAGAGAAATCATTGTGTTTCAGCAGGGGGAAGATGAAAGCCTGTATGTAGCTTGGGAAAGGTCAGCAGTTCTTTGAGAAGATGTCCGTCGTAGGATCGTCCCCAAAGACTCAAATGGACATTGTATATCATGCCATGAATGATATATCAAAGGATCATCGATGCTTCATCTCTTTGTGGGCATTCAAAAGAAAAGTCTTTGAGAGAGCGAGGCGATTAGTGGCGAATGTAACATAAACTCATACGAGAGCTGTCGAGGAAACAACGGAGGAAGGGAATCATGGTGAGCAAGATGACAGCCATGGAGGCGAGTGGATGCCATTATGCCTGAGTTAGACAAGCGAGAAAGAAAGACACACCTTTGCTCATGGGAAATAGGAAGCGATCGAAGGAGTTAATGAAGGGAAGTCTTGAGAGGAATGAAGAGGAATTATGAGGCTGCGGAGGTTAATTATTTGGGTGAGCGAGCTTATCATTTTAAACCCGATCCTAACCTTCCGGCACACATTATCACCCGGCCTTTCGGGAACCATGAGAACTTCTCAGTATGGTGGAGGGCTTCTCGAGGCGAGCGGGAGCCAAGGAACCCTCATCGAGGGTATCAGCGACCCACCCAGGTTCCATCGGCGTGGACGGAAATGAGCACAGGAATGAATACCAGGGCCAGAGGAGAGTCCCAATTTTCGAGGAACAGATGCTGCAGTTTATGGGAGACAATAAAAAGCTGTTGGACCTCCCGGGAAGCCCAGGTTGGAGAATTTAAGCTTAATTTGCTACCAATTCTAAAATTTTTCGATTTCTTACGATGCATCCACGAAGAACACGGAACCTGAAGTAGAGGCGGTGGCCCCAACCACACTAAAGCAGAAAAGGAAGATGCCTTCCCAGGTAATCTGAGGAAGAACCGAAAATGCATGGGTACATGCGGCTTAGGAATGGGAAGGAGTTAGAAGAGAGGAAAGGAAAGATGTGGCCAATGAAAGAGGTAGCAATGCGGAAGGAAGAGACGATGGAGAATGATAAAGAAGGAGTAAAGAAGAACATCCGAAGTCAAGGCACAGTCCCATTTCCACAAAGGCTACTTGAAATCAAAGATGGAGGAGCGGTTGCAAGGTTCTTGAGAACTTTCGGGAAGCTAGAGATCGGAGTATGCCTTTCTTGAAGTGGTGACTCGAATCTTACTTTATCGCGAAATTTGAAGGACATACTTAGCGAAAAATAGTAGAAGAAGGAATAGTGAATCCTCAGCATAGCTTTGCAGTCTCGATGTCAAGAACTACCGATGAGATGAAGGACCCGGGGAAGTTTCACAATTCCTTGTATTGTTGGAGAATTTGGAATTAGGGAAGCTCTCTGCTGACTCGGGAGCTAGTATCGATCTGATCTTATCTCTCTGTTGCGAAGTTAAGTTTAGAACTTACTCCCACCATTTGTTACTCTGAATGGCGGACGGTCGATGGGTAGAGCAAAGGAAGGAGATATTGAAGATGTGTTGGTCCTTTGTTGGGAAGTTTGTATTCCCGATGGAGCTTCATCATTACGGTGTGGAAGAAGATTCACGAAATACCCACACTATTAGGAAGACCATTCCCTAGCGGCTGGAGCTGCCACGATTGACATGCGGAAGGGTTCTTATCTGAGGTTGGAGAAGAAGGCTGTACATTTAACTTGATCAAAGTATAGAATATAGATAGGAATGAGGAAGAGGTTGCAATGTAGGCGATTACGCCTGCACTCCCGACTCGATGTTATCAGTAGTTGTAACACTCCGATTTTATCAATGAAAAAGAGATGAATTTCCAGTATGCGAAGATGTACATTACGAATTTCCAACTCTGTGATTTTCATTCTAAGCGTATTGAACTGACTGTGAGAAAAGATAATGGGAAAATAGTGAAAAGGAAAATCATCTGAGGGCCGGTCTGAAGGAAATTTAGTTTTGAAAGAGTTGCCATGTCATTTTAAAGTATGCCTATTTAGAATTACGAAAAACCGATTGATCATTTCATCCCGGACTTCGGTGATCTTTGAAGAACTAAAGTTGAAATATTAAAACATAAGGAATCTACAGCTTGGTCGATTTGAAGAGCGAAGGGTATCGATTGACCGGTTGCGTCATGGAATTACGCTTGAAGAGACTTCAAAACCATCTTGTAGAACATCGGAGAAAGTGAATCCAGTGATGAAGAAGTAGTCGAAGGAGGTACTCAAATTGTTGAATCTTTTGGTTTCATCTCACGCTATTTGAGATAGTCCTTGAGTGAGCAGGTCCATGTGGTTCCAAAGGAGGGTTTCTTGTGATCGAAATGAAAAATGAATTGATTCAACAAGAGCGGTGAGGATGGAGGTATGTATTGATTACGAGGAAGTTGAATGTTGTGACCAGAGAAAAGATCATTTTCTTTACCTTTCATTGATCAAATGTTGGATAGGTTCGCGGGGACACCCTCACTTTTGTTTTACAGATGGGTACTCGAGTACAATCGGATTGCTATTGCACGGAGGATCAGGAAGACCACATTCATGCCGCATAGTACCTTTGCCTTGAGGAAGGATGCCATTTGGGTTATGTAATGCTCAGTACATTCGAGAGAGGTGCATAGTGTCTATTTTCGAATTTAGTTGAAGAAGTGATGGAGATTTTCATGGATGACTTTGCGTGTATGGGTCGAAGCTTTGATCGATGTCTGAACAATGCGGAAGCCGGTGGTGTCTTCAAAGATGCGAACAAGCGGCTAGCTGAATTAGGAAAAATGCCATTTTATGTGCCGAAGGTATTGTTCTTGGGCGTAAAATTTGCTCTTGGGTAGAAGTTGGCCAGTCCAGTATCCATTATCGAGACTCTTGCACCACTACTACGGTAAAAAGGAGTAGAAGTTTCTTGGGGCATGCTGGATTTTCTGAGGAGATTCATAATCGAGGACTTTTCAAAAATAAGCGGACCACTATGCAGATTCTTTGGAAAGAGTCTGAGGGTTCGAATTTTGATGACTCCTGAGGATGCTCGATGAATCAAGGTCAGTTAGTACGAGGCACTATAATGCATTGCACGGGAATCGAGTTTGAAATAATGTGTGATGCCGGTGGTTCTATGGGGCTGTGTTGGGGCCAAAGAAAGGAAAGTATTCGAGGGGGCCGTATCTTATGCTAGTAAGACCTTCAATGGAAGCCGCAGAACCTCAGCGGCGAAAAGGAGATCTTGTTTATAGTGTTGCTTGGCAGCTGAAAAAATTTAAGCGATACATTTTGGGATCCCATGTGGTAATTCCACGGATCATGCAGCAATCAAATACTTGATGTATCGAAAAAGGCCAAGCCAAGGCGATAAGATGGGTCACTTTGTATTCTGAAGTTTGATTTGGAAATAAAAACCAAAGGGATGTGACGATGTGATTCTTGAGTAAATCAGAGTAGAAAAAGCGTGATAAAGAGACAGTAATGCGGGTTAACAGAGAGAACTTCCCGGATAGACGATTGTTTAAGGTTTCCTTTAGCTTCCATGGTATGCGTGTGTGAATTATCTAGCTTGTGGAGTAATCTTGTGAGACTAATTACAGCCGAAGAGAAATCTTCAGGCGTCGCGGATATTATATTTGGGATGACCCATTGTATTAGGGGGTCTTGACATGATAATAAGAAGATGTGTGTCGGAGAAGGTGAACAAGCGACATTTTAAATGAATGCCGTGCATCACCATATGGGGACACTTTTCGGGAGGAGAAAGAAACGACTCCTGAGATACTCAGTCGGGGGGTTTGCTGTGTGACTATCTTCGAGAGATTGTGCGAATGGTGAAGCTGTGTGATCGATGCAGAAAAGGATTGGAAATATCGGCAGCGAGGAATGAAATGCCCTAAAGGTATTATGGTGATACAAATTTTTGATGTTTGGGAATAGATTTTATGGGACCCTTCCCATAGCATCATTTGGAAATATTTATATCGCGCTAGCGGTGGATTGTAATCTCCGAATGGGTGGAGCTGGAGTTTCTTGTCAGAAGAATGATGCTAACACGGAGTTGTGAGTTTCTTGCGAGAGATATTTTGAGCGGGTTTGGCACCCAGAGCCATTAATGGTGATGGAGGAGCCATTTGCGAACAAAATATTTGCAAAACTAAATGGCGAGATATGGGATCGAAACATATAATGAGTTTAGCTTATCATCCAGACGATGAATGACGAGAAATTTCCAATATGAGGAGATGAAAGAATACTTGAAAACGCAGGCTCAGCGGGAAGGATTGGTCTTCAAACTTGATGATACTTTGGGCCCTCTGAATTTGCATACAAAACTCCCATTGGAATGTCCCCATACGAGTTGTTTTTGGCAAACCATGTCATCACCTCTTGAATTAGAATACAAGGCAATGTGGGCCATGAGAAGTTAAACCGATTTCAAGGCTGCGAAGGAAGAAGGCTGCTCAGTATGCAGATTGGAGGAATGAAATGAAGCTTATGTGATACTCGAATATCTGAGGATAAGACAAGTAAGCGATCGAGAGAAAGTCTTGAAAGAGTTGAGCAGGGGATCGAGGTTACATTTGTTTTAACTCAGGAATGAAATTATTTCGGGAAAATTAAAATCGATTGGAGCGGGCCATGGTGGTGTCGAAATTACTACATTTGGGCGGTGACATTGAATCTCAGGTGGGATTCAGATCGAAATGGGTCAAAGATCCAAAAATGCTCTCCTCGCGGGGAGTGGAGTTTGGGACTCAAACTTAGTTCTGGAAAATGATGACCATAATCAAGTCAAACTAGGACTCAAGTGTGATAATAGAATGATTCACTCCATTCATTACAAATATTTCTTTCTTTATTCTTATAATTAAATCATTCTTCTGGGTTAAATTTAATAAATTCGATAATTATTTTAACTAGAATCTCTGTATTATTGCGGTGATCTTACTGCGAGGGTTAGACTATGAATAAGCGGTCACGATTAAAGGAATGATTCCAGCAACTTGCAGAGGAGTCGCGACATGAGAAAAAGGGGAGTAACTTTCTCTTTAACCAAATCCTGCATGTATGATTGAACTAATTGTTAAATCGTTGCCTGAAATGTACCTGGATGAATGTCTAAGTGTATTAGAAACAAAACGAAATTGATTTTGAAATCATTGAATTAAAGGCTTGAGTGCAGCGAAGGGTCATGTCGCGACATTAGCTAATGTCTGTACATAACATTGATGCCGTGACCGGTTTTGAAAGAGCGATTAGTGGGTGTAAGGAAAGGAGATTCATGTCGCGACATCTTTGTGATGTCATGTCATGCGGCACATGCCAACTACGCGCCCGAAAAGCCCCTAAATTTAATGACCTCGAATAAAAAGTAGGCCGGGTGGAAATTAGCGACAAGTCATAAATGAAACATTAATCAGCCCGCGAACATTGGATGCAGATTGCATTGGTGAAACAATCTCATTCCGCACAAACCCACGAGCGATTCAAGCCTTTGTCTTCCCTCTGAATCCTGCGAGCCCTCAGAAACCACTCATGGTCAAGGCCTTGAGAAAAGCTTTTCCTCTTGCTGATGGCTGAAATTCCCACCTTTGGTTCCTAACCTGGATAATGAGGGAACACGGTCTGTCGGAAGAAGAAACTCATCAAGGAGAGCAGTTAGATGAGAATCGTCGGGAGAACAAGCGAAGAGGCAGCCATCGGAAGCACTCGAAGCTCAGCGACTTCTCGAGACGGAAGCGAGAAGGGGAAAGGGAAGGAGAGAAGAAGAAGAAGTAGAAGATTTCATATCGATGAAGCTTATTCTGATGGAAAGTATTACGCTAGCAAAGGGTTTTATTCTGAGAGAGGAGATTCAAAACCGGTGGCTCCTTTCAAGGAAATGATAGAGCAGGAGAGGATGGGAGAGACTTCTGCGCACACGAAGCGGGATATCTGATGCTTGGTGAGAGAATTTTATTCCAACATGGTAGGAAGGGATGGAGCCGTTTATGTTAAATTACGGGTCTCATACGAAGCAGAGGCCATCGTGAGGCCTATGGGATTACAATGCACAAACATGGCTCCCAGGTCGAAAATTTTGGAAAACCGAATTTTAGAAGATTGCGGAGAAGCTCAGCGTGGAAGGCGCGTTAGACGAGAAGAAGGAAAGCGAGAACTACGAGCCGGGAGCCTCAACGAAGAAGCAAGGTATGGTTTACTTCACATGTCTGTTTTGGTTCAACAGAACATTTATGCACGGTGAGGGAACAAGAAGGTACATCTTTGCTTGTGTACAATACTCAAGGAGTACAAGATCGATATAGGGTTATCATAAGAGAACTCTATCATGAGAGTATCATGAAGGGAGCAAAGAAGTGCTTCAGCGACCTTGATCACGGTTCTATGCTTGAGAGGGTACAGGTGGAAAGGAATTTGGGAGTCGAAGAAGAAGTCCCAAGGCTTCACCACTCCTTCGACGGGAGGTCGCGAGGGACGAAATCGGAGAAGGGGAGTCTTTGGTAGAGACGGAGGTGAAGCCGGCCGAAGGACCGAGAAAGGAGACCAGAAGGCCATGATCAAGGAGCGAGCACCCGGTGAGCATCACTGAAACCTGATGATTACATGTTTTGCGAGATAATGAAGGCGAGATGAAGACGATACATAGACTTTTCCATTCCCTTGGCAGTTCTCCTCGCAGCCACAAGCGGTAATTTCTGACACGGAGAAAGCTCGAGAGGAGCCTGAGAATGATTCAATTAAGGAAGCTCGATTTGATACGAGAAAAGAATAGAAGAAAGAGAGAAGGAATGGAACATAAAGCGGGAATTCGGAGGGGATGTATGAAAGAATTGAAAGAAGAGATCAACGGTGGGAAGAAGAATTAAGCAGGAGAGAAAGAAAGGGGCATGAGGTGGAGATCGAAGAGAGAGAACAGTGGAAGGAAGGCGAGCAGAGAGAATAGGATGGGGAGAAAATGTTGGGCGGCAAGGAGAGGAGTTCGAGAGAAATGAAGGAAAGTCGAATCTTTCTGAAACTGGCTGAGTCATGAAGCTTTCTATAACAAGCGGTTGGTCGAGATGCCGACTCTAGCATTCTTGAAAAGAGATAAGGAGCATGACACCAAATTTGGGGAGCGGATAAGGGTTTCAAGTTGCTATTCAAATCTCTGAAGCTGGAAAACAAAATTTGGACAATAGAGATAAAAAGCAATGGGAAATCAGATCTGACGAAGAATTGGTGGAAAATTTAGATTTGATTAACAACAAATCTTTACAAATTCTTGGAAGTCATGGCCAGGGAAATGGAAAGACAAATGAATGACTTGGGAAAAGAGACAAGGGTACTAAATAAGAAGGTTGATCTCTCTAATGAGATTGTCATTGAAGCAGTTGAGGGAGAGCCCGAGAAGAAAGAAAGAGAAATGAAATTCCCCTCCATTCCAGCTCATTTGAATTGCTAGACACGGATCCTCGATATTTTGCTACCTTTTCCAAAAAGAAGAAAAATAGACCTTCTCCTTGCCTAACCTTCATTAACATCCCTATCCTTTGCATGTATCAACGGTTGCAAGAAAATCAGAAATAAAATGAGAAATTTAAATTGAATTGTTTTGTGCTACTTTGCATTTGATTGTTCAATATTAATTTGTTTGTGGTTGCATGATTGGAAAATCAAAGTAGGAAATAGTTCCAGAATAAAAACTGCTGAGAGGTCATGGTTTAATTGAATGAAGCAGTTAGAGTAGGAGTAAGCTGAAATGAGGAAAAATTGTAGAATAAGGACAAAATGCATGTAGTTTAATTAAAACACAAGGTACAAAAATTACTTATATTTAACTGAGAAGTCCAGTTTAGAGGAAGGAAATACAACAGATGGAACAAACATATTTTGAGTTTGTGGTATGAACAGTAAGTCAAGGAACCTGTTGAATATCAATTAATATGACTCATCAATAAAAATGAGTGAGAGATACTCCTTATAGTTGAGTCGCGGTACTCCATCCGAGGTTAGAATTTGTTAGATTATTATTGATTGAGGCGAAATCCTAGGTGATCTGGTGACAGTAATGCAGAGCCATTCTTGAGCAGTTTGTGACTCAGGCCACCATTGTATATGCTTTTGCATACACCTTAGTCCACGATTTTTGAGCGAGAAATATTCCATGTTTGATAATCCAGTGCAAAACCAAGCCATCCTTATCAATCTTCCGATTAAAGAACTATATTCTTCGAGAACTTCCAGGAGGGAAGAGATAAAGTTTGGGAGTTTAATTGGAAAAGCTAAAAGAGATGTAAAGAGGAGGTGAAGAGAAAGATCTCGAGACAGGGAAAATCTGAAAAGGAAGAAAACTAAAAGAATAGTTTTGTCTTGTGGCTAACTCTCTTGAACAATTAAGTTCTTAGGGGTGTTTCAACACCTGATACCCTAATATCATATGGTATAGGGCTACTAACCCAGAGAGTTCGCTAGAGTGTTAGAAAACTTTAAAAGACAAAGCAAGCTCTGACCACGAAGGGTGATTAGAGAGAAAATTTCCTAAGTTAAATTCTGAAGAGAATTAGAACATCACATTTGAAAGAAGAAGAAATTCAAAGGTAGCATCGAGCAAGAGTTTGGGAAGTTTGAGGGAATTACAAGGAGGAAATAGAAGTTGAGGAGAAAGAAAAGAGTTTTGAGTTATACCGGCTAAGCGTTAATTCATCCTCTTACTTACCTAAGCTTAACATTCTGTTGAAAGACCTGATTGATCTTGAAGGCTGAAATCACCTACATTAGTGGGAGATCGATATAGAAAAACAAGACTTATGGAATGCGGAAGAATGAAACAATCAAAGTGTGAAGAACTTTAGGGGAGTTAAATGACTCAATGCATAAATTGAGAAAGGAATGTGATTCATTATTCAACGGGATCCAAACGAGTATATTGTTTGTAAAACAATCCCAACATAATAGTTTGCATAACATAAAGTAGAGACCAACCTTGAATTGGAATTTGGAAGTTAAATGTCTGAAATTTTGCATACCTTGAATTGCAGATTAAATTGAATGCCACTTTCGAAAGATAAAACAAAAACGGAAAAATGTCCTCTTGTTTGAGGGCCGAGCAAATCTTTCTTTCTTTGCTTGAGGACAAGCAAAATTTTAAGTTTAGGGGAGTTTGATGAGCTTAAAGTCATCTCTTTTTTGATCCGTTTTGGTTAATTTTTCGATTAAAATTGAATATTTAATATACGAGAATTATGAAGAAACTCACGATTTGTCATTAGCGGGAAGGAAGCAAGAAGATGGAAAATGCAACGATAAGTGGAATAAAAGTGCGATGGTGTGAAGCGAGAAATGACAAAAAGCGGTAGTCAACGTCTGAATTTTAGATCTACCGCAGTCGATTAAAAGTCGTGACCTCGGGAAGATTGAAGAGAAATTGAGGCATGTCGTGACGAGAACCACGATATGAAGCGTGGAAGAAGGAAGCGAAATTAAAGGAATGATGCCATAGCGAATCGAAGTCGACATCATCACTAGCTTTCATTACCAGCCAAGCGAGTGTGATGTCGCGGCAAAGAGGCGTGTCGCGACATCAAAGAACCAGCGTTACGGTGAGGAGACTTAATCGCGTCGTGACATCGAGGAGGAGATCTGACTAAAGGCTTAGAGCTAGTTGAAGTCCACGACATCAGGGGACACGATTCGAGCGATTACCAGGAGCGTGTCGACAGAGAAAGCGGTCGCGACATCATAGCTGACCCGATGAAAGAGGTCGCGGGACTTGAGCCCGTATCGCTGTGACATCGATGTGCGACATCCCGAGGCTGACCGTTGAAGGCTGCGAGGAATTAGAATGGATGTCAGCGAGGCCGCTGATGTTGCGACATCCTGCGATCATCACGAAGGGCGAGGCAAGGAGGTTATTTCGATGTCGTGGCGTCGAGAGCGACCGTGGAGACTTGCGAAATTAGGCGACATCGGGAGCGACCGGATCAAAGATGCGAGCCATAAAGGTCTTCGCGACAAGACATTGATGTCGCGACGACAAGAGCTGACCAGTTAAACCTACAGTTCCATAAGATGATGTCGCGGCGTGAGATTGATGCGACATCCGAAGACCTCCGATTGAAGTACGCGAGGCCTTAAGGCCCGAGGAATTCGCGACAAGATGATGATGTCGCGACATCAAGAATGACTAAATCAAGGCTATATAGTGTACGCTGAAGTCGCGACATGGGATCGAGAATTAGCGACCTCGATGATATCGCGACGAAATGAAGTCGCGACATGAGCGGTAACGGGCTGGATACTCTACTGATCCCATGGCCGTTTACATTGGGATTAAGGCCCGGTCGGGAACCACACTATAAATACCACGGCTATCATTTCGATAAAGTAGCTTGGCGGCCCACGGGCGAGAGTGCGGATTCGCAGAAAGCTCATTTTCTTTTCTTTTATTTTTTTCTTTTATTTTGTTGTTTGACGTTTTAGAGCGGATTATGTTTTTCGCGTTTCATTTTAGATTTGTATTTTCGAATCACGGATGTTATCGTTTTAGGCGGCGAGATCTTGATTTTTATTTCTTTCAAATTACTACGGAATGTTTGATTCGAGACAAATTTCTGGAATTCGATCGTTTCGATTTCAACTTACTGATTTCCTTATGATCGGAGAATCTTTGTATCGTGTAATTTAGTAATTAGAATCCGGCTTCCATTAATTGAAGCGTTATCGTCAAATTTATCTTTCTGTGATCGTTCTAGCGGAGTTTGTTAATTTCGGTTTAATTTACTTGATTTTGGTTTATTTGATTTTGGATGAATACGAGTTTCTTATACCCATTAAGAATTGCGTCATTACCACGATTTCAAGGAAGTCCTGCAAGTGACCACGGGAAGACAATCACGGGAGTAACGTCTAGTTCTTTGAAGGTATACTAACGCTATTAAGGGATCGCTGCGCTTTGCAAGTTCAAATTGGATAAATCCTCTTCTCACTTGGAAGTCGAGAATGAGTTGAATGAGTTATCCCACTTAAGCAACAAAGTTCACCTCGGTCGGATAGTGAGTCGATCCGAGTGTTGTTGAGATCTAATCAAGGAAAGGTTGATCTATCCTAATTTCGAGGAGGAGCAATCTGGAAGTTGTATATCCTTGCTTGACCAATAACTTGGAAGTTAAGGTTTACAGTCCATAAAATGGGTATGAAGTATTGTAAAAGAAAAATACCCAGATTAAGGAAGTCCTTTTAAAAGTAGTTATCTAATTCCCTGTATTCGAGAGAATCAGGTCATAGATTAGATAATGAAATGTGGAGTGTGGAGAATCCGGTATACACTACATTTGCCTTGGACATATTTTGATACTTGAATTAAGCAAGAAATTCTATCAGATTTCACTACAGGAATTGATAATTCACTATAACTGTTTCTATTGATGTGTCTTTGAGGATAACTATTCGGTATTCATTTCTTTATTAGAAATTCATTGTGCTATTCTTTATCTCCACGGTTGTTAGTTGCCAGGTTATTTCCTTTTGTTCTTCAATTTTCCAGCATCTGAATGCTGGACCCTAATATCATCTTTGTCGTCCAAATAGTATGAAATTCGAGTAGTCCGGGTAGTTGATGAAAAATTCTTGAGATCTCTGTGGGATCGATATCTGGACTTAAATCCATTTTACTACTTGTTGACCTGTGCACTTGCAGAATAGCAAATCAAAACAAAGCTTTGAAAATGACTTATTTTAAAGATTTACGATTCTACATATTATAATTGCCACAAGTTTATGGCAAGGTTGCTGAGGATTAGACAATAGTCCTTTGGTAATAACGTCGTAAATTTGTATACGTGTTTTGATTTTGTACCAACAAGTTTTATGGCGTGGAATTCTCACCACTAAACTACAGCCAGTGTAGAAGTTCCAATAGACTACGGAGTGAAGCAAGTGTTACCTGAGCCCGGGGAAACCTCGGAAGGGTGATGAAATGGGCCATAGAGTAAGCGAGTTCGACATCGGATCTGGTAGAAAGGCGTAATAAAGGCGGGTGTGTAGGCTTTGTCATGGAATTCTTGTAGCGGAACCTGCTTGAAGCGCTGAATGTGGAACGACCTCCTATACGGAAGCTCTCTCTGTAGATGGAGCCTCAAATGCAAGTGGAGCGGTCGATCTGACCTCTCGAAGGAATAGGCGTTAAGTACGCACTCAGTTCGGTTCAAGCCTCCAACAAACGGTAGAGTATGAAGTCGTCATAGCGGGCCTCGACCTCGCCCATTCCTTTGGAAGTTGACCCGGCTAGAAGTGCGAGACTCGGTGGTAGTAAGACCAGATAGAAGATTTTCTGAGGCCCAGCGGGAGGATGATCCTGTATCCTCAAGGTCACGAGATTTATTGAAAAATTCATGTCGGTTCAAGTCGAGCATGTCACTAGACGAGAAAACTCGGCGGCGCCTTGGCAAAGGGTCGCAGCGACCTCACGGGAGACCTCGGGTAGATGCGACACCGGTCAGATACAGCGAGAGGCCCTGCATTGATCTGCCGGCGTGGAGGTCGCCTGGAAGTCGAGTCAGAGCCGAGTTGGATGGACCCCGTGCGGGATTATAATGGCGGGCGTCTACACGGCGGCCGAAAGAAGCGACTAAAATAAGGGCGAGTGCGCGAGGGTTCACTAATATGAGAAGCTATCTGGCGGGGATTCTTCACTCCTATCCTTAAATGCATCGCGGGAAAAACATCGAATCTCGTGCTAAGAGAGGTTTTGCGAAGGTATATCGCGGAAATCATATCGAAGCTGAGCAGCGGCGAAGGTCTTGAGGCAGGGATCACTGCGGCTCTGATACTTTCGAGACGCGGCAGGCCTAGTAAAAAAATGCAAGATTTGCCGGAGGCACGCCAGATCTCACGCCTCCCATCGGAGCCCTTGACGCCAATCCACACGCCTGGCCGCTTCCAATGATGGGGTCTTGACATGGGACCTGCGCACGGCCCAGGAAGGAGCGATGAAGATTCATCATCGTCGCGTTAGATTACTTCACGAATGGGCGGAGGCAGAGGCCTTTAGCTCTGATCACCGAACGAGGAAGATCGCAATTTTGTATGGCTGACCATCATATGCGGGTTCGAGCCTCCCGAGGCCTGGTGTCGGACAACGGAAAGAATTTATGGCCTTGGAATTTAGAGATTTAAATGTTGAGCTCGGAATTAAATTATTACTCGTCCCATCCACATCTGATCTAATGGGCCAGTAGGAAGTCACCATCAGAACCCTTAAGGCCGCATTAAAGACCAAATTGGAAGATCTTAAAGGAAAGTGGGTAGAATACCTCCCCGAAGTGCTATGGGCCTACGGGTGACACAGTCGACAACTTGAAACCACAATTCGCCACAGCCTTAGAAGCCTTTGAAGAGATAGCCCCTGTCGAGATCGGATTAAAGTCCCCAAGGATCGAGTTGGCAGCAGTGGAGCACAATGACAAGGCTCTCCGTCTAAATTTGGATCTCTTAGATGAAAAACGCGAGCAAGTACTAAGGCGTCTGGAAGTAAGGGAGGCCGATGAATCTTCTGACGTCAGACCCGCAGGAGCTACATGCTAGGGTGATGGTCTTAAAAGTTATTGCGTAAGGAGAATCCATTTTACATGGGAAATTGGGCCCCAGGCGGAAGGCCCACACATCTATATCGAGTTTTCGGACCGGGGTAATTGCAGGCTTCCAAGCGGAGGAGGGAAAAAATTTACGACATGCAGGCAACGAGAACATCTTAAAACATTTTTGCTCCCGGTAGACCTTGGTTTGTAATCTTAAATGGAGATTTATCAATTTTCAATTAATGATTCAACCGTTCACTGGTCATTTTGTTAAGACGTCGCAAACAACTCAGACATATAATGCTCAGAAAAATTACATGCAATAGAATGAGAAAACTCATAGACATAAAAGGAAAAATCTCTCTTTATTCGATCAGTTACATTCGGTTACAATCGGTGGTGTCATGGAGTTACATCTTGGAAGCACTCGATCTGGCGAGTTCCCTCGAAAAAAAAAACTTGGGAAGAAAAGAGGGGAAAAGAAAACGAGATGGAAATAAAAGGCGGAAAGGTGGAAAAGGGAGAAGAAGAAAGGGATGGAAAGAGTTTGTGCGAAGAGGAGAACGGATGTGGAAGAGAGGAGAAAGAAGAAGAAAAAAAAGGGATGGAAGGAGTTTATGAAAAATAAACAAAGGGAGAGAATGAGATGTGGAAGAAAAGATGAAAAGAAGGAGAAGGAGAAAGGAGAAGGAAGAAGAAGAACAAAAATGGAGAAGGCGAAGCAAGAAGGCAGCCCTCCCGGGCGCATTCCACAGCACGGGTAAGAAGACTAACATGACTCCCATAAGGGAGACAGGGAAAAACACAACTCCCGGCGGAAGTCCGACGAGGCCCGAACCCGGAATCTTCGGGAGGATCCCGGCCGGGCTGACCCGGACTTGACGCTTCATCTCGCTTCAGTTTTCAGTTACGCACGGAAGAATGGAATCTTGAAAAGTATAAACTCCACGTGATGAAACTGACCATTTATAAGAAAGCTAATGTAACACCCCTTCTCCGTCCAGGCCGATTAACGGTCAGAACCAAATCGGGATGCTGTTTGATACCCTTAAGCTGTGGCCCCAGCTGGCATAGGATGTAGTGGTCCGCTCTTTTTATCATACTTATAACCTTTACACTTGCATATTAATATAATGTTAAACAATTAACTTTTATTATATTATTTAGCAGCGGATTACAAAATATATATACAAGCTCAGGCTACAAATGTTCAACATTTCTGATATTTACATTAGTTTTACAAAATTTCATATAAAATAATTCTAAAAGGTCTTCCGGTGACACTATTCTTTGTGTGGCCTTTATTTGCTGATGTGGATTGTCACATCCTCTGGTTTCCTCTTACTGTACCTACACGGATTGGAACACCGGAGTGCTAAGCTTTAAACTAGTGGGAATATGACTTCTATTAAGAGTCACCACACTTTTATACAAATGCATATAACACATATAGCAGTCTGATTCTTGTCATTTCTCATATATATACTTATCATAACCGGAGTTTCGATTTATATCATCTTCGGATACTTTTCATATGTCTTGTACTTTTACTTCTTGTTCTTGTAGCGCATACTATCATCACATAGCGGTGCTATACTTCCCATATTCTCTTCATTTCCTTTGCATATACTGTCATTTCTTTTATGTTTCATGTACGCGTAAACCTTAAGTGTCTGGGAATCATAATCCATGAGGACCCGAAGGTGCTATATTCAACTATGTGAAGCTTGTTGATCCGTGAGCGGATGTATGTATAATATACTGGAAGGTATCATCAGCACATTAGAACGGTGACTATCCATGAACCGGAGCATTGTGGTGACCCTTTGAGCCACGATCAAAGCGGGATCTATGTCTGCTTGACCCACCGCGGGGTCAGATTTCGAATATAAGCGATATCTGCGGACTTAATTCTTCCTAATAGGCATGCCCATGTCCCTCTGCCCGGGTTCTGACGGAGCCAGTCAATATGTGTTTTATGTTCAGTATATATCATATTCAGAATAATTATTGTCATTCGGTAATTATATGAGATATATATAATCGATTATTCATATCTTTACATTTTCATACTTCATTATATGCATAAATAACTATGCTTACACTGTATACTTATGAGCTATTTATGAATTCATAATAGGCGTTCATAATACAAATAACTATGGTTACCTGTACTGCCTACTGTTTTCCATGTTTTATGGAACTAATATGAGTTCCAATCTTATCAAGCTGTCTATTGATGAATTCTTGACTCAATGGGCTTTCCATGAGTCGAACACCAATCGGAGTTGAAGCAGTGAGATGACCTTGAAGTTGGAGTCGTGCGATCCGATCTTGACGAAATGACTGGCCCGGCGGAGAGCTTCTGCACTGAAGTGACGAGCTCAGTCTAACACCTCGGTCTGACATCTAATATCTTTCTCAGGCATATGGATGGATTCTTGACTCAATGGGCTTTCCATAGGAGTCCAAGAACACCCGATCGGAGTTCGGGCCAGAAGGAGATGGCCTTAGTTGGAGGTCATCTGTGATCGATCTTGACGAGGCGACCCGCTGTTAGGCGATCCTTTGTTCAGCGACCCTATTGGAGCGACTGTTGGGCGACCACTTTGTTCCGCCAGCGACCCTTGGGCGACCCGCGTTGGGCGACCCTTTGTGCGACCCTTGTTGGGCGACCTTGTTGGGCCAATAGCGTGCATTTCTTGGCGACCTTGTTGGGCGACCCTTTGTTGGGCAAACCCTTGTTCATGCGACCCCTTGTTGGGCGACCGCGTTGGGCGACCAACATTCCTTGGCGACCCCTTGTTTGGCGGCCCTTGTTGGATGACCAGCGTTGGGCGGACCACTTTGTTCAGCGGCTTGACCCCGCTTGTTTGTGACCCGTTGTTGGGCTGACCAACGTTAGACGACCGCATTCCTTGGCGACCTTGTTTGGCGACCTGATTTTGGCGACCTCTCACTGTTTGTGTTCGGAGTAAAGGCCATAACTTGGTCTCTGAGTGGGTAGAATTCAAGCCTAACATCAAGTTCATTGATGTGGCTACAATTCCTGAAGGACTTACTGCCAAATTCTCTTTGTTCTGACCTAAAAAAACTCGTTCTAAGGTCAGGCTACTGCGTAATGATCAAACATAAGGAATTTTCTGGTTTCTGACTTACAGCTAGACCCTTCTGAGCCCATATTTAGGAGCCTTAAAGCTCTTCTTAACTCAACCTGCAAAGAAAGGAGTTTAGGAGTTCCTAAACCCGAACCATACAAAATGAGGTTTCTGTATGTATCTATTTTATAGTCGAAACTAGACTTCCATACTCCCATAGTTTACATACACTTATTCATGGTTCCATACTTTCTATACCAAATCATAATTCCATACGATACCCATATTTCCATACTTTTCGATACAAAATCATGGTTTCCCATACAACCCAAGACATGTATCAGTACCCATACTCAAATTCCATACCTGTAATCTTCTTAACTGTAACCTTGCTTCTTTTAACATTATTTACTCTCCTTTTCTCCAAGACCAAAAATAAGATATTTCTTTTGGTCTTATCCTTATTTGATCTTATCCCCTTTTTATTTTACTTTGATCTCGACTCTTATAATATTTGCAAATCAATTTATAATATTTTACAATAGCCTCAAATCTTCTTTATTATTTGTAATTTAACTTATGCATATTCCTACTTTTGTTTTTATCTTTATTTTATTAGAATAAATATACGCTACGTTATTATACCCCAAAACATGTTATAAAGCATTGGGGTGGGTAGGTGTTCTGACTAAAGCACCCGAAAGTCGCGTGAAACGTTCCATTCTCCCGCCATCCGTATTAAGAGCGCTGCCCACCTTTCGAAAATCGAGAGTGACGGCCACGGCGCGGGCCCGGCGACTCCACTTTGGCGAGTTCGTCTACTGCGCGCAGTCCGCAGCGACACGAGAGTCGGTCGGCTCGGGCTATATCGCCACTTTCGGCCACGGCGCGAGCCCGGCGGCTCGCTTTGGCGGGGTTCATCTACTGCGGGCCAGTCGCGTACACGAGGAGTCGGATCGGCTCGTCTTCACGCATCGTGCCGGCCTCGGCGAGCCCGACTCACTTTGAAGCGAGTTCGTCTACTCACGGACGAGGTCACGCTACGAGGAGTCGGATCATTTCGAGCTGCATCATGGCTCGGCCTCGGCGGGCCGGCGGCTCACTTTGAGAGTTCGTGCACTGCAGACGGTCCGCGTTACGGGGAGTCCGTCATTTCGAAGGCTACGCCATACTCGGCCCTGGCGCCCGGGCCAGCAACTCGACAGCGAGTTCGTCTACTCTGACCGGTCGGGCTACGTAGAGTCGGTCATTTCAGCTACGTAATACTTCGGCAGCGGCGCGAGCCAATGACTTCAGCTTTGGCGAGTTCGTCTACTCACGCACGAGGTCGCGTACACGAGAGTCGGGCCCGGCTTCGAGCTACGCTCGCCCTCGATCACGGCGCCGGAGCCGCCGGCTTACTTTGGCGAGTTAGTGCCTTATACTGCGCCACGGAGTCACGCTACGAGTCGAATCGGCTGGAGTTCACATCGCCGCTCGGCCTCGGCGCCGAGCCCGACATTTCCACATTGGCGAGCTGCGCGGCTTGATTCCACATGAATGAAGCTCGCGGCGATCCCGCGTTAGCGAGCTCTTCTCGGCGACGCATAAACGAGCCTGCCCAGCTGATTCGCATAGGCGAGCTCCTCGGCCCGTTCACCTTGGCCGAGCTGCGCCCGATGCTTCCCGCGTGCTTGGCTTCAACCATTCTACATAGGCTATGCGGCTGGGGAGTCGAATCGGCTCGAGCGGCTTCGGTGGTAGGGCCCGGTAGCTCCGCGACGAGCTCGACCATTCTACGCCGACCGCTGTCACGGCTGAAGTCGATTCGGCTTCAGCGAGTCATCGGCGAACCCGGTGGCTCACTTTGGCGGTCGTCCACTCGGCTGAGCCACGCGACCCTGAGTCGGTTCGAAGCAGAAGCTGACTCGGCGGCGAGGCCCGGCTCATTTGGCGAGTTGTCCACTCGGCCGCAGGCCGAGCTGGAGTCGGATTCATTTCTGGTGACTGGTGACGGAACCAATGAGCTCATTTGATTCATCCTCGGCCACACGGGCCCGCGCTGACCTAAAGAGTCGGTTGGCTTCGAAAGTCATCGGCGACCCGGTAGCGCCACTTTGGCCAATTCGTCCACTCGGCCCACGGGCCCGCAGCGGCCTAAGGGTCCAATTATTTCGAGCTGACTCGGTAGAAGCGGGCGAGTGGCTCATTTTGACAAGTTCATCCACTCAGCGGCCATGCGGCCTAAGGAGTCCGTCGGCTCGAGCTGACTCAGTAGGCGGGCCAATGACCTCTACGGCGAGCTCGACCATTTTACATGGCTGAGCTGTGCGTTTCCCCATAGGCCATGAGCTGAGGTCGGATCATTTCGAACTGACTCGTGACGGTGAGTAGCTCTGCGTGATGAGCTCGAGCCATTCTACATAGGCCATGAAGTGCCGGGAGTCGATTCGGCTCGAACGCTGCAAGCCAGCCAGTGACTCATTTGTGAGTTCATCCACTTTCGGCCAGCGGTGTGCGACTGAGGAGTCAAATCAGCTCGAGCTGACTGGCGACGGACCCAGCAGACTCTCACGGCCCGAAGCAACCATTCTACATAGGCCACGTACCCGGGACAGTTGTTCAGTTGTTTAGCCCATAAAGCTTAGCAGAATCCCGGGGCTTCGGACCCGATTAAGGAGCTCAATATCACGGCTCGGCGGCTTAATCAGAACCGTACGGATAAGTAGATTGAAATAATGATTATTCATTGAGGTAAAGGCTACATACGTCTTGGGTCCCAGGCCCAACAAAATTAAAAAAAAAAAAAAAAAAAAAAAAAAAAGTATAAAAGTCGACGTCGGGCGGTGAAGGCAGGCACGGGGAGACCAGAAGGCGTCCGGGAAAGGAGGACGAGACGGTGAAGATGGGAGTGGACCTGTTGAAGTGCGGTTCTCGAGATAATCAGCAGAGAAAGACTGCGCGCAAAAGCTCGAGACAGAGAAGACTAAGAGATAAGAGATAAGGAAGTCCGAACTCGCTAAAGGCAAATAAAAGGTCCTAGAGCAATAGCACCTGAGAGCTGAGGATGTCCATGAAAAGCAAAGAGAGCGCAGAGGAATGGAAGAAATAAGCCTGGCAGAAGAGTCATCATTATCCTGAAGACAAATGACGGCGATAAAGCCTTAACTAATCTGGCACGAGCAGTTGGCAAATTGCAGATGCGAAAGCGTTACAGCCCTTGCCCACGTACCATACACAAGGGTTGGGAGCAGCGATAGGGTTTGAAAAATAAGGAGAGGGCCATGAAGGCACGCACCGGGCTGAAAGGACGACCAGTAACACGAAGGCCCACTAGTTGAATCCCAAAGGAGAGGTTTGCCCAATGAGGCACTCAGGCCTTTCTAAAGCCAACATTCCAGCCTTTTGGGGCCAGCCCAGAAGAGAGGTCCAATCCGGCAGCCCCAGGCCTTATGGGAAGTCTCCCAGTCTGAGAGAAAATAAGATAGTCCATAAGCAGTATATTATTCCGCAAGTCCAGCCAAATCTCACCAATAAGGAAAGAAAGACAATATTAGATCAGCATCAAATCGGATCCCCCAATAAGGAAGGAAGATGGAAGGAAAATGGAAGGAAGATTATCCCAAATAAACTACTCTTTTCATATCACATACGAAATCTGTCTGATTTATAATAAGAAATATCCGTCAGTAGGGAATGAATCCTAATTACCATCCAACTGGGAGAACATCTACTATAAATACAAGGTCACCCCATCGGTGAAAGGTACGCACTCTTAGACGCATACTCATATGCAAACATACGCAAAAACATACGCCAATACTAAGCAGTCTAAGCAGTCTCTCTTTTCCCTTAGAAAGCGGCCCAGGCATCGGGCGGGGCCGGGCAGCCTGCGGTACGCCATCCTTGTTTTGCGGGAGGAGATTCTGACCGAGTTTGCAGATCGACCAGGATTTGCATATCGTTAATGCGGCGGTCATGCCGGCCGAGACGATCAAAGCACGCATCTGACTGCGGCAAGCCGGGTGGTGACCCTACAAGCCTGGCGATTCAGGTTGAAAAAGCATCATCAATAACATAATGAATTGACTCAAAATAGTTGAACCTAAACATTTGATATTATACTATTGTGACTAGAATACGTATGACTTCAGTTTTGTAGTATATTGACGATCATTGATTTGATTTTTTGTCTCTAATAAGATATACTTTGCTCTTCTGAATCGTCCAAACACAAAGAAACGTCGTATCAAGATGACGACAACCACACGCATACTAAGACGACGACTAATTCACAAATAAACAAATGAAAACCTAGATTTATATGAAATAACCACTTTATTGAAAAAGAAAAAAATATAATAAATGAAAATCTAGATTTGTATGAGAATAATATTTTTATTGAAAAGAAAATATGTTATTTTAGTTTTTCTTGCTAAATGCTATTTCTGATATAGTAAACTATTCCAGGTGGGACTCGAATCAGAGACCCTCTCCTCTTTATACCCCGCTTTATTGAAACGTTGAACGCCGTACCAAGCTAGGTAAGCATGAAGAAAAAAAAAACTATTTTTGAATTTGAAAAATAAAAACCTTTTTTTATCCACCACATTTGAGTTATGGTATGAGAGGTTAGGCAAAACCATATATTCCCCAATCATTCATGTAAGTTTTAATTATGTTGAACTTTATTAATTGAACTTGTTGATTATTTGAATTAATTAAGTGAGATTATAAGGATCTTAATAAATCATATGGGGTGACGAGTGTGTGGTACGAGTGCGGCCGGGCCCGTGTGGGGGCCCGTGGTCGAACTCGATAAATAGAAAGGCTCAAGAGTCCTCCCCGAGCCCTAAGGATACGTATGGTGCAAATTTCTCGCATAGTTCGGAGAATTATTTTCTCTAACCAGTGAGAGGCATTCTCATTAAGCCCGGTGTCATCAGACATTTGGGAGAAGATCTTGAGATCATCAGATCGTTTCTTTGCAGGTTTTTATTGATTCCGCATCAAAGCCGACCATGGATTCCAAATCAGGTATGCAATTTCAGTTTTTTTTTCTCCATTATTATTATGCTTTGTGTTCTAACATGGTAATATAGGTTGATTTAAAAGTATCCTACAGTTGGTATTAGAGCCAACCATGGATTAGAATTCAAAACATAAGGAATTTTTTTTTTGGGTTTGATTCAAATCGGGCATTCTATCCAGTTTCGGAGATTTCTACAAATCCAAAAATGAATATTTTATATTTGAAGATCTACTGACGGGCGATCGGTCCGATTGGGTAGCGCGTCGTCAGTGGCCGACCGCGCTTTCGCGCTGCACGAGCCACCGCAGCGCGTGAGACGGCGGCGCGTGAAGGACCGCGCGCCCGGTCTGATCCACGGCGGCGATAGCGTCATGATGGCGTCGCCGTAGCCGCGATCGGCGGCCAGGCCGGTCGAATCGGTTGCCGTCCGTTTTGACGGTTCGATTCACCGGATGCTGATGGATGATAGCGCGTCATCTCTAACGATTTGAGCCGACCCGAATCTTCGGCCGGCCGGATCTTGCGCGGCCGTCAGCGGCGTGTTTGGCGGCCGTTGGCGACGAATGCTTGACCCGGAGCCCGGTCGGCGACCCCACGGAATCGGATGTTTGACGGGCACGGTCCAGCGACCCGGAGCAGTGTTTGACGGGCCGTTCGAGCGACTCGGTCGGCGGCTCGACGAAGTGTGCCCGCAGCGCTTCCAGCCCGACGCCACAGCCGAGGCAACCACGGTGGCGTGGTAGCGTGTGAGGTCCCCACGGGCAATCTTGATATCGCAAACTTCGTGTCGAAATTCTCTACAATGTGGTATATTTATTTACATGTTTAGGCTATTCTGGTCGATTAAGTAAGGAACTCAATATACGCGTATTTTTGGAGTATTTTTGCGTGTTTTCTTGTATTTCTATGGTTTTGGAAATACATATGGTAGGCTTGCTTTATGTATCTTTGCTAAGGACTATGTAGAGTGTAATTCATTGACTATTAATGAATTAAACAGTATATTTGGCATTACATATATATATATTGAATGTGATACATAAAGTCAATATCCCTGGTATGAGAGATTTTCAAGGATTGATTGGGTTGACCGCGAGAGTGGCACTTGATTGGGTTTGAGAAATATCAGTCTCATATTGTGGTGGGATGTCTCCTGTTTTATTACGTGATCATACTCGAGGAGGTGATCGTGTTGATTCATGGAGGATACATGTATGGCATGTGCTTGAGAAATGGCCCGATCTTAGTGGTTCATACGACGAGAGTGGTGATTTCCGCAGAAAGCTTAGAATATGTTCTCATGGCGTCATGTGGAGAGTGGCCACAGCGCATGTCATATTTTACGCCCCAGGTGATTATGTGATGATGTATGTAATTCTGGCCATGATATTCACATGTCTTGATTGTATTGTTTTTGTTTTGTATTTTGGTCAATTTTTACGTGAGCGGCAGATTCCATTTGATTGAGGTCCTTCTTTGGATTGAATTTTTAAGAAATGGGAAAGAGGAATTTCTATTTGGAATGGGGCGGCGGATGTTCACGTGCGCTTACAAAGGATAAGTCGGCGGAGATATCCTGACCACTGAATGCTTAAAGCAAAAGCGGTATGCTACACGGGAGAGGAAGCGATAGGATTTGCTTATTGACAATGAAGAAATCCATACAAGAACGCGAAAAGTGGTTTGCAGGTTATTGTACTACTAAGGGAAATGATGGCGGCAATAGAGGCTAGAAATGGGTTTCATCTAATTACGAGGTTGGAACACTTCTTAGCTCTTTAACATGAGTATGATGAGTGCAGTGCGGAGTTAGAGATTATGTCACGAGGATGGTAGACTGAAAGCCCGAGCTCAATCTTAATGTTACCATTCACGATGCTTGCATTGTGCATCATTACTAAACACCCTTCCACACGACTTTGGGATTATAGACAAACTCTGATTCCCGAAGATGAGACTTGATGAGTTAATGACTTAATTGCAGGGTGGTGGCGAGAAGAAGAGAGAAACTTAAGAAGGAGAAAGAGCATATGGCCTTATATCTTTTACGCTAGTTCCCATAAAAGAAAAAATAAGAAGTTCAAAAGTCGAACTCATAAAGGTGCTCGAGAAACTCTTTAGGTCAGTTTGACAATATGGGTCGAGACATTCTTGAAAAAGGATGATGATCATTGCTTCTTTTTGTAAGAAGAAAGGTCACGTGAAGAAGGAGTGTGCAAAATTTAAAGCTTGGATGTCGAACGTGAAGCTACGGTAATGATTCTTTACTTGCTTTGTTTGTAGATCCAACCTATCACGAAGCACCATCCGGTTCTTGGTGGCTCGATAGTGGAGCAACTAATCATGTTGCATTTACCATACAAGGATTCATAAGCGGGAGGAAGCCCGAGCAAGGATGGTCGAAGCTCCTTTGTGAGGCTCTTGAGAGGCGATGTCATGTTCGTGGGAGATGTAATCTTAGTTAAGATTACGGTTTTAAATTGATGTTGAAAAGACCTTGCATTTTATGTACCTTCCTTTAGAGGCGGAATTTAGTTTTAAAGTATCGTGTTTGGATTCATATGATTACTCTTTTGAAATTAAAAGTAATGTTATTTCAATATTTCTTAATTGAAATAAGGTTGGGTGTTGTCGTATAATCAGCCAGTTATACGAATTAAGTTTATCTCCACGATGACATATCGTCGCTTATACGGCTGAAAATGTTGTTTCTAAAGAGACCCTTACCTAAGGAAAGAGTCTTATGCATTATGGCATCATGACTTAGCCATATCTCTAAGGATAGAGTAGAAGGCGGATAAAATTTAATATCATGCGCTCTTAAAAGTGACTTAGAGATGTCGTGAAGCATTGTAGTCGGCATTAAGATAAGAAAGAAAAGCTGCGATCCGTGGTTTTGACTTTGTTGGAAGTCATTCCTGCCAGTATAAGTGGACCTTATACGGCAACCTTGTGTAGAAATTTTATTTCATCACATTTATTGATATTATTCTGGTATGGTTGTTGTACTTGATTAAAAGAAAGATGCGAGGAGTCTCTTGACAAGTTCAGATTTTTCGGACGAAAGTCGAAACAATTGGGAAAAGTCATAAAGGTTGGTAGATCGACCCGAGGTGGAGTATTATGGCAGCATGGCGATGCCGGATAGCAAGGGATGTTCGCGAATCACTTAGAGGATTATTGGGATAGTGGCACGGAGTTCTTGTCTCGCAGGGTGCGGCAAAGGAATGGTATAAGCCGAAGGCATAATCGTACTCTTATGGAAATGGTAGAGTATGATTAGTAGGACAAATTTACGGGTTTTCTATGGGATTGAAGCTTTGAAAACAACTTTGTACATTTGAATTGTGCCTCTAGCTGTTCCATTGACTCCTTTTGAGTTATGGAATTTGGGCGCAACCTAAGCTTAAACAAACTCATAAGTTTGAGATGTCCTGCCCAGTGAAGTGTATAATCAACATTAAGTAAGTTGGACTCCGAGAACCACTCGATGTTGCACTTTGTAATACACCGAGAACATTCGAAGGGATATAGGTTCTATAATCCCGATGGGCCTTGAGATTGTGGAATCCGCAGACGGTAAGTTTTTTGGATTTTGATGTGAAGTGAGAAGAAGTAGGCTGACTCACGGACTATTGAGGATGATAGTACGATTGGGTAATGTGGTATCTTTATCTCCTCCATACAGGATAATTGTGGGAAACTCCCACACATCATAGTGAACTGTTGAGACTGGGATCCTGTTAGGAGCCGGCTCACAATGAAGTTCATGAGGCTCTGGGTGCGGGATGTTGGCTATTACTACTCGATGGGGAGATCCACTAGGGAGGAACGATCATTTCTACCATAGGACTATTTAGTCTATATGGGAGAGCAAGACTACGATATGAGTTACATGGCGATCCCGATAACTTATGAGGAAAAATTTGTTTCGCCTTGTCCTCGATCGAAGCGCTGGTTGGATAAATGAGAGATGAAATTCGATCTGAGCAATGGGTTGGGAACTTATTGAATTACGAAGGAATTCGTAGACCCATTGGCGCAAATGGTGTATAAGACTAAAGGGACTACAAGGAAGATTGAGAAGTTTAAAGCAGGCCCGGTAGCCAAGGTTTCTGGGAGAAGGAGTAGACTATGAAGCGACCTTTTTCTCCGGTCTCTTCTAAACATTCTTTGAGTGATCATGGCATTAGTTGCTCGATATGGAGTTACGAGATGGATGTTAAGCGCCTTTCTCAATGGAGACCTTAATGAAAAGTCTATATGATGTGCAACGAAGGTTTGTGGCAAATGATTCGAGGGTAAACTTGTATGTAGGCGAAAAAAGTCTATTTATGGTCTCAGCCGGCCTTCTAGACAATGGTACTTAAAGTTTCACGTGTTGTTGCTTCATATGGTTTTGTTGAGCAAGTAGATCAATGTATATCTTCTGTGAGTCAGATTGGGAGGAAATTCATTTTCCTAATACTCTATGTGGATGATATCCTGCTTCGCAATGATGACCTTGGTTTACTTTGCATGGGAGCAGCGGAGGATGTTGTCTGAACTTTGATGAAGGACCTTGGTGAGGCGTCTTTTGTCTTTGGGCATTGAGATTCTGGGTCGTTCTTGAGACCTATTAGGTTTTATCTCGGAGGGTATATGTTGATCGTATTTTGAAGATTCAACGTACGCAATCTGGCAGAATTGCTCCTGTGCATGAGGTGATAAGTTGAGTGCATGTGATGTCCTCATTCGAGATATTGAAAGCCAATGAAGAATGTACCTTATGCTAGTGCACTTGGGGAATTGTATGTATGCTCAAGTATGCACTAGGCCGGATATTGCCGCTGCAACGGGACCACAGGCGGATATCGGTCAAATCCGAGGACCGCGATCATTGGGTTGCGCGAGGTTATGAGGTACCAAAAGAGGATAGTATATGTTGATTTACAAACATGTTCGGGACCTCTGACTAGTTGGGTATTGAGATTCGGACTTCTTTATTTGTGGGATAGAAAAGAAGTCAACAACGAGTTACATCTTTAGGATTAGCGGGAGGTGCGTATCATGGAAAAGTGGCAATCAGTGCATCTATGCGACGGAGTTTGTATGCTTTTAGCGGCAACTATAGAACAGTGGCTCGAGAGCCTCATTAAGGGTTAGCAGTGTTTGATTTTGTGGATAGACCCATACGGTTGTAGTGTGGCGATAGCTGCAACGGTGTTGTTTATTAACAACAACGAGCTCGAGGGTCTAAGCACATGGAGAGTCAGTACTTGACTATAAGGAAAAAGTTCAAGCGGGGTGACGTTGCGGTGGGCACATATCCTTGGATGATATGATTGAGATCCGGCTAACTAAGGCCTTCGCCACTTGTGTGGTGACCAGACATATGGGTAACATGGGCTTAGAGATATCATGGGATCCCATGTATTGCTCTTATGAAGTTGAATACGATTTTATTACATTTTGTAATAATTGAATTTGTATCAACTCTTTTGCATTGATAAAATTTGTGAATGTGGTTTATCGAGTTAATTACATATAATTGTTGAAAAACCTTCGAGGCATTGTGTAAACCTTGAGTACGAGGCTATGGGGCATTCTTGGCATTAGCATGCGGCATGTTTATTCGCATAAAGTAAAGTTTTCTCGAGGTAACACATACTCTGAGTGCGTTGGAACCATGGTGATATTACGGTGACACACTAGGTTTTGTGACGCGGGAGAGAGATTTGGACTAACAAAATGGATAACACATGAAGTATCACTCATTATGAGGTATTGTCATTTAAACACACTTACCATATTGAATCCATAAATTAAAGTTGAAAGCACTTGCTGACCATGGAAGGGCTTCAACGTGAGTACATGCAAGTGCATGATTCGGTGTTCGAGACTTTATGGGATCGGATTGACTATTAAGAATAATCTACAGATCAATATAAAGATGCTTTGGGTTTTGTTTTTTGGTAATATATCAAGCGAGTGGGAGAATGTAAGTTTTTCATTATGTGGGCTTTATTAATTGAACTTAATTGATAATTGGTCTAATTAAGAGTGAGATTAACAAGGATTCTTAATAAATCATGTGGGCTGGCAGGTGTGTGGGCTGATGCAGGCCCGGCGTAGGTGGGCGGAGTGGTCGGAACTCGATAATAGATAGAAGGCTCGAGTCCACTCCCGAGCCACTGGGATACGTATAATTCATTCTCACATAGGTTGAGGAGAATTATTTTCTCTAACCGGAGTGAGAGAGACGATGCAAATTCAAGAGTGTCGTCGAGGGGCCATTTGGGGAGAAGATGCTGAATCGTCGGATCGTTTCTTCTGGGGTTTTATTGATTAAGCATCAAGCGGTGTGGATTCCCAGTCGGGTATATGATTTAGTTTTTCTCCATTATTATTATGCTTTGCTGTTGCTGTGGTAATATGAGGTTAATTTAAGAAGTATCCTACATTCATTCCTCCGCTAATTCTTGCAATTGGATACATAAAGCCAAAAACAAGCCACTTTAATTAACATAAATTATCTTCTTCCAATCCCACGGAACTTTTCCACTTTCTATATCATATCTTTTTTTGTAGTGAACGACATTCGAGGTCTCTTTCCAACATTTTTACAACTCGAATGAGATGGATGGATGATTTTGTTCGATACCATCTGGATCATTCAATATTTTTCAACGAATTTTTGTCATTAACCATAATTATTCAAGTCATGAGAATCAATTATCAAGAATGTCTACCCTCTTCCTCGATCTGCATCTGCTTTCTTTCAAGTTTTCTCTGATCCAGTATTCACTTCACTTGCAAACCAACAGACATGGCCGGAGCTGTAGCAGGAGGAGGAGGAGGAGCTCTTCTCTCGGCTTCTCTCAAAGGTCTACTCGATTGGATGGATTCTCGGGAGGTCCATCTGAATTCTGAGCCACAAGCATTGCAGGAGAAGGATTCATTCTACTATCCTAGAAATTAAACACAGCAAGCAGCATGGCATGGTTTTCCACATTCACACGCAAAAACAAAGGACATGTTTCAATGAACATGATCCAATGAACCAGAAGATGCATATGCTAGACCACCCCAATTAAAGAATTGATTTCTTGACTTGACTTAGATGAGCCAAGACCCTTTCCAGAAGATCATCCCAGAAAGTTTAAAACAAAAAAAAAAAAGTGTGCTACAGGAGATGTGCCTCCTCCTACAGAAGCTGCATCTTATATGTGAACAATGAACATGAACAGCAATGTGATAGAAACAAGCTAGAGGGGAGGGAGAGAAAGAAATGAGGTACCAGTACTATTTCAACCACAGCCATCTCCTGCTTTCCTTGAGATTGGATGAAGACGAGGAAATCACTTGCAAGGCTTGTGGCAGACTCATAGCTGACCAGACCTTTTATGGCTGCAGTGCTTGTTTGCCCCACCTCCATGGCGGTGTTTCAGCACCTCGCTGGATCGGCACCATCTCACCTTCCCACACACTCACCTTGCTTCAAATCTAACATACGCATCCCTGGATCATAATTCTCTCGCAATTTCTTGGTGCATTCAATTCTTACTTACCTTTTCAGAATTTTCAGTGATCCCATTCAACTCTTTTATTTGAGTGATTCTTTAAAGCTAGAGAGTGATTATTGTGCTTAAGAGTTTAAACTTCAAGTGTGCATGACTTGAAGAGATTGTGAAGAGCCCATTGGACCCAAAATCCAAGTGTTGCAGAACAAGTTAGGTTTTGAACTCCA
Organism: Tetrastigma voinierianum; assembly: GCA_016808115.1. Lineage (NCBI taxonomy): Eukaryota > Viridiplantae > Streptophyta > Magnoliopsida > Vitales > Vitaceae > Tetrastigma > Tetrastigma voinierianum. Next base: position 178,019 of record JAEQBH010002191.1, read on the forward strand.
AGTTTGAATGGAACCCTCACCGAGATTGAAGGACGAGAAGTGGACATAGGCAAGGGTGTACCGAACCACTATAAATCCGAGTTTGCACTTTCTACCCTAATCTCTTTATTTATTGTTCTTGAGTTAAGTTGAAGATTTCTTATTGTTTTGCAAAAGTTTTTGAGAAAACCAATCCACCTCCCTCTTGGTTAGGTTGCCCGACTCATATGCAACTTTTCACTTCCGAGCATGCTCTTTCCTCGGCGAGCCTTAGGTGTAAACAGGAAGTAAATTTTCATTTTAAGAAAAAATGGAAGCAGTAGAGTGCGAGTAACAATACAGGTTAAAACCTAAAATTTTACTCCGTTGGATGAAGCAGACCTCACGTTCTTGAATTATCTTGCGAGGGTAGTCGCTAAAGATGAGATTTAGTGGATTCAAGACAATGTCGAATTTCACGTTTTTTGGGAGTGTGGTGCACATTGAAACCAAAACGAGATTTTGAAAATCTTGAGGATTAGGTAATAATTTAAGAAATATCATATAAGATAATTTGAACTTGAGCAGGGACCGAAATAAATTGTTTGGACAAAAAAGCGGGACCGGAACAAAGGAGGACTTATGGCTGCGGCGTGACCTTGTGTTGGAAATATAAAGGGGCGAGATATTTTGCACAAATATGCCCCGCTCCTCATTGGAGAAAACGTTAGAGAGGGAAAGGCGGGTTTCTTTTGATGATTCACGGGGTTTCGTCGGTTGGAATTCGTCGGATTCGGCCAAAGTTCATTGCCTCGGCCAGCATGAGGAGTCTGAATTAGAAAGGAGGGATTTCATTGAAGATCCAAAAGAGGAGATTTGGGGGAAATCAAAGTTTTCAGGTTTAGGAGGTGCTCTCGAGACCTCCTACTATTCTACTACATTTCAAGAGGTAGGGATCCTTCTTACTTTGGTTTATTCCTACATTTAGGCTGAATTGGGATTGTTTTGAAGTTAATTTTGGGCTCAGTTTGGGACAGTTTTTGTGTCATGTTTATGGCATGTTTTGTGGCCTCAATCAGGAGGCATTGTGGCCGGTGAAAAGGGATGTTCTCAAGACAGTTCCGAGTCAAAATAGCGTGTATTGGATAAGCCACGGGCTCTCTGGCACACTATTGCGTACAGTTTGGCGCAATCGCATGGAGCCTACACTTATTGTGCGTGGTTAGACTCAAATTTCAGCTCTCCAGGGTGCGCTATTGCGTGCTACTACCTGCTATGTCTCGACTTTAGACGACCATATACCGTTCGAACTCCGATTCACACGTTCTTGGACTCTATGGAAATCTCTTTGACTCTAAAATCTGACCATGTGCTAGTGAATGACATTTATTGCTCACATTTTTGCTGAAAATTTTATTTGTTGCACCAAGTGTACTAATTGCTTAGTTGTGTTGATGTGATGAAATGTTGATATGCGTGTTCTAATATATTGATATTGATGTATGTTTATTTGGAAATCATATGCATATGATATAATTATCCATGATACATGATGAATTGTATGACTTAAGTTGTCCATATAGCATTCATTACATATGTGGCATGACATTGACATGCAATGGTGCATCACATTGCATATGAACAGGAAACATCGTATTTCATGAGTGTGAGTGCATGGTTAAAATCAATTACCACATTGGGTGATTGAGAAGTGGGCTCGGTATCGTTGAACGAAGTTCAACAGAGTCGTATGGTTGCATGACATGGAAAAACATTGTGTCGGGTAATAGCAAGAAGGGCTAAACAATCCCTCGGGTGAAAGACCTTGACTGGTTCATACACTCTGATGGTGAAAGTTCAAAAAGTGTAGGAAAGCATTGCGGTGGGACCTCAAAAATTCGTTGCCCATAAAAGACACATGGTTTTGCATACTTAATGGTCATTCGAGATGTGACATCTAGAAAGTTTTTGTTTATAAACAAAATGAAATTTTGTTTGAAAGTGATCATTGGATGCAATTCATCAATGACGAATTTATCACACATTGACATTGCATTGTGTGGTGAGAGTTGGAAATGACTCGGGGCATGTGCATGAGTGAGTCTCATCTCATTTTATGGCATGACATGTAAGTCCAAGTTAGAATTAGCATATTCTTATAAGAATTGTGATGTGAATGTGAGGTGAACATTGTATGTGCACTTAGGTGGGGAGTAAGCATACGTAGATTGTCTCTATTGGGTGGCTCACCTATCTGAAAAACATTTCGGGTATGGGATAGCGGCCGGTGGGCGTTTGGCATCAACGCCTCATTCAGATCAGATTGATTGGCGAGATCAGAGACCTGAATGCAGGCGCGAGACTATATACTTGGACTCATTGACCTGTTCTTTCTGGTGAACTTGTGCACGGTTATAAACAATTATATATGAAAAATCATTTTCATATATAAGAACTACCAGGAGGAGTGGTGTCCCTGTTTATCTATATACATATCGAGTCCATTTACTTATACATGTACATTTTTTTCTATTACAAAACATCGAGAGATCGCGGAAGCTTGATCGCGGTGAGCACCTATCTACATTTGGCACGCTCTATTGATGTGGGATGTCTTTGTCACTATCCTTGTCTTACGCCTGTACCTACGGATTGAACACCGGAGTACTAGCTTTGCGCTTAGGTGGGAACAAGCATGGACAACATAATGGTGACGAAATCTCGAAGCTTATACATATGCATTTCATATATCTATACAATTTCATATAACTTTTTATTCTTTATCATCTTTACATTCCTATTTCATGTCACATGTTCTCTGTCTTTGACATAACTCCTATCTATACTTTTACTGTATTCCTGTGCTTTGTCATCTTTTACTTATCTCTATCGTTCTTAGCACTTATGCATTTCTATCATGTGTTCATAGCATGTTCCATCTATTCATTAGGTATGTCTATTATCTTATATTCGCCATCACATAACCTATCTTTGTGCATGTCATATTCTTATACATATATTAATTTCATGCTTATATACTATATCATTTAATATGTTCTATTTTCATGGACTGTTGTCATATACTGTTGTCATGTACTGTCATCATGTACTGTTTTCAATTACTATGTTCATGTACTGCGTTATGTCTTTGTGTTCATGTACACATTTCATATACTGTTTTCCTGTTTTACTTTTCATATTACTTTCTCTTTCATATTAGCTTTTCGGATCATTTTACATTCTTATACATTTTCATATATCATGTTGGATCGTATAATCTACGTATTCACGAACTTGTCATCACATAGCGATCTTATGCTTCTCGGATATAACATAGTATCATCTCATATTACCAGAACTTATCATCACATAAACGAGTGTTATGCTTCTCATATCATATCATATCTTTTCACATGTCATATTCAAATCATTTGTTTATGTTTCATGTACGCAAACCTTAGAAGTGGATAAAAGGAAACTATAAGGACGAGCCCATTTGTGCTCCTTTGTATTGAACAGGTGGTCTATAAAGGGCGAAGACCTTGTACTCCTTTGTGCAGCTTGGAGTGTGATACATAAGGGCGTTGCCCCGATTATCATTGTGCGAACCAAATGACCATCTATAAGGGCGAGAAGAAATTTGTTGTGGTGACCACTCGGGACCCACTTGTGATCAAATGGGTCTATCTCATCGACCTGGCAAGACGCGTGCTCGAACTGCATCTTTGCGGAGCTTGTTTTCCTAATAGGTATGCTCATCTATCCCTACTACCCGGGTTGTAGCGAGACGATCCATGTGTGTATTTATGTTCGATTACATATCTCATATTCTAGAATCATTATTGTCATTCGGTAATCATATGTGAGAGATAAATACAATTATTTATTCTTAACTTTGCATTTTTCATATCTTACATATAACTGATCATATACTTATGTCATATTCTATACTTGTCATATACCGCTGATTATATATGTTCCATACATATAATTTACGAGCATGTCTTGATATATACTATCATTACTTTAATACGTATTCGTTCTCATATTTGTAGCTTCATATTTACGGTTCTCATATTTTCTATAATACATATCTTCCATATTTTTATCATGCATGTTTGTTTACTCATTCTTATATTCATCTATGCACATCATTCGTGTACGTAACCTCATTCATATAACATCATATATCTTGTTATATATCTTCATGTACTTTATTATACTATCATATCTTATGACATATACCGCCATTTCTATACTTGTACGTTTTACTTGTGCTTTATCGGTATTCCTATCTCCCATAAGTGTAGAACCTAGACTTCTTCTTCTGCCACCATAGGTACCCTTCATGTCAAACTATTTACCTTTTATCATTTCTTATTCGAATACACACGTATAAAACATTCGGCTTGCTTGGGCGGAATAAAGAATGACGGGACTTCGGTCTGATATATACGAAGTCTGATGCGATGCGAGCGAAGGCGGTACCTTACGTAATGAGTGTCGAACACTAGCGAGGAGTCTTTGGCTCTTGGTCATGTATATGTGCAACGCGATCTGTAGTACTGCTCACGTGATAGAGAAGCAGGCGTAGCACTAGCGAAGTCTTTGGCTTAGCGATCATATATGTCTTGTCATTCAATATCGATCTTAAGCACTCATACAATTATACGTGTTCTCTGACTTATCATTTTCATTACTTTTTCTTCTATATTCCTTTTCATATCAAAACTACTTATATTCTTTATTTCTTGTTCATATCTATCTTATATTATGCATGATATACTATGATTTATCATATCTGCTTCTTGCTTTTCCTTATTTATGGACTAATATAGGTTCCATACTATCATATATATGGCTGTATTCATGACTCAATGGGCTTTCATTGGGTCAAAGGCATTCTCCTGTCAGGTCGGACGAAGAAGTTATGACCTTCCGAAGTTGGAGGTAATATGTAGTCAAATCCTGAACTGGACGAGCTGACCTAACCTCGGTGAGCTCGGTCTAACACCTCGGTCTGACATCTAATGTCCTCCTCAGGAATATCAATTGATTCTTGACTCAATGGGCTTTCCATAGAGTCTAAGAACACCCAAATCGGAGTTCGGACGAAGAAGTTATGACCTTCCGAAGTTGGAGGTCATACGTAGTCAAATCCTGAATTGGACGAGCTGACCTGACCTCGGTGAGCTCGGTCTAACACCTCGGTCTGACACCTAATATTCTCCTCAATCATATCAATGGATTCTTGACTCAATGGGCTTTCCATAGAGTCCAAGAACACCCAAATCGGAGTTCGGACGAAGGAGTTATGACCTTCCGAAGTTGGAGGTCATACGTAGTTAAATCCTGAATTGGATGAGCTGACCTGACCTCGGTGAGCTCGGTCTAACACCTCGATCTGACATCTAATATCCTCCTTAGGAATATCAATGTATTCTTGACTCAATGGTCTTTCCATAGAGTCCAAGAACACCCAAATCGGAGTTCGGACGAAGGAGATATGACCCGAAGACGGAGGTCGCAAAGTGATCAAATGCTGGCAGTGTTTGGTGGGGACGGCGGAAGCTCGGGGCTGGCCCGAGGCTCTTGATGACAGGCCCGAAGCTCTCTGGGACGAGCTGAGCTCTGAGGACAGCTGTGACGCACCTCACAGGATGAGGTCTGCTGACCTATGCTGCATGAGGTCTGGCGACCTCTGTATGGTCTGTGACCTGCGCATGAGGTCTGGCCGACCTCTCTGCTGGACCGGCCTCATGGTGGCCTCTCGCGTTGATTGTTCAGAGTAAAAAGACCATAACTTGGTCTACATGGGTTTGGTGAGAGAGATTCAAAGCAACATCAAGTTCAGCGATGTGGCTACAATTTCCCGAAGGACTTACTGCCAAATTCCCGCTATTTCCTGACCCAAAAAACCCGTTCTAAGGTCTGGCTAGTTGGCCGGCTGGACAGAGGCCGGCAGGCCGGATCTAGGCGAGCTGACACCGGTGGGGTCGTAACTTGGTCTACATAGGTCCAAATTGAGAAATTCAAAAGCCTAACATCAAGTTCATTGATGTGGCTACAATTTACTTGAAGGACTTACTACCAAATTCTCTTTATTTGTGACCCAAAAACCCGTTCTAAGGTCAAGTTTTTGTATTGTGATCAAAAATGGGAATTGCAGGTTCAACTTACCAGCTAGACCCTTCCCAAACACACCTATAGGAGTCTTAGAACTCTTCTCAACTCAACCCTACACGAAATGAGTTTAGGAGTTGCCAAACCCAAACCATACACAAGATAGAGGGTTCTAAACCATGTATCTAAACTTTCTAGACCAAAACTAGACTTCCATACTCCCATAGTTTCCATACAAAACTATACTCAAATTTAGTAGTTCCATACTTTTCTATACCAAATCATAGTTCCATACTACCCAAGACATGTATCCATACACCCATAGTTTTCATATAAATATTCCTAGTTCCTTACACTCATACTCAAATTCCATACTCAAATTTAGTAGTTCCATACTAAAACATATTTCCATACTTTTCTATACAAAATCATAGTTCCATACATGTGATCTTCTCTTTTCTTTTCCTTCTTTCTTCTTTTCTTTTCTCTTCTTCTTCTTCTTCTTCTTCTTCCTTTCTCTTCTCTTCTCTCTTATCCATTTTTGCTCTCTCTTTCTCCTAAGACCAAAATGAGATATTTATTTTGGTCTTATCCTTATTAAATCTTATCCCTTTTTATTTCACTTTTCAGGAAACCTCCTCCCTCTTTATTCAAGCGCTTAATATAACCTTAATTTTCTTCCTTATTTCCATTATAATATCTTTCTTTTATTACTCTTTGGCCCTCGACTCTAAATTACTCATAATTTAACTTATGCATATTCCTCCACAGGCATATGAACTTATTAAGTGGGACCACTTAGGTCATGAATTATTTATTTATTAATTTACCCTTAGTATTGTATTAATTCAAGTTCTTTCTTATTTGCATTTCCGGGGACACATTCCATTTAGCTTTTAATATACCCTAAACAAGTCCGAAACTGTTAGGGTATATTTTGGGGTGTTACACGGTTCTCATCCGGAGCCGCGAGAGTGAAGAAAGCCGACATGTGACTTTGATGATTCTTTTTGTAAAATATGTTGAGCAAACGAGCTTAACATGTATTTTTTGTATAAAAGAATTATAATTAAAAACATGTGAACAGTTTTTAATGTATATATATCCTTGCATGTTTTGTAAGAATATGGATAAATGTGTCCCGGTAATTAAGACACAATGGTGTGATATCGAGCTATACAATATACACAGGTTTTCGTGGGTTGATGGTTGATCAACGGACCCCCGGATTTTGGGGCGTCATAACTTGGTATTAGAGCTTAAGTTTATGATTACTATGTCGATGCTAGCACCACATGGCTTTGGCATGGCTTTAGGTGTCGCGATTACCTAGGGCTTGATGGGCATGATCTGAACCATTGCATTCATTATTGTTTAGGTTTACATTGCTTTAATATGCTACATGATTGTGTGTTATGACTTGTGTGAGAGGGCATTTCAGGAATTGAAAAGGAGGCTTACTTCAGCTCCTATTATGATAGTTTCGGAATAGGGATAGAGGTACATAGTGTATTGTGATGCCTCTAAGGACGGACTTGGATGTATTTTGATGCAGTCCGGGATGGTAAAGGTAACTACGGTTTTGTGAGTTAAAACCACAGGCGAGAATTACCCCAGGCGCGACATGGAGTTAGAGCCCATTGTCTTTGCCTTGAAGGCTTGCCTTACTATCTATATGGTGAAACGATTTGAGGTGTTTTCGGACCGCGGGAGTTTAGGAAGTACATTTATTGCCCTTGGACATAATATGAGTATGATTGGATGGAGTGCAGGTATGACTTCACTTTTGCATTACCATCACAGTGCAAGGCAAATGTAATTGGCGATACTCGGCCAGAGAGTCACACGAGTGTTGGCTAGTGTGGCTTCACAGGAATGGCGGTCTTTCCAGCGCCAGAGACCAGTTCGAGGCTACGCCCTCTGAGGGCTTAGGCTCGGGAGGTACTTTAGGGGAGTTTAGTGGCTAAATCTGCGAGTAGAGTGATTGAGTCCTAGGGACAGGACACATAGATATTGTTCAACAGGGACCGGGTATGGTCGGATACAGGTGACGAAGGTTGGGCCATTCACACGGATGGTAGTCTTTGGTATAAGGGAAGGGTTACGGTTCTACCCGTGGCGAGATCCCGGGGAGGCCAGTCCTGGGGAGTTCGATTTTACGCCTCGTTTCTTTGTGCATCTACCGTGGCATGAAGATGTACCGCGAGTTTCTTGCTGTATTATTGGAGTGGGATTAAGAAACACGTTGGGAACTTTGTTCGTCGATGTCTCACGTGTCAACAGATAAAGGCTGAGCACCAGAGGCCAACGGGATTACTCCAGCCTTTGGAGGTAGCTGAGTGGAAGTGGGAACATGTCACGATGGATTTTGTGACTTACTTGCCATGAACATTGTCATGCCCTTACCCCCACCTAGGCGAAGAAAAGGGGAGCGGCAAGGGATTGGGACTCCTTTACCTGATTTTTTGAGATTGGTGGGCCCCTTTCGTAATATGAATCCAAACTTGTACATATTGACATAACTTAAGAATCCGTGAATTCTTCGAAGATATAACTTGTATCTTGCCACGTAGTGGTGTTTAAATGTTCTTATACATATATTATGAGTCCTATTTGCTTGTACTTACACAAGTTGTACTATCTCCAAAATATTACATTTACATTACAAAGCGAGAATCGAAATTTCTACGTATGATGGACTCCCCATTGTTTGTGTTTATTACACGCGAATGCGGAATGCCTTGGATAATAAATGCTTCGATTACATACACATATGAAACACTCGTGCTAAGCTTATAGCTTAGTGGGATAACAAATAACAGATACGACCACTTGAAGTGGTCCACAATTATAGGATACATATAACATAATGCATATGTCAGAGTTTACGTATAACCTAATTCTTATCATGAGTTTTTCCTTATCTCAGTAGGCATTCATAAACAGAGAAATCTTGTGCAGAGGGTACTGTGGGGTACAATACGAGCAGCGAGGCAATTACTTATGTTTTCTTATTGTTCATTATTCATATTCTTATTATATAAAGGATTACGCACATGCACTTGGAGCCGATGTGATGAATGAGGAAGGCGTAACCTGATAGGTACTTTCGAAGGTGCGGTGCGATGCGAGCAGAGCGTGCACAGCCACGTGGCCGTCTGATATCACAATGCAAGAGTTAGTCCTGCTTGATCAGGGCGATGCCTATTCATTCCACATCCGGTCTTCGACGAGCGCTCTGATTATATGTATTCCAGAAACTTGTTATTTTGTTCTTATTCACATTAGCAAATAAGGGTAGAAACAAAGTGCACTTTAATGACGAGGTTCGCCGTGGGGTTCCAGGCAATTTATACAACTGTGTATGTCTTGCGACCATTTCATTCGGAATTAACGGAAGGAAACGAGAACATAAACGGGGGTTACGGGGTAGGTACTCGGACCTTAAACAACTTTGATATCGATTTTGACATCCTGCGGACCTTAAACCACTTTGAATGCCGTTATTGTTTGCGATTTATGCGAATGGCGAGGTGCCTCTTTTACGAAATTTTCAGCAAAACCCAAAACCAACCACAAAAGCGAACTAAAACCAACAAAATTCACTTTTATACGAGAGATAGGGTTCTTCTAACGAACATAGGCAAGAGAGTTAGGAGGTTTCTAACCAACAATTACATACTTTCCATACACAAACCTAAACAAGTTTCCATACAAGTAATCCATACCTTGATCTTCTTAAAACCTTCAAAACTAGCTTTCTTTTCTTTTTTTTTTTTTTTTTTTTTTTTTCCTGTCTTTTGCTTGGGCAGAGGCCGACTCACCTGGGAAGCGAGTGAGCGATGCCATATTGGCCGTAACCTGGCTCTGGGAAACAAATATCAAAATGAGAGCATTGTCTTATTCGGGGTGGATTTGGTCATATCCCCTCATTTGGCTTAATTTTTTGGCCCTTTCATTTTAGATCATTCTTCTTCATTTATTTTAAACTAAATTATCAAAATGATTGTATCAATATTTTGCGTGGTGTTTGCCCTGGATTCTTGGTTGTTTTATTTTGTATGTATCTTTGCACCGCGGTTCATTCCGACTTTGTCTTTTAGCTCTTGGCGCCATTAAAATATAGTTTTCTTTATGTATCTTGCCGCTCGAATATGATGACGGATATTCAGCGTGGCGAAACGTAGTGCGTTGTGATCTGCCGTCGTTCTTTTCCGACGTTCGCGAATCCGGTTGATATCGTGCGGGAGATTCTGCTGTCGCGGGAAGTTAATCGCCCCGAGCCGATATAGGATGATCGTTCGTTCCTATGTGACGGATAAATCGATGAGTATCTGGGATGTTAAGATTCCTCCGATGTAGTATAATCCAAAAGATGATGGGCATCATAGCCAGTTGCCCAGTGATCAGAAACATAAAACCAGTGTAAAAGTGATGATCTCAAGTTGGGGGATCTGTGACGTTGAGTGGGCTCTCCCGAAGAGTGGTGTCTGAGAGTCTTCTCCTTGGCTCGGGCAGCGATGAACGCGGCGACCTCCCAGAAGTTTGGGGTGGAGATCATGTCTTCTTGAAGGTGATGCCTAAGAAAGGTGGTCAGTTAATGGGCTTATCGTGAGGTATATTAGGCCTTTCAAGGTACTCGAGAGGGTGGGTACGGTTGCTTACCGGTTGGTGTTATCGCTAAACTTATCTAGTGTTCATGCGGTATTCCATGTCTCCATGCTCTGGAAGTACACTCAGATCCGACTCATGTAGTGGATTTGGGCGAGCTTGTTGTTGATGCGGATAAAACCTTTGAGGAGGGACCAGTGCGTATCATTGATAGATGGGATCAGGTTTGCGAGAGCCAAGGCTGGCAAAGGCTAGTGATATGTGTTGTGGTAGCAACGGGAGTAGAGGCAACATGGGAGCGAAGACACCATCGTGCTAATTATCCTTTCTTATTTGAGGAGGAATGTATGTTTTTAGTCATTGATATTAAATGGCCCATTGCATATGCGATGTAATTTTATATGCTATATTATTGTGAATTCCGGATGAAATTCTTTTAAGGAAAAATGTGCAGGGGTAAATTTTAATTTTTACGAGAAAAATGGCTAAGCGTAAATTGCCACAGCAGTCTGAGTTAGAAAACACGGGAAATTTTATAAATCTCGGATGATGAAACCGGACCTCTACTTAGTTGGTTGTCATGAAACCTAGTTATCGAGGCAATTTCGTCGGTCTGATGGCCGAATTTTTAACTTTTGAGTGACAGTGCGCATTTGAAATCGAAATGAGATTTTTGATAAAATCTTGAAAGTTTGAGAGGTAATGCTTTAAAAGAAAGCTCATATAAGATGAGATTTGAACTTGAGCAGGAGGCGAAATAAATTGTTCGGGACAACATGAGACCGGAGCAGAGGGGACCGCATGGCTCAACGTGAGCCATGTGTTGGAAGTATAAAAAGGGATGAGATATTTTGTGCAAAATATCTCCCATTTGTGTTAGAACCTTGAAGCGTTAGAGAGAAGAGAGAGGGAGAAGAAGCCCGGAGTTTTTTTCGATTCATAAGGTTTCATTGGGGCGGGCCAAAGTTAAATCGATGCCGATGAGGGCTACTCGTGAGTGCCGTAGGTGATTTCACTGAAGATCCAAACGAGGAGATTTAGGGGAAATCAAAGTTTTCAGGTTTAGGAGGTGTTCTCGAGACCTCCTACCATTCTACTACGCTTCAAATGGTAGGGATCCTTCCTACTTTGGTTTATTCCTACATTTAGGCTAAATTGGGATTGTTTGGAAGTTAATTTTAGGCTCAGTTTAGGATAGTTTTTTAGCCATGTTTTGTGGCCTCAATCGGGAGGGTATTGTGGCCGGTGAAAAGGGTTGTTCTTGGGACGGTTCCGGGTTAAATTAGAGTGTACTGGAGAAGCCACGGGCTCTGCGTCATCTTGTGCGTGCGGTTTGGGCGCAGTGCGTGGAGCTAGAGCTATTGTGTGGTGGACCCCGAGAGTGAGCTCTCGAGCATTAAACGTAGGATTTGGCGCTGTGCGTAGGATTGGCCTTGATTACTGTATACACACTTTAAGCCTCAAACTTTGGACGACCATATCTTTCTCTTCCGAACTCCGATTCGCACGTTCTTAGATTCTATGGAAAGCACTTTGAGTCTAGAATCTGACCATATGCCAATTAATGGAATTTGGTGATCACATCTATGCTGAAAGTTTTATTTTTTACACTAAGTGTACTAATTGCTTAGTTGTGTTGATGTGATGAAATGTTGATATGTGTGTTCTAATATATTGACATTGATGTATGTTTATTTGGAAATTTTATGCATATTGATATAATTATCCATGATACATGATGTATGACTTAAATTATCCATATGACATTCATTATATATGTGGCATGACATTGACATACAATGGTGCATTACATTGCATATGCACAGGAAACATCACATTTCTTGGGTGTGAGTGCATGGTTGAAATCAATTACCACATTGAGTGATTGAGAAGTGGGCTCGGCACCGTTTAACGAAGTTCAAAAGAGTCGCATGATTGCATGACATGGAAAATCATTGTGTTGAGTAATAGCAAGAAGGGCTAGACAATCATTTGGGTAAAAGACCCGAACTGGTTCATACACTCCGATGATGAAAATCCAAAAAGTGTAGGAAGACGTGCAAAGCCTGCGGTGGGACCCAAAAAATTTGCTGCCCACAAAAGACACATGGTTTTGTATACTGAATGGTTATTCGAGATGTGACATCCAGAAAGTTTTGGTTTATAAACAAAATGAAATTTTGTTTGAAAGTGATCATTGGATGCAATTTATCAATGACGGATTTATCACACATTGGCATTGCATTGTGTGGTGGGAATCGAAAATGACTCGAGGAAGGGTGCATGAGTGAGTCTCATCTCATTACATTGCATGACATGTAGGATTACAGTTAGAATTGTGAGTGCGTAGGAATTGTGATGTGAATGCCGGGGTGGGAATATTTGTGCCACTTGGGTGATGAGTAACGCTGTATAGTTATTCTCTACTAGGCATAGCTCACCTATATGGGAAAAACATTTTAAGTGCGGGACAGCGGCCCGGTGGGCGGGTTACTCATCCAGGACCGTGAGAGTGAAAGTGACGTGTGACTTTGATGATTCTTTTTTGCCATCACATTGACAACGAGCTTGACATATATTTTTTGTATAAAAGAATTGTAATTAAAAGCATGTGAACCATTTTTAATGTATATATATCCTTGCATGTTTTGTAAGAATATGGATAAATGTGTCCCGATAATTGGGACACAACGGTATGATATCACGATATATGATATACATAACTTTCTGCAGGTTGACGGTTGATCAACGGACCGCGGATTTTGAAATATATTAGGCATCGACCTAGCTTTTTGTGCGGCAAGGCCTTGAGTCTTGGTGTGTGAGAAAGGTTTCTATGGAGGATTGGAGATGGCACCAATATGGGTGTTTGAATTACCGAACCATAGATTTGTGAAACTGGGCAATTTCCGCCCGTCATCCCCAGCCCTCCATTATTTGATTCCTTGAAGGTTTCTGATTTTTGGATGCCAAGAAATAAGGAATGGGATGTTGAACTCCTGGAATAATTATTTTCCGAGCATGATGCTAGCGTAATTACTGGGATTCCGTTGTGTCGCGATTGATTGTCGAATGCTTTAATATGGGGTTGTGAATCAAAAGGCAACTACCTTGTGAAATTAAGGTATAGGATTGTCTGGACTTTGTTGCGGGAACCATCACATCACACTGTTGTTGCTGCTTGGAAAAATATTTGGACTCTCTCTTCTGCCAAAAATTCTTTAGTTCCTTTGGAGATGTTGTGTTGACTGTCTTCCTTTGCACTCCCGCCTGCTAACAAGAGGGTTACCTTTGATGATGGTTATATCTTTTGTGATCATGAGATAGAGAATGGGGTGCACTTATTTTTACAATGTTCGTTTGACATGTTGGGTTTACATGGGTCTCACACCACAGGTCACTGATAATGCTAGTTTCTTTACTCGGCTCCTATCGTTGATGGGTAATGCTCCATCGTCTGACCAAGAACGCATGGGGACTGTATTGTAGGGCATATGGAATGAGATGAGTAACAGGGTTTGGCGTCAGAAGCAATTCAACCCTCCTAATCGAGTCCGCTTGAGCATGCAATTTTTGGAGGAATGGAGGGCGCATAATGGTCGTAGTCCACCAATGCCTGCACAAGGCTCTCTTGTTGCTTCAAGACATTTCAAGTTGCGACAAGTTCGCTGTCAACCACCCCCACATAGGAGGTGGAAATGCAGAATTAGATCAATCCTGGAGAATCTTTGGGGTAGGGATGATTTTAAGGGATTCTCGGGGCATTTCTACAGGCAGCTTCATTAGGAGTTTTCAAGGACTGTGTTGGCCTAAGGAAGCAGAGGCTATTGCGCTTAGGGAGGCTTTCTCTTGACTTGATCAATTGCAGGTTCCACAAGCTATTATAGAAATAGATGCCAAGTTGGTTTTCGATGGTCTTCACTGCTCATCACATTATAGATCGGAGTTTGGTTCTCTGTTTCAGGAGAGTCGCCAGCTACTCTTTTCATCCATTTTTAGTGTTCGCCTAAACACGGACCGCGTATACGACCCACCCGGAGATCGACACGACGGAGCGGGGGCCAGCAATTTCAAAAAATCAGGATACGGATACGGCAAGGACATGACATAATACGATAAAATAAAAATAATTATCCCTACAAATATTGTCCTTAAAAAGCAATTTAAATAAATAAACAACAAGTGCTCAAACATTGTTTTTACAAATATTCAAAACACAAACACTAAGTAATACTAAAAACTAAAAATTGACTAAGCCCTGAATCAAATAAAATGAAACTGATTAGTTCGTGAAAAAGATCCGCAATCTCAAAATTCGGTATTCTTTATATTCATTGAGTCAAAACCATCTCCTCGATATATATTTTATATTAGCATTATTATAGTTTGGAAGTCTCATTGACAGAAAGGCGAAGATTGTTATGGACATAAGCCAAGTCCTCATTTCTTTGTGGTGTCGACTTGTTTCTCTTCATGGAGTGAATGAAATTATCGTGTCAATTTCTTTCTGGCATGAGGATAGACAAGGTTGTCTGCTGTTTCAAAGCTATAGATTGAAAGCGTTGAGTGCGAAAGTTCCATGAACAACCCACCATTTAATAGGACTCATGTACCTGCCTGTCGTGATGGAATCACTACTAGAAAAATCTTCCAGCATGTAGAAAAGTAGCATACTCTCATTTGCTCCTCCCTTTCCAACTTCATTTGAAAAATCTCTCAAAACATTTTTCTCTCTTACTATTCCCATCTCAATGTGGTGGAACACGATCATGAGACTCATCAAGCCATTGTTGACTATAATACCTACAAGTTGAGTTATGACATAATTTATAAAAAGTTAAACATTATAGAATATCATTTATATTTAAATTATCAAAGCCTATAATTTAAACTCTTAAGAATTACAGTTTAAGGAATGAGCTAAGGAATGATGTAAGGTGTGTGGCTTTTAGTCCATTTTTCCACCAAGATTCTATTCACAATATCAAAAAACCTACAAGGAAGTATAATTACAAACGATACATATAGTTCCAAATATAATTAAAACTTTCAATTAAAGCTCAATATTTAACTAATAAATCTTAATTATACCTTGAATTTTAAACTATGTTCTTTCTTATAAATGCTTCCTTCACTTTTAGATCATGTCGAATCCCACCACTCATAAATATTGTGAAGGCAAGGTTTGTTGTGTTAGCTAATCAAAAATACCATACATGAGAGTTGTAAAGCTAAGGATATAATCCGTCCATCCAAAGTCTTTATTTGCAGATTTTATCCTTTACTTCTTTAGGCTTTCATTACATCTTTGTTTATACATCTCAATTCTTCACTTATCACTAATTGCTCTAAGCCTCTTTTTATTGTCTTAAATTGTTTAAGCATAACAATAGTTGAAGCAAAACGTGTATGAAGATGCCCGAAAGTAACTGACTTGCAATGATTATTAAGCAGTAATCTCATTTCATGATTCATAATGAGAATTCTTGATGGAAGAGACATCACTTGAAACGAGAGATCAACCACATTGTTCCGCGCATCATCATATCTTGGGTGATGGTGCACATATGTTCTTCAAGCAAGATCGAAAGTATGAACCACACACGGGGGTCAAAGATATGCGAAAACTTTGCTTCCATAATGTGTCATCTTTGCTTTGTAGGCGCAACATTGTAGTTCTCAACCATTCACTTTTGAGGACCAATTTCTTGTATAGTGTTAATCCAACAAATCAACTGCTAAGTGCTTGTCATGATCTTCCACCACAGTTTATTGCTTTCAAAAACATTGGCCCACTTTAAACCGCCAGCGATGGTAATAAGTGGTCTTCTTTGAGAATCTGACCATCCATCATTGCAAATACTCACTCCTTTCTCATTCCAAGTCTTCTTGATTGGTTCCAATAGATTCTCAATATTACTCTTCTCCTTTTGCAAAAATGTAGTTCTTAATGCATTATAGTCTGGTGGGATATAACCTGGAAGTTGACTTGCGCTTTTAAAAGCACGAACATAGTAAGAATTTCTAGCAAAGTGAAAAGACAACCCCCTAGTGTAAAACATCTTAACTATCTCACTGTCAACTATTTCACGTGCACCCATATTGAATGTCTTCTCAATATTACTCTTCTCCTTTTGCAAAAATGTAGTTCTTAATGCATTATAGTCTGGTGGGATATAACCTGGAAGTTGACTTGCGCTTTTAAAAGCACGAACATAGTAAGAATTTCTAGCAAAGTGAAAAGACAACCCCCTAGTGTAAAACATCTTAACTATCTCACTGTCAACTATTTCACGTGCACCCATATTGAATGTCTTCTCAATTGATCCAATAGACCCCTTTCTCCTTTTTGGATCAATAGCACTAGTACCTGAAGAGGAATTCTCAAAATTAGATGTTTACGTGACTGATGTGGGTAAAAAGCTTAAGATTATATTGTTTCACCTTTGTTAAACATCAATCACGCCATCTCAACTAATTTTCATTCGTTACTTTTAGTACAAGATGCAACCCGACCCTTTAATTTTAAACGAGATGAGCCTTGACTCTATAATATGACCCCTTTATATATTTGTCTACAAAATTGCATTGAAAATGCATTCCCTCCCCCTTTACGATTTTGCTTCTCTCGTGACGTGCCTCCATAATGGAGCATGGTCATCTTGATTATTCTGTTAATCACTTAAAGGCTTAGAATTACTACTCATTGTATAATTCTGCATCATAAAAAAATAATAATAATCATGCATTTAAATTAATCTAAATTATTTCAAAGCCCAACCAATCTAATTTTTGGTCCATCCATAAACCCTAATTGAATTAGGCTAATTCCATAAAATTTGCATGTTTGCATTCATTGAAGTTCAAAATAAATTATAAAACAATCTAATCTAATTGTTCTCCACTTCTCCTTAATAAACTATAAAAAAGCAGTAAACATAAAAGGCAATTAAGAGCCGAAATGGACCTCTAATTTAGTTTTTTTTTAAGAAGTTCACAATTAACTAATAAATTAATAATAAATGAGTGAGTTTTATGTGTTCTTTGCATTCTACGTAAGATAATTCGAACTTACAAAAAGAGAATTACGGACTTACACAAAGAGAATTGTACTAATTCTTATTCTCTCTCAACAAATTTAATTATTTATCAAATGGTTTGTCTTTGTAATTAAGCATACTCATCAAGGGCATTCTTGGCTTCCACCCAGTACCTAAACACCCTCTACGGTTTTGGAACTTGATCCAAGCCAGCCACTTGGGTTACATCCCCTATCTTATTCCCTTATTCCCTCTTTTCTTTTTACTTTATTCTTCCTTCTTCCTCGTGTGATGACTAATGAGTTCATAGCCCTAATTTAAATTTTTTTCAATTTTTTTTTGATGATGAGATGAGATCATGATTTCTTTTGGGTGATGACTGACACAAAGACTTCTTTTTTTGTTTTCATGAGAAAAAAATGCGATCTTTTGCTTGTGAAATAAAAAAAAAAAAAAAAAAAAATTGATCGATCCTTGCCTGAAAAAAAAAGAAGAAAAAAGAAGAACTTAAGCACACCTTTTCCACGAATTATTAGATCAGGCGTGTGAATCTAAGCGTGACTGCTTGCTTGTCACTTCTCAGTCGATCAATCCAGTTTCTTGTGTGTGGTTTTTGAGAAAAAATCGTGTCTTTTACTCTTTGAGGAAGAAGAGCAAAAGTCGGGTTTTTTAAGCCCAAAGAAGAAAATGGCCGATAAAATCTGCTCCCGGTAGGTGTTGGCGTATCGAGTCTTTGGCCTCTTATTTGGTCGGCGTCGTCACGTGGCGTGTCGGACACGTATCGACGTATGTCAGGCACATGTCTCGCGTGTCACGTGTCGACAACGCGGGCCAGCTCACTTGAATTGTCATATCCATGCTTGAGAGGTGTTCGCCATTTCAAAAGGGAGGCTAATGCTCTCGTAGATGCATTGGCAAAGATGTTTTTGCTCCATTTATCTTCCAGACACTGGTCTTCTTTTCCACGTTGCATTTCTATTCCTCTTATACATGATGTTTTGCAACCTTAATCTAACGAAGGTTTCTTTCAAAAATAAAAAATAAAGAAAAGAAAATTAACAAAATTTGATATATAACTTTATGGTGTTACTGGATTTCAAGAGCTTCTTGTAAGTATTAACTAAACTGTTTTGAATCAATTTTCATGTTTTAAAAAAATTCTTCTTGGTTTAAAAAACGGGTGAAATCAACTCTAATTTGTTATAAAAATTGTTCTTTATTTCATTTTATTTTTAAAATGTATAAATAAAAAACAATAATAAAATAATGTTATGAAAATTTAAAAACAAAATTTTTAATCACACATGCATTAACGAGATAGACTCTTTTTTTGTCTTCTAGAGAAGGTGAGCCAGCCTCATGAGGAACAGTGTATATTGCCCAATAATTCTTCTAGCTCCATCATCATTTTCTTCTTCAAAGCTTCCCACACTTCTTTTCTATATTATATATTTTTTGTAGTGGGCAATATTATAGGATATAGGGTATCTTTCCAACATTTTAAAATGATATTGTCAATATCATATATAGACCATTCAACATTTTTTTTTTTCTTTGTTGAAAGAACCATTCAACATTTTTAAAATCATTATTTTATTATTGGTCCTGGAAATTAAATATGTATGAAGTTGGTGCTTATTTTTTTATTTACTTAGAAGGGAGGGATCAAATTGCAACGCCATATGGTATGGCCGTATCATTATGGGTAGGTAGAAAATGACTTGATTTGTCCATTTGGCAGTTGTTGATAGGCCACAACCGTCTTCGTCTACCTCAAAAGGTCCACCCTCTTCCTCCTCCTAACTCCTTGCTCTGCATCTCTGCTTTCTTTCGTTTTCTCTCTGTTCCAGTATTCACTTCCCTTGCAAACCAACAGACATGGCCGGGGCGGATGCAGGAGGAGGAGGAGGAGGAGGAGGAGGAGCACTTCTCTCGGCTTCTCTCCAAGTTCTATTTGATCGGATGGCTTCTCGCGACTTCCTCACCTTTCTCCGGGGACAGAAACTCAATGATACGCTCCTCAGGAAGCTGAAAATGAGATTTATGGCAGTTAAGGGAGTGCTGAACGACGCCGAGGCCAAGAAAATCAAGGATTCAAATGTCAAAGAGTGGGTGGATGAGCTGAAAGATGTTGCGTATGATGCGGAGGACCTGCTGGATGACATCACCACTGAAGGTTTACGCTGCCAGATGGAGTACTCTGATTCTCAAACTCAGCAGGTACGTAACATCAACTTTTGTGAGGGGATCAAGTCCAGGGTAGATGAGATTGCGGACACTCTAGAATTTCTTGCGCAACAAAAAGATGCTCTGGGGTTGAAAGAAGGCATTGTAGACAATTTGTCGAACAGATGGCCGACGACTTCCTTGGTAGATGAGTCTGGGGTGTACGGAAGGCAAGGTGATATAAAGGAGATAGTTGAGCTTTTGTTGTCCCATAATGGTAATGCAAGTGGGAATAAGATAAATGTGATCGCCCTGGTGGGTATGGGCGGTATTGGGAAGACCACGGTTGCTCAGCTGGTCTATAAAGATAGGAGAGTGGTCCATGGTTTTGATCTTAAAGCATGGGTTTGTGTTTCGGATGAATTTGATCTTGTCAGGATAACCAAAACCATTCTTAAGGCAATAGCTCCTGGGGCTCCTGAAAAACCGTCTTATGACACTGATTTGAATCTGCTTCAGTGTAAATTGGAGGAAAGCCTTACCAGGAAGAAGTTCTTACTTGTCCTTGATGATGTTTGGAATGAGAACTACAATGATTTGGAAAAGCTACTACTTCCATTCAGTGCTGGCCTCCGTGGAAGCAAGATTATTGTAACCACACGCAGTGGTGAGGTTGCTCGGGTCATGTGTTCTGTTCGCATTGATTTGGGACAGTTATCCCTTGAGGACTGCTGGTCGCTGTTTGCAAAACATGCATTTGAAAATGGAGATTCTAGTCATCCAAGTTGAAAATTGGCAAAGAAATTGTAAAAGGATGTAAGGACTGCCCTTGGCTGCAGGCCACTTAAGTGCCTTGTACTCAGAATTACGTGTAGAAGAATGGGAAAATCTATTGAACAGTGAGATTTGGGATTTACCAAATGATCAAATTCTCCCTGCCTTGTGGTTAAGCTATGCTTTTCTTCCTCCACAGTTAAAGCGATGTTTTGCATACTGCTCGATTTTTCCCAAGGACTACGAATTTGAAAAGGAAAACTTGATTCTCTTATGGATGGCAGAAGGGTTTTTGCAACAATCCCAAGGCAATAAAACTATGGAGAAGCTAGGTGAAGGGTACTTTCATGGATTATTATCAAGGTCTTTTTTTCAGAATTCTGGTAGGCACAAATCATATTTTGTAATGCATGATCTCATCAACGACTTGGCTCAGGTTGTTTCCGGAAACTTTTGTGTTCAATTGAAGGATGGAAATATCAAAGAAATTTCTGAAAAGCTTCGTCACTTGTCATATTTTAGAAGTGAATATGACCGTTTTGAGAGATTTGAGATCTTGAATGATGTTAGTGGTCTTCGAACCTTCTTACCATTGCATTTGAGGATTATGCCTCGATTAGATAAGGTTTCAAAGAATAGAGATCCAAATAACCGTCGGTGGGCTATATACTTTCGATTAAGTAATAGAGTCCGGTATGATTTATTACCGAAACTTCAATATTTACGAGTATTGTCATTGTGTTATTATGAGATACCGGATTTGCCTGATTCAATTGGTGATTTAAAACACTTGCGCTATCTAGACCTCACCTACGCACTCATCAAAAGGTTACCTGACTCAATTTGTAGTTTGTTTAATTTACAAACATTGATATTATACCAGTGTCGATGGCTTGTTGAATTGCCTAAAATGATGTGCAAGATGATTAGCTTACGTCATCTTGATATCAGGCATAGCCGGGTGAAAGAGATGCCAAGTCAAATGGGTCAGTTAAAAGGTTTACAAAAATTGAGTAACTATGTTCTAGGCAGGCGAAGTGGGACAAGGGTTGCAGAATTGAGGGAGCTTTCCTGCATTGGTGGGAGTCTTGTCATTCAAAAGCTACAGAATGTGGTTGATGGTAAGGATGCCTCAGAGGCCAATTTGGTGGACAAGCAGTACCTTGATGAGTTAGAGTTGGAATGGGATAGTGAAAGAGGTGATGATCAAAGTGGAGCAGACTCAGTGCTCAACAGCTTGCAGCCTCATTCAAACTTAAAGAGACTCACGATTCATGGGTACGGTGGTTCAAGATTTCCATAATGGTTTGGAGGTTCTTCAATTCTAAATATGGTGATGCTCCGTCTCTGGGACTGTGATAAGGTGTTAGCCTTCCCACCGCTTGGACAACTACCCTCTCTTAAATATTTATATATAGCTGGATTGAGGGGGGTCGAAAGAGTGGGCGTTGAGTTTTATGGGGCTGAGCCCTCCTTTGTATCGCTAAAATGTCTAGCATTTAAGGGTATGAGTAAATGGAAGGAATGGTTCTGTTTGGGAGGCCAAGGAGGAGAATTCCCTCGGCTCAAGGAGCTTTATATAGAGAATTGTCCCGTGCTGATTGGGGACTTGCCAACCCATTTGCCTTTCTTGAGTAGACTGGAGATTGAAAGCTGTGAGCGGTTGGTGGCTCCACTTCCAAGGGTTCCAGCTATCCGTTATTTGAAGACGCGCAGCCGTGGCATTTCACAGTGGGGGGAAATACCACCACTACTGCAGACACTCACAATTACAAATTCCGACTCTTTGGAGTCCTTATTGGAGCATGGAATGCTACAAGGCAACACAAGTCTTGCAATTTTGGTGATCATAAATTGTTCTTTTTCCAGGCCTTTGCGCAGAGTTTATTTACCCCTTACGTTGAAATCATTAATGGTCCAAGGGTGTAAGGAACTAGAGTTTCTCTTACCTGAGTTCTTCAAATGTCGCCACCCTTTCCTTCAATCTTTTCGAATCTATGGTGGCACTTGCAATTCGTTCTTAGACTTACCACTTCGTAACTTCCCGAGGGGCCTCTATCTCGCTATCGAGAACCTCAAGGGGCTTGAATTCCTCTCATTTTCAATTTCAGACGGGGATCTTCCATCTTTCGGTCGGTTGTGCATCTCTGGGTGCCCTAATCTTGTGTCTATTTGTTTCAAGAATATGAAGGCTGCATGCTTTCATTCATTGGAACTATATGATTGTCCGAAATTGATATTCCCAATACAGGGTCTTCCCTCCAGCTTAACTTCACTAGTAATAATGAAATGCAACAAACTCACATCCCTAGTGGAGTTTGGTCTGCAAGGATTGCCCTCTCTTACCTCGCTCAAAATCTCAGGTCTTCCAAATCTCATTTCCTTGGATGGTACGAGGCTTCAACAAGTCACCTCTCTTAAAAAATTATAGATCCGTGAATGCCCAAAGCTCCAGTATTTGACAGAAGAGCGGCTACCCAGTTCCCTTTCTTTACTAATAATCCGCATTTGTCCGTGCTTAAAGATGGTGCAGAAGTTTTGGACAGGAAGATTGGCCTCTTATAGCTCACATTCAAGGCATTCTGATCGATGACCAAGTTTTTTAATGAAGGTGGCATTACACCAATTTATTATTAGGTACAAGCGATTGTCTTGGGAAAACTAACATTCTTACTTCCCAGTTTTGATTTATCCATTATAAATGAAATGTCTTCCGTATAAATAGGAATATGCTTTAAAATTTTTAATTATTATAACAATATCTTGCTTTTCTTTCAGGTTATCTGTAACGCTTCACTCTGCCTCTGATCAACACACCTTGATAAGGAATCTTTTAAGACTCTCTTGCTTAATTAGTGTCTTGTCCAATGCTTCACATTTCACTGAGAATGAATTGTTGCTCAAAAGCCAAGCAGTCTGCGGGTCTGGTTTTGTTAATTGTTTTTCTTGCATAATTTTATGGACCTTGAAATTGTTTTCATTGACTGATCTGCTGAAATCTGATGGCAGGCCTTTGATCCTCCTTCTCTCGTGTGAAACTCCCTGCTTTCTACTTAATGGTCCCCAATAGGGACAATTCTTTTTCCTGCTAGTTCAGATTCATGACTCTTTTTTTGACGAAAGTAGCCAAGATTTTTTGCATTCAAAGACTCATGAGTTGACACTCTGCTGGAGGATTACAGAAACTCAAGTCTGTTGGAGAGTGGAGCATGCAGCAGCCTCTATGATTTCAATGAGTGAGGTTCAATTGCTTTGGTTTAACTATCTAAGCTAATAATGGCAATATTCATAATCTCATAGGGAATTCCATCATTTTCAACATGAGATAAACCTAATGCTAAAATAAAAAATGTTACTGCCTGGTTCTGTCATTCCTTGAATTTATTCACTATGTTCATGACTTCTAAGAGACCTAGACATTAACATTTTCAGTAGTCTACATATTGTTTTCATCTCTTTCAACTTTGATTAACCTGCAGATGTTCTGTTTAGGCACCTCAAACTCAAATCTTCAGCTTCTGTCATGACGTCTCCTTCTCATTTACATGGTTGTCATCCACCTTTGAGCTTTACTTCATTAATGGTAAGATAATCATAATAGTAATACATTAGTTGAGCATGGATGCACAACACTTCATACTTTCAGTCTTTAACATTACAAGGTTGTCCTGAATCGATAGTCCCAATGCAGGTTCTTCCCTCCAAACCAAGTTAACTTACAGTTACAAAATGTAAGGAACTTACATCCCAGATGGAGTGGGGCCTACAAGGACTGGCATCTCTTTCCTCTCTTAAAATCTCAGGTCTTCCAAATCTCTGGTCCCTGGACAGTTTGAGGTGCAACTACTCACCTCGCTCCAGAAATTAGAGATTTGTGACTGCCCAAAGCTCTAAACCTTCAGAGAAGAGCTTCTGGCTACCTTCCTCAGTTCCAGCAATCCAGAACCACCCTTTGCTGCGCGGTCATTGCAAGTTTTGGACGTGAAGATTGCATCATATAGCACACTTTCCAAATTTTGTGATAGAATGACCAAGTTTTGTGATGAAGGTAGCATTATACCAATTTTTTTATCAAGTACTGGTTCTGTGAGAGTAATTTTCTTGGGAAAATTGATATGCTTAAGTTTTCTCTTTTTTAGAATAATTTCTTGCTTCCTTCAGGTTTTCAGCAATTCTTCACTCTTGTAAATTGATGTTTCTTATCTTCATAAGGAATCTTCATTTAATCAATAATACCTTGTTGAATGCTTCAGTTCAGATGACAAGTATAGTCATTTGATGCTTAAAAGCCATGCAGCTCTGCTTGTGGAACTTGAGAAACCTCAACTCTGTCAAGCTCTATGATTCCAATTAGTAAGACACTCCAATTGCTTTGGTTTAACTCTCTAAGCTACAAATTAAAAAGATTTATATTCCCATATGCATCATTTTTCAGGTTCTCTGTGTTAATAGCTTAGTTCTTCTGTAGAACAAACATGTATGTTTCTTCTGATTCTTACTTTTCGAAAACTGACACAATGTGGAGTTCCATCATATGCAAGACAGGATAAGCCTAATTCTAAAGTCAACTCGAGCTAAAACAAAATTCTTACTGCCTTAGTTTCTTTTTTCTCCATGTCCAATTGGCATCCGAGCAATGAGATGTTAACATTTTCCTTAGTGTGATCATTGTTTTCATCTCTTTTGGCTTCATATATTCTATAGATGTTCAGCTTAGACACATTAAACTCAAAATCTTCAACTTCTGACCAGCCACCTTTGATTTTACTTTCTACTTTACTAATAGTAAGGCTCCATTTGAAACCTGGAAAGTACTAGGGAAAGAAGAAAAATATAAAGGAAAATGATTTTTTCATGTTTGGTTTTGTCATGCAAAATATAAAAGAAAATCAAATATAATGAAAATTCCTCAAAAATCTGCATATTTTTAAATTTCTTAGTTTTTATGTATTAGAGAGAAACAAATAAAATAAATTTGAATAAACATATAGAAGTAATTTATTAAGTTTAAACTTTTTGTTTTATTCAAATTTCTTTGCATCCACTTTTCCTTTCTATTTTCTTTCCTCATTATTTTCCAGGTTCCAAATAGAGCCTAAAAGAATCGTTATTGTACTATAGGCTATAGCAGTTGAGCATGGATGCTATCATTTAATTTTCATATTCAAACTGGCAGCTGGAAGACAGTAACCGAGATTTTTGGCATCCAAAAAGGCTCATGGGTTGAAGCTCTGCTGGAGAAATTATGGAAGCTCAAGTCTGTTAGAGAGCTAAGTACGCAACATGCTCTAAGATTCCAATTAGTGAAACATTTCAGTTGCTTTGTTTCAGCTTTCTAAGGTAAAAATTACAATATTCATAATCTAGTATGCATTATTTTTCAGGTTCTCTGAGGCAGCATCTGCATAATTATGTTAGTTCTCTAGAAACAGCAGGTATGTTTCTTCAGATTCATAGTTTTCATAAGCTATATCACATAGTGGAGTTCCATGATTTTCATGACACTAAAGCAAATCCTAAAGTCAACTCAAAGCTATAACAAAATCTTGCTACCTCAGGTTCTGTCCTCAATAATTTTATTCACCATGTTCATACGGTATCCTAGAGACATAGATAACTTGTTCCTTGGTATAATCATTGTTTTCATCTTTTATCGCTTTCATTAACCTGCGTTGTTTAGTTTTGACACCTCAAACTCAAAACCTTCAGCTTCTGAGAGGCCACCGTAAAAGCCTCCATAGATGAATTTTAACAACTCAGTACTTGGAGGATGTTAACAAAATTTTTAGTCTAAAAAGCATCTATAACCCCACATGACTTGGACTATCAATTTCTTCTAATTATCATGTGCCCTTTTCTATTTTCAGATGGAACAATATTGATTCTTAGGAACAATTCCAGGAAGCAGCTTTGCCAAAGCCTCCTTGGTTTTGAGGATTTGATTTTATCTTGGAAGACTTCAATTGATCCCTTTTTGAGTTTTGAGCTTTGAGCTTTGAGCTTTGCTTTAGAAGAAAGAGAGCAACAAGCAAAGATTGATTTTCTCAAGTTCTATATGGAGGAGAATCCCCATAAAAAATATTATAGCTATTGGTTTGTCAAGTCTTCAAAAGTTCTGGTTTGTTTCCCATTTGTTCTTTGAGGAATGTTTTTTTTTTGGGAATCATATATTTTGAACTTACTGATTATATGTATATACATATAAATGATGTTTTGATTGTTTTCTTCTTCCTTCAAGTGAAAATCTCTAACAAACTTATTAAAAATATAAAATAAATAAATAAATAAGATTTGTAAAACACATGTATGGTCTTATTGCAGCTAGAATTTTTGTTTATGTATTTTTTCTTTGTGGGTCACATAATAAACTCTATTTTGTCAGAACTAAAGCCTTAAGTTTGAACACTCATTTTAATTTTATGATGTTTTAATTATTAATTTAAGTTAGGATTTTGCCACAACCTAAATTAACCTAGAATTGACAATCGAGACCAACTCATGCTCTAAATCAAATAAGATTTGCTATGTTAGTAATCAATTCCTCAAAAATTTTAATTATTAAATAATAATTATGGACAGCAAAAGATTTAGAAAATTTTGAACTAAAACTATCTCAAAACTTCCGTTAATGACTAAAAAAAATTTCTTTTTGTCATTCTTTTTCTACAAAAAGGATGTTTAAAACGTCCTAAAAGTTTCTTCCTTTTCCTTTTCGGAGGAAAAAAAAATTGAAAAGATGAATGGTAAAGCAAAATACAAACAATTAAAATTAGAGAAATTGGTTTAAAAGGAACACATTCAAAAGTTATTTATAAAACTAACTTTTTACAAAATCAACTTCAAAAATGTCATAGGACAAAATATCCATGAATCTCATTCTCACGTAACTAAATCCGCTCGTGATGATTAAATCTTCCATAATATACTCATTTCTCGTGAGCATTTTGTTTCATCCTCACATTATAACTAAATTCCTAATTTTATTTTTGTTCAAAAATTTGTTCTTGTATTTGTGTTTGGATTTCAAAGAAAAATGTTAGTTTTGTAATTTTTTTTTGGATTTGTCTTTTTTAAACAGTTAACCCTTAAAATTAAGGATAACCCTTTAAAAACCTTGAGGATTTAAAGGGCGTATATTTTTAAATTAACGGTGAATATAAATTTTATCTAATTGAATCTTTAAATAGGACTTAAATAGTATTAAGTATTAAATCGTTTATTTTTAATATTAATACTAATTTGTTTATTTTTTATATGTTTAACTATTAGTTGTTTGTCTAATGATGATATAACTTTATTATTAAAAATATTTGTTTTTTTTTCAAATAATATAAATATTTGGTTAAAAAACATCAAATAATTCAAAATTTATAAATATTTTCTCTTGAAGAATGACATTATAGACAAAAATATCTTTTCTATTTTATGCATGTAGCATATATCTTTGAAAATAAATGGTTATTTTACAAAGAAAATAATAAAGATATTTTGTTCAAAATTAGGTAAAAAAAATAATGATGGATTAGATTTTCGAAATTTAGTTTTCGAAAGGTCTTTTAATTAAACCACTCTTAGTATTATGATAAAATAAAAAATATTTATATAATATATGTATCACATATTAACATATTTATAAAAAAATAAATTATTATGATAAACAATTTATTATTATCATTATTACAAAAAAATAATTATTTTATTTATTTATTTTATATAACTAAAATAAAATATATAAAATTAATAATTTAAAAAATAATAGAATGATGAAACAAAAATTAAAAATATTTTGTGTTTTTAAAAATATTTTGAAATATTCTATGTGGATTTTAAAAGATTTAAAAATATTTTGCATAGATTCTAAAATATGACTTTTTAAAGGCCAAATATATTGGTTTTCTCTATTCAAAAGAAAATTAAAAAAATTAAAAAATAAGCTATGCCAAAAAGGAAAACAAACTGTTTAAAGTCTGAAAGTAATTTTCTTTGTGAAAAAAGCAAAAAAAAAAAAAAACCACTCTTAGTTATACTGTGTGATGGGACAAAATGTCCATGAGGATTTAGTTATTGGCGATTTGATTAAATGACATTTTACGCTAGACCTGCCTAAAAATTTGATTAACGGTTAAATGCCCCCTTTAAAAATTTGAGAAAAAATTGTTTCTAATAGGGGTAAGTTCCTTAACCATTGTTCTACAATGCCCCCCCTGAAATTTGTTTTGCTCCTCCTAACTTTAATTTATGGGTCCGAAATCTAACCATTTATCAAAATTTGGCTTGGTTTTGACAAAACTGTTTATCTTGTTTTCTTATAAAATAACCCCTTATTCTTTTAAAGAACAATGTAAATACATAAAATAGAAAATTATATTTTGTTCAAAATGGTTATTTTAAAAAAAAAAAAACATGAGAGAGATTATATCCATAAAGTTATAGGTATTTGATGTCTTTTAACAAAATATTTTTTTAGTTATCATGTTAGTGTTTTATCTATTTCTTTAGTTATCATGTTGGTGTTTTATCTTTTCATTTTTAGGGACATTTTTGTCCAAAATGAGACATTTTCAATTAGTTTTGTAAGATGTTAGTTTTGTAAATAATTTTTTATTTTTCTAAAATCAAAGTTAACACTAATTCACTGTCCTCCGTATGCCTAATTCAATTGATAGTCTCGTTATAGATAATGTACTACATTGTAAAAGTGATTAAGCCTCTTTAAATAAAAAAAACCACTCATTCACCGCCGGCTTTAGGATGTATTAGGCTTTAATATTCCGATGGAAAATAGCATAAGCCTGCCGAACTTCTTCCTCGCTACTCTGTTGTCGCTCATTCCGTTCATCTAATCCCACTACAGGACATCCATGTGCAAAAGCCTCCACCACCGTCTCTGCAATCCCAATTGCCCCCCGCCTGTAACCTTGCTGCTGATACTACTCTCCGCTATCACTGCCAAAGGGATAAGTAATCATTTTGGAGAACGCTTTTACTTTACTGGGTGTCTCGTGCCTGCATTCTGTCTGTGTCATCCCTTCAAATTTCAAAGAAGATATGGCGGTGGGAGCGCTGGGCTGGGACGAAACACTTTCATTTTGTCCAGTAATTTCCAGGTTTCTTGAACGTAGAGTTCAGGCGTCATGGGTGTTTGTCTCTTGGGAAAATTCTCTTCTTTTTGTTGCCTTTGCCGTTCCAAATGGGAATTTATAACAAACTGGGGGTATTTGATATCATATAGAGCTGCATTGACAAACGCTCGATAGCGTATATTGACTGTGGCTGGATTTTTTCTGTTTTTGTTTTTTCTTTCTCCCTTTTCTTCGTTCAGTAAACAATTGCGGCTATATATGTAAGAAATTACGGGGGCCTGGGTCAACGTTCGTGCAAATTACCTTCCCTTTTCATATTACAGACCCAGCTCCTCTGGTTAGATCTCGCCTCTTCGTACCCTCATTTCTGTGTTATTCATCCCTCAATTTCTCTGCAAAGATTCAGACATGGCCGGCGCTGTAGTGGGTGGAGCATTTCTCTCAGCTTCTCTCCAAGTTCTATTCGACAGGATGGCTTCTCGTGAGGTCCTAGACTTCATCCGGGGACAGAAAATCAATGGCACTCTCCTAAAAAAGATGAAGATAAAATTGCTGGCAGTTCAGGCGGTGCTCAATGATGCCGAGGTGAAGCAAATTACGGATCCATCTGTGAGGGTGTGGGTGGAGGAGCTTAAACATGCTGTCTATGACGCGGAGGACCTGTTGGATGGATCTCCACCCACGCTCTGCAAAGAAAGATGGAGGCTGACTCCCAAACTAGTACACATCAGGTATGGAGCATCATCTCTACCTCCCTTAATCCATTTATTGATAGGGTAGAGTCCAGGACAGAGGAGATCATGGATAGACTAGAATTTCTTTCCCAAGAAAAAGATGTTCTTGGATTGAAAGAAGGGGTGGGGGTGAAGCCATCGCGAAGATGGCCTTCCACTTCTGTGGTAGATGAATCTGGTGTCTATGGTAGAGATGGAAATAAGAAGGAGATAATGGAAATGTTGCTATCAGACAATGCAATTTGCAATGAGATAGGTGTTATATCCATTGTAGGCATAGGTGCGTATTGGCAAGACCACTCTTGCTCAGCTTGTGTATAATGACGAGAGAGTGAAAAAACATTTCGACTTGGAAGCATGGGTTTGTGTTTCCGAAAGAATTTGATCTTTTGCAGATAACAAAAACAATTCTTGAAGCTACCACTCCACGGAGTTTTACTTCTGATACAAATGATCTCAATCTGCTTCAAGTGAAACTGAAGGAGAGTCTTAGTGGGAAGAAATTTCTCCTTGTTTTGGATGATCTTTGGAATGAGAATTATAGCAATTGGGACAGGTTACGAACTCCACTCAAAGTTGGTTCAAATGGAAGTAAATTTATTTTAACAACTCGAAATGATAATGTGGCATTAATCATGCGCTCTGTTCATCTCATCGTCAGAGCAACTATCCTTTGAAGATTGCTGGCAGCTATTTGCAAAACGTGCATTTGAAAATGGAGATCCTAGCACTCATCCAAACCTAGAAGCAGTTGGTAAAGAAATAGTGAAAAAGTGTCATGGCTTGCCATTAGCTGCAAAAGCACTTGGCGGTCTTTTGCACTTTAAGGCAGAAGCAGAGGAATGGGATAATGTGTTGAGCAGTGAAATGTGGGATTTTCCTAATGGTGAAATTCTTCCAGCTTTGAGATTAAGCTACCATCATCTCCCTCCATATCTAAAGCCATGTTTTGCTTATTGCTCAATTTTTCCCAAGGACTATCAATTCCAAAAAAGGAGATGCTGGTTTTATTATGGATGGCTGAAGGTTTTCTGCATGGCAAAAACAAGAAAAGAATGGAAGAGGTTGGGGACCAATACTTTCATGAACTATTATCAAGGTCATTTTCAAAAATCAAGCGTAAAAACTGTGTTTTATAATGCATTATCAATAATAATCTTTCTGCTATCAGGAATTTTGTATTATTCAATTGGGATGTGCAGGCATGCAACATATGAAAATGCTCGTCACTTGTGAATATAGAAGTGAATCGATGCCTTTGAGGTTTGGAGTCTCTTATAGAAATTAAATGTCTTCGGACTCTCTTTGCATTGCAATTGCAATATTTGCCACGGTCTTACTTGAGTAACAGGATTTTGGACAGTCTACTACCAAAATTTAGATACTTGCGTGTGTTGTCTTTGTTTTACTACGACATCATAGAGTTACCAGATTCAATTGGTAGTTTGAAACACTTGCGCTACTTGAATGTCTCTTACTCATATATCAAAAGATTGCCAGAATCAATATGTTCATTGTATAATTTGCAATCTGTTATACTCTATGGGTGTCATTGTCTACTTGAGTTGCCTAGTGGATTGAAGAATTTGATAGCCTACGTCATCTGAATATTCGTGATTCT
Source organism: Tetrastigma voinierianum (assembly GCA_016808115.1). Lineage (NCBI taxonomy): Eukaryota > Viridiplantae > Streptophyta > Magnoliopsida > Vitales > Vitaceae > Tetrastigma > Tetrastigma voinierianum. The sequence goes on from JAEQBH010002191.1 coordinate 210,129, forward strand.
GGGTAAAAGAAATGCCTGTGGTCATATCATTAGACTGAAAAAATTTACAGAGCTTTGAAACTAATTTTTATTGTGGGTAAAAAGAGTGGTTCTATTATTGGAGAGCTTGGGGGACTTTCTAAATTGGAGCTTCACATTTCCAAGCTTCAGAATGTGGTTTGTGAATGCGGATGTCTGGAAATAAATCTGAGGATATGGCTAGCATCTGGATTGAGTTGGTGTTGGAGTGGAGTAAGACAGTGATGTTACAGAATATGCGATTGATCATTATCAGCAACTTACAGCCTCTTAAGAATGTCAGAAACACCATTGAGATTCTATGGTGAGTACCAGATTTCCTAATTGGTTAGGGGATCCTTTCTTATCAAATATGGTGTCCCTAAATCTCTGGAATTGTAGGCATTGCTCATCATTGCCACCACTTGGGCAGCTCTCCTCTCTCCAGCACCTTAATATAGCAGGGATGGATGGAATAGAAAGAGTGGGTACTGAATTTTATGGGGATAGTTCTTGCTCAGCTAAGCCTTTTGCATGCCTAGAAACTCTAGTTTTTGGGAAAATGACGCAGTGGAAGGAATGGGTATCTTTGGGCGAAGGTGGGGCATTCATCTCCAGATTCTCCATTAGGAAATGTACAAGCTCACCAGAGAATTACCGAACTACCTTCCTTCCTTGACAAAACTTGAGATTGATGGGTGTCAGGAGCTTCTGACATCACTTCCAAAGGTTCCGGCCATCTGTGAATTGAAGATACTCAACAGTGGTGAGCTGCTGCTGAAAAGTCCTTCAGATTATAGCTTCAATCCTCTTGACAGTTTAGAAATTGAAGTTTCACATGTCTCACAGTTGAAGGAACTACCCCAGCGACTGCGGAGATTCTCAATTACAAAATGTGTCAATGCAGAGTCTCTACTAGAGGGAATGATGCAAAACAGCCATAGTCTCCAACTCTTGGTGCTGAAACATTGTTGCTTTTCCAGATCCTTGCAGCAATGTTGTTTACCCACTGGACTGAAATCAGTATGCATCTATGGTTGTGGGGGACTACAATTCCTCCTGCCTGAGTTCCTGAAATGCCACCACCCCTTTCTTGAACAATTGCACATCCAAGGTGGTTACTGTAGATCTTTCTCAGCCTTCTCATTTGGCATCTTCCCTCGGTTGACTCGTCTTGAAATCCATAGTCTTAGGGGCCTGGAATCCCTCTCCATATCGATTTCAGAGGGAAGTCTTACAGCTCTTGATTTCTTGCTCATCATTCGGTGCCCAGATATTGTGTCTATTGAGTTGCCAGCTCTCAAGTTGACACACCATGAGATCTTTGATTGCAAGAACCTCAAGTCATTGATGTACTGCCATCTTTTCAGACATTAGTTTTGCAGAATTGTCCTGCATTGTCGTTTCCATTTGAAGGTTTAACTTCCAGCATGAATTCACTTAGAATAAACAACTGCAACAAACTCACACCACAAGTGGGATGGGGTTTGCAAGGACTGGCCTCTCTAACACATTTCAACATCAGTGGTGGGTGCCAAGACTTGGATTCTTTTCCAAAGGAATGCCTGCTGCCTTCCACTCTTACCTCTCTCCAAATCTCAGGTCTTCCAAATCTCAAGTCTCTGGACAGCAAGGGGTTTCACCTGCTCACCTGTCTTCAAAAGTTACAGATCATGAACTGCCCTATGCTACAATCTTTTCCAGAAGAGGGACTTCCAACCTCCATTTCTTTTCTAAAAATTAGCAACTGTCCATCGCTGAAACATCGATGCCAGTTTTGGAAAGGGGAATATTGGCATCATATTGCTCATATTCCACACATTGTGGTGGACAACCAAGTTTTGTAATGAAGGTACTTAATCTGTCCTGTAAATAATTTTCTTAAAGGAAAACAAAGGTTGTGCTTAAATACCAGCTTTTGTTTTCTTTCTGCTTTGTACTTGCTTCTTCACTGTGGCTCTGCTTCCACTTCTCCTTTTATCTTATCTTCTAATCTGCCTATGTTGAATCTTCCACACATCCGCCTATGATCTATTTTGATATTTGTAAAGCTACAACCTATGTGTCTGCTCTCTTGACTTGTATTTTTCATTTGTACCTGTGGACATTGAGTTTATTTACATAGGTTAATTCAATAATTCATGGCAGGCCCTTAAGACTGGTTTCTGATTAGTAGAGATATTTTTTTTTGTCATCTCCAAGGGTTCAATACTCTGTCTGAAAATCAGCACCAGAGACTCTCTTGGTAATTGGCAATTGAAGGGATCAATTCTGATGTGTGGCCAATTGGACTCATAAGATTTAGAAAATCTGATCTAAAATCTTCTTCAATCAGGTACATTATGTGTGCTTAAAGTAATTTTCTTCTAAAAATGTTGATGCACCAATTTCTTGAGTAACCAAACTGGTGCTTCAAAATTTCTAATTATTTATTCTTTAAAAATTTCTCAGGTCAATATCCACTTCGACATTTCTTGTTAGACTGGAAGCAGCTCTCCAGGTATATATAACCAGTCTTGTGTTCTTGATATATATTTATAATTGTCAACTTTTTCCTTGGGCTGATCTGTAGATATTTCTTGCAGGCTTTCAATTATTATCTTCATGGAAAATACAAGACATTTGGCCATGGTCTCCCCTATGAAACAATATTTGATGATTCTTCCCTATGGAACACATATTTGCAACCATTCTAAGATCTTTGAGTTCTGTTCAACAATATTCAAGAATTGTACATCAACAAAGTTACTTGTTGGTCTTGTGGGAGATTCAAGTGTGCAGAATACTCTGTTTGTTGACTCAGATTTTTTCTGAAGCCAGTAGCATTGAGCATGGATGTAAAGGGAGATTGACCCTAGGTAACCTGTCTGATGCTACATATTCTATATGAACTGTAATTTCACATCTATGAATTGTCAGGTTTATAACTTCATAAGCATTAGTTTGCAGGTCCTATGTGGCCAACTCCTTTGTTAATTTTCTGTTGATCGCAAAAAAAGTAGCAAGTATATCTTCTTCTGGTTCATATTTCTCAAACTACTTTGTGTTGTTCCATCATTGTCAATACAAAATAAAAGAAAAAACTAAGTTGTCATATGTTAGTTTGAGCCAAGAAGAAATACCTAAATAAATAAATAATCTAAGCTTCTTGAACTTCATTTCAATTAAAGCTTATACTCGCATATCTCATCCAAATTACTTGTACTTTTTGTTTGTTGATGGGTAAAAATTTTTTTCCTTTTTTATCCACTTTGGAACTTGAACATAGAACCTCCCATAACCCCATCCCAGCCTTTTACTGCTTGAGGTAGGCATCAAGGGCTCAAAATTTTTCTCAGCATAAATAAGGTTTATGTGACTTCTGCTCCATCTGATATCCTTAAGTTGATGCTTCATATCTTCGAAAGAAATTTTCTTTTAATCAATAATAGGAATTCTGAATGTTCTTTTAAATTTGTAACTCTAAGACAGGTACATGGAGAAAAGAGAAGGCAAAACGCATTCAAAGTATGGCTTTGTTCCACCCAAATTCAGGTTAGTTGAGTTGAAGCTTATTAATACTTTTAAGTGATCGATCAAATCAGCTGATTTTCCAAACCTGATGACAGCCTCTGAAAGGGAACTAACTTTTTTTTTTCTTTTTTTAATTGACTTTGTGTTAAAAAAATTGTTAACTAACTGCGTCTGCTGATACCACTATCCTCCAAGGATGAATTTTAACAACTCAGTACTTGGAAGGTCCACTCAACTAAATTCTATTGATGGTGCATGATTTGAGTTTTTCTTCCTTATACACAGTGCTATAAAATTTTAGTCTGAAAAGCATCAATAATAATCCCATATGAATTTGAATATCAAATTCTGCTGATTAATTGACCTTTTCTGTTTCTGATTGTGGCATTTTGAATCTTTGGAACAATTGCAGGAGGAAGCTTTCCCAATGCATTGGAACAATTGCATGGGAATCTTTGGTTACAAGTGAGATTTGAAGATCTTTGATCACTCATTTGTTTGAGTTTTGAGCTTTTGACCTTTTACTTCAGACTATGTGCAAAGAAGAAAAGCATAACAAAATCAATTGAGAAGAAGTTTTATGTGGAGTGAGATTCCCATGAAATTTTTTTGCACCCATTGAAGTTTTTGTTTCCCATTTGATCTTTGAGGAATGTGCTTGTTGAATAATATGCTTTGAACGTACTGATTCAGTATATATACATGTACATGTAATGAATTATACCTTCTTCTCACATTCATGTGAAATTTTCTCAACTGGTACGCTGAAAAGTCATAAGTTTGATCCTAGGGTAAGTTTATATATATATATATATATATATATATACATATATATATATATATATATATATATAAAGCAGAAAAAGTTTTTTTTTTCTTTGTTTAGGTGGAAAAAGAAAACATACGAATTCACTTTAAATGATTCTTTGAATGTTTAGAAGTATTTTATTACCTTTTGTTACATCAACTTTAAAAAAAGATCTCAAAAAGTCTTTTTCTTTTCTAACCAAAATCTATTTCAAACAGTTGTAGATGTAAATTAAAAAATATATTTTGATGTTATTTTTGGATACTATTTTTTTTAGTAAAAATTTTATTTTTTGGATGCTATTTAATTAATAAAAATTGATTTTGGAACTGTTTAGAAATGATGTTTAGGACTTCAACTTTTAAAAAGAAAGCAGTTGTAAATGGTAAGAAAAAGTTGGATGAGTTTATTTAATGACATTTTCAAAAACATTTAAAAAAAAAAAAAGTTTTTGAGAATAGCTTCAAAAAACAGGTCTAATATATATTTTTTTTTGAAGAAAAAAATTAATTTTATTGATTTAAACTAGTAATACATCGATAGAAACATATAATTAAAATCACTAAAAATCATAAAGGATGAAACAACATCTAAGTTAATAGTATAATAAATAAGCTCAAATCCTACACATTTGATAGTTGAATCTATATATTGATATTATTATTATGATTAGAATACTTATAACTCCAGTTTTGCAACATATTTATAACCATTAATTTGATTTATTGTTTCTAATTGGATATACTTACTCAAATGCAGATAAGTAGCGAATAAGCGTTATACGAGGCAGCGAGCAACCGCTGCATATAGAATGGCGTAGAGATTACGAAAAAATAAATGAAAACTTATATCTGTGTGGAATGATTATTTTATTGAAAAAGAAAAAGATGGAAAGAGGTGTAGATAGATGATTTTAGGCTAAGCATTACCAAAAAAATCACCGTTCCTTGCTTAAGAAAAAGAGGCTTGCGGATAAAAAGTTGATATGAATAAAATAATTCGACATTATGATATTCATTTTAAAACAGGTCTAATTATGTTTATAATAAAAAGTTGGTGATTTCTAATTATGTTTAACAGTTATATCATCAACTAAAAATTTTGATATTTAAATATACGAAATTTCATTTTAATTGCAATTGTAGCCTTGGATATGCCCATTCAGCATCTTCACAAGAAAATAATTCAAAAAAAGAAAGTACAATATTGGTGTACCAGGTTTGATGCTCTTTGGGGAAAATATTCTCATATTAGTGTATTGGAATAGTACCACCACCTTTAAATAAAAAAAAAAATATTTTTTAAATACTTTTCATCTCATATTTCCTATTTAAAAACCTACAAAATTAAAAATCAAAATTTATTTTTCAAATACAAATCAATTATTCACATCTCTAAGTTTTTTATTAATAATTTATTTTAATTCGTAATGTAGTTAAATTATTAAAATAAATTAAATTTTAATATAAAAATATTTTTTGACAAGAAATAACATTTGATAATTATAATTCTAATCAAGTAAATAAATTATAAAATATATTCTTATCAAATAATTAATAATATAACAAATAAATACACATTTATATATTTTAATTTTTTATAGTATATTGGTTAGGTTTTAATTTTAACCATTCGCAAATCTCTTCTTTTCTTTTCTCTCCTCTTTCTCCCTCTAGCCAAAAACAGATTTATATATTCCATAAATATTAAATTATATAAAAATAGTATTTATTTACTATATTATTAATTATTTGATAAGAATATATTTTATAGTTAATTTTTTGAAAGGAAATTATAATATTATTAATTCAAACACCTTAATAGTCGATAGATCCAAGATACAAATAGTTAAAAATCATATAAGATGAAACAATATCTAGGTTAATAACATAAAAAATCGACATAAAGCTTACAAATTTGATAAAATAGTGACTATAATATCTGTAAATCTAGTTCTTCAACATACCGACGATCATAATTTGATATCTTTTGTTGTCTCTCGAATTCTCAGAGTCTCCAAATTGTCGTGGCATTGACCTAGCAGCAAGGATCTGCAAAACAAACAAGGCATCGATGGTAGTATGCGGTATTATACCGGAATCTTAAGTTAGAGCAGGAGAAATAAGGCGTAAATATGTTCGTTTTTCAGTAGTCTCTCTTTACCTGTTGTGATTCCTCCTTATTTATGAAGGAGGAGGATGATCCACTTTTTATGGAAAGTGGGTGATTAGATTCCGAAATGGAAGAGAGGAGGGCACTTCATTTGCGCGTCAACCGTTTTTCCTTTTGGATAGCCAAGTCATCCGAATCTTCCGCCTCATGGATCGTTTGATCATCCTAAGAGCGGTTACGTTAGTGATTCGTGGGAGGATGTGTTCTCAAGCTACGAGGGATCAGCCGGGAAATTATTGGCTAGCCATCTTCTTAGAGACGGCAATCGGCTAGAAAAGGATGTTCCCGGACAATAAATCCTGGAGGCCTTTGCTGTGATCAGATAGTCATATGGCCCGGAGCGGTAGTGGTTCGGATCTATGTTCGTGTGTGAGGATACTTGCAGGCCTCCTTGTGGGTTTGATATGCGGGCCTTGAATAGGGGTGATGGGCCAGCTATAGTACCTACCCCTGATGCCCCCGCTTTTTCATTTGAGGGTCAGTCTTCCTCGGTTGGAAAAATACCGTATTCTTGACCTGCTTGTCGTTGGGAACGGGGGACTGTTAATGCTTGTGTGTTCCAACGTGCGCGTTTCCTGGGGGTTTTCTATTTTTTGTAACACATTTAATGCGGGTTTTTGGGGTTTCCCACAGGTTCGTAACCCCTATAAAAGGCTGCAGGATAATGGATTCTTTTGTGCCTCTTGGGCGGCCGAGTTTTGTTGGGTATGTATGGCTGAGGCATTTGTCGAGCGTATCGATCACCGTGCTTTCCGATTGCTCCTAGGTTGAATGTGATGTTGAAAGCGAGGAATTGAAACGTGTTCTGAGCGTCTTTGGTGCTAATTTGCTTTTGGAGGGATATTTTTTAGCCTTATATGTCCCTTCGCTTTGGCATTATTGAAAGGCGCTGTGATCATATTTCCATAAAAAGGGCTATCCGTGGCGGGGGCTTTTTTCTTTTTTTTTCATATCTTCTTTCTTAGCCTCTTCTTCGACTTTTTCCTCTTTCTTAGGCCTTTTCTTCCACTTCTTCTTCTTTCTTAGACTTTTTCTTCCATTTTTTCCTCTTTCTTAGGCTCTGTTTTCCAGCCCTGCGGGGTTACGTAATTGTTGAAGTGTGGTTGCTTGGTTGTAAGCGTTGCTGTGTAATTATGAACACCTTTTGGTGTAATTAATGAAATTGTGTTTTTTGGAATTTTTTTCATTTTTGCTCACCTTATTTTTCTCGTACTCGGCTAACCGGTTAGCAACGTGGACTAATTCCTTGGGATAAGGGTTGTGGTGTTTGATGAATTCTAGAATGGATCAGCTCTTATGATTCATAACTGGACTTAGCTTAGTTGTTCGGCCCAAGCTGGATCCATTGGGAAATACAAGGGGCCACCTTTCGAGGGCTCATGAGCCTAGCCAGCACGCTGCGTACTGAGTAAGAACAGGCGTCGCTAAGTTTAAATCTTTTGGAGAGGCGATGAGTTAGCGGCGCATTTAATGCACCTGTAGACTCTAGACGTCTGATACTTAGGGAGTCATAATTGGATCCCACCCGCTCCCATCGTGTTTACCCAATTTTCTTGCTTCCCATACGCTTTCAAAGGCTTATCGATACTCATTTGTAGCGTTCGCGTATTTCTTGGTTGTCTTTCCAAGCGTTGTTTTCCTATCTTCAAGTGAAGCCTTGTTTTTGTTTTAGATGCGTTGGATTCCAGGTTGTTGGCATGTTTACGGCGGCGGAAGGTCATTAGGAGGGTGTTTTCAAAACATGCTAGAACGGGGGGGAGGGGGGGTTTCCCGGGTTTGGTAGGTTCATGTGCGTTCTCGCCCTTTTACCAGTTTGGTATTTTGGCATGGAACTGATTCCCCTTTCCTCTGCCCTTTTGTTGTTATGCCTTTGCGTGCTTGTGAGAGGTCGAAGGGCTTCCACCCCTAGATCGTACCAGGCGTAGAAGAGGACCTAGCGGAATCATATACAGGCGCGACATCGTCTCCCTCTTTGTCCATGTGGAGAGTTAAGGTCTCTTGTCAGAATTCTAAATATCGATTTTGAGATTCTTCCAGACGAGTCCGGCCAGATCCACTATCAACGAGGAAAACATTGTAGTATATTTTACCCGAAGGGAATAGCTGCGACGGTTCCACTTCCCCATTTCATCTAAGTAAGCGATTCTACACTTCTCACCGGGCGCCTCACTGCTCTTATCATCAAGATATCATTTGGATCTGGCCGATGCGGCATTAACAAACCTTTTTACCAACTGGACATTTCGTTGGTAGAGGTTTGCTTTATTTATACTTTGAAGCTGGGACACGGAGGCCGGCTATCCATGTCGACCCAGAGCCCCTGACTGCAATTTGTTACGGGACTTCCCGACTCACCTAAGACTGAGGTGAAGGGCGTGATCTTGGTTAGAGGACCTTGGTATGAGACCTCGGGCTCCCCTGACCTCCTGTTTGTTCTAAACCAATCAATGTCGTTCCCAAGTGTGTTCAAGTTGTAGGATCTATATGTTGGCGCATCTTTACGCGTCTATCCTTTAAGTTCGCGTATTTTATTATTATATATTTTCTTTATGCATGTAACACCCCAAAATATACCCTAGTCATTTTCAACGTGTTTAGGGTATTTTGTAGGTATAATTTGAATTTTTCGTAATTTAAATGCAAACATGAAAATGGAGAAACCTGGAATTTGTATTAGATAAGTAAGGGTAAATTTGTAATTTGTCAAAAAGGGACATAAAAGTCATATGACAAAGAATGAGGAGAAATTTATTATAGAAATAGCACAAATTGTGGTGCAAATAATAAAAAGTGGGAGGACTAAAAGGTAATAAAAGGAAAATTGATCATATAAAAAGGCAAAATATCTCAAGTTGGTCTCTCATTTTTTTGGGAGAGCTCCAACGTGAAGAGAAGGGAAGAAGAAAGAGAAGAGAAGGAAGAAGAAGAGGGGGGGAAGGAACAAAGGTATGGAGTCTAGGTTTTGTATGGAAAAATTATGGATTTTAGTATGGAATGTTTGGAATTTGTGTATGGAACTTTAAATAGGTGTCTATGTTTTTGTATGGGAAAATCAAACCATAAACCCATTTTTGATGAATTTGGGTCTAAAAGAACCCTACTTGATATATTGGTGGTGGTTTGGATTTGGGTTGGTTGATTGTAATCCTTAAGTAGTGAATATTTATTAAGGAAATGGTATTGGGGTTTTAGGGGAGATGCTGTCAAATTTCTCCAACTTCAGATGGTCATAATTTCTTCGTCCGAACTCCGTTTCGGATGTTCTTGGACTCTATGAAAATACCTTTGAGTCTAGAATCCATCCATATATAGCTTGATAATATTATAACTTAAATTAGGTCCAGAAATCACAAAAATAGTAGGCCCTGCTGGTTGCTCGTAGCCCTTTATTCATGGGAGCCTTCCAACCGGACGGTCATAATTTCAACCGTCGAACTCCGTTTTGGATGTTCTTGGATTCTATGGAAATACCTTTGAGTCTAGAATCCATTCATATATAGCTTGATGATATTGGAACTAAAATTAGGTCCATAAATTACAAAAATAGTAGGCCTTACTGGTTGCTCATAGCCACTATTCATGAGAAGCCTCCAACTTCGGACGGTCATAATATCTTCGTCCAAACTCCGTTTTGGATGTTCTTGGAATCTATGGAAATCCATTTGAGTCTAAAATCCATTCATATATAGCTTGATGATATTGGAACTCAAATTAGGTCTAGAAATTACAAAAACAGTAGGCCACATTTGAGTTTAACCGTAGCCCTTTATTCAAGAGCCTCCAACTTCGGACGGTCATAATTTCGCCCGTTCGGGCTCCGTTTTGGATGTTCTTGGACTCTATGGAAAGCCCTTTGAGTCTAGAATCCATCCATATATAGCGTGATAAAGTTGGAATGATAGTAAATAGCTCATAAGCATACATGGTAACCATATTTATTCATGCATATAATAATGAGATATGAAAAATGCAAAGATACGAATAAATGATTGTAAATATCGCATATCATCATCGGATGACAATAATTATTCGGGAATATGAGATATGTATTGAACATAAAATACATATGGATTGTCTGCTTAGAACCTGGAAAAGGGATAGATGGCGTGCACATTAGGGAAAAGCAGTACGGCATGCGATCGAGTTGGCTTTGTTTGAGGTCATTCGGCCTTGGGCCCTTATAGATAGTCATTGTCTCATACAATGATAACAGCACCTTGGGCCCTTATAGATAGTCATTGTCTTTACCCTGCAATGTGCTCATATAACCGGGCCCTTATAGACCAACTGTTTCGTGATGAGTCTGACCTTCGGGCCCCTTATAGTTTCCTTTATCCGCCTGGAGTTTATGCGGGCATGAAACATAAAACAAATGACTTAGATATGACATATGAAGTGATATGATATGATAAGAAACATAGCACCGTTATCACGATAACAAGTATATTGTGACAAGAACATGAAGTAAAGTGTAAAATGATAAGAAATGAAACATTAGTATGATAAGTAAATGAAATATGTATAAGGACATGTTTAAATGATATGATACGTTAGATGTGTATGCATGTATAGAGTGTATTGATGACCCTTATTAAGAATTCGTCCATATGTATTAATTCATAAGCTATAAGCTTAGCATGGATGTTTCATGCAGTAAGTACGGGAGAAACGAAGCGAGAAGTCGGACACTCCCATCGGCAACCAAGGCCAACACACACTACTAGGTGCCCACTAAAGACCTTTTAGTACACTTTTGCCTCTATGTTTTTGTTTTTATATGATATAAATATTATAAATGTTGAACACTTCCATACATAAAACTTGTATATATTTGCAATCCATTTATACAAATATAGTACAAGTTAAATGTTTAACATTACATGAATGAATTAAGCTTAAAGGTTATCGATTTATAAAAAAAAAAATGACACCCTCGCAGCCACTAGTGTGCCAAGTTGGGGGCGTCACGTGTAAAGGGAAAAACCGGAGGTAAAATTGGTAAACTAGGTGGAAAGCTGGCTTTAAGAAAATTCGAGAGGTTGATAGAGATTTCAGAGGGATGGCATCCTGAGATTCTCTTAAGCTGCGAAGAATCTTCGTGAGGTTAGTCATGATCTGTCTTCACACATCATTCCAGCTATTCCGCCCTCTTCCCTCGAAATAGTAGAAGCATTACGTTGATGAGTCTCCTACATTTAGCCACACGTGAGTGATTTGTCTCGATCGAAATTTTGAGACTTAGGCGGCTGGTTGAGAACTGGTGATTGGTACCCAGTCCGGGTAACCTTCTTTGGCTAGGGAGGATTCCGGCCTTGTCCCTCAAGCATTTAAGAAGGACGATAGGGATAGCCACCTCGTGAGTCTTTCTTTTGCGAAAAAGGGTCTCGTCTTGCCCCTCAAGCATCTAAGAAGGGAAGGCGGGTGCCCGAACGTCCAAAAACGCCTGGAATGGGGGTGGAAGATTTTTGTCCATAGGTTTCCCGATATCACACCCCCTGCTAGGAAGAGGAAGGAGGGCGGATGGCTGATCTTGTTTCCACGACTTCAGGCGCGCCGCGAGCGCAATCGGTGGGTAATCAACAGCCATCGGCAAGGTCGGATGTCGCGGACGATGTCGTTTAGTTCTAAGATGAGGCATGCGATCAACCCGAGACTACTGCTGCAGGCGGATTTAGGGAGGGGTCTCCCCTAGCTCATGCGGAAGTCGGGGAGGACATTCCTTGAGAAGCGAGATAGTTATTTGGATTAGATAAGGTTGCATCTCCCCGAAATTTGAAGGCGCGGGTAGGTCGTTGTTTCCTGCCAGAAATCTTGTTAGTTTCTTATTTCTCTGGGACCGGAGCTCTCCCCCTGGGAGAGGAGTATTGGTTCACAGGCAAGAGATGCCCGGGAAGTTATCAATGGCTGGAGGCCGCTGCATGGCGAATCCCCAAATTTGCCCATATGCCAATTGTATTCGACACCGCCGGATGCTAGTAGCTGTACGGTAGGGGAGGCGGAAGAATATGTCGTCTCGGTCCACTGCACTATGCTTGTAAGGATGAGGCTCAAGCCCAGTGGTTGAGGCGAGGAAATGCTAATCACGTGGCCGTAACCAGTCGATCGGCGAAGCTGGTATATATACAAATTTGCTATGCGCATTCTAGAATTATTTCAAGTTATGACCTTATTATAATGCATTCATTTGTAGGCCAAATTAAACTCATCAGAGATATGACTTACCAGCATCGAGAATTCAGATGAGGTGAGGGTCTGTGACTGCGACTCTATGCTAAATCATCCGTTTCTGACCATAGTGCGTTGAGTGCTTCTTTAGCTAAAGCGGAGTCGAGATCCTAGCATTGGGAGAAGGAGGCCAAAGAAAGCGTTGAAAAGTTGGCAGGCAAGTGAGAGAGATGTTGCTCGCTCACGAAGCAGGTGGCCGCGAATGTCGTCACGGAGAGGAGTGCGAGAGGCGAAAGTGGAGTTAGGGTTGGCTGGGGTCTAATGCCTGGCGGTTTTGCAGAGAGAGGCTGGCGGAGAGGCGGAGACGAGGCTGGCAAGTGCATTGTGGTGGGGAGTCTCTCTGCCACGGGCAGGACTGGTAAGGATGTGAGAATGTTGGCTCTCCCGGGCGGGCGTAAAGAGAAGAAGGCCTGGGAGGCTTGAGAAGGGCTTTGACGTGATTTTCAACTATGGTTATGGTTGTTGTGCTTTTTCACATAATATTTGTGGAAGTCAACCCGTGGTTCCAGACGGAATGTTGGACACGTCTAAGCCATTATACGAGGAGTTCTTTATCAGCTCTGTTTAAGTCTTTATCACGCTAAGTACTACCATCGATGTTGCCGGTAGGCGATGATTGCGCCCGAAGAAGGGAGATTCGACTGCGATCACATGACGGATATTAGCTAGGCGAGGGGCGGGCATCTCTCTCTGTCGAGTTAATTGGTGTGAGTTTGATTCTTCCGCGATGGCGGGGTAGGGAACGGATGTTTAGCGGGGCTAGGGTTGTATTTTGCCATTGCTCGTTGAGCAATGTTATGTATCCTCGATTTTTGTTATTCTGTAATCGAGTTCCATAATAAAGCATGTGTCGTTTGTGAATCTGATGTTGTTACTTTCTCTTTGTCGAATCTTGTAATTTAGTTAATTTAGTCGAGGTAGAAATGAGGTCGAATCACGGATGAACACTCGGTAGACAAGGTTCCATTTGTCCCCGCCACAGCGTCTCTTTTACCACTGGCCGTAATGAACCAGGTGGGCGCCAACCATATTGGGCGGTAGTGACGCCCCCGTGCGATCCGACCGAATGGCGGATCGGCGTCCGGTCGCGAGACTATATCTTTGCCTCGGGACTCTCACGAATAGGTTCTTTCTCGGTACAGAACTTATACTGTAGTTCTAAACAATTTACGTAATAACAAAAATAGATTTTCATATATAAAGGACTACCACTGGAGTGGTGTCCCTCAACATCTATATACATATATATTAAAGTCCCTATTTCTTATATATACAATATTTTTTTCTTTTCTAATACAAAACATCAGAGATCGCGGAAGCAATGCGGTGAGCACCTATCTCTGAGCCGGCCTGCTCTGTTGATATAGGATGTCACATCCTTTATCCTTGTCTTCACTTCTGTACCTGCAGTTGAACACCCAGTGCTAAACTGCGGCTTAGTGAGACATAAGCTTGGAATGACCACCAATGGTGGTATCTCGACTTATACATATACATATCATATATCTATAATTTCATGTAACTTTTGATTACTTATCATCTTTACTTCCTATTTCATGTCACATGTTCTCTTATCTTTAACATATTTCCTATCTATACTTTTCTTTGTTGTCATGTGCTTTATGCATCTTTTACTTATCTCTATCGTTCTTAACGCTTATGCATTTATCATGTGTTCCTGGCATGTTCCATTTAGATCATATAGGTATGTCTATCATATATTCATATCGTATATGAAGCTTTCATGGTCATAGACTATATCATTTGTTATGTTCTATTTCAGTCGCATTATCGTAATACTAATTTTATCACGCTGTATTCATGCATCTTTACATTTCGTATCTTATTTTCATATCTTTATTTTTCTGTTATACTTTTCTTACTTTCTCTTTCATGTCGCATGCTTGATTCGTATACTTTTGATGTCATTGACTTTGCTTCTTGTACTTGTAACTGTATACTATCATCGCATAAACGATTACTGTGCTTCTCATAATCTGTCATATATTCGCATTTCATTTGTTTTGTTTTTCATGCACCATGACAGAAGCGGATGCGGGGACTAAATTGTTTGTACCGATCTTGTATATACCGGAAGGTATCATCAACTGTCTGAGACGGTGACTGTGCCGAATAATATTATACCCGAAGTATCGTGGCTGTATGAACCATCCATGAGGGCACAGAAGGCGTGTGGTGACCCTTTCGGAGATTTTTGATCCAACCGGGATCTATGTCAGCCGACAAGCGGGGCCTCGATATCTGTTTCTTTATCTTTGTGACAGCCTGACATCTTCCACTATGGGCATACTTTGCTCTGTCCCTACCGGGTTCTAGCGGGACTGATCAATGTTGTACATTTTAACATGCATATTTCATAAGCGATTAACTATTGTTATCATGATTTGCTTATGGAATATATACCACCATTACTTTAGTTTGCATTCGTTCTCATAACCGTAGCTTCATATTACGGTTCTGTATTTCTCTATAATACATACATATCATCTCATATAATAATACATTCTATATCATTTCGTTCATGTTTATTCTTTCATATTGCATCTCTTCACTCTTTTTTTGTTCATATCATATTCTATCATATATTAATATAGCAGTGCATATAACATATCATACGTGCATGCATTTACTCATTCTTATATTCATACATGCTTATCATTACATGTGCAGTGCCCATTCGTGTATCTTATATCTTCATATACTTTATTAATTACATCTATCCTATTTATTATACTATACATTTCTATACTTATGCGTTTTACTTGTGCTTTATCGAAATTGTTCTATCTCCTGGAGTGTGAGAACATAGACTTCTCTTTAATACCCTTAGGTACCCTTCATGTCCGAATATTTATCTTTTATCTTTTTGTACATATTCCTTTCTTACCATGTATTCCGATTGGCTTTACCCGTATAAATCTACTTATATTCTTATTTCTTGTTATATCTACCTACTGTTTCCTTATCTCTCTGGACCTAATATAGGTTCACTTTATCATACTAGGTATGGCTGTATTCTTGACTCATGGGCTTTCCATAGAGTCTAAGAACACCGAATCGGAGTTCAAGCAGAAGGAGATGTGACCTTCAGGATTGGGTCATGCGTAGTCAGCATGACAGTTGGCTGTTGACGAGCTGATATGACCTCGGTAAACTTGGTCTATCACCTCGGTCTGACATCTACTAGCCTCCTCAAGAATATGAATGTATTCTTGACTCAAAGGCTTTCCAGAGTCGAGACACCCGAATCGGGTTCAAGCGAAGGAATGTGACCTTCCAGAAGTTGGAGGGTCAAATCTCTTGCCGATCCCAGTCTTGTGGCGGCTTGAATGACAGTACTGATGATGGCTCAGTCTAACACCTTAGTCTGACATCAATATCTTTTCTCATGCATATGGATGGATTCTTGATAATGTTCTTTCCATAGAGTCCAGAGACACCCCCGAATCAGTTCAAACGAAGGAGATATGACCTTAGAGTTGAAGGTCATGTGCGGTCGATCTTGACGGCGGCACGGGCGATGAGCTGCACTGGTAGCCAGGCTCAGTCTAACACCTCGTCTGATATCTAATATCTTTCTCAGGCATATGGATGGATTCACGACTCAATGGGCTTTCCATAGAGTCGAAACACCAATCGGAGTTAACGAAGAATATGACCTTAGAAGTTGGGAGGTCCGTGCGCTTGGTGGTGACGGTAGCTGGGCCCGACGGCTGGCGAAGTGGCGACTCGACTCTGGTGGCTGGCTCTTGAGGACATTAGGCTACATTGACGGTGAGCTGCATGACGAGTTAATTTCTTGCGCCGGCGAAGTGCTGATGCTGTTGACGACCTCATGGGGTGTAACACCGTTATTGTTGAGTAAAGGCGTGGCGATGCTGCGGTCAATTAGAAATTCAAAAGCCTAACGTCAATTTTCACGGTTGTGGTACAATTTGAAGGACTTCTTTGCAAATTCTCTTTATTTCTGACATTTAAAGCGTTCTAAAGTGCAATTTAGTTGACCGGGTGGATAGTGACGACCGGATTGTGTTGATGATCTCATTAAGAACGTAACCGGTCTCTGATTGTGAAGTTAAGGCCTAAGTAAATTCAGTAATTATGGCTACAAATTATCAGAAGGACTTACTTCCAGATTCCTTCTGGCTAAAGCTTCATTCTAAGGTCGAGGATTACGTATATGATCAAACATAAGGAATTTTCTTGGATTCATTTGCACTGATTTTTCTAAAACATATGGATCATGAGTCTTTCTCAACTCAACCTGAAATGAGTTTAGGAGTTCCCAATTTAGAGCCATACACAAGATAGAGGTTCTAAACCATGTATCTAACCTTTTAGTCAAAAACTAGATTTCCTTACTCCCTTAGTTTTAAATTAAAACTATATATTGATTCCACTCTGACCCAGACATGTGTATTCATACCTGGTATTCCACGAGTTCCATACACCCACGTATTTTTCTATACCAAATGCAATTTCCCTCTGTGACCTTCTCTTTTCTTTTCCTTCTTTCTTCTTTTCTTTTCTCTTCTTCTTCTTCTTCTTTGTACTTCTTCTTCTTCCTTTCTCTTACCTTTCTCTTATCAGTATTTGCTCTCCCTTTCCAAGACCAAAATGAGATATTTATTTTGGTCTTATTCCTTATTTCACTTTCCAAGGAGGAAACTTTCTCCCTCTTTCCTTCAAGCCACTTGTCTCTTCCACTATTTTTCTTTCTTATTTTATTCTATTATCTTTCTTTTATTACTCTGTGGTCCTCCAATTCTCTATTACTCTTGATTTAACTTATGGTTATTCCTACTTTGGCATATGAACTTATTATATTATGATCCTTGGGTCATGAATTGGTAATTAATGTTATAATTATTTATGTGTTCAAGTTATTGCTTATTTTATTAGGATAAATATACTTTTACTTTTAATACCTAAACATGTCAGAAAAGCTGCTAGGGTATATTTCGAGGTGTTCTGGTAGGACGCTCAGCCTTACGAGGGCTGTAGTGAACCCGGCTAGGCATCGACCATATTGGGCGTGGGACATCAACCTTACCTGGGCTGTAATGAACCCGGTTGGTATTCGACCATCTTTGGCGGTGGGACATCAACCTTATCCGGGCTTTGTAATGAACTAGTTGGGTATCGACAATCGGCGTGGGACATCAACCTTACGGGCTTTGTAATGAACTAATTTAGATTATCCCAGTGGCGGGCGATGGACATCAACCTTACCCGGGCTTTGTAATGAACCGGTTGGCGTCGACATCTTTGAAATTTGGTGGACATATTATACACGGGCTTAAAAGCAGAAGGCGGGAATATGGTTAGGGTGAATCATTATTTATTGATAGTACGGCACGAGGTGCATAACATTCCATTCTGGAATGCGGTGTCCGTCCCCGGTTTTATCTAATGCATCACGATCTGGGGATTAGCTGCTCGGCGTTCTGATATAGGGTCCTCCGGTTTGATTGGAGCTTTAAGTGGAAGCCGGTCGGTACGTGTTCTCGAAGATTTTTCTCGGGATCGGGGTCCTGGGTACGGAACATTTGGGGTTTCATGCATATGTTGTATAGGTTTGCTGAAAAACTGCGGTAGTATGATGCTGTTGCATAGCGGATTGCTTAGCGCGATTCGTCTGCCCCGTGTCTGGGTGCCAATCCGCAGTTGGTATTGGTTTGCTCGGGCATATCGGTTCGAAGCGTGGGCATCACCGTTACATTGGGGCCATAACCTCCATCCCATAAAGTGAGCTCTAAGAGGATATACTGGGTTGGTGCCAGACTTTTCGATTCTGCTGACTCGAAAGTACCAGGGTACGTCCGCCGCTGCAACTGGCGAGTCTAATAGTTTCTTTAAGGCGGTAAATAGGGTTTTATTAGAAGCCTTTGCTTGGCCATTGCTCTGCGGATATCGTGGGGTAGAGTATAGATTCTTTATTTTCAACTCTTGGCAGAAGTTCTTGTATGCGAACTATCGAGTGGTCGGATTATGCGTCTGATTGATCGGGGTATATTGACAGACGGTGATATTCTTCTAGATTAGCGAGTGGCATCCTTATCTTTAATTGATCACGGCCTTGGCCTCTATCCCTTTCTGAAGTGTCGGTGGTACCGTGATAATTTTTTACGGCGGGCGGTGGGAGGCGACGTATGATTCCCGTTGAGCGAAGAATTTGGGACGTGATGGAATTAAGTCTTGTCTTTGATGATCTCAGACAGAACTATGGCATGCCGATCGCATGCAATTGAGTTTCGATGCGATTTGTGATAATACCCGAGTATGGGCTCATGTTTTGATGTTATCTTGCTGGATGATTACCACATATCTCTTCTGTATGTCGGCCCAGTATATTGTCCTGTTCGGTAGTTAAGCACTTTAGTGCGACGTCTGAGGATCTTGCAAGCGATTGCCCGGGTTAACGAAAGAGAATCTGGGCCCGGATTTTGAATCTTAATGAAGCTTTGTCCGCTTTTCGTTTGGGAGTTCTCCCCTTTTGATATATTGTACTATGGGGTCCATCCAGGAAGGGGGGACCTCGTTCACCTGACTTACCCGAGTAGTAATAATTGAAGAATCCGACTGATAATAGATAGGAAGGAACATTGTTTCTGTCATCGGAAGAGAAGTGGCTACGGCGGCGGAGTGTCCTTTCTCTGCGGTCCCACCCAAGGATGTGTTTGAGCTTCGAGTTGAAAAGGCTGCCCGAGGATTTGCTTAACGAGGGATACATACTTTGCCGTTGGTCTCGCGACTCTTCTTCGTTTACTTGCCTACCTGGCGAGAATCACTTGAATCGAGGGCTTGTTGGTTGACCTTGTAGCCCGGTTGATTAGGCCGGGATGGCACCATGCTGGTCGTTGTTGAATGTGAAGCCCGAATTGATTACTCTCAATCCTCCAGTAGGAGATTTAAGTTGCAAACCGATGCAGCTCCGGTTCTTAGTGATGCCGGAGTCTACATTAGGGGTCCGCAGTTCAGTTGTCAGCTCGTTCACGGATTGGGTGATCTCTGTTAGAAAATATTCGTAACACTGTCCTTTTAGCGATCTTGGCTTATCTTGAATCTGTGGTCGCTGATTCAATTGCCCATCGAGCCCATCATCTCGGATAAGTCGGGCTTATAAATGGTGCTCAGAAGGGAGGTCGGTTAGCGCAATGATGGGGTGTGCTTGAGTATGGGGCGAGCTTCTTAGTTGCTGCAATTTGTCTTTCTTTCGAGGTGGTTGTATCGGGACTGAGTCGGCTGGGACTTGCGGCGAAAAATACTAGCCTCTGCTTTCTATTGTCATCTTCCTTGAGCAAGCGAAGCACTCAACGAGACATCTAAGCGAGCATATGAAGGTGTTGTGGAAGCCCGAGTTGAAGGGCCAGAGGTTCTGCAAGATACTATTTGATCATTGTGAGGGCTTTATCATATTCCTCATTCCATCCGGCCTGGTTAGCCCCCTTAAGGGTAACAAAGAACTACTTTAGATGGTATGTAAACCCGAGATGAAGCGAATCCAGGCGGCCAATGGTAGATCAGCTGATATACCCCTTTTCTAGAGCGGGGCCAGGAACTCAAAATAGCTTTAAATTTAGCGGGGTTGGCTTATCCGCTTTTGAGTCACCATGAAACCCGAGAATGCGGCCCTTTTACTCAGGCGCTTTGAGGGTTAAGCCGTCTTGTATGCCGCTAAGGTTAAAGCCTCTTCGCGGAGTGTTTAGCAAAGTTCGAGCATTCCTTAGTTTACTGACATATCATGATATGAAGCCTTTATGGTTTTCTGGTAGCGGCATGAAAATCTTGGTCACTAACCTACGATACGTTGCCTGAGCATTAACTAAGCCAAGCGGCGTCACATTGTAGCGAGAATAACGTGCGAGGTGATGAATCTTCATTTTTAAGCGTCTAGCGGATGCATGGAAGTGATGATATCCTCGAGAATCAGGAGCAAGAAGCTTATCCATGCGGTGGCGGAGTCCCAGCAGTGATCTATCAGTGGGAAGTTGGCTTTTCGGGCATGCCTCATTGAGATGCATGTAGTCCGCGCACCCTCCGTTCTGCCTTTTTTGGAATTTCACCTTACCATATTGGCCCGTCATTTAAATTGCTATCTCTTTGATGAATCCGCAGCAGATTATCCACTTCTTGCTAAATAACTTTGATGGCGATCCCGGGTCGTGCCTCGCTACGTCTAGCAGTCTTGGTGGAAGGGATGACATTCGATTTGTGAGAGGCATGCGAGGTTAATGCCGACCGTAATACCGAGTGAGTCAGAATACATCCATATTACGGTAGAACTTGTTGTGTTGTTCCTTCTCCCATTTGGATAGGAGGGAACTTAACATATGTGGATTTATCTAAAACATTTAGGAATATTGATTCGAGGGTCTCTGACGTCGCTCCACGTCGCCATGCAGCGGGCGACGAGAGATGTAATTGCTGATAAGTCTGGGCCTCGAGGGTCGGATTGTAGGGGCTTTCCTTTTTCTCATTGCTCTGTCTTAATGGTTAGTATATTTGTGTTTGCTATTTGGCTGCTCGGGAGGTCGACTTGTCGGTATTTGGTCGAGTGGCGATCATTTGATGGTAGGTCGGGCGCTGGCTTTCATCGCATGCGGCGAAGCTCGACCAATGATAAATTGTATGGGCCAGGTCCTCGACGGCCCGAAAATAAGACTGGCAGACTCTGGCCACGCCTTGGCGGTGATAAGCGATGTTGCTTGTCGTTATAGTGGTTGCTCAGTTAAGCAGGACGGATTACGCGGTAGACTCGGCCTGTCCCGAGTAGATGTTCATCTGCCTGAAGGCGGGCAGTTGTAACAGGTCGGTCGCGTTGCTAGGGTGTGGAAGTGCTCACGTGTGCACATCAAAATCGTTAATCATGGAAGGTAGTCTCTGAGTGCGTCGTGATCTGGGAGTAATGCTGCAGAAAAAGGGTTAACGAGAGGGAAAGGATATAGAGGCGTCGATTAGGTACGGGATTCTTTCTTCTTATCTGGGATCATGAATGGTGTTCACTGGGCTCGGTATGTACTCGTAGCGGCCTCCTCTTTTGGCGCGTGGCCCGATCTTGGTCATCAGCCAGGACCACCCGATTATGTAGTTTATGGTGGTAGGAGTTGAGGCTTGAGCCTTGCGGCTGGCTGCTATTCTTTGATGGCGGGCGACTCAGGCTCCGTGGGTGTCTAGGAACATATCTCTGAGGTGGTAGATACTGATTAACCTTTCAAAAAATTTAAACTTGACAGGTTGGTCTCATGCCCATGATCCCTGTGGTAATCACATCTTAGAGACTGGTTGCACTGGGCGGAATCTGATTGAATTAGTATGGGCCATTTGAAATCCGGGTGATCCCGAATGAGAGGAAGGAGTCTGTCGTAAGAGATGTGTTCATGGGAATTATTGCGGGGTTCCTCTTTTTCTTTAGTTGGTCTGGGAGGTTCACGGTTCTTACTTTGGCTCTCTTTTTGTTCAGATTGTCCCTCAATGATCGGCTTGCTTCTTTGAGTTGTGATCATCACGGTTTGAGAGGTTACCCGAATATTGTCCTCCAACTTTGAATACTTATCCGCCCGTCTGTACAATTCCTCCATTGTTGTAGGCGGATCCAGAGACAACGAGTGGAAGAATGGGGTGGGTGACCCCAGCTCTTTCGGAAGTGCGAGGACGCATCCATCTTTATGCGAATCCAATGCGGTGAGCGACCCATCCGAAAATCTTCTGACGAAATACGGCGGATGGATTAGTCACTCGGCGAAGATGGTTTTACCTGAAGTTGATGTTTCCGCCGCGTCGAAGCGAACGCAGTCTTGGGAGACAAAATGCGACCCATGACTCGTTGGGCGGTTCATAGATCTCCATGGGAGTTTGTGGAACGAGCGAGTGACCCCTTCAAGCGGCGGGAACTGCTGCATAATCGCGATCGTTCCGCGTTAAGTATCATTGCACGGATTTGAAATGCAACGTGTGATCATATTGATCGAGGGCCATCATACATGGCGAGATGGTATGGCGAAGCAGGCGGTCGTAGCTTCCGAGATGTCTTTGTCTGTGGGGAGGATAGCATGTCTTCAGGTCCCCGGCCAATGGTAGATGTAAGCATGTGCGGGGCGAGTCTGACCGAGTAGGATCACGTGAGCGGAAGTGATGGTCTTTGCGCCCTGTGCCACATGGGCACATTTTCGGTCACCCTATTATGGCTTGTCATTACTCTCTACTGATTTCTCTTCGTACTCAGTGAAGCATGCCACTGACGGAATGGCTGGAACGGCGCGGGGGCCTCTTTGTTGATTCAACCTCAACGTTATTCTTTGGGGGTGAAAGATCGATGTGAGAACCTCTCGAGAGGGATAACTCATCATCCCATTCTTGCATCACTATCGCTGGCGAGGATGGGCTCCCTTGCACTGCAATTTTGTTCCAACCAAAGGTCGCGGGATGGTTGCCCTTTCGTGCATTTTCACCCGATCCTCTTCCCGAAGCGAGCGTGGCGATCGTTTCTCTTCTTCTGAGATAGTGGCGGTTCGCGGTCGGCCCGTTTATTACGGCTGCTCTTCTTGCTTTGCTTCCATATCTGGCGGCCTTGGCGAAGAAACTAGTCTTCAAGGGGCTGATTTGCTAGATTGCTAGCCATAGCGATGGGATAAACCGAGCCAGGATGAGTGGCGGGAACTACAGGGCTTCGGGGTGTGGGGATCACTTGATAGCCGCGTAGCTAACCTGCCGTCGTTAAAGGATTTTTGCTTGATGCGTTCCAAAAGCGGTGCCCGATTGTTTTCTCTCGAATTCTCAGAGTCTCCGGATCGTTGTTTCATTAACCTAGCAGTAAGGACCTGCAAAACAAACAAGGCATCGACGGTGGTGTGTCGGCCTCCTCTCCGATGCTTAAGTTAGGTAGAGAAATAAAGAGCGTAAATATGTTCGTTTTTCAGTAGTCTCTCTTTACCTGTTGTGATTCCTCCTTATTTATGAAGGAGGATGATGATCCGCACATGAAGTGGGTGATTGGATTCTGAAATGGAAGGGAGGAGGGCACTTCAGTTTCGCGTCAAACGTTTTTCCTTTTGGATAGCCAAGTCATCTGAATCTTCTACCTCAAGGATCGTTTGATCATCTTAAGGGCGATTACGTACTTGATTCGTGGGAGGATTTGTTCTCGAGCT
Organism: Tetrastigma voinierianum; assembly: GCA_016808115.1. Taxonomy (NCBI): domain Eukaryota; kingdom Viridiplantae; phylum Streptophyta; class Magnoliopsida; order Vitales; family Vitaceae; genus Tetrastigma; species Tetrastigma voinierianum. The sequence goes on from JAEQBH010002191.1 coordinate 234,015, forward strand.
GCGAGGGATCAGCCGGGAAATTATTGGCTGACCATTTTCTTAGAGACGACAGCGGCTAGAAGAGGATGTGCTCGGACAATAAATCCTAGAGGCCTTTGCTGTGATCGAATAGTCCATGGGTCGGGCTTCAAGCCATGGTTCGGATCCATGTTCGTGTGAGGATACTTGGGCCTCCTGTGGGTTTTGATTCGTTTGGGCCTTCTTAATAGGGGTGCTGGGACAAAAGCCATGGTACTCACATATTTGGTGATCAAATGCCTTTGCTGCGTCACGAATCGCTCTTACCTGAATAAAGCGTCATATGAGGCCCGATGGCTTGACACCAGTCGTAACAATGACGACAAATGTCGATAAAACCATGACAACACAGAAAACAAAATAAAACTTAAATATTACTAGAATAACCATTTTATTAAGCAATAAAATGAAATAAAAAGATTTAGATGGGTGATTTCAGGCCAAGAATGGTAAAAAAATTACCCCTTCTCACCTGAGGAAAATAATCTACAAAAGAAAAAAGATGAGAGAAAATGAAAGAAGGACAACTCATTTTATAGTTTACTTATTTCATTAGAATTTTAATTATCATATGTTAACATATTTCTTGTCAAAAAATATTTTTATATTAAAATCTAATTTATTTTAATGATTTACACATGAAATTAAAACAAATTTTTAATAAAAAATTGATGATGCTTTTTCAACCGGGCTGGGAATTTGGAGAGCGTGTCGGGGTCGGCCCAGGAGTTTGGACTGGAATCTTGATGGGCTGGTCTGCGGCTCTGGGTATGGCACTTCTGCGAAAACAGGAAGGGTGGTCGGCGGGCTTCGCGGAGTGGCCTTCAGATCAAACCGTCCGTTTCTTTCTGTTTCTTTTCGCAGACATCCTCTGTCTTGTGTGTTTCTGATCCTAAGACCTTTCCTTTGCCTTTAGTGACTTCGGACTTCCTTCTCTCTTAGTCTTAATCGGGCACTTTTTGTGCGAGTCTTTCTACGTTGTCTTTCTTTTAATCGTATTTGGATCAGCTGCATCTTCGTTTTCTTGATTTCTTCCGAGGGCGTCGACGAGTTGTTTGGAGTTAGCGAGAATTTGTTTTCATTATCCACTTTCATTATGGTTGGTCGTTCTTCTTCTCTGCATTATCGATGGTAATTCTTGGTATTGCTGGTTAGATGGTGGTGGTGACCGACCCGTTCGGTCGGTGACATTTGAAGATACTCCAGAGGTGCCCCCTCTTCCGCCCAGACCGAGAGCGAGGAAAGTGAACTGATTAAATATCTGGGGGGTCGAGCTCGAGATCTGTAGATTCGCATGCTTTAAGCGTGGGACCTAGTAAGGTCGGTCAGCCGTATGGGGCCATTTTTGCCGGGCGTTATCGACCTGCCCAGGCGTTCGGGTGTGGTCCCGACATTTCCCGACCTACATGTGGTGTAAATTGCAGGATGGTGTGTTTCTTGATGGCCTTGATAACGGTCTTAGCTTCCCTCTGCACCTTACGTAAAGGGGTTTGCGACATTCAATGTGTGTCCGCTTGACTTATCGGTAGTTTGGGGTATTTTGGACAGCTTATTTGGTTTTCTTTAGGGACGGGGGTTCGATTGTCCCCGATATAGCCGTAGCTTCTTTTGCCTTTTAGTCAGAAGGAGACATCGAGGGCTTTCTTTATTTCTAGGCGTTTAGACTCTCTTGTATTTAGATCTTCCACCTCTTCCCATAGGAATTTGTGGAAGGGACGTGATGAGCTTAAAAGTCATCTATTTTAGTTGCATTTTGTTGATTTTATTATAAAAAGACAATTAAGATGCGAGATATGAAGAAACTCACGAGTTCGTTAAGTGCGGGAAGTATAAAGAAAGAAAATACGGTGGAAAATGCGATGGCGGGTGGAGTAAAAGTGCGACCCAGTTGGCGGAGCGAGAAAGGAAGAAATGGCTAAGTCATTGATGCGGTTTTGGGGTTTACGACGAGTTGAAGTCGCTGACGGGGATAGCGAAGCTATAGAAGTCGCGACATGGCTACATGAGAAGTGAAAGAAATGAGCTGATGTCGCGACGTGAGATCGAAGTCGTGACATCAAGAACCACCGGTCGAAGCTACAGACTCATGAGAAGATGTCGCGACAAGATACTGGTGTCGTGACATCAAGAACAGACAGTTGAGACTTGTGAAGGCATGATGTGATGTCGCGACGTGGGATCGAGGTCGCGACATCGCCAAGCGATGAAACACAGTAGATCCATAGTTGATGTCGCGACGAAGATTGATGGCCGCGACATCAAAAAACGATTGAAATCACGCAAAGAGCGTGACAAGATGTCGCGGCCAATTGATAATGGCGACATGAGAACCATCGGATGAAAGCGAAATGAGCTTCTTTGTCACGACAAGAGTAGAATGCGACATCAAAAGCCATCCAGTGAAGGCGCAATGGCGATGTCGCGACATAAGATCGAAGTCGCGACATAGGACCTGCTCAGTTGAAGGTTGAAGTTTCATAAAGTGAGGTCGCGACAAGATATCGATGTCGTGACATCAGGAACGACTAGATCAAAGCTGCAGAGTCATAAAGCGATGTCGCGACATCAATCACGATGTCGCGACAACGGAAAGCGACCAGTTGGAAGCTTCTGGTTTCTTTTTAGATGATGTCGCGTGAGAGATCGTCAATACCGTGACATGTCGCGACCATAAGTTAGCATGCGGATGATTTGGCGAGGTGTAATGGATATCGCGTCAGCGACATCGGGGAGAACTAATTGAAACACCTTAAGGCGTGAGAAGATGTGACAAGATGATGTCGCGACACGGGAATATTCATCGAGGCTACATAGAGTATGTTGAAGTCGCGACGTGGGATCGAGTCGCGAGCGCCATGATGTCACGACAAAGGCGGGGGTCGCGACTTGAGCAGTGACTTGGGCTGGATACTCAAAATCCTGCAGGCTACATTGGGATTAGGGCCCGATTGGAAAACCTATCAAATCTGCTGACTATCCATTTCGTTGAGGAGCTCGGCGGCCTTGACGAGTGCGGATAGGCGAAGAGCTCGATTTTATTTTCTTTTCTTTTCTTTTCTTTTCTTTTCTTTTATTTTCCTTCCATGTTGACTTAGATTAGGTTGATCGTTCTATTTTAATTTGATTTTTTTGGAATTGGATGTAATCGTTTTGTGAAGAAGGCCGAATATAAATTGATTAACTTTCAAGTTACCTGGAAAGTGGAAATTGGACAAATTACGGAATTGGTTTTATCGAGTTTGAAAATCTGATATTCTTATGATCAGAGAATCTTGCAGCGTGTGGCTCCCGATGTCGAGGAACCCGGCTTCCATTATGTGAATGCTATTTGTGAATTTATCTTTCCTCTTATTATTTCAGTGGCTAATTTCGGTTTATGGTATTGCGAGTTATGGGTTTAAGGTTTTGATACGAATGTCGGTCTCTTGCTCCCAGATTTAAGTGTTCTTAGCTCGATTTCAAGGAGGTCCTGGTGAAACGATGCGTTCTAGGAGCTACAGGCATTTCGGGTAAAGGTGTATTAACACGCGCTATTTTTGATGTTGTGCTTTGTAAAATTTGCTTGGATACATCATAACTGCGCGGAAATCGAATTAAGTCGACGAGTTATCCATTTAAACAAACAAGTTCATCTCAGTCGGATAGTGGGGCGATCAGTGTTAAGCGAGATCTAATCAAGGAGAGGATGATCTATTCTAATTTGAGGACGAGTAACTTGGAAATTGTATATCCTTGCTTGTGGAGTAACTTGGGAGTAAGGTTCTGATCGACAATAAATGGGTATGAAGTATTGCAAAAGAAAATACGGAATCAGGAAGTCTGGTAAAAGTAGTTATCTAATTCCACGTGATCGAAGAATCGGGTCGAGAATGAATATTGAAATGTGGCTTATGGAGAATCCAAGGCTGAACTACTAGCATGGACGGTCACGGCGGAAATTCATAAGAAAGTTTTCTGAGTTGGCGAATTGATTTATTCACAATAGCATTGGTCGTAATGAGTTCTCTAAACAATTATTATTCCAATTCTATGCATTTTTCCTAACTTTTACGTATTCTTTATTCTTTACTTTTAAGTTTGTTGTTCATTTCAGTTAATTCTCTATGTTCATTTAATTTTCTAGCACCTTCAAGCTGGATCTCACTATCCCTTAGAGGTCCAAATAGTATAGAAATTGAGTAGTCGGGGTAGTTGATTTTAAATTCTTGAGATCTCTGTGGGATCGATATCTGGACTTATGTCCATTTTATTACTTGTCGACCTGTGCACTTGCAGAAAATCAGACCAAAACCAAACTTAGAAAAGGAATTACTCTAGGAGATTTTTGGTTAAAATATTATAATTTCAACAAGTTTTATGATAAGGTTGCTTGGGGATTAGACAATAGTCCTTTGGTAATAACGTCGTAAATTTGTATGTGTTCTTTGTGGTGCATCAACGGGGCCATTTATTTCTTTGTTAGCGACGCGATTGGGAGTATGATCCTCGGCTTGGGGCGACACTGCAGGCGTTAGATGGCTTGGACTACCCTCGAGAATCTTCGTGAGTGTTCGTTCTGTTTTTGGTTATAATTTGTGTGTGGTCACTAGGCATCTCTGACTCTGTACTGTCTTCGTGCTTCTCAGGTGCTCGAATTGATCTCAGCGTTGAAGACAACGCCGTAGCGTTGGCATTGGCTGAGTGTCCTCCTCGTCCTTACGTGGAGTTGATCAAGTCGGATGTTCCCGGCTCATCGAGTTGAAGTCGCTCGATCTTCTTTGCTCTGAGCCTTCGCCTCCTTCCACTATAAGTTCCTCTCAGTTGGGCCCTGCATTTGCTAAACCAGTAGGGAGGCAGTTAGCTGATTGGAGATGTTAAGGTGTCTTGAGCCCGGGTAGGAAGCAGAAAACCTCGCCTCTGTTGAGAAAGATAAGTAGGCTTTGTTCGAAGTTAAGTTAGGGGCATGATCGTCTTCTCGGGCCTCTCATATCCATAAATCGGGACGGGTTGTAAGGCTCCCATAGTTTTTGAGCTCGCGGTCCGTGCAGGTGCTGAGAGGGCGGAGACCATCGAGTGAAGTAGTTATTGTGGATTAGCGATCACGCCATTTACGTCTAGGACCCGCCGACGAAGAAGGTTAAGTCGCCTTCTCGAAGGGAGGAAGAGGAGAGGAGGAAAGATCCGGAACCCTAAGTTGGCGGAGACGGGGATTCTTTACTTCATAATGCCGAGTTGGCGGCAGGCGCAATCTCATCTATTCTTGGGACTACGATCTTAAAGGTCGAGTTCTTGTACTGCAGTTGATGAAGACTGGCCTATCTCTGAGGGCCGCCTCAGTAGTTCCGTGCCTTGTCATATTTGGCTACATTTTGAGATGAGTTTTCATGCTTCGTTGAATGTTGATTCTATCTTCAGATGTGCAGTGGCTCTCATTTGAAGGTTTGGCCCGAGGCGAAAATAAAGCGAAGGTCATCTTTAAGCGGCAGGGCTCCTTAAGCGGGTGGCTTCTCTCCTATCTGGCGGTGAGTTCTGAAGCCCGGGTGCATCGATATGTAGGAAAGCGTGAAGCTCAGTGCGATCTGAAACATACCCGCTGCTGACGGTGCCGAGACCGGAGTGAAGGCGAGACCGGAATAGCGAGGCGAAGGCGAGCCGGGGTCGGGATGATTTGAAATTTCTTGTGAAAATGACTTAGTGGAGAAATTGGGGCGAACACTTGATCGCTCGGTATGACGCCGGATGGTTAGGGACGAGCTTCTCCGTCCCGAGGCGAGCCGAGTCTAAGGGAGGGAGTTGCATGCGTCAAAGGCGATCTTAAATGGATAAGGCGGCAGCTTTTGGATGAGGCTCGTGCGGGTGACGGACGATCAGCTCGGTCGGAGCAGCACGAATGAGTGTCGCCCGGGTTGCGTGGGGATCTTCATCGTGAAATAACTTTGGTGGCTCAGTCGGAATGAGAAATTATTGGAAGATTGAGTTTGGCGTCCCTGTCCAAATGGGTTTTACGGGTGTCACTTTTGAAGAAGGATGTTGTGCCTATTAGGCTGGACTTTAACTGATCTTCAGTGACGACGGGGATGAGGGTCCTTCTCTACTTGACTATCTGGAGAAATGGGCACCAGCTAAGGCCATCCTTCTTCAGATGCGCTTCTCCGCCGATGCTGATCTCACGTTTGCGTCTTCTTTTGCCGGAGTGTCGACTTTTATACTTTTTTTTTTTTTTTTTGGGCCTGGGACCCAAGACATATGTAGCCTTTTCCTCAATGAGTACTCATTTTTGCACCTCATTGTCGCCTCACCTTGCAGCGGCGTTCTTCGCGTTGTTAACCGGCTTATGCTTTACTTCTTGTATGCATGTGGTATGAATTAAGTGCCTGAGTTGAGATGTTGAGCTCCTTAGGCCAGTCATTTGAAGCTCTGGGCTCTCGGACCTTGCAATTTGAATAACACAGTGGTGTCCTTTAGTGTGGCCTGGCGGGTGGATGAACTCGTCGGGTGGAGCTCTTGGGCTCAGGTCGGATGACTTGCTTGAGTTGAGCTTGTCTCCTTGGGAATTTGCATGGCTGTGTAAGAGAGGGTTGAGCTCGTCGGCGTGAGCCTCTTAGGCTCGATCGGTGGTTTCTGAGTCAGCGACTCCTTAAATTGCATGGTGCATGTAGAGATGGTTGAGCTCGTCCAACGTGAGCTGCGGGCTCCGTCATTTGAGTTTCTGAGTTGAGTGAGCTTCTTAGTGCATGGCTATATAGAAGGGTTGAGCTGATCCCAACGTGAGCTCTTGGGCTCGTCGGTACGAGTTACTACGAGTTGAAGGCCCGAATCCTTAGACTACATGGTCTATGTAGATGGTTGGGCTTCGTCAGCGTGAGCTCTTGGAGCTCCGGATTAGTGAGTTTCTGAGTTAGGCCCGGCTCATAGTGCGCATGGTCTATGTAGAAGAGGTTGAGCTCGTCAGCGTGAAGCTGATGGGCGAAGTTCGTTTATGTGGTATTGAGCGAGGCTCGTCATGTGAGCGGTTGGTGAGCTCGTCAATGTGGTTCTTTGGGAAGGACCGTCACATGTGGCTGTTGGGAAGAGCTACGTCAACGTGGCTTTGTTGGGTAGGCTCGTCCCATGTGACGGTGGGGCTTCATGATGTGAGCTATTTGTGAGCTCGTCCCATGTGAATTCTTTGGGAAGAGCTCGTCAACGTGGTTTGTTGGAAGAAGCTCGTGCATGTGGTATTTGTTGGGAAGAGCCTTCGTGATGTGAGCTGTTGAGCAAAGCTCGTCCCGATGTGGTTGTTGGGAGAGAGGCTTCATGATGTGAGCTGGCACGGGAAGGCTCGTCGCGTGGTTGTTGGGCGGGGCTCGTGTATGTGAATTGTTGGGAAGGCTCGCCCGATGTGGCTAGCTGGGCGGAGCTCATCGTGTAATTTCTTTGGGCTCCGGCGGCGAGGCGGGGTTGCGTCTTTGGGCGATCGACTCCTCGGAGTAGGCGTGACCTATCCGGAGTAGGCAGACTTGCAAAGTGGTTGCGCTAGGCTCGGCGCGGGTCAGTGGCGATGTGGCCCCATTTGGTCGCTCCTCGGTGGCGTGACGTGCGGAGTGGGCGAATACGTCGAGAAGTGGGGAATTCTTGGACTCCGGCCATTTGTCGTAGAGTGGCGATGTTAGAGTGGCGATGTGGCGATCCCGATCGACTCCTCGGTGGCGTGACACAGTGCGAGTGGGACGAACTCGTCCAGTGAGGCTCAGCTGGTGCGTGACTCAGGCTCTAATTTTCTTGGAAGGTCTGGAACATCTTTAATCTTTGGAGTTTATGGAGAATTTGGAACGTTTGAGTGACTTTTCAAGTGCTTTAGCCTTCTTATAAATGGCGGCCTCGTTGCTACGGAGGTTATACTTTATATATTCTGCTTCTTCTGGTGCGTAACTAAAGTATGTGCTAGATGACGTCGAAATCTGATCGTCTTATTTGGGGATTCGCACCGGTGTGGTTCGGCTATCGGACCACCTTGTGGGAGTTGTGTTTTCTAGTCTCCCCTTTATGGGAGTCGTATTTATTCCACTAGCATCGTCTTTAGGGAAGGTATCGGAAGGGTGCATAAGCGCCTTTGCTTTCTCATTTTTAATTTTTCTTTTTCTTACTCTTTCTTCTCCTTATACATGCTGTATTTTCTTCCACATTTCATTTCTCCTCTTTCATACAAACTCTTTCCATCTACTTTCTTCTTCTCCTCTTTTCGACTTTTTTGTCATTTATTTCCATCTTGTTTTTCTTTCCTTTTTCTTCACGAGTTTTTTTTTTTTTGAAGGCGCTTGTCTTTGTGTGCTTCGAATGTAGCAGATGACATCAACGGTGTATGGAATGTGATCTGATTGGAATAAAGAGCGACTTTTCCTTTTATGTCTATGAGCTATGTAATTTTTGAGCATTACATGTCTGAGTTGACGTCTTAACAAAATAACCAATAAATGGTCGAATCGTTAACTGAAAATTGATAAATCTCCATTTAAGATTACAAACGAGTTTCGATAAAAGCGTTTAAGATGCTCGCATTCAAACATCTTGTAAATTTTCCCTCCTCGTGGGTTCATAATTGCACAGTGGCGACTGAGATTATGATATGGGAATTGGCACCCGATTGGGATTTGATTTCGGGTGTCTTTGGTTCTTCCTTGGTAGCGGTAGCTTTTAAAGACCAAATCGCCGGCGTGTAGCTCACAGGTTTGACTTTTTGGTTGTAGTCTCGTAGTCTTCCTTTGGTAGTCTTCGTGCGATTTAGAACCTGCTCCGTTTTCATCTAAGAGATCCAAATTTAGGTGGAGGCCTCGTCATTGTGCTCTACGTCGCTAACTCGAATCCTTGGGGACTTTTAACCCGACCTCGTGAGACTACGCCCCGATGCCGAAGGCTAGGCGAATGGGGTTTCTCAGGTTCTTGACCTGCGCGTTGTCTGTGGCTTGGCAGCACCTCGGGGAGGTATTCTACCCACTTTCCTTTAAGATCTTCCAGTTTGGTCTTCAATGCGGCCTTCAGGGTTCTGATGGTGACCGACTGGCTTGGATTAGGCTGCCGATGTCTTTGGAGGCAGTAGAAATTCTTAATTCCTAGTTCGGCACAGAAATCTCTGAATTTGGCGTTGTTAAATTGTTTTCCATTGTCTGATACCAGGGCTCTTGGGATCTGGGAACACAACGTATGATGGCTTGCCGCCACAGTGCGTATCTTACGCTCGTGATTGTGTTTAAAGGCTAAACTGACCCATTTGGTGAAGTAGTCTACTGCGATGATGATGAACTTACATGGCGCCGAGGGCGGAGGTCGTGTGTCGAGCCCATTGTTGGAAGAGCGGGGCTTGTGATTGACGTCGGGAATACGATGGAAGTGTGGGATCTTGGCGTGCTCTGGCCGAATCTTGCATTTCTTAACTAGGTGGTTCGTCTTTGAGCATTGTAGGCGATGGTATCCTTGTCTCAGAGGAACTTTCATGATTATTTCGAGCTCAGATATGATTTGCGCGAAATACCCTCGTGTCTCTCTTAGCGCGTATTCGATGTTTTCTGGATAATCTTAAGGATAGGAGTGAAGAAACCTCGTATGCGAGGTTTCCCTTATGATTAGTGAACTGGCGAGACCTCGTCCTTATTTTAGGCCTTCTTTGGTTGTCGGGTGAAGCGTCCAGTCAATTATAATCCCGAGATGGGGTCCATCCAACTAGGCTCGGACTCGACCTGGGCAACCTCCACGTCGCAGAGATCGATAGAGGGCTCTGCAATTTTCGACGGTGTCGATCACGGGAGTCTTCCGTGAGGGTACATTTGCCCAACTGCGGCGTCGGCTCGGGAGTTCTACGCTCTGGGGACATGTCGACTGAACACCTGTGATTTTTAATAAATCTCGTACTTTTGGAGATATAGGATCATCCTTTGCTTTTAGCCTCGTAAGGTGTCTTACATTTTATCTTACCGCAGTGGTCGCTGAGCCTCGGTAGGTCAACTTCAGTGAATGAGCGAGGTTGAGGCCTGTTATGACGGCCTCATACTCGGCCTGGATTGTTGGAGCTGGAATCGAATACGAGTGCTTACTTTCGATGTACATTCATGCAGGTGAGGTGGAGCTGCTCTGCTCCCTTGCATTTGGGGCTCCATCTACAGAGAGTTTCCAAATGGGGAGGTCGTTCATTATTTGAGCGTTCTGTTGAGCTGGGTGCGGTGGGGCGCTCGTGCGAAGTCGGTTAAGACACAACCCTTTATTAGGTTTTGAGCTTTGTATCGATGTCGAATTAAAGCAGCTCTATGGCCCGTTCATCAACCTTAGGAGACCACGGTTTATGTAACACTGCTTCATCAGGAATTAGTTGGGACTTACATGGTGTGAGCACGGAAGTAAGGCGGAGTTCCATTTAAACGGTTACCAAGGCCCGAATTAGTTTTTCCATCTTTGGGTATCTACCATCCGCACACTCTCGAGCTCGGCTATGATAGTAGGCCGGGTCTTGCGCTCGTTCTTTATCTCGACGAGGACATTTGTTAGTTGAAGAGAATGCGATGCATTTAGAGTATGAAGTAAGGAGCTCTCCTTGACGGGACTTACCTAGGATGGGAGGAGGCTCGAATGCATTTTCAAGTAAATGCCTCCTGCTCGTATCCCATTGAAAGGCTTTCTTGAGACTTGGAAGAAAGGCAGCGTATCCTTGCCACGGACCTGAAATCGAACACAAGGCGGCAATCCTTCCTGTCAGGCGTTGAACTTCCTTTACACTTGATGGCGAAGGCATGTTGAGTACAGCCTTTATCTTGTCTGGATTTGCTTCAATTCCTCGGTGGTTGACTATGAAACCCAGGAATTTCGGTACGTCTCGAAGCGCCTTGGTGGATTCGAGTTTCATGTTGTAGTTTCTCGAGTCTGAAATGCTTGGGATAGATGGTATGTAGACTCATCGAGTGGTGGATTCTGACATATCATGCATCTTCCCATGGTTGTGCTTATGCGCCTAGAGATATCCAGTTCCGCGACCTGCGATCGTGGCTCTTGCGTTTGCTGAGCTTGAGCGGCATCACCACGATAACAATAGGTTCCACGTCTTTGTGACCCAGGCGAGGTCTTTTCTTGGTCGCTGGGTCCGTACTTATCTGGTTAGTGTGGACGGCATCCATAAGGCCAGAAGTTCATCGCGGCGGTGGCGTGATGAGGTCGATTCGTGGCGGAAGCGTCTTTTAGAGCGCTCTTTGTTGATGTCGGTGAAATTCGATCTGGTCGCCACTTGCCGTTGGCTTTTTTGACGAGTACTACGTTGGCTAATACATTCGGAAATTCTACCTCCACTGATCGCTCTGCTGGAGGGTTTGTTGACTAACCGTTGATGGCTTTGTCTTTCGAATGTGGCTCCTCTCTTTGTTTGATTGGCTTGAAGGATGGTGAGATTCGACACGTAGTGTCTGTGGGATCAATTCCTCCCATATCTGCCTGCTTTCATGCGAAGACGTCTTTGTTTTGTTTTAAAAAATGGATAAGGAGGTTTTTGAGGTCTTTCTCTAGCTTGGATCCGATATAGGCGAGATGCTCCTGGTCGTCGTCCAATAATACGGGTTCCAGTTCTTCTGATGGCTCGGGTCGGGTGAACACCTCGTCACGTATGTGATTAGTGCCTGGTGATATTTTGAGCCACATTTGAGATGGGTTTGCAGGTGCTTTGCGCACTAATCGTGTCCCAGTGAGCGATTGGTGTTCGGAGTCCACTTAGTATCACTTATGCCATTTCGAGGATTATTTTGGTTATTTTACGGGTTTTGCATACCTTAGGAGTTCGATATCTCGAGATATGTGCGGAGCCATGAAGGTGAGAACTATTTTAAATATGCAATACCAAGATCTGATAAAGAAATGAAAGCGAAAATGATGAAAAAGTGATGCGTGAAGTGCACATTAGGCAAGCAGTGAAACGAAGCTGACCCGAGGAAATTTCGATATGATTGCGAAAATTTCATTTGGGATTCGCGAAAGAGAAATTTATAACCATAGCGAGAATTTGTAATCCTAGTGGGAAACTAATAAGTAGCGAATTTGCTACATACGAAAATCAACATTGCCTAACGAAATTCTCCATTTTAAGCTATCTCTAAATTTCGCTAGAATTTGTAAATTCAGCTAGCTAGTAATCCTTTGTCTTATAAGCGAATTTGTGTTCTTTATCTCTTACGTGCCGATTTAAACTGAAATTTGCGAGAAATTTTGCTAGGCTAGCGAGAATTTTATTATCACAGCGGAAATTCTCTGCATAGCGAGAATTCCTTGCTGTGATTTTATTGTAATTAATGCCCCGAAGCGACCACAGTTTTGGTGTATTACTTCTTGCCCCCTTGTATAAGCGAAAACTTTGGAAAGCTCTTGTAGTTTCACACGACCAGTTGAAGATTACATATAAACCCCCATGGTTTGTAACCTAAGCAATCTTTTGTGACTTTTCATTTATGTAAATATCTCACTTGGCGCAGTTTTAGGGTTTACTTTTCTCTCTTCTCTCTTTCTTTCTTTCGTTTCTAATTTGCCAAGCACCTCTTGAGGATGACAACTCAAGAGATGCTTGAAAAGCTAAGCCTTATAGCTTTGAAGGAGGTTTGCTAGCTTGGTTTTTGTGGCGGAGTTGCGGGTTGTCCTCTGTTTTAAATGCTACGAATTTACTGTATTTATGGCTCCGTATCTTCAGACTAGGGTTGAATATCATTTAATGTCCAACTACTTTGGCGATACTTACCATGCTTTAGAGATTGAGTGCATACTTATTGTTAGATGCCTTGTTATTCTTTAGATGGTCTTTACGAACCCCTTTGAAATGAGGTTAGTGCTAGGGTTTTGAGCTAAGGGGCTATGGATGCATATGCTGTGTTGACTCGAATAAGTGGTTTTTAGGGTTAGGTTTATAGTTAAACAAGATCCAGGTTATGGCTTGGGTATAGGATATAACAGGGACACTTGTTGCCCGTGTTATCAAGCTAGTAACACAAACCTTGAAGTTACCATTTCACCTTCATTTTCAATTATTACGGTTATTCGAGTAACCAAACAACTCATTTGTTTAAGCAAAAAGTTGAAAAATCCAAATTAAAAATATCACCATTTCAACAGCGATGCGAGTCATTCATAGATGAAAACCCATTCCGTGTTAGGCCACTGAACCAGCATGCATTAGCTTGACTACGATAGGAGGAATTTATAGGAAACAGATTTTGTTGATTAAAACTCACCTCTTAGGTAGCACGAGATCAAATGGCGCTTGGGTGCCGGGGGATGGTGCGAACTACGTTTGATAAGTTGAAGTGTACTTGTGATCAACATCATAGTGAAGGTATTCTTACAGCCACTTTTGAATTTGGTTCTTTATGCTTGCAAGTTTTCACTATGACGATTCTTGCCTTTGTTCACCCAATTTACGCTATCTGATCGGTTTATTTATTAACAAATAACCCTTTTTGCGAGTTTGTTTATTTATTTCTTGTGTCTCGGTTATTATGTAGTGTTTATGCACCATTTGGGAAGAGAGACATCGGGTAGACTCACGAGAGAATCGATTACACCGGTTGAGCAAAGTTGTGAAATCGGTGTGCTTGATAGAGAATATGGATCCTTGCACGAGGAGCGAGTCGTAGGGTACCCGGTGAATCCAGCGGCTACGGTCAGTGAGGGAACACATACACCTCTAGAGTCGGTGCCCCGTCTTGCATCATACCCCCTGTGAGATGTAGCGAGTGAGGCCACTGTTGGTGCCCTACTCCCCACATATCATGTGGTATGGAAAATGAAAATCCATACACACATATAAGGGATTTTAGGAAGTTTGCACAACCTTTAAGGAAGGTATGATGGACATGGATTTGCTTAAGGCGAAAGCATTTCAGTAACCACAAGGACAGGCGGGTGGCTTAACTCACTTTGAGGCAGGAACCATTAGAAATTGAAATTTAGGCACGCAGCGAGTTTTGAAGAAATTCTTGATTGCCTGAGACCATGATTTGAAAAGACAAATCTACACATTTGCTTCTCTTAATGATGAGGAGGGTTACACCCGATCTTTGGGATGGATTCATGGAGACCATTAGTGCTTGTCCCACATCATGGTTTCGACACATGGATCTTGTAAGCCACTTCTATGGTGGTATGTCTCCTGCCACGTGAAGCGGCTTTTGGAAACTATGTGTGGGGAGATTTTACGGCAACGCACCACGATGAAGCCGTGGATTTCTTGAATTATGTGGGCGAAACTTCCAAAGGGTTGGGATGAGACAGGCAAGAGAGGTGGAGAAAATGAGGCCCTCGGCACACGAGGGGAGAGGTTTTTACACTTCGGAGGACTTGGAAATGAAGCAAAATCTCAACCTAGTAGGAAAGGTGGAGGAGTTAGAAGGAAAGAGGCTCCCATGAGTGCGGCGGTGGCGAAAATCCTGCACGGGCAATCCATTTACCAATTTCAAGTACTTGCCCGCACCGAAGGACGGTATCTATGGCCACAGCCGATGGGGATTTGATGTCGGAATGTGCGAATCTCGGTAGGTCGATACAAGCCACCACAACCTAATGCCCCATATGGAAATACCTCTGATTCAATTGGAGGAATCTTTAACCTCTCCTGGAAACCCGATCCCCTGCACATGTACTTTATTTGCGAACCACGGTTTGGTTCCTCTCAAACCCGACCACCTCCATCTATCATCTCACGTGGAGCAAGCCATATTGAATTTGAGTAAGTGGTGGGCAACTTTATGGAAGAACAAAGGATCAATGCACGATTGACGCGAAGGATTGATGCGTAGAAGCACGATGAGCGAGAGAATAGATGGGCTTGAGGCGATCTTAATCAGTAGGCGACTTGCGGTGGCCGATCACAAAGATCGACAATATTACGGAGTGCAGAGGAAAGAGGAAGGTTCCCTTCGAAAACGAGTGCCAAACCACACAAGGGAATCCATGAGGTAGAATTAAATGCAACGGTCGGGAATGGATGAGGTAAAGGTATAATCACCTTGAGGAGTGGAAAGGGTTGATCGACCAATCTGAACATCGAGAAACCGGGAAAGAAGTAGAAATGGAGCAGAACACATTTTTTGAAGGGGACTGGTAGGAAACCGCGACGCCACCCCCGTTTCCACAGGCACTTAGAAGCAAGAAGAAGAAGGCATCTCGACAAGCGGGCATCTAGAAGTCTAAAATGGGTGAAAGTGACATATCTTTTGGACATCGTGAGCAAGTCCTTTGCTTATCTGAAGTTTTGAAAGATCTTTGTCACGATCAAGAAGGGTTAGGCATTGAGAAGAGGCATTTCCTAGCCCGAGCAATCGGTGCCATAATCAGCAGAACCCGGTCAAATCTGGGATCTTGGATCTCCAGCGGTTTGATCCGATATTGGTGGGAATTGTATAGACAAATCCTCCTTGATCACAGGAGCCGAGTGTGAACCTACTGCCATACTCGGTGTATAAGCAGTTAGGTTTGGGTGAACTTAAACCTACCAACATTACCTTATCATTGTAGATGGGTGGTGAAGATCCACACAGGGGATAGTTGAGGATGTCTTGGTGAGTAAGACAAGGAAATTCTACCCAGGTAGATTTTGTAGTGCTCGAACAGAACGGTGCAAATGAACCCGATTATGTGCCCGATCATCTGGGAAGACCATTTAGCCCGCTACGATGCAATCATCAATTTCGGGAATGGAATTAAATACGACTCATTTAACATGACCTTGGAAATTTGAACATATTCCATTTGAACAAGCAACCTGAAATTCTTAAGTGAAAATCAAATGACGTGAAGTTGGTTCGATTGGTCGACATCTGCGGGGAAGGCGAGTGTCGAGGTACGAGAAATGGCCAGCGAGTTGAGCGGTTTTGGTATTGCCATCGGTACCTTGCGGGGCAATTGCTTTCGGTTAATCGTCGGTGAGCGAGTCAGCGATAGAAATCGACACGAGGAATCGGCTCGGGCGTCTTAGGGTTGAGGAGATCATCCTCCTTGACCCTCATGAGTAATTTTGTGATATTGAGCTGGTTTGGTGTTCTCAACCAGAATTGAGTTCGATAAATTTTGGTTTATTTTAATTTGGTCAATTTCTATAATTTTAGCTATTTTATAATGTTACACAGTTTAAGCGACTTGCCATTTTATCGGAAACTTGGTAATTATATTATAGTATCTCGTATATTAAATTATTAGATATATATTATAATAATTTTAATTATAATAATTGTTATTTCTAATAGTGTTAATATTTTAATCTTTGAAAATTTTGAAGTGCGGGTGGTGAAAAACCGAATTCACTATAATAGCGAAATTAAGTGGAAAAGGACCCTTGGTACGCCTTTAATGGCTTATAAAGGAGGGGGTGGGGGTTGGCTTTTCACATGCGCCATCTTCTCCTCCTGTTTCACGAGGGAGATTTAGGCCCAGCCGTGACCACTGGGCTGGAGCGCGTCACCGCGTCCACAGCCAGCTCGAAGCCACGCGCGAGCCATGGTTTTGCTCGGCTTACTTCTTCAATCATGTAGCCTGTTGGCACTAGTCACTTTGAGCCACGAGGCCTGCCGTCTTGAGCCACCTTGGGTTACTTTGTTGCAGCCTGATCGGCCTTACTTGGCCCAACCGTCATTGCCGAATTGCCGGGTGCGGGCACGTGCTGCTTGGTCTCGTACCAGCGCGATTCTTGACGCTGTTCCGATTTACGTGGCGAGCACCGGCTGCGCTTCGCCCCAGCCCGCTACGGTTATGGATGGCGTGCGGAAGTGGGTCCAGCCTCGGAGCTCCGCGGTGCCCGAGGCGGAGGCGAGCCCGATTCGACTCGGGTTCGGACCTGCGTGCCCGACTCAGGTCCAGGGTGGTCACTGGGAGCCTCGGGGTTTGGAGGTGCAGAGACAGGATGGGACCGGACCCCTCACCGGTGCCTCGGCGGAGATCGAGGGCTGGCCCTCAACCGGGCCGTACTTCGGGGCCGGTGAGTCATCCTCATCGAGACCTCGTAGTCACCATCGCGTCACGGCCGGCGACTCTTGCCTCGATTGTCTCACTCAGGATCGGTATTCGTCGGGAACCGTCACGAGAATGTGTAACCGCCGTTGAAGTTTCATCGAGGAGTTGTACTATGATGTCCGTTGGTGACCATAGGTCGAGGGACTCGTCTGCGTGATTGAGCACTCCCTACTTTACCATTCAGTGTAGGGCGTGTGTGCAGGGTGATTTATGATTCTGCATTCGATGACATCCGGGGCGCTAGTCACGCTCGAGCCAGTTCACTATGACGATGGCCGGGGAGTGCTTGACCAGCGAGTCATTCGGCATAGTTAGGCTTGCAGAATCTATGGCCAAATTCAGAGGGTTATCGAGATTGAATTACCGCCGCTCGGCGGGATGGTCGCATTCTTGCCCGAGACACAGTTGGGCGGTGCTCTTGGGGCGGCTCATACCGGTCGCTCTGGTCAGTCTGTTCGAGGCTAGCCTTTTTCATTTGCGGCATTATGTCGCGTGGGGGCCCGTCTAGAGCTCTTTCTTAGGGTCTCGGGATCTTTGGTTTAGTCCTGTTTGGGATGACCTCCTGATACGCCAGGATAAGGTCCATCGTGAAACTGGCTCGAGGCGGAGATCTTCCCTTTGTTGATGTCGAGACCATGCCAGGTCCTCGAGCACTTGGGTTTTTCGAGAGGAGCCCCGGATAGAGATGAGTTAAAGTGCCCTCGAGTCTTGTCGATGGAAGCGGCGTGGTGATGCCAATATCTTTTATCCTCAGCAGCGGGACCGGGAGGAGATTCGGGTTCGAGAGAAGCGAGCGTTCTACGCGAAGGAGGTAGTCGTGCTTAGGCACGAGATGGAGAGGAGTCCTTTGCGGTCGTTCTCCTCCGTCTCTACTTTCTGCACCGCCGTCGCCGGCCCTCGATACTCTGACCCGTCATTTTACATCCACGGCGTGATGGCCGAGATGCAGCTCGTACCCATTTCCCTTGAGATAGCAGGTGTGATGGATGTTGTATGCTCCTTGGCCACTACCCAGGCAGCACAGGACCAGAGGTTGGCTTTTCACATACTTCATCTTCTCCCCTCACGTTTTGAGCTTTGGCTAGCCGCGGCCTGGCGCAGGCTGGCCGTCACCGGCGTCCTGTTGCTCGGCCGCGAGCCACGGTTTGCTCCGACTCCTTTGGCACAATGCAGCGCGCCTGTTCGCACTGGTCGCGCTGAGCCACGAGCCTGTGGTCTCGCAGAGCCACTGCTTCCAGGTTACTGGCTGCGCCACGGTCGACGCCACCGGCTGGCCATCGTGCCCGGGTGCCGGGTCTGCCCTGAGCTGTCTTTGTAGTCTCCTGCCAGCCACGATTCGCTGTAGGGCATGTTCCCGGTTTACGTGTGAGCACCCGGCAGCTTCCTTGCCTTTCTACGGTTATGGTGCGTACCCGAGTGAGTCAGCCTCCCGTTTTTGCGGTCGGTCGGTACCGAGGCGGGGCGGCCAGTTGGCTTCCGAGTTCCGGACACCGTACCGGCTCAGTCCGGGTAGTCCCACTGAGAGCCTCGGGGTTTAGGAGTACGAACACGGATGGGACCGGGCCCCCTCCGCAAGTGCCTCGGCGGAGATCCGGGAAGGGCGGCCTCAATGAGCGTGCCGGGGCCGGGTGGTCGTCGTCCGGACCTCGTGGTCGCGGCCCGTCAACGGTGACCTCTTCGCCTGGGTCTCTCCTCCGGGATCGGGAGGCGGATTGTCGTCGGGAACCACAAATCACGGGAATCATGAGCTCCGCGCCGGCCGGGATTTCATCGGGAGTTGTACTATGATGTCCGGCGATGCGTTGACCGCGGTTGGGGACTCGATGCGGCTGATTGGCCTTTACTCCCTCGCACCATTCCTTGGCGGCGGTATTAATACCCGGTGGTTACCAACAGTTCTGGTGGTGGCATCGGGGCGCTGATCCTTTCGAGCGGTTCCTTGCCGACGATCGTCGGAGTGCCGGCGGCGAGATATTTGGCGTTGACTTGCGAATCTGCATGAGCCCAATTGAAGGTTATCGAGATTGGTCTCACCCCGCCTCCAGCGGGAGATGAGTCGCATTCTTGCGAACACCCTTGATTGGGCGGTGCTCTTGGAAGCGACTCGCCTGGGTCTCTGGTGATCACTGTGGGACTTCTAGTTGGCTTTCATTTGCGGCATTATATGCAGTAGGGGCGTCTGGGCTCTTCCGGGTCTCGGAGGGATCTTGGTTTAGTCCTGCAGTTGGTGATGACCTCCACGTACACTTCGGATAAGGTCCATCGTAAAGGCTGGCTCGGTGAGTCTTCCGCTGGCGATGTCGAGGCCCCATTATACGGTCTCGAGGCGCCAGGTTTCGGGAGGCCCCGGATAGAGATGAGGGTTAGGTGCCCTCAGGTCCTATCGATGGAAGCGGCGTGGTGACCCATCTTTGTATCAATAATGGGGACCGGAGGGTTCGGTTCCGAGGCGGAAGCATTCTGCGAGAGGGTGAGTGCTTCGAGCACGAGATGGAGAGAGTCCCGCGCGGTCGTTCTCCTCCATCTCTGCTACGCTGCCGTACGCAGCCCACTCTGTGCTCTGGCGTCATTTATCCACGGCATTCGGCCGAGATGCGTTCGTACCCGGCTTCGCGAGATAGCGAGTGTGATGAATCTTTGTATGCTCCTTGGCCCCTTACCCCCGGCGGCCTGGGGCCGAGAAGGTTGGCTCAGCGAGGCCACTGCAAGTCCGCTGTCACTCCATCTTGCAGCGAATCATGACACATTTGCCGGTGTCCGTAGCGTTCACGACGGCGAAGCCAGCTGCAGCGGCTTCTTTGGATATGTTGCGGCCTTGCGGCGGTAACTTACGAGACCCACCACCACCACGCGGTGAGGTGGTTGCGGACTCTTTTATGTTTTTGTAAATTGACTTGCTCAGTACTGCTAATTTTGTTTAGGATTCTTGTATTAGCCATAGTGGCGGTGATATTTTTGTATTTAGCTTTGATATGCATGTATTAGCCATTTTATTTATATCAAGCGGTATATATATATATTTAGTTTTTACACCTTTGCATATCACTTTTATGCCTCCACCTTATGTAATCGTTTTTGTCTTGATTAGACGGTGAATTGCTTTTAATTAGGCGGTGTTGCCTTAAAATGGAAAGTGAAACTCTGTTTGTCACCTTAATGTTAGAACAACTCCATCGTGATTCGAGTTTTGGTCGATTGTAGTTCATTTCAACTTGAACATTTCCCCTTTGAGCTAATTCACACACGCACAGTTATCTTGATAGAATTTGTCAAATTATTGCCTCCTTTCACTTTGCGCCATGGCCTTAGGTAATATTGGCCTTAGCTGATAGGTTTGTGTTACCCGTATTTGAAGACGATGTAGTCTTCCAAAAAGGAAAAGAAAGAAAAGGCAAAAGAAAGAAAGAAAGAGAAAAAGAAAAATAAAGTCGTGACACTTTGCCTTGAAACTTAGAGCACGGTCAGGGGTATATGGTAGCCTTTGAACCGATGCCACTAAGCCTTAATTGTGGTTGGGAGTCATCGACTTAGTGTTCGATTACATGGGTGGATAGGTAGAGTTTAATTGTAGGTGCCCAATTCTCGAAGTCCTTGGTCAGGTAAACTGTAGAGTTTGTGGTCAAGTGATCCTTTTGGCTTGATACCACAAGCCTTAATTGGTTAGAGTCATCGATTGGACCTAGTTACGGACTTTGGTGAAGTCGAGGTTTAAGCATTACCACACATTGTAGTTAAATAAAAGAAGAAAAGTATAGCTTTTTCCTATCAGGTTGTTCAACAGCTTAAGGCCATGCCAGTAGCTAGGTTGGGGGGAGGAAATAATTTTGCACTTTATTGGCTCAATCTGGTTACATTAGGAACCATTAGATTTTAGTGGAAATTCAGGTTGAATTCTTTGAATCCGATGTTGACCTCAAATTGTTCTTGTATGGTTTTGCCTCTCTCATGTCGGTTTTCAAACTTGGTATCAATTCTTCATTTTAAAGGTAATGCTTATTTGTATATACACCTTTTTGAACCATAAACTTTTGAAAGGCGTTCGGCATTCTTAGGGACTAGCAACCAGCGTCGGTTGGGGGTGTGATTAGTGCCCAAAAAGTGATATTTTGAATACATTTGAGATAGGTTTTGGTGCTTTTTGCATAATCGTATCGGTCTAGACGATTAGTGTTAGTCCCACTTAGTATCACTTGTACCATTTCGAGGTTATTTTGGTTATTTTGGGTTTTGCATACCTTGGGAGTTCGATATCGAGATATGTGCGAGCCATGAAGGTGAAACTATTTTCAGCCATCACAAATACCAAGATGCAATAAAGAAATGAAGGCAAAATGATGAAAAAGTGATGCGATGGGGTGCGATAGGCAAAGCAATGAACGAGCTGACCCGGGAAATTTCGCTATGATTACGAAAAATTTCATTTGGGATTCTTGAAAATTTAGCAACCATAGCGAAAATTTTGCAATCCTAGCGAAGTGGGAAATTTATTAGGCTAACGAGATTACAGCACATAGCGAAATCATTGTGCTGTGAAATTCTCCATTTTCGCTATCTCTCCTGAATTAAGCTAGGCTAGCGAAATTTAGCTAGCAGAAATTCCTTTGTGCATAGCAAAATTTGTGATTCCCATTATCTGCAATGCAATTTAACAGGCTAGCGAAATTTGGCTAAACTAGCGAGAATTTTCGTATCTAGCGAAGTCTCTGCATAGCGAAATTCCTTACTGTGAATTTTGTGTAGTGTGCAACTGACCCGTTTTGGAGTGTACTTCCTTGCCCCTTGTATAAGCCAAAACTTTAGGCTTTCTTGTAGTTTCACACATTGGGTGGTCTATATAAACCCCCATGGTTTTGTAACCCTAAGCAATCTTTTGGCAACTTTTCATTTTATGTAAATATCTCCCGCAGCTTTCAGTTTTAGGGTTTGCTTTTCTCTTTTCTCTCCCCTCTTTCTTTCATTTTCTAGGCTGCCAAACACCCCTCTTGAGGATGACAACTCAAGAGATGCTTGGCTAAGCCTTATAGCTTTGAAGAGGAGGGTTGCTAGCTTGGTTTTGTGGCAGTTGCAGGTTGTCCTCATGTTTTAAATGCTACAAGTACTGTATTTATGACTCCATATCTTCAGGCTATGGTTGAATATCATTTAATGTCACTACTTTGGCTTGATACTTACCATGCTTTGGGATTGCAGTGCATACTTGTTGATGCGATGCCTTGTTATTCTTCAAATGGTCTTTACAGTACTTGAAATGAGGTTGAGTGCTAGGGTTTTGAACTAAAAGGGGCTATGGATGCATGTCGCTGTGTTGACAGTGGTTTTTAGGGTTAGGTTTTATAGTTAAACAAAGATCCTAAGCATGGCTCGACTATAGGATATAACCCGAGGACAATTTGTTTGCCCCATGCCATCAAGCTAGTAACCTAAACCTCTCAAAGTTACCATTTCACGCCATTTTCGCTATTACGCTTATTCAAGACCAAACAACTCCTAATCGTTCTTAAAACAAAAAATTCCAAAAATCCAAATTAAAAGCTCACCACTTTCAACACTGATGCGAGTCATTCATAAGATGAAAACTCCATCCCCGTGTTCGACCTAGATCACTATGCCGCAAAGAGTTTGACTACAAGTAGAGGAGGAACATAGAAAATAAATTTTGTTGATTCCGCTCACCCTACCGTGTGGGCACCGAATCAAGATATGTCGAGCCTTATCCGTATATGTTGTCAATCAAGCTTGTTAGGGATTCATTCCCATTGGATGGGATATTACTTATTATAGTCCGTATCGGATTTGGTGTAGGATATAGAAATGGCAGTTTATTTGGGATAATCTTCCTTCCTTATTAAATCCGATTTGATGTCGATATAATATCATTTTTCTTCTTTATCAGCAGATTTACTGACTTCATGGAATAATATTTATCAGGGATTATTTGATTTTCTATACCTGTGGGAGACTTCCCATAATTGGTTTTGGGTCAGAATCGGGTCTGGCCTGCACCAGCGCTTGAATGCGAGCGCAGAAAAGGCCTAAAGTGCTCCATTCGTACTCCTTGGGGTTCAACTAGTGGGCCTTGTGCTTAGTCACCGGGCCTCTTTCTCGCCCGGCACACATGAGCCTTATTTTTCAACCCTATCAAAAATAAGATGAATAATAATTGATTTGTAGTTAAAAATAAATTCTTTGATTTATAATTTTGTAGGTTTTTAAATTGAAAATAGGAGATGAAAATTATTTTAAAAGGATTTTTTTTTTAATTTAGAGGTGGTTGTACAGTTTCAATGCACTGATATGAAAATATTTCCCCAAAGAGCATAGCACTAATTTATAGTTTGATGGTTAACGCTTCTTTATGTTCAAGGGTTTCTTTTCAAATTTTTTACTACTAAGAGGTTTGAATTTGTCGATATTATAAACTATGCTAAAATCTCTTAGATGGTGTTTTGTTAGTCTATTGAATACAGATTTTAGTTAAAATAACATATTTATTGATATCAATCCTCAAAATAAACTTGTTATCAGTACGTTTATTTTATTTATGATGCTCTATATCAATTAACAAATATATTTTAATTATATTGGTTAATATCCATATGTTTTTTTTTTATAAGTACAAAATTTTATTTTCATGGGGATTCTAGTTCCCTCATTTATCTATGTCCACCTCGCCCTTAACCATTTTTGAGTTAGGTCTCGTTAGTATCATAATGTTATTTTTAGTTTTTTTATCGTTAAAAACTTTAATTACAATATAGTAAATTGTCCATAATAAGATTCCAACCCCGGACTCACATCTCCTTATGATCTTTCTTTTTAAAACGTTGAAAGCTATGATCGAAATGAAAAAAACACTATTTTTGAATTTGAAAAATAAAAACCTATTTTTTTAATGACACAAACTTTCTTTATGAGTTATGAGTGGGGTGGTAGGCAAACCATATATTATTCAATCATTCTTCCACTAATTCTTGCAATTGGATACATAAAGCCAAAGCAAGCCAATTCGAACATGGTTATCTTCTTCCAAGCGTCCCCACGCTCCCTTTCTATATCATATCTTTTTTGTAGTGAACGACGTTCCAGGTCTCTTTCCAACATTTTACAACTGAGATGAGATGGATGGATGATTTTGTTTGATACCATATGGATCATTCAACAATTTTCAAATCAATTTTTTATTAATTGTACCGCAAATTATTCAGAATGTAGGAATCAATTATCGAATGTCCCCCGCACCCTCTTCCTGGTTCTGCATCTGCTTTCTTTCAAGTTCTCTCTGATCTAATATTCACTTCCCTTGCAAACCAACAGACATGGCCGGAGCTGTAGCAGGAGGAGGAGGAGGAGGAGGAGCTCTTCTCTGTCGGCTTCTCTCCAGGATCTACTCGATCGGATGGATTCTCGGGAGGTCCTCACCTTCCTCCGGGGACAGAAACTCAGTTCTACGCTCCTAAGGAAGCTGACGATCAAATTGCTAGCGGTTCAGACAGTGGTCGATGATGCTGAGGCCAAGCACGTCACAAAATCAGCTGTGAAAGTTTGGGTGGATGAGCTGAGAGATGCTGTGTATGATGCGGAGGACCTACTGGATGACATTGTTAGAACTTCAGTACTGTAAAATAGAACAAGAACAAACCGAGTATATGAAATTGTTTGCAGAGAAACCAGAATAAAGATTAATTTAATGAGAACCCGCTTGCATCAAGCCCCCAGGTCGGACACAATCCTTAAGACACTATTGCCCTCGCAGCTGGTGCTTCGAGTCTTTGCAAAAAGTCTCGTTCTATCCGACGCACATGTTCTTCTGGCTGCCTTAAACTCAGCCATCGCTTTTCAAGGACATGCCTGAGGCAATTTCTAATTCACTTTTTCCAACAATCCCCCACACGAATGAAATTGACTCAGACACGTTTTAATGATATGTCGACTAATTAAGAGAGAGTTCACTCTTGGAAATTTTCTCGTATAGAGGAAGGTAGCTTCAGGGCCTCAACCTTCCTCGTGAATGCTATCTGTGGGTTAACGATTGATCAAAGAACATGATGTCTTGAACTGCTCAATCATTTGTGTAAAACCACATAATAACATTCACGTTAATCTTTCTTGACACATTGGTTCTCACACAGTTCATTTTAGCCCCGAACAATTCCCGGTTTCATGAGGCTCCTAGAGAATGTAGCCTATCATTCTCATAGAACTGCCCAAGCCTTCACTACATGTGACTTTGCGGAAGGTATTCTACTATACCCCACTTGTCTTTACAAGATATAAGAATCATTAAAAGCGCATTTTCGCTACCCTATTCAATCGGCAGACATCACTATTCCGAATATAGGAATGAGTAGAGGATTTGTTTTCCAGAGCGATCTTCAATGAAATACACAAAATTCGGGTCGGGTCTCGAACCTAGATTCGATCTCCAACAATTAGGTCATTGCCATTCCGCGACTCTTTAGTGCATAGGCTTTAAACCCATTCCCTCGATGATTTACTTACTACTTCCTCCGGGTCAAACTCGGTTAATCTGATCCGCGAATGTCTCTTTGACCTTATGTATTCAATGGTCATAATACCATTAGAGAGAAGTTGTCTTACCAGACATGTCTTCTAATTTAACATGCTCAGACTTCACCGCTATATATATGACTCTCTGCTCGCTGATCGACTATCGCAATGAACGCAGATAGCAGGCACAGGTTGTGGCCACATTGGAATATCTTCTAAGAAATGACGGCTTCACTCGCTTCTTCACCAAATTTATCTAGTACAACCCGCATTCCATCGTGGATCTAGCAATGCACGCTTGTTTGTAGATTTGAAGACACCGGGCCCTCCACCAAGTGTAAATAGATAGCCACTTGTGGACTTTTAGTTCGTGTCGGATATCCAACTTCCGCATCAGCATCTCAAGTACCGTCAGGATATTTCTGAGAAAAGTAATCCATAGTTTCGGGGTGTATTTCAAATACCTCAAAACTCTAACTATCACGAACGGGTCCTGACCGATTACTGTATCTACTCAATTTATCGATACCGTAAGCTGCGTCCGACGGGTACAACTTCATGACATACATCAGGTCGCAATTGCTTGTGCATATTCTTGTTTGTGGAAAGACTTTTGCCATTATTTTGATAGATGTAGATTTACATCTACAGTGTTCATTGACTACTATCATTTTGTTTAAAATTTCGAGAATTTTCAATGTAATGTGATTGAGAGTACTATTATCAACTGATGTTTTTGGAGATCTTTATTCCAAGGCATAACATCGCAACACTCTAAGTTTCGCCTTAAACTTATCATTTAACATTCTCAGAGTTTTAACGATTTCATTATCAAGTACCCACTTACGAGTATATCATCAATACAGCATAAATAGTCTATTGTAAATCCACTAGCCGGTAGTTCTTAACATATACACATTTGTCACACTCGTTGATTTTGAATCCATTTGTCATCATTACACTGTCAAATTTCTCATGCCACCGCATTGGTGCTTGCTTTAATCCATAAAGGGATTTAATAAGCCGACAAACTTTCTTTTCGACTGAATAATGTAACCCTTCAGTTGTTCCATGTAGATTTCTTCATCCAGTCACCATTTAAGAAAAATGTCATATCCATTTACGATTCCTAAGATTGTGCATAGCTGCAATAGCCATTAACATCCGACTAATGAGACTCAAGTATCGCGAATAGGTATCGAAACAGTCCAAGCCTCTTTGCTTCAGAATCTTCGATAACTACCTGGCTTTATATTTATCAATAGATCCATCCGTCATTTTCTTCGAATATCCATTTATATTCTAGAGGTTTTGAACCCGTGGAAGATCCACTAGTTCCCACGTATGATTTTGCAAGATGGACTTCACTTCATCGTTTATAGCCTTCTTTCCAATATGGAGCTCGTGGCTCAACATATCTTCCTTAAAGCTTCAGGCTCATCTCTAACATATATGTTAGGAAAACTGACCAAAAAAGATTTTGACGCTCTAAATTCTTTGCCGCGCCTAGGTTCATCATCATCTTGTTAAATCTTGACGCCTCATTGCGTATCATGAGTCCTTTTACTCGAGTTCGACTTATGTGGATTTGTAAGGAAATACATTGTCAAAGAAAGATGCATTCCTTGATTCGACAGGTTGCATAATATCGATAATTTCGATTTATGAATCGTAAAACGATATGCACTACTATTATGTGCATAACCAATGAAACACAATCACGCTTTTGGTCCTATTTTAACCTTTTAGGTATAGGTAATTCCGCCACTTTAGCTTATACCCCCACACTTTTAAGTATTTATAAGAAGGTCTTCTAATCTTTCCACAACTCGTAGGATTTATTGGTTTTCAGAGGTATTCGATTGAGAATATAATTCCATGGAAAGAATTGCTTCACAAATTTTTTTGAGGTAGTCCGTAATCCTAATAGTAAATTTATCTTATCATTTCTTTTAAAAGTTCTCGTTTACGTCAAAGAACCCATTTTGGCTGAGGTGAATAGGGTGTAGCCATTTGGTGTATTATACTCATGTTGTGAACAAAAATCACCAAAAAGGTGTCATATTCACCACCTCATCACTTCTTATCACCTTGATCTTCTATCAAGCTCGGGTTCTCCATCTCATTCTTGAAATGTTGAAACATTTCCTAATGCATCAATACATTTACTCTCAATAAGTAAACATAACAATATCTTCGCGGGCAATCATCAATTAATGTAAGAAAATATTTCTTACCACCTCGCTTGGAATAAATTCCCCGCATCACATATATCCGAATGTATTAATTTAGAGGTTCACTACTTTCAATTGATCGAAAGAAGTTCTTGTAAGTTTGTATTCCACACAAATCTCAAATTTATGATTTGAATCTATTTTTAATTAGGTAAACATTCCATATTCATGACCACGTAATATCATAATTAACATGTCCTAGTCACCATCACACATTTGAAGATTCAAGATATAAGGTAAGACGTACTCTTTTATTGATATTCTATCAGAGGTACAATAGTCAATATATCTATTTTGAAGAGCTCCATTGCTCATGTACTTTTCCCACATACATCCCATTTTTGGTGAGGATGAAGTTGTTCGAGACAAACACCAATCTGAAGCCCTTCTACTCAACAATGATCCGCACACTAGATTCTTTAGAATCTCGGCACATGCAACACAATTACCGAGAGTAAGTTCCGTCTCGATGTCATCTTCAATACTAATTTTCCTCGGTCCTCGAAGAAGAAAGAGTTGCCCATAAAGAGTCAGTTTCTCCATTATCTATGGTTTGATATGATGAGAACATCTTCGGTTCTGCGCAAACATGCACAGTAGCCCTTGTGTCCACTCCACCATTCTTGGTATTACAAGCAATGGTTCAATTCCTGAGACTACGACCGAGAGGGTTCATGTCCGAGACATCGCTTCCACTTACCACACAAGCCGAGGGCTTTTCTTCTTCTGGATTCCCCTTGTTCCTGCGACTACGATAGCCCTTCGCACGGTGCCTCTTGCTTGTTGCAATACATAGCACTCGCTTTAGAACTTCTTCGTAGGACTCAAGCAGACCATTCGCTACCGTGCTTCCCTCTTGGGATCAGGGAGGTCCGCCATGTTCCACAAACATTGGCCTGATCTCCATGAAGCCCTTGGCTCGCCTCTTCTCGATGCACGGTCGTCTTCCTCTATTCAAACTCCCTCACTATCAAGTCTCAAGTCCTGCCCCTTCCCGCTTTATGCTTTAGGTAATTCTTGAATTCTTCCATAGTGTGACAATTTTTCAATAATTGCAAAACTACTGAAGGATTCACCGAGAAGATGATCCCTTCCGCATGTATGTCAAGTAATCACTTGTAGATCTCGAACTGGGCGATCACCTCGAATCAAGCATCGTGTAGTCTAGAATTTTCCCACTACAAACTTCTTAAGCCCCGCATCCTCGATCTCAGACTTCTTGTCCAAGGATTCCCACGCCTCTGGGTATTGAAGGCACACATTATATAGTGTGTCAGTCTGTGCCATTCAGATGCTAAGTATTAATAAAGAAATCATCATGCTTCCATGCTTCCAGCCAAATGATAAACACTATCACACTTCTATCTTCCTTCAACAAGTGAGCATCCTTCAAGGAAACGAGCCAAATTCAAGGTGGTCGCATCAACATCTTGTCACACTCAATTCAGCCCATTGAACTTTTCCATTCCATGACTATACACATGCCATAACAAAGGCCGAGGAGGGCACCACGTTGGGGGTAGAATCAAAGAGGTCATTCTATCGAACCGACTCGTTTCTAGAAACAATATATTAAAAACAAATTTAAATATTACTTAGCCAATTTTTTTTTTAATAAAACTAATATTAAACTAAAGCCATCGCTTATTTAAACGCTTTAAAGTCAAATATGACTTCTACAAAATCTCGAGTTAAAATAAAAATATTAAAACAAAATGCATTATTGAATTTTTTCGTAATCAGCAACCCGACAATTTAGAATCGGAGACAATGTTTGAAATAAACAAATGTAAATGCAACAATTTCAGATTCCAAAATCAAGCTTAGCAGCAAAGAAGCTTCGTATTCCGTAACTCGTAGTTCAAAACTAAAAATTGCTCTAAAACTAAAGGCAAGATTCAGAATCTAAGATCAACATAAAACGTGATCGTTATATATATATAAAATAAATAAAACGCACTCTTATCAAAAAATTAACATAAACAAAACAGCGCAAACAAACGCAGACCGTAATCTGCGACTGCATCGATATAAAAATTAATATAAATATAATGTTTTGCAAACAAAACGCTGCACTTAACGACATCAGATCGATATCAAAAAATTAATATAAATGTATCATTTTGCAACAAATAAAATTGCGCTAAAAGAAAGGTTGTACAAAGAAGCAAAAACGTTTACAAGCAAGGTGGGAAAAAAATTTACAAGCAAGTAAATATAAAGGTTTTACAGAGCAGAGCGTTCTGTTTGCAAGATTTTATGTAAAAGCGGCAAAACCATAAATACTACTTGTATTTCCAAGAAACCGTAAATAATACTTGGTAATCCGAATACATTATGAAAATAGGAAAAATATTTTACAAGGCAATGTTAAAATATGGTTTTGCAAACTTGAGCAAAATAATTAAACAAATAAAGCAGTATCAAATATAAAACCAAGAATTACTGTTAGAACTTCAAGACTTAAAATAGAAACAAGAATAAAACCGAGTATATGAAATTGCTCATAGGAAACCAATAAAGATTAATTTAATCGGTAACTTGCTGGCAGATCAAGTCTCAGGTTGACACAACTCTTAAGATAATTATTGCCTCGCAGCTGGTGCTTCAGCCTCGGAAATTTGTCTCCTGTGATGAAACGACCTCAATCGGAAGCACCTCGCCTGGTCGGGCCGGTCCAAACCGCTTGCGTAACTCACTTCTCGTATGAAATGAAATGTAATGAATGTATGCAAATATTTGTATGTAAAATGAGAGAAGGTGTGGTCTTTATAGATTCGCTTCAGACCGTTTCCTAAGATACCATGAAGCTTGGGAGGGTCATGTCCGTCGGCGAACAACCATGGCCTAGGGCAGCCATGTCCGCTCTGGGCCACAAATAATGGTTCTGGGCGGTCGCGAATCGCTCACACAATGTATTAATAAATAAGGCTCGTTGAGAAGACGCAGATCAAATTCAATCCAGAATTCCACGCAAAAGTCTTGTTCCCATCCGATGTGGCACAAGTTTTCCATGCCTAAAACCTTGGGCCATCGCTTTCTACGGATTTAATGCTCGATGCACTTTAATTCACTCTTTCCAATGCATCACCACTGAAGCTTTACGCTGTAAGATGGAGTACTCATCTGATTCTCAATCTCAGGAGGTACGTAACATTATCATCTCTAGTGAGGGGATAAAGTCCAGGGTAGAGGAGATCACTGAGACTCTAGACTATCTTGCAGAAAAAAAAAAAAGATGTTCTTGGGTTGAAAGAAGGCGTTGTAGGAATTTTGTCAAACAGATGGCCGACGACTTCCTTGGTAGATGAGTCTAGGGTGTACGGTAGGGATGATAATAGAGAGAAGATTGTTGAGTTTTTGTTGTCCCATTACGCAAGTTATCAGAATAAGATAGGTGTGGTCGCCCTGGTGGGTATGGGCGGCATTGGAAAGACCACACTTACTCAGCTGGTCTATAATGATAGGAGAGTGGTGGATTGTTTTGATCTCCAAGCATGGGTTTGTGTTTCAGATGAATTTGATCTTGTCAGGATTACGAAAACTATTCTTCAGGAAATCACTTCTAGGGATTCTGAAAAATCGTGTGATGACAGTGATTTGAATCTCCTTCAATGCAAATTGGAGGAGAGACTTAGCAGGAAGAAATTCTTGCTCGTCCTTGATGATGTTTGGAATGAAAACTATAGCGATTGGGAGAAGCTACAAACTCCACTCACTGCCGATCGACACGGAAGTAAGATTATTGTAACTACACGCAGTGATAAGGTTGCATCGGGCATGCGTTCAGTTCGCATTCATCATTTGGAACAGTTATCCTTTGAGGACTGCTGGTCGCTGTTTGAAAAACATGCATTTGTAAATGAAGATTCTAGTCCATATCCAAAGCTAAAAGAAATTGGCAAAGAAATTGTAAAGAAGTGTAAGGGACTGCCTTTGGCTGCAAAGACCCTTGGGGCTGCCTTATACTCGGAGTTACGAGTGAAAGAATGGGAAAATGTATTGAACAGCGAAATGTGGGATTTGCCTAATGATGAAATTCTCCCTGCCTTAAGGTTAAGCTATTCTTTCCTTCCTTCACAATTAAAGCGGTGTTTTGCGTATTGCTCGATTTTTCCTAAGGATTATGAATTTGAAAAGGAGAATTTGATTTTCTTATGGATGGCAGAAGGCTTTTTGCAACAAACGGAAGGCACAAAAACAATGGAAGAGATAGGTGATGGGTACTTTCTTGACCTATTATCAAGATCATTTTTCCATAAGTCCAATAGCCATAAATCATATTTTATAATGCATGATCACATCAATGACTTGGCTCGACTTGTTTCCGGAAGATTTTGTACTCATTTGAAAGATGATAAGATGAATAAAATTCCAAATGAGCTGCTACCATCGCGCAAGGAGTAAATATGACCATTTTGAAATATTTGAGACCTTGAATGAAGTTAATGGTCTTCGGACTTTCTTACCATTGAATTTGAGGACTGCATCTCAATTAGACAAGGTTTCAAAGAATAGATATCTAGAGTTTCATGCAAGTAATAGAGTTTGGAATGATTTATCATCGGAAGTTCAATATTTACGAGTATTATCATTGTGCTACTATGAGATAACAGATTTGCCTGATTCAATTAGTAATTTGAAACATTTGCGCTATTTGGACCTTAGCAACACGCTTATCAAAAGTTTACCTGAGTCAGTTTGTAGTTTGTATAATTTACAAACATTGATATTACATGATTGTCAACGTCTTGTTGAATTGCCTAAAATGATGTGCAAAATGATTAGCTTACGTCATCTTGATATCAGGCATAGCAGAGTGAAGGAGATGCCAAGTCAAATGGGTCAGTTAAAAAGCTTACAAAATTTGAGCAACTACAAAGTGGGCAAGCAAAGTGGGAGCGGGATTGGAGAGTTAAGGGAGCTTCTACATTCATGGAGTCTTGTCATTGAAGGGCTGCAAAATGTGGTTGATGCTAAGGATGCCTCAAACGCCAATTTGGTAGGCAAGCAATACCTCGATGAGTTAGAATTGGAATGGGAGGAGGATGATGGTGTTGAGATAAATGAAGCAGAGATGGTGCTTGACAACTTACAAACTCATTCAAACTTAAAGAGACTCACCATTAAGGGGTATGGTGGCTCAAGATTTCCAGATTGGTTTGGAGGTGCTTCAATCATTAATATGGTGTCCTTGTGTCTTTGGGGTTGTAGGAATGTGTCAACCTTCCCACCGCTTGGGAAGCTGCCCTTTCTTAAACATTTACATATATATGGACTGAGGGGGATAAAAAAGAGTGGGTGCTGAGTTTTATGGGATTGAGTCTGAGCCCTCCTTTGTATCCCTGAAAGCTCTATCGTTTCGGTATATGCCAAAATGGAAGGAATGGTTGTGTTTAGGAGGCCAAGGTGGAGAATTCCCCTGTCTCAAGGAGCTCCGAATAGAGAGTTGTCCTAAGCTAAGTGGGGACTTACCAACCCATCTACCTTTCTTGACGAAACTAGTGATTAATGAAGGATGTGAGCAGCTTGTGGTTCCATCACTTCCAAGGGTTCCGTTTACGTGAATTGATGGTGCGTAGCCGTGATATAGCACAGTGGAGGGAACTAATACCATTAAGCAGGATATCACAATTACAAATTGCACCTGGTCTTTGGAGTCCTATTGAGGAGGGATTGTTGCAACGCAACGCTACTTGAAAATTTGACTATTCAAACTTGTTCTATTTCCAGACCTCTGGAGCAGAGTTTGTTTTACCTGTTACATTGAAATTTTATGCGTCTTTGGGGTGCAGAAACTAGAGTTTTTCCTACTGAGCTCACTGTCACCACCTCCTTAGATATTTCCTTACTCAACACTGTGATTCCTTCATCCCACTTGGCAACTTTCCGTGTGCGACTATCTCGAAATTCGCTACCTTGAGGGGCTGGAATTCCTCTCCATTTCAACATCGGACAGGGATCTTCCATCTTTTGATGAGTTGCACTTGCACATCTCTCAGTGCTCTAATCTTGTGCCCAGAAGGTGGGTCATGAAGGCTTCTTACTTTCGGTCATTAATGCTGGAAGACTGTCCGAAACTGATATTTCCACATGGTGGTCTTCCTCCAGTCGTCCTCACTCTCTAACTGCAAACTGCACCAAATTCACATCCGGAGGGAGTTTACTGCATAATCGGCCCTCTCTCACCTATCTCCAGATCTCAAATCTTCAAAATCTCAGGTCCCTGGACAGTTTGAAGCTTCAACTGCTCACCTCTCTTCAAAAATTAGATATCCGTAGCTGCCCCAATCTCCAATCATTGACAGAAGAGCGGATGCCAACCTCCTTTCTAAAACCAGAACTGGTCATACTGTTGGAAGATCGGTGCAAGTTTGGAACAGGGGAAGATTGGCCTCGTATAGCTCACATCCCACACATTGTGATCGATGACCAAGTTTCGTAACGATGATTGTATTGCACCAATTTATAGTGAGGTGCTTGTTCTATCCTAAAAGTGATCGTCTCAGA
The DNA here is from genome assembly GCA_016808115.1 of Tetrastigma voinierianum. Lineage (NCBI taxonomy): Eukaryota > Viridiplantae > Streptophyta > Magnoliopsida > Vitales > Vitaceae > Tetrastigma > Tetrastigma voinierianum. Next base: position 268,262 of record JAEQBH010002191.1, read on the forward strand.
AAACTAACATACTGCTAAGTACCAATTTTGATTTGATAAACTTTCTAACTATTATAACCACTTCTTGCTTTTCTTCCAGGGTAATGCTTCACTGGCTCCCTTCAACATACCGTCGTTTGGAATGTTTTAAGACTCCCTTGCTTAATTAGTGCCTTTTCCAATGCTTCTGATTTCATTGAGAGTGAATTGCTGCTTAAAAGCCCAGCAGCTCGGCAGGTCTTGTAATGTAATTTGTTCTTGTATAATTGTATGGACCCTGAATTTGTTTTCATTGGCGAATTTGCTGAAATCTGATGGCAGGTCTTTGATCCTTCTTCTCTCAACAAGTTCTAGCTGTGTAGCAACAATCTCCAATGTGACCATTCTTTTGTTATGAATTCACATTCATGATGCTCTTCTTGACGATAGTAGCCAAGATTTTTGCATTGAAAGATTCATGAGTTGATATTCTTCTGGAGGAATTACAGAAGCTGAAATCTGCTGGAGAGGAGCATGCAGCAGCCTCTGTGATTTCACTAGTGAGGTGTTTCAATTGCTTTGGTTTAACTTTCTGTTGCAACTGATAGTATTCATAATCTGATATGTGGATTATTTTCCAGGGTTTTTTGAGGCTCCATCTGCATTGATATCTTAATTCTTCTCTAAAAACAACAGGTATGCCTCTTTCTATTTGTACTTTCCATAAGCTGATTCATTGTGGAGTTCCATCATTTTCAACACAAAATAAGCCTAATACTAAATTCTGCTGAAGCTAAAACAAAAATCTTACTGTCTGAGGTTCTGTCTTTCATGATTGTATTCACTATGTTCATATGGCTTCTAAGCGGCCTAAACATTACAGTTTTCCATTGTCTACATATTGTTTTCATCTCTTTCCCACTTGATTAACCTGAAGATGTTCTGTTTAGGGTGCCTCTAACTCAAAATTCAGGTTTTGTCATGCCACTTCCTTCTCATTTACATGGTTGTCAACTACCTTACGATAATCAAGGAATACTACATTGGGTATGATGCACAACGCTTCATGCTTTCAGTCTTTAATATTGTATGATTGGATATTCCTGAATGCAGGGTCTTCCTCCAACCTAAGTTCACTTATATTTCAAACTGCAAAGAACTTAACCTAGATGGAGTGGAGCCTGCAAGGACTGGCCTCTCTTACCCCTCTCAAAATCTCAGGTCCCTGACAGCTTAATACAACTGCTCAATTTCTTTCCAGAAATTAGAGATCTGCACTGCTTCCAAGTTCTTCACGAATCAGAGAGAAGAGCTGCTGCTCTGCCTTCCTCTCGTCTAGCAATCCAGAACCCTTGCTGGATGATCATTGAAAGTTTTGACGGAAGATTGGCATCATATAACACACTTTCCAAACATTGCAATTGAATGACCAAGTTTTGGGATGAAGGTGGTAATAATCAACCTTTGCAGAGCAATGGTCTGGTGGAGAGTGAATAATTTAGAAACTGATATGCTTAAATAATTTTAATTTGATAAATTATAAGTAGGAAAATATGCTTTAAAATTTCTATTTATATGGTAATTTATTGCTTCCTTCAGGTTCTCAGCAATTATTCACTCTTTTGTAAATTGATGTTTCACATCTTCACACGGAATCTTTCTTTAATCAATAATGCCCAGTGGAATGCTTCACAGTCTGTGGTTACAACTAGAGTTATTTGATGCTTAAAAGCAATGCAGCTCTACAGGTCTGATTTCATAATCCTTACTTCTTGTATGGTATATGAAGGACCTTGAATTCATTTTCATTGCCAAACCAAGAAACTCATGGTAGGCCTTGAATCCTAGTTTTCTAATCAAATGCGGTTGTCTAGCAACAATCCAGTTCACTGACCTTTTATTGTAGCAGATGCTTGAAGCATCCAAACTCAAGGATTGGTACTCTGCTTGAAGGAACTAGAGAAAGCTCAACTTTGTCACGCCTGTGATTCCAATTGCAAGACATTTGTATGGCTTGTCAACTCTCTAAGATACAAACATGATCATAATTCCCGTATGCATCATTTTTCTGGTCCTCTGTGTTAATATCTTAGTTCTTCTCCAGGACAAACAGGTATATGTCTTCTTATTCATACTTTTCAAAAGCTGACACATTGTGGAATTCCATCATATGTGAGACAAGATAAACTCTAATTCTAGAGTCAACTAAAAGCTTTAAATGAGAGTCTTACTGCCTGAGGGTCTGTCATTAATAATTTTATTCACCGTGTTCATATGGGATCCAAGCTATGAGATGCTAAAACATTTTCCTTTGTGTGATCATTGCTTTCATCTCTTTCAGCTTTATATTATCAACAGATGTGCAGCTTTGACACATTAAACTCAAAGTCTTCAGCTTCTGAGAGGCCACCACCTCCTACTCCTTGCCCATCTCCTTCCCATTTACATTATTGCATGTCATCCACCTTCATATTCAATTTTACTTTTTTACTTTGCTAATAGTAGAATTATTGTACTACGTTAGTTGAGCAGGGATACTACCATTTAATTTTCATATTCAAGCTTTTCTTGTATATACGTACAAATGCATAATGTGAGCTCTGAATCTTCTTCTTTTAAATTTGTAATTCTCAGACTGATACTTGGAGAAAAGAGAAGCAAACCGCATTCAAAGTCATAGCAATGCAGAGTATGGTTTTGTTTCCACCCAAGTTCAGGTAAGTTAAGTTGAAGCTCATTAATACTTCATTAATGCATTGACCAAATCATCTGATTTTCCAAACTTGATTACAGCCTCTAACAATGAACTGACTATTTTTCATGTATCGACTGTGTTAAAAAAAATTGTGAACTAACTGGATCTGCTCATACCACCTCCCTCCATGGATGAATTTTAATGACTCAGTACTTGGAGGGTGGCTACTCAACTAGAATTTCATTTGTTGAGTTATTTTACTTTGAGCTTTCTTCCCACTAGACCTTATGCGCAAAAGTTTTTAGTCTATAAAAGCATCTATAAACCTATGAATGTCAAATTTTTTCATAGAATCTATGAACAACTGCAGGAGAAGCTTAAGTAAAAGCTCCCAATGCAATACATGGGGTGTAACGATGCAGCCTAATCATATGATATTGTCTCAGTTGTGCTTTTCTTCCCATCCGACGTGGGACAGAATTAGCATTAAGTTACAAGTGAGATTTGAATTTTGGGCTTTCTTGGAAGACTTCTTGACCCATTTGTTTGAGTTTTGAGCTTTTGACTTTTTACATCCGAGTATGTGCAAAGATGAAAGAAAGCAACCACAAGTATCTATTTATATAAGTTTTATATGGAGTGAGACTCTTATGAAAAATACTGTAGCCATTGGTTTGTAAGCGTTGAAGGTTTTGTTTCCCATTTGATCTTTGAAGAATGTGCTTGTTGAATCATATATTTTGAACCTACTGATTCAGTATATATAAATTTTTTTTTTTTGATGAGATTTGAACGATTTATGCATTTACTTATTTTGATAAGTGCATAATTTTGTTCCCATTCGAACTCGAATCTTAACGCGGTCTCCTCCTCTCCTTATACCCATCATAGTCCTTAACCATTTAAGTTAGGTCTTATTAGAAATTGTAAAACCTAAATGAATGTTCGTGTAATTTTATTATTGGCAACCAAATTGTAAGTCACCTGTTCCTTCAATGTGATAAATGAGATAGAGGGATTGACTCGTCATTTCAAAAGACATGCGCATAGAGAGAAAATGGGTCTCAGATTTGAGTCGTCATGAATTAAACTCCCAAAATTTGTCCCAAAAGCCCGTTGTAGATTATGAGTTGAAAATTAAATATGTGCAAGGTTCATGTATACTTTTCTTATTTACTCTTAAGGCAGGGACTAAATTGCACCATAATGATTATGGTAGAAAAGGATTTTTTTTTTTTTTTGACATTATCGATGTGGATTGGCGTCAGTTAATATAGTATGTCACCGTCTTCATCTGACTCATTTGACTATATTTTCTGATGAATTTTTTAAAGCCCTGTTTTAAAATGTTAGAAGGGTTTTTAAAAAATTATTTTGATAAAAATCAAGTATTTGGTAAATTTGAAACTGTTTTTAATAGTAAAAACAAAAACTTAGTTTGCTTTAGAAATAATTTTTTCTTTTTTATTAATAAAACATTTTAAATTTAGTTAAAATATCAAATTTGGATTCCATTCTTTTCAAGTTAAATAGTTTAATAATTATCAATAAATTAAAAGTAAATTTTTTGAATATAACATGAATGATAATACTATAATAAAATCATAAACAATTTTATTGTAGAATATATATTTTTTTAGTATATGATTACATATTTTGTATCCAATTCAACATTCTTGAATGTTTTGATTGAATCTACAATTAATTAGATCTACTCTTTGAATTCTAAAGTATTTCTTTAAAAGTTACTCATTTATTTTTGTGCGAAAATTTATATGTTTTAAAAAATAATAATAGAGTCATCATGAACTAATTTATTCCTCAAAAATCTGTAGTATTAATGAGCTTCTTATTGGAGTTTCAAATTATAATGGGCTCATTATTCTAGAGTTTCTCTTACCTGATTTCTTCAAATGTCACCACCCTTCCCTTTAATATTTCCAAATCTATGGTGGCACTCTTTATAAGTTCTTATCCATTCCTGTTAGCAACTTCTCAAAGGTCCACTATTTCGCTTTCGATGAACTCATGGGACTTGAATCCCTCTCCTTTTCAATTTCAGACAGGGATCTTCCATCTTTTGATGGGTTGTACATCTCTGGGTGCCCATATCTTGTGTCTATTTGTTGCAAGAAAGTGAAGGCCGCAAGCTTTAAGACATTAGTATTACAAGATTGTCCAGAATTGATATTCCCAATACAGGGTCTTCCCTCCAGCTTAACTTCACTTTCCATTATGAAATGCAACATACTCATATCCAGCGTGAAGTTTGTTCTACAAGGACTGCCCTCTCTTACCGATCTCTTCATTTCAGATCTTGTAAATCTCTGTTCCCTGAAACGTTTGGGGCTTGAACTGCTCACATCTCTTAAAAATTTAGAGATCCCGTGACTACCCCAAGCTCCAGACAGAAGAGCGGCTACCCACTTCCCTTTCTTTTCGAAAAATCCAAAACTGCCCATTACTAGCAGATCGATGCAGTCTTGACAAGTGAAGATAGGCCTCGTACAGCACACGTTCCAATACATTGTGATCGATGACCAACTTTTGAAATGATGGTAATACACCAATTTATAGTCAGGTACTTGTTCTGTCCTATAAGTGATTTTAGTTGTCTCGGGAAAAACTAACATTCTTCAAAAGAATTAATTGATTTGATCCATTATAATAGGAAAATCATGCTTTAAATTTTCTTAATTATTATAACAATTTCTCTATCATATAGGTTATCTGAATGCTTTGTTGTGCTCTTCATAAGGAATCTTTAAGATTCCCCATCTAATTAGTGCCTTGTCCAATGCTTCAGATTTCATAGAGAGTGAACTGTTGCTTAAAATGCCATGCAAGTATGAAGTTTTGTAAATTGTTTTTCTTGTATAATTTTATGGACCTTGAATTTTTTCCATTAGCTAATTTGCTTGAATTTGTTTCTTTTCAATGGCTAATTTGCTGATGTTCTGTTTAGGCACCTCAGACTCAAAATCATCTTCGTTTCTGTCATGCATCTTCTTCTCATTTACATGGTTGTCATCCACCTTTGAGATTTACCATGTTTATGGTAAGCCAATCATAATAGTACTACATTGGTTAAGCAGATTGCACTGTGCTTCATGCTTCAGTCATTCCAAAGCTACAAGGTTGTCCTAATTGATATTGCCTATGCAGGGTCTTCCCTCCAACCTAAGTTTACTTACAATTACAAACCGCAAGGAACTTAAATCCCAGATGGAGTGGGGCCTGCAAAGACTAGCCTCTCTTACCTCTCTCAAAATCTCAGGTCTTCCTAATCTCAGATCCCTTGACGGTTTGGGGCTTCAACTCTCGCATCTCTCCAAAAATTAGAGATTCATGACTGCCTCTGCCTGAAGCTCTAATCCTTGAGAGAAGAGCTGCTGCCCGCTTTAGTTCCTGCAGTCCAGAACCCCCTTTGCTGAAAGGTCATTGCATGTTTTGGATAGGGGAAGATTCGCATCATATAATACACATTCCAAACATTGGTGATCAATGACCAAATTGTAATGAAGGTAGCATTACACCGTTCTTTATGAAGTACTCATTCTGTCCTTAAGGTTATTTTCTTTCCTCAAGAAACTGATGTTTAACAACCAATTTTAATTTGATACATTATTAGTAGGAAAATATTGCTTAAATTTTCTGTTTATCATAATAATTTCTTGCTTCAGGTTTTCAGTAATTCTTCACTCTTGTAAATCGATGCTTCATATCTTCATAAGGAATCTTCTTCTAACCAGTGTAATTTGACACTTAAAAGCCATGCAAACAGGTTTAATTTCGAAACTTGCATTTCTTGTGTAATTTTCTATGGACCTTGAATTTGTTTTCATTACAAACTCACTGAAACTCATGGAAGGTCTTTGATCCTAGTTTTTCTCAATAAATTTGAGCTGTCCAACAACATTTTCAATAGGAGCATTTTTGCATTGTGAGTTCAAAGATTCCATCTGGAAGATTATAGCAGATATCTTTTTAGCATCCAAACACTCATGTTTGGTGCTCTGCTTGAGGAACTAGAGAAAGACTCTGGCATGCTCCATGATTCCAATTAGTAAGACATTCCAATTGCTTATTTTTAGCCCTCTATGCTAAAAATTGAAAAGAATTATAACCACATGCATCATTTTTCAGGTTCTCTGTGTAACTTAGTTCTTCTCTAGAATAAACAGGTATGTTTCTTCTGATTCATTCATTTCAAAAGCTGACACATTGTGGAGTTCCATCATATGACACATTGTTTCTCCACTTGCATACACTAGGTAGTAAATTGTACTAATTCTTCTCAAAAAAAAGAAACACTTTCTTTTTTTCTTTTATATTGGGTGCTTGAATAAGTTCTATAATTGTTGGCAACTCTTATGTTTTTAGAAATACCTTTTTCTTACTTTTTATGCTTCAACATATTTGGCATTCCTTTTTCATTTTAGTCTCAAGTATAAATGAAAAAGGATGACCGAATCTCAAGGATGACCTTAACAAAACTCAATATATGGATTTTATTATTTCTTTTCTTGGGACCAAACCTAGAGACACAGAGTTTCAATTTTCCTTTTACCTTTTTGTGAATTTCAGTTTTGAACTATCAGCTTTAGCTAATTGTATCGAATAGTTTGTTCAATTCAGTGATTGACTTTCGCCAGTGATTTTGTTCTAAGCTCAAAAGCTTTCTTTGTGAAACTTAAACATTGTCATTTCACATTTGACTTTTCAGATTGGCTGCAAAGTTTTGTTGATAGCTTAATTGGATTCTTTAGAGCTGCATTCGGAAGTGCAAGTGGCGGCAATTTTGTTTTGAGTAGCAAGAGTTGTATAGAAGATCTACGTAGATTAGTCAGTTTCAATTTACAACTCACAAGGATCTCAATAATACAGGGACCACTCATCACTCACAGAAGTTATTCACCATGCCAATATCTCCCACAAGCAGTATTTTTGAAATAGATGGTCGGAGTATCTTAGACAACTCTAACAACAAAAACCTACTAGACATCACTGGGCACAGGTAAATCATGCTAACTAAATCCAAACAAAAACCAAGAACAACAAAACCTACTACTAAATGTAATATTAACCAACAAAAACCGATTTTGAGTTGCAATTACCTTACAAAAATTGATTCATGCTACCTGAATCCAAGAAATACATTGATGAACAACAAAAAACCTTTTACTAAGAAACTATTAACCAACAAAAACCGATTTTCAGTTTTTCAGTTTTTCCACCATGAAAGCCCTAGAAATTTTTTAAGGAGGCAATTAAAGTTTACTTGCTGTGGAGGAGAAACTTCGAAAATTCACCACAGACAGAGGATAAACTTTGAAGAATCCCACGCAAGATCGGAGGAGAGGAGGAGAGAATCCAACCATTGGTATGTCAGTAGAAAATGCAGCCCTAAGAGAGAAAGTGCTCTTAATAATGTTAAAACCGTTGTTAATAACAACTGTTTTAATTTTAAAATTAAAACTACAGTTGTTTACTACGGTTTTTAAAATTTTTTAAAGTTAAAATCATAGTCATCAATTTTAAAGTTAAAACAACAGTTTCTAACTATAATTTTAATTTTTTTAAGTTAAAATCATAATGCAAGAACCATCAAGCTTTTACGATATACGTACGACAAGGATGAGAATAGGGACATTATTTTAAAAAACATGATACATTAGTATTTTTTTTATATGTATTACTCTCGGACAAAACTTCAAAAAATTACCCATTCTTACGCAAAGAAAAAGGGCTAAAAGAAAACAATATGAAAGAAAAAGAGGCAAGGAGTGCTAAGGTTTGGTATTGCAAATCTAGAAATACTCTAAAATATACTATATTTTAGCATAATTTAAAATGTCAGATTTCATGACCCTGATATACGCCTTTGTCTAATCCAGCCACAGACGGTGCGACTTTTAAAAAAAAAATCGAGAAAAAATAGCATTTGTTAGCGATAAAGATGCGTACGTCGTTAGCTCATACCATAACAACGCAACAATCGTCATAGATGATCTTTTCCGGCCGATTCATATATCAACACATTAAGGCTATTTCTCTAAATACAGACTTGTAAATTATCTCATATTCATTATAAAATTTTCTCCTCTGTCCATGGTTTTTTTCCCATAAGAGTTTCCATATTAAATCCTGTTCTTTTTTCTTTGCTCATATTTCATTATCAGGTCATTGATTCTAACATTAAATGTGCTTAAGGTATGACTTAAGTGGTAAAAGAATATGGTGAACACATGGGAGAATGGAGTACTACAACCTAATATACAAAATGAATGAATGTAAAAAAAAATATTTAAATTTGTCGTTCAGGTAAAAAGGAACCACGTAAACCAAACATAAACTCTTCGCGATAGTGTACATTGACCAATAATTAATTCCTCCATTAATTGTAGGGGTCTCCAACGGGTCGGGTTGAGTCTTCGACCCTAAGAAATAAGGATCCTTGCCCCGTTTGGACCAGGTCAAATTTTATATTTTTGAAGGCTCGTAGTCCAGCCCACGGGCCTTTTACTAGGCGGCTCTGGTGGGTCCAATAATTAAACCCATATATATATTTTTAATTTTAATCTCCTTCCTCTTACTTAAAATTTAATGCCTCAATTAAATTGTATTTATATTTGATTTATATAATAAACTTTTAACAAAATACATATTATAAATAGAGTTGCATAATGTATTTAAAAATAATAACATAATAATAGAAGGTGAGCCTAAAAGACGGGTTTATGGGCTGGCCAGAAAGCCCACTAGTCGGGCCTAAAACAAAGCCAATGACTAGGCCCTTCTAAATATGGGCTCAGACCAAGCTTGACCTGCTAGGACTTGAGCCAAACTTTAGCCCGATGGGTCTAGCTAGGCTCAAAGCGGGCCCCTAATTAATTCTTACAATGTGGATATATGGAATGACAGAAAGAGACAGCCCATGTGGAACATCATTTTCTTCTTCAAACATCAAAGGGTGTCCCTTTTTGTAGCGGATATTTTCAACATTTTATAACTGAGAGAAGAGTGATTATGTCAATATCATAAACAATTCAAAGGTTTCCATTGAAGGAGAGAAGACCTTTTCAATATTTTAAGCATACAGAACACCAAAATTCAATAATTCTATTATTGATCCAGCAAATTATATATATATAAAAGGTTTATGCATATTTTTTTATTTACTTAGAAAGGAGGGACCAAATTACAATCCCATATGAATTCATCTCTGCATTGGGCATTGTTGATGGGCCACCGTCTTCCTTCTTTTCTGAGGCCTCAGGCTCTTCCTCGTTGCCTGCACCCGTTTCTTTCTTTCTTTTTCTTTCTTTCTTTCTTTCTCTCTGATCAACTATTCCACTTCCCTTGTAAATCCACGGACATGGCCGGGCCAGCAGCAGGAGGAGGAGGAGGAGGAGCACTTCTCTTGGCTTCTCTCCAAGTTCTATTTGATCAGATGGCTTCTCGCGACGTCCTCACCTTTCTCCGGGGACAGAAACTCAGCGATACGCTTCTCAGGAAGCTGAAAATGAAATTTCTGGCTGTTAAGGGAGTGCTGAACGACGCCGAGGCCAAGCAAATCACGGATTCAGATGTCAATGATTGGGTGGATGAGCTGAAAGATGCTGTGTATGATGCGGAGGACCTGCTGGATGACATCACCACTGAAGCTTTACGCTGCAAGATGGAGTACTCTGATTCTCAATCTCAGGTACGGAACATCAACTTTGTGAGGGATCAAGTCTAGGTAGATGATATCACCGACACCTTAGAACGTCTTGCAATACAAAGGAGGTTCTTTGGGTTGAAGGACAAAGTTGTAATTATCAAACAGATGGCCGACGACTTCCTTGGTAGATGAGTCTGGGGTGTACGGTAGGGATGGTAAAGAACAAGAGATTGTTGAATTATTAGGTCCCATAATGCAAGTGGGAATAAAAGATGTAGGTGTGATCGCCCTGGTGGGTATGGGCGGTATTGGGAAGACCACACTTGCTCAGCTGGTCTATAGTGTGGAAGATAGAGAGGTGGATTGTTTCCTTGATCTCCCAGCATGGGTTTGTGTTTCAGAGGAATGCTTGATCTTGTCAGATTACGAAAACCATTCTTAAGGCAACAACTTCCGACCTGGATATAAATGATTTGAACTGGCTTTCAATGTAAATTTTGAAAGAGAGGCTCAGCAGGAAGAAATTCTTTACTTGTCCTTGATGATGTTTAAACGAAAATACAATGATTTGGAGCTACAGCTTCCATTCAATGTTGGTCTACGTGGAAGTAAGATTATTGTAACTACACGTGAGTGGGTGAGGTTGCATTGTCATGCGTCTCTGTCTGCATTGATTTGGGACAGTTATCTCCTGAGGACTGTTGGTCGCTATTTGCAAAACATGCATTTGAAAATGGAGATTCTAGTCCACATCCAAAGCTAGAAGAAATTGGCAAAGAGATTGTAAAAAAGTGTAAAGGATTGCCTTTGGCTGCAAGGACCATGCCTTGGGTACTCGGAATCCACGAGTAAAAGAATGGAAAATGTGTATTGAACAGCAACCGTGGGATCTCCAAATGAGAGAAATTCTCCCTGCCTTATGTTAAGCTTATTCTTTCCTTCCATCACAATTAAAGAGGTGTTTCACATATTGCTCAATTTTTCCGAAGGACTATGAATTTGAAAAGGAAAATTTGATTCTATTATGGATGGCAGAAGGCTTTTTGCAACAAACCCACGACATGAAAACAATGGAAGAGATAGGTGATGGGTACTTTCTTGACCTAGTTTCTAGATCTTTTTTTCGGTCTACCATCCACAAATTCATGATATTTTAGAAATGCATGATCTCATCAACGACTTGGCCCAACTTGTTTATGGAAAATTTTGTGCTCAATTAAAGGATGGTAAGATGAAAGAAATTCCTGAAAAGGTTCGTCACGTATCATATTTTAGAAGTGAATATGACCATTTTGAGAGATTTGAGTCTTTGAATGAACTTAATGGTCTTCGAACCTTCTTACCATTGCATTTGAGGACCCTACCTCGATTAGACAAGGTTTCAGAGAATAGATCTCCATGTATCAATGCGCATGTTGTAGAGTTTCACCTAAGTGATAGAGTTTGGAATGATTTGTTACCGAAAGTTCAATATTTACGAGTATTATCATTGTGTTATTATAAGATACCGGATTTGCCCGATTCAATTGGTGATTTAAAACACTTGCGCTATTTAGACCTTACCTACGCACTCATCAAAAGGTTACTCGACTCGCTTGTAGTTTGTATAGTTTACAAACATTACTATTATACAATTGTCGTGTCTTGTTGAATTGCCTAAAATGATGAGCAAATGATTAGTTTAAGTACATCTGATATTAGGTATAGCCTGGTGGAAGAGATGCCAAGTCAAATGAGTCTATTAAAAGGTTTACAAAATTGAGACTATATAGTGTAAGTGCTGTGCGGACAAGGGCTGCAGAGTTGAAGGAGCTCCCCAAATTGGTGGAGTCTGTCATTCAAGAGTTGCGTAATGTGGTTGATGCGAAGGATGGCCTGAGGCTAATTTGCAGGCGCAGCATTTGGATGAGTTAGAGTTAAATGGGATCGTGATGGGAGGTGATGAGTCGTGAGTCCTGAAGTGAATGTGACGACAAGAAGTTTGATTCAAATGGAGAAGAGATCGTTTCACAGAACTTACAACCTCATTCAAACCCAAGAGACTCACTATTTATAGTACAGTGGGTTTAAGATTTTTGCATTGGTTGGGAGGTCTTGCAACTTAACTTAATATGGTGTCCTGCGCCTCCGAACTCGTGATAATGCGGTCTGCCTACCACCACTGGGCAGCTACCCTTAAACATTTATATTTGGATTGAGGGGATTGAAAAGTGGCGCTGAGTTTTATGGGAATGAGCTCTCCTTGTATCCTTAAAAGCCTCCATCATTCGAGGATATGTCGAATTGAAGGAATGGTTGTGTTTGGGAGGCCAAGGTGGAGAATTCCCTCGTCTCAAAAGGCTTCACATAGAGAGGTGTCCCAAGCTAATTGGGAACTTGCCAACCCATCTGCCTATCTTGAGGATGTTAGTGATTGAAGGATGTGAGCAGCTTGTGGCTCGACTTCCAAGGGCTCCAGTAATCCGTGTTTTGTGGACCCATAGCCGTGACATCTCAGAGTGGAAGGAACTACTATCACTATCAGTATGACTTCTCAATTAACAATGCTCGACTTTGAGTGCCTATTGGAGGAGGGATTGTTGCAACGTACATCAGTCTTGAAGATTTGACGATAAGAAATTGTTCTTTTTCCAGACCTCTCAGGCAGAGTTTGTTTACCCATTACATTGAAATATTTAAATGGGAGGGGTGTGGAGAAACTAGAGTTCTCTTTACCCGAAGTTCTTCAAATGTCACCATCTCTCCTTCGAAATTTGCACCTACTTCCATGGCACTTGCAATTCGTTCTTATCCATCCCACTTGGCAACTTCCCGAGGTGCCGCTATCTCATGATCGGTGGCCTTGAGGGGCTAAAGTTCCTTTCTGTTTCAACTTCAGACAGGGATCCTGCATCTTTTGGTATCTTGAGCATCTCTAGGTGCTCTAATCTTGTGTCTATTTGTTGCAAGAATATGAAGGCTGCATGCTTTCATTCATTGGAACTATATGATTGTCCGGAATTGATATTCCCAATACAGGGTCTTCCCTCCAGCTTAACTTCACTTGAAATAAGAAGCTGCAACAAATTCACATCCCACAGGGAGTTTGGTCTGGGTAAGGACTGCCTCTTACTTCTCTCTACATCTCAGATCTTCCAAATCTCGGTTCACTGGATGGTTGGAAGCTTCAACTACTCACCTCTCTTCGAGAATTGGAGATCCGTGACTGCCTCGAGCTCCACTCTTTGACAGAAGAACCACTACCCACCTCCCTTTCTTTTCTAAAAATCCATAACTGCCCATTGCTGGAAGATCGGTGCAAGTCTACTACAGGGGAAGATTGGCCTCTATAGCACACATTCCACACATTGTGATCGATGACCAAGTTTTGAAATGACGGTAGCATTACACCAATTTATTGTAATTTGTTCTTGTTCTAAATGTGTGACTGCCTCCAGAAAAACTAACATTCTTAAATACTTACTAGATTTTGATCCATTATACATGGGAAAACATGCTTTAAATTTTCTAATTGCTGTAATTAATTATTGTTTATTTTATAGGTTATCCTTAATGCTTCGCCTCTTGCCTCTTCATATGATTACGTTAAGACTCCTGCTTAAGCAGTGCCTTGCCCAAAGCTTCAGATTTCATAGAGAGTGAACTGTTGCTTAAAAACCAAGCAGCTCTGCAGGTATGGTTTTGTTAATTGTTTTTCCTGTGTAATTTATGGACTTTGAATTTGTTTTTCATTGGCTAATTTGCTAGAATTTATTTTAGTTGGCTAATTTGCTGATTTCTTTTTAGGCACCTCGGACTCAAAATCTTCAATTTCTACTGCTACCTCTATTCACAAGGTTGTCATCCACCTTTGAGCTTTACCTTGTTAATGGTAAGATTATCATAATAATACTACATTGGTTGAGCATGGATGCACAAAAAACTTCATGCTTTCAGTCTTTAACATTACAAGGTTGTCCTGAACTGATATTGCCAATGCAGGGTCTTCCCTCCTCAAACCTAAGTTCACTTACCACAAGGAACTTAAACTAAGATGGAGGGAGCCGCAAGAACTGGCCTCTCTTACCTCTCTCAAAATCTCAGGTCCCTGGACAGTTTGGGGCTTCAACCGCTCACCTCTCTCCAAAAATTAGTGATTTGTGACTGCCCAAAGCTCCAATCCTTGGGAGAAGAGCTGCTGCCACTTTCCTTTCAGTTCCAACAATCCCGAACCGCTCTTTGCTGAGAGGTCATTGCACGTTTTGGACATGGGGAGATTGACATCATATAGCACATATCCCAAACATTGCGATCGATGACCAAATTTTGTAATGAGAGTAGCATTCTCAGGAAAACTGATATGCTCAAGTACCAACTTTAATTTGATACATCGTAATATATAATATGCTTTAAAATTTTCTATTATATTATAATAATTTCTGCTTCCTTTGAGGTTTTGTGTAATTCTTCACTTTGTAAGCTTCCATGCTTCAAATCTTCATAATGAATTTTCTTTAACCCAGTAATGCCTTGTTGAATACTCAGTTCAGATCACAACTAGAGTCATTTGATGCTAAAAGCCATGCAGTTTGCAGATCTGATTTTGCAACTGTAAGAGCTTAGATATTTTTTTAAGGACCTTGAATTTGTTTTCATTGGTTAATTCGCTGAAACTACACAGCGTTTCCTTATCCTGTGGCTTTCTAATAAATTTTATTATTCAAAGCAAGAGTCCTTCCAATGGGACCATTTTTTATTGCAAGTTCGTAGACTCTCTTTCTGGCAGATATCTTTTAGCATCCAAAGACTCATGATTGGTACTCTGCCTGAGGAACTAGAGAAAGATCACCTCTGTTGGAGAGTGGAGTTTGCAGCATGCTCTGTGATTCCAGTAAGAAATTTCAATTGCTTTGGTTTTACTTTTTAAGCTACAAATTGCAAAGATTTATGATCCTATATACATTATTTTTCAGGTTCCTATGTCAATATCTTAATTCTTCCTTAGAAAACAGGTATGTTTCTTCTGATTCATACTTTCCATAGGGCTTGACACACTGTAGAGCCCATCAGTGCAAGACAAGATAAATCTAAAGTCAACTCAAACTTCAAAAAAAAGAAAAAAACCTACTGTTGAGTTTCTGTTATTAATACCTTATTACCCATGTTATACATAAAGATCTAGTGATGTAGATAAGTGAGGCATTTTCCTTGTTTAATCATCGTCTTCATCTCTTCCAGCCTTAATTAATCTGCAGATGTTCCTAGTTTAGACACCACAAACTCAAAATTTTCTCAGCTTCTATCAGACAACCACCTCTAGTGTATGTTCATCTCCTTCTCATTTACATTATTGTCTACCTCTTGATTTTTAATTTTTTTTTCCTTAATAAAATTTTTGTTAATAGTAAAAGAATCAGACCGTACTATATTGGTTCATCATGGATACTACGACTTCCATATTCAAGCTTTTTGTTTTCTACAAATGATAGTATTGAGCTCTTGAATTTTCTTCTTTAAATTTAGATTCTTAGCGGATACTGGAAGGAGAGAAGACAAATCACGCCCAAAGTCATAGCACCACAGAGGTTGGTTTTGTTGCAATCAAGTTCAGGTCGGGCCAAGTGGAATCTTATTAATATATCAAGGACTCGTGGATCAAATCTGCAGATTTTCTAAAGTTTGGACAACAACCTCTAACCATGAACCACCTAGTTTTTTCACTGGCATCGACCTTATTAAGAAATTACAAACTGATTGGATTTACTCATACCACTGCTTTCCATAGATGAATTTTAACAACTCAGAAGTTAGAGGCTATACTCAACTAGATTCTATTTATTGGAGTTAGAGTTTTTCTTCCTTGCTCAAATATAAGTGCTATGAAATTTTAAGAGTCTAAAAAGCATTTATTACCCCCACTTGAATGTCACTGTCCAATTCTGCTGATTACTGGGTGACATTTTTATTTTAAGATGATACAAGGGCCTTTTGTTGCAAGTGAGATTTGAGGACTTCATTTTATCTTGGAAGACTTCAACTCCTTGTTGTCAGATTTAAGCTTTGAGCTTTTGTGTTCCAGTATGAACAAAGAAAAATAAGAAAGCAACAACAAAGATCGATTTGCTGAAGTTTTATATGAAGTGAAGAGACTCCCATAAAAAATATTGTATCTATTGGTTTGTCAGCCTTGAAGGTTATAGTTTCATTTCCCATTTTCTTCTTTGATGAACATAGATTCTCGAAACATATATTTTGAACTTACTGATTTTGTGTATACATACATGTAAGTGATGTTTTCTACTATGCATTTTAGTGCATAGAAGAGTTTACATAGTTGGCAAACCAATGGCTTTTCTATTTGGAACCTTTTCTATTCTACCCTAAACTGAAATTGCACAACTATTACCAATGGCTGAATTACAAGGTCGAAGTTCCTGAATCTTCAGATCAGAAAAATTCTTGCAATTCTTGTTATGTTAATATGATTTCATTTTTAAATTTGAAAAATAAAAACCAATTTTTTAATCACACAACAACTAGATGGACTCCTCTTTTAACCTGAAGAAGCATTGTCTAATGCCCAATTATTTCTTCTCCAACATCATTTTCTTATTCCAAGCTTCCCACACTTCCTTTCTATATTATATCTTTTTTGTAGTAGGCAATATTAATTAAGGCTCCGATTGGAACCCAAAATTCTAGGAAAGAAAAAAAAATTAAAAATACTAAACAAAATTATTTTCTCATGTTTCATTTCATAACAAAACAGAAAAAAAGTAAAATAATCAAAATTAAAAAAAAAAAAAAAATTTTGCCATATTTTAAAAGTTTTTAGCTTAAATATATAAAATTAATCATTAAGTTTAAAATTATTTTTATTTTCCTCTCAATTTTATTTTTTTCCACTCTATTTTCTCTCAGCTTTTTTTCATGGGTTTTTAAAATGGCTGCAAGGGTGGCTTCCAACATTTTCCAATTATTTTGTCAATATCATACAGACCATTCAATATTTTGAAAATCAATATTTTAATATTGTTACTAGAAATTAAATATGTATAAAGTTGGTGCTCATTTCTTATTTACTTACAAGGCAGGGATCAATTTGTAACCCATGTGGTATGGGTCGGTAGAAAATGCTTAGGCTACCACCTTCTTCGTCTACCTGAAAGGTCCAACGATTATGAAATTTTGTTTTTGGCAGCCAATTTGCAAGCTAGTGACTTGACTGAGGGAGTTCTTTGATTGGACGTCCTGTTTAGCTAAGAATGGAGAAGATACAGCTTGTTAATTCATATGATCATAAACCGAAATTAATCTAGCTTGCACTTTGGTTTACTTGTTTATCATATGTTCAATAATGGGAACGTTAATTTGTTTATGTGGAAGGTGGAAAATCTTTTTATTTGTTTATGTGGACATTTGGACTATTAGTAGACTAACTGAGAGCTAGAGGCCGTGTTCATCTCCCTCTTTCGTTGTATCTAAGGGCAAGGAGTTCTCTGTTGTCGACCAAAACTGCTGTCCTCCTCGATTTCCATCTGCTTTTGTTCATTTTTCTTTTTCTTTTTCTTTTTCTTTTGCAAACCAACAGAGATGGCGGGAGCACTTCTCTCGGCTTCTCTCCAAGTTCTACTAGAGCGGATGGCTTCTCGGGAGGTCCTCGCCTTCCTCCGGGGACAGAAACTCGTCGGTGATCAGCTGCTAAGGAAGTTGAAGATGAAATTGCTGGCAGTTCATGCAGTGCTCGACGATGCTGAGGCCAAGCAATTCAGAAAACCATCTGTGAAAATTTGGCTGGATGATCTGAACGATGTTGTGTATGATGCGGAGGACTTTGTTAGATGAAATCACCACCGAAGCTTACTGCAAGATGGAGACTCTGGTGCCGGATCAAACCGGTGCGACTGAGGCATGGACATCATCTCTGCTTTATCCGTTTAGTGAGAGGATCGAGTCCAGGATAGAGGAGATCACTGACAAACTAGAAAATCTTTCACAAGAAAAAGATGTTCTGGGATTGAAAAAGACGTTAAAAACATCAAAAGACGGCCGACGACCCCCTTGGTAGATGAAAGTCCAAAGTGTGGAAGGGAAGGTGATATGGAAGGAGATGAAGTTGACTATTTGTTGTCCCATAATGTAAGTGGGAGTAGGATGGGTGTGATGGCCCTGGTGGGCATGGGCGGTATTGGAAAGACCACACTTACTCAGCTGATCTACAACGATAAGAAAGTAACTGAATGTTTTGACCTTAAAGCTTGGGTTTGTGTTTCAGATGAATTTGATCTTAATAGGATAACGAAAGCCATTCTAAGGCAATCGATTCTGGGACTTTTGGTGATGATGATGATTTGAATCTGTTTGGGTTAAATTGAAGGAGAGACTTTACAGGAAGAAATTCTTAGTTGTTCTTGATGACGTGTGAATGAAGACTATGATGATTGGATTTGAAGGTAAAAAGCCATTCAGTGTTGGTCGAAATGGAAGTAAGATTCTTGTAACTACACGTAGTGATAAGGTTGCATCAGTCATGCGTTCAGTCTGTAATCATCATTTGGGAGCAAATATCCTTTGAGGATTGTTGGTCGCTATTTGCAAAACATGCATTTGAAAATGGAGATTCTAGTCTATACCCAGAACTGGAAGAAATTGGCAAAGAGATTGTAAAAAAGTGTAAAGGATTGCCTTTGGCTGTAAAAACCCTCGGGGGTGCCTTATACTCAGAGTTACGAGTGAAAGAATGGAAAAATCTATTGAACAGCGAAACATGGGATTTACCAAATGCTGAAATTCTTCCTGCCCTCAGGTTAAGCTATTCTTTCCTTCCTTCACATTTAAAGCGGTGTTTTGCATACTGCTCAATTTTTCCTAAGGATTATATATTTGAAAAGGAAAACTTGATTCTATTGTGGATGGCGCAAGGTTTTTTGCAACAATCTAAAGGCAAGAAAACAATGGAAGAGGTGGGCGATGGATACTTTGATGACCTATTATCAAGGTCATTTTTCCAGAAGTCTAGTAGCCATAAATCATTTTTTGTAATGCATGATCTCATCAACGACTTGGCTCAACTTGTATCAGGAAAGTTTTGTGTTCAATTGAAGGATGGTAACATGCATGAAACTTATGAAAAGCTTCGTCATGTATCATACTTCATAAGTGAATATGACCACTTTAAGAGATTAGAGACCCATAATGAAGTCAATTGTCTTCGAACCTTCTTGCCACTGAATTTGATGACATGGCCTCGAAATGATAAGGTTTCAAAGAAGAGAGTACCAAGTTTAAGTACGGATAATTCAGAGTTTTTCTTGAGTAATAGAGTTTGGAGTGATTTACTATTCAAAGTCCCATATTTACGAGTTTTGTCATTGCATGAGAGAAGAATTAGTGTTAATGGACTGAATTGGTAACTTGAAACATTTGCGGATATTTAGACCTTACCCGTACACGCATCAAGTTGTTGTACCTGAAATCACTTTAATTTTGTATAATCTACAAACATTGATATTATATCATTGTTATTTTCTTACCGAATTGCCTAAAAATATGTGCAAGACGTTGATTAACCTACGTCATCTTGATATTAGGCGTAGTGGAGTGAAAGAAATGTCATGTAAGATGGATACATTAAAAAGTTTACAAAAATTGGTTGAACCATAGCCACAAGCCGCACGCAGTGACAAGCGAGATTTAATTTTGCACGGACCTTAATTAACTGGTCGGATTCAGGATCGATTAAATTTAATACCGCCCCGCTGCTTATACGCCTTAGACAAAATTACGGACTTTTATCCCACGCCGTAAGACACACCGACCAAGATAATACTTGCTTTTTTTTTACTTAACATTTAATCAATTTTTTGAGTCTAATATCAATAAGACTTAATAAAGATTAAGTATTAAGTCATTGTTTTAACATTGTAAGAGCTGAAGAGGAATACAATCTTATCTATTATTTTGTGCTCCATTCAAACTTCATTCTTAATTGTGATGCGCTTAATTTAATTTTAATCGGGTTTTTAATAGGTTTGAGTTTATTTTCTCAAATCCGACACTGTTCGTGCATTACTCTCTCAGAAACCCGAAAAATTAGGAAATTTTCAAAATTCAAGAACGTTAATAAAATAATAAATCATTACGAGGCTCGCAGGTTCCTGTAAAATTCCTCTAGATTCGACGCATTTAAAACGAACTACGCCAAGAATTCGCTTCAACAAATCTGAATGACCTAAAAGCTTCATTAACTATGAGACAAGCGGAAATTCTTCCGATTTTCCGCCAGATAAGTCACAAATATCGGGCTGACGAGATTTTTACGAAAATCTCGAAAGCTAGTGAAATTATTTCGTAAGTTCATTTTAAAATAAAGTGAACTGAAAAGAATAAATCGCTTCTATAGAACGGACCCTAATGAAGCAATATGAATCATGTATCCAAAATAATAATAATAAGTCTACTTCTGATGATTTTAAAAATAATTTTATTATTTTTATTTTATACTTAATATAAATAATAATTATTATTATAATGTTTTTTAATAAATAAT
Source organism: Tetrastigma voinierianum (assembly GCA_016808115.1). Lineage (NCBI taxonomy): Eukaryota > Viridiplantae > Streptophyta > Magnoliopsida > Vitales > Vitaceae > Tetrastigma > Tetrastigma voinierianum. Next base: position 289,109 of record JAEQBH010002191.1, read on the forward strand.
TTTATAAAATTCATAATATTTTTATTTGTATGAAAATATTTATATATTGTTAACTTATATTTTATAATATATTATATCATATATAATATATTAAGCTATTTTTTTATTTCATCTATTTAGTATTAGTTATTTGAAGAATGACATAGTGGAATAAATTTTTGTTCAAATTTTTAGTTATGTTAATTATTTTTTTACAAAAAACTATAAAATATTTTATCCCCCAATTTAAATCTGCACAAACCCACTGATTTGAGTGTATTAAAAATCCGCACAAAATAACTCAATTTCACCACTGTCTCAATTTACCAATCCCAAAGATCTACCAAACGTTTGATTTCACTAATTTCATTCAAAATTGGCTTCCATCCCCTCAGCCCCGGTACCAAACACGGGGCCATAGAGTGGGCAAGCAAAGTGGGACAAAGATTGCAGAGTTGGGGGAGCTTTGCCACATTGGAGGGAGTCTTGGCATTCATGAGCTGCAGAATGTGGTCGATGCGAAGGATGCCTTGGAGGCCAATTTGGTAGGGATGCAGTATTTAGATGAGTTAGAGTTGGAGTGGAATCCTTTTGGTGATGTTGGTGGGCAACCAGACATGGTGCTCACCAACCTACAACCTCATTCAAACTTAAAGAGACTCACTATTAACAGGTACATTGGTTCAAGATTTCCAAACTGGATAAAAGATCCATCAATTCTAGTCAATATGGTGACCCTACGTCTATGGAATTGCACCAATGTGTCAGCCTTCCCACCCTTTGGACAGCTACCCTCTCTTAAACATTTATACATATGGGAGTTGAGGATTGAAAGAGTGGGGCTGAGTTTTCTATGGGACTGACTGTTATCCTCCAGTAGACCTCCTTTCCATCCCTGTAACCTTTGTCATTTATGCTTCATGCATAACTGGAAGGAATGGCTGTGCTTGGGATTGGGAGGCCAAGGTGGAGGATTCCCTGTTCTCAAGGAGCTTTATTTAGTGAAATGTCCCAAGCTAGTTGGAGCCTTGCCAAACCATCTGCCTTTCTTGACGAGACTAGACATTCAACAGTGTGAGCAGCTCGTAGCTCCACTTCCAAGGGTTCCAACTATCCGTACATTGACAATACCCAACCGTGAGATCACAGAGTGGAAGGAACTACCACAGCTGGTGCGGGATCTCTCAATTGAAAATTCCGACTCTTTGGGGTCCTTACTGGAGGAGGGAATGTTGCAAAGCAACACTCACCTTCAAGGTTTGACAACGAGGAATTGTTTTTTCTCCAGAATCTTGTGCAGGGTTCGTCTACCCACTTCTTTGAGATCATTGCATATTCAGGAGTGTAAGAAACTAGAGTTTCTCCTTCCTGAGTTCTTTCAATGTCACCTCCCTTTCCTTAACCATTTGTCAATCCGCAATGAGTTCTTGCGATTCTCTCACATTCTTCCAGTTCCCACTCGGAAACTTCCCCAGGTTGTCTTTATTCTCGATCCACTACCTCGAGGGGCTTGAATCGCTTTCCGTTTCAAATTCAGATGGGGATCTTACATCTTTGAGTTATCTGGTAATCGCGAGGTGTCCTAATCTTGTGTCTATTGAATTGCTAGCTCTCAACTTGCCAGATTATCACATCTTTGGTTGCAAGAAACTCAAGTGGCTGCTGCTCAACGCTGCATGTTTTGAGTGGTTCAACTTAGGAGATTGTCCGGAATTGATATTCCCAATACAGGGTCTTCCCTCCAGCCTAACTTCATTATCAATTGCAAGTTGCGACAAACTCACATCTCAGATGGAGTCCGGTCCGCAACCACTGGCTTTTCTTACCTCTATCGAAATCGCAGGTCTTCCAAATCTCATGTCCCTGGACGGTATGAGGCTTCAACTTCTCACCTCTCTTCGAAAATTAAAGATCTATGACTGCCCCAAGCTCCAATCTTTGACAGAAGAGCGGCTACCCAACTCACTCTCTTTACTAATAATCCACAACTGTCCACTTCTGAAAGATCGGTGCAGGTTTTGGACAGGGGAGGATTGGCCTCGCATATCTCATATTCAAGGCATTGTGATCGATGACCAAGTTTTGTAATGAAGGTGGCATTTTACACCAATCAATAGTCAGGTACTTGTTCTGTCCTGAAAGTAATTTTTCAGGAAAACGAATATGCTTAGATACATATTTAAATTTCAAGAACTACTTAGCTGTAAGCTTCTAATTTCTAAACTACTCCAGGTATACATAGGAAAAATAAGTTTCTTAAATTTACTAATTTTTATAATGATTTCTTGCTTCTCTCAGGCTGTCTGCAGTTTTTCACTCTGGCACTGATTCTACTTATCTGCATGAGGAATCTTTAAAGAATCCCTCACTTAATTAGTGGCTTGTTGAATCCTTCAGATTTCACCTCCATCAAATTGATGATTAAAAGTATAGAAAATCCACAAATTCAAGCCGTCTACCAATGATCTTAGCAATTTGACGATCCACCATGGTACTTGCAATTCGTTCTTATCCATCCCACTTGGCAACTTCCTGAGGTGCCGCTTTCTCGCGATCAGTGGCCTCGAGGGGCTTGAGTTCCTTTGCGTTTCAACTTCAGACAGGGATCCTCCATCTTTTGGTTACCTGTGCATCTCTGCGTGCCATAATCTTGTGTTTATTTGTTGCAAGAATATGAATGCTGCATGCTTTCATTCATTGGAACTATATGATTTTTCGAAATTGATATTCCCAATACAGGTCTTCCTCCAGCTTAACTTCATCATCACCAGAAGCTGCAACAAATTCACATCCCACAGGGAGTCGGTCTGCAAGGGACCGCCCTCTTACCTCTCTCTACATCTCAGATCTTCCAAATCTTGGTTTCCTGGACGGTTGGAAGGTTCAACTACTCACCTCTCTTCGAGAATTGGAGATCCGTAACTGCTCCGAGCTCCATTCTTTGACAGAAGAACCACTACCCACCTCCCTTTCTTTTCTAAAAATCCATAACTGCCCATCGTTGAAGATCGTGCAAGTCTAGGACAGGGGAAGATTGGCCTCGTATAGCACACATTCCACACATTGTGATCGATGACCAAGTTTTGAAATGATAGTAGCAGTACACCAATTTATATTCAGGTACTTGTTCTGTTCTAAAAGTGATCGTCTCCAGAGAAAATCTAACATTCTTAAATACCATTTGATTTTGATCATTATACATAGGAAAAACATGCTTTAAATTTTCTAATTGTTGTAACAATTTGTCGCTTATCTTTTAGGTTATCCTTAATGCTTCGTCCTGCCTCTTCATAAGGAATCTGTTAAGACTCCTAAGCTTAGTTAGTGCCTTGTCCAAAGCTTCAGATTTCATAGAGAGTGAACTGTTGCTTAAAAAACAAGCTGCTCTGCAGGTATGGTTTTGTTAATTGTTTTCCCTGTGTAATTTTATGGACTTTGAATTTGTTTTTCATTGGCTAATTTGCTTGAATTTGTTTTAGTTGGCTAATTTGCTGATGTTCTGTTTAGTCACCTCAGACTCAAAATCTTCGGTTTCTGTCATGCCATCTCCTTCTCATTCGCATGGTTGTCATCCACCTTTGAGCTTTACCTTGTTAATGGTAAGATAATCATAATACTACTATTGCCAATGCACAAAAAACTTCATGCTTTCAGTCTTTAACATTACAAGGTTGTCCTGAACTGATATTGCCAATGCAGGGTCTTCCCTCCAACCTAAGTTCACTTACAATTACAAACCACAAGGAACTTAAATCCAAGATGGAGTGGGGCCTGCAAGGACTGGCCTCTCTTACCTCTCTCAAAATCTCAGGTCCTTGGACAGTTTGGGGCTTCAACCGCTCGCCTCTCCAAAAATTAGTTATTTGTGACTGCCCAAAGCTCCAATCCTTGGGAGAAGAGCTGCTGCCACTTTCCTTTCAGTTCCAACAATCCCGAACCGCTCTTTGCTCAGAGGTCATTGCATGTTTTGGACATGGGAAGATTGACATCATATAGCACATATCCCAAACATTGCAATCGATGACCAAATTTTGTAATGAGGGTAGCATTATACCATTTTTTTATCAAGTACTGGTTCTGTCCTTAAGGTAATTTTCTCAGGAAAACTGATATGCTCAAGTACCAACTTTAATTTGATACATCGTAAGTAGGAAAAATATGCTTTAAATTTTCTATTTTATTATAATAATTTCTTGCTTCCTTTGAGGTTTTCAGCAATTCTTTACTCTTGTAAGTTGATGCTTCAAATCTTCATAAGGAATCTTCTTTTAATCAGTAATGTCTTGTTGAATGCTTCAGTTCAGATCACAACTAGAGTCATTTGATGCTTAAAAGCGAAGCAGTTCCACTGATCTGATTTTTTAACTTGCATTGCTTGTATAATTTTTTATGGACCTTGCATTCATTTTCATTGGCTAATTCACTGAAACTCATGGAAGGCCTTTGATCCTAGTTTTCTCAATAAACTTGAGCTGTCTAGCAACAAACCTTCCAATGGGACCGTTTTTTATTTTGAGTTCCAAACTCTCTTTGTGGCAGATATTTTTGGCATCCAAAGACTCATGATTGGTACTCTGCTAGAGGATCTAGAGAAAGATCACCTCTGTTGGGGAGTGGAGTATGCAGCATGCTCTATGATTCCAATTAGTAAGAGATTTCAATTGCTTTGGTTTAACTTTTTAAGCTACAAATTACAAAGATTTATGATCCCATATGCATTATTTTTCAGGTTCTCTGTGTCAAAATCTTAGTTCATTAGAAAAAACAGGTATGTTTCTTCTGATTCATACATTTCATAGGCTGGCACATTGTAGAGTTCTATTATACACAGACAAGACAAATCTAAATTCAACTCAAGCTTTAAAAAAAATAATAATAATCTTACCGCCTGATGTTCTGTCATTAATAATTTTATTGGCCATGTTAATTTGGCATTCCAGTGATGTAGATGTTAATATTTCCCTTTGTTTAATCATTGTTTTCATCTCTTTCAGCCTTAGTTAATCTGCAGATGTTCAGTTTAGACACCACAAACTCACAATCTTTAGCTTCTACTTGGATAAGCCAATTTCTCATTTATGATATTATCATCCACCTCTAATTTTTTTCCTTTTTTATTTTATTAATTGTGTTAATCAGAATTGATATTAGTTCAGCATGGATACTACATAATTTCCACTGTCAAGCTTTCTTGTGCTTACAAATGGTAGTGTGAGGTCTTAATTTTCTTCATTTAAATTTGTGGTTCTGAGGCCAGATACTTGGAAAACAGAGAATGCAAATCACATTCAAAGTCATAGCACTGCGGAGTATGGTTTTGTTTCAATCAAGTTCAGGTCAGTGAAGGTGGAATCTACACTATCAAGGACTCAAGTGATCAAATCTGCAGATTTTCAAGCATGATGACAGCCTCTTAACCATGAACTACCTTTTTTTTTTCTTTAACAACTTCTTTGCCAAGAAATTGTGAACTAATTAAATTCACCCGTACCACTGCTCTCCGTGGATGAATTTAAGAATTCAGTAGTTGTTTCACTTAAACAGAGACTCCATTGAGTTAGTTTCACAAAAAGCTTTGTTCTTAACAGAGAGAATCAGAAAATTTTATGAGTCTAAAAAGCATCTATAACCCCACTTGAAGTTTACTGTCAACTTCTACTGATTACTGGTGCTTATTTTCAGTTTCAGATGGTGCCATTTTGAATCTTTGGAGTCATCCCTGGAGGAAGTTTTGCCACTGCCTCCCTGTTCAATACAGGGGCCTTAGTTGCAAGTGAGATTTGAGGAATTTATTGTATCTTGGAAGACTTCAACTCCTTTTGAGCTTTAAGCTTTCGACTTTTATTTCCCAGTACGAACAAAGTAAAAAAGAAAGCAACAACAAAGATCGATTTACTGATGTTTTATATGGAGTGAAGAGAGACTCCCATAAAAAACATTGTATCCATTGGTTTGTCATCCTAAGTGAGTTTATCATGTTCTTCTTTGATTAACATAGATTCTCGAAAAATATATATTTGAACTTACTGATTTTGTGTATATACATGTAAGTGATGTTTTCTTCTTCATTCATGTGGGATTTGCTTCTCTGGTACATGCGGAAACATATGTCCTTTTTCTGCATTTTAGTGCATAGAAGAGTTTACATAGAAGACTTTTGTTTTTATTTTCCTATAAAAGCCAAATAACTTCAAGATTTGGTTTATTTACTGTGGTTTTAACTTTTACACGATTTATCATTTAAATTTAAACAAAATTTCGAATAAAATCAAAATATTTGGATTTATCGCAGAAAAATTATTTTCCAAAACAAAAAACATCATCCTTGCCTAATAAAAAAGAGATCTAGTAACACTCATTAGCAAATTTTAAAATATTGAGTGTTTTTTAGCATGAAGCTAAAAACAAGTTTTATTTTCCATTAAGTAAAAAAAAAACAAACGACACTGAAGCCCTCTCTTTGGAAACTTTTCTATTCTGACCTAAACTGAAATTGCACTACTATTGTCAAAGGCAAAGGCTGAATTACCAGTACCGAAGTTCCCAATTTTTCTCAACACATCAGAAAAATTCTCATAATTATTATTATATTAATATGATTTTATTTTTGAATTTGAAGAATAAAACCACTTTTAATCAATTAATAACTTGATGACCCTCTTTAACCATAGGAGTAGGTATGTCGGTCTCATTAGCAACATTGTATAATGCACAATTATTTATTCTTCAACATCATTTTCTTCTTCCAAGCGTCCCAGACTTCCTTTCTATATTATATCTTTTTTGTAGTGGGTAATATCAAGGTTATGTTTGGATTCCAAAATACTAGGAACAGAAAAAACATAAAAATTAAAAAAATTTTTTTTTTTTTCATATTGGATTTCATAATAGAAAATAGAAAAAAATAAAAAATAAAAACTTAAAATTTTATATATTTTAAAAGAAATAAACAATTAAGATGAATTTAAATAAATATATAAAATTAATTTATTAGATTTAAATATAATTTTTGCTTTCAGATTTTGCTTTCTCCACTCTATTTTCTTTCTTTCCTGGGTTAGAAATGGAGCGTCCAGGGTATCCTTCCAACATTTTCCAATTATTTTGTCAATATCATACAGACCATTCAACATTTTTTTTTGAAATGACCATTTAACATTTTTAAAATCAATATTTTAATGTTGTTACTAGAAATTAAATATAGTTAGAAGGCAGGGATGAAATTGCAACCCATATGGTATGGGTAAGTAGAAAATGACTTCATCTGTGATTTGCCATTTGTTTATGGGAAATAGGCTTAGGCTACCCCACCTTCTTCGTCTACCTCAAGGCTCAAAGGTCCACCCTCTCCCTCCTTGCTTTGCCTTTGCTTTCTTTCAAGCTCTCTGTTCCACTATTCACTTCCCTTGCAAACCAACAGACATGACCGGAGCTGTTGTAGGAGGAGCACTTCTCTCGGCTTCTCTCCAAGCTCTATTTGATCGGATGGCTTCTCGCGACGTCCTCACCTTTCTCCGGGGACATAAACCCAGTGATACGCTCCTCAGGAAGCTGAAGATGAAATTGCTGGCAGTTAAGGGAGTGCTGAACGACGCCGAGGCCAAGCAAATCACGGATTCAGACGTCAATGATTGGGTGGATGAGCTGAGAGATGCTGTGTATGATGCGGAGGACCTGCTTGATGACATCACCAATGAAGCTTTACGCTGCAAGATGGAGTCTGATTCTCAAACTCAGGTATGGAACATCAACTTTTGTATGAGGATCAAGTCCAGGGTAGAGGAGATCACCGACACTCTAGAATATCTTGCACAAAAAAAAGATGTTCTCGGGTTGAAAGAAGGCGTTGTAGGAAATTTGTCGAACAGATGGCCGACGACTTCGTTGGTGGATGAGTCTAGGGTGTACGGTAGGGATGATAATAGAGAGAAGATAGTTGAGTTTTTGTTGTCCGATAACGCAAGTGATCTGAATAAGATAGGTGTGATCGCCCTGGTGGGTATGGGCGGTATTGGGAAGACCACACTTGCTCAACTGGTCTATAAAGATAGGAGAGTGGTGGATTGTTCTGATATCAAAGCATGGGTTTGTGTTTCGGAGGAATTTGATCTTCTTAGGATTACGAAAACCATTATTAAGGCAATCACTTCGGAAAAATCGTTTGATGACAATGATTTGAATCTTCTTCAATGTAAATTGGAGGAGAGACTTAGCAGGAAGAAGTTCTTACTTGTCCTTGATGATGTTTGGAATGAAAACTACAATGATCTGGAAAAGCTACAACTTCCATTCAGTGCTGGCCTTCGTGGAAGCAAGGTCATTGTAACTACACGCAGTGGTGTGGTTGCACGGGTCATGCGTTCTGTTCGCATTCATCATTTAGGACAGTTATCCCCTGAGGACTGCTGGTCGCTGTTTGCAAAACATGCATTTGAAAAGGGTGATTCTAGTCCACATCCAAAGTTAGAAGAAATTGGCAAAGAGATTGTAAAGAAGTGTAAAGGACTGCCTTTGGCTGCAAAGACCCTTGGGGCTGCCTGAGTTACGAGTAAAAGAATGGGAAAATGTTTTGAACAGCAAAATATGGGATTTGCCGAATGATGACATTCTCCGCTCATGTTAAGCTATTCTTCCTTCCTCACAATTGTTGTTTGCTTATCGTCAATTTTCCTTGGCGACTTCGAATTTGGAAAGGAAAACTTGATTCTATTATGGATGGCAGAAGGCTTTTTGCAACAAACCGACATCACAAAAACAATGGAAGGGTAGGTGATGGGTACTTTCTTGACCTAGTTTCAAGATCATTTTTCAGAAGTCTAGCATCCACAAATCATATTTTGTCATGCATGATCTCATCAACGACTTGGCTCAACTTGTTTCGGAAAATTTTGTGTTCAATTGAAGGCTGGTAGGATTAATGAAATTCCTGAAAGCTTCGCCACTTATCGTATTTTAGAAGTGAATATGACCATTTTGAGAGATTTGAGACCCTAAATGAAGTCAATCGCCTACGAACCTTTTTACCATTGGATTTGTGGACTCGGCCTTGATTAGACAAGGTTTCAAAGATGAGATCCCCAAATCTCCCTCGCTATGTTGGGGACTTTCACCTAAGTAACAAAGTGTGGAATGATTTATTACCAAAAGTTCAATATTTACGAGTATTGTCATTTTTGTTATTATAACATACCAAATTTGCCTGATTCAATTGGCAATTTAAAACACTTGCGCTATCTAGACCTCACCTACACACTCATCAAAAGGCTACCCAACTCAATTTGTTTTTTGTATAATTTACAAACATTGATATTATACCATTGTCCACGTCTTGTTGAATTGCCTAAAATGATGGGAAAAATGATTAGATTACGTCATCTTGATATCAGGCATAGTGCAATAAAAGAGATGCCGAGTCAAATGGGTCAATTAAAAGGTTTACAAAAATTGAGCAACTATATAGTGGGCGAACAAAGTGGGAGTAGTGTTGGAGAGTTAAGGGAGCTTTCCAAGATTGGTGGGAGTCTTGTCGTTCAAGAGCTACAGAATGTGGTTGATGCTATGGATGCCTTAGATGCTGATTTGGTAGGCAAGCAGTACTTGGATGAGTTAGAGTTTGAATGGGATTGTGATAGAGGTGATGAGTTAGAGTACTTGGAAGTGAATGCTGATAGGGGTGTTGATCAAAATGGAGTAGAGATACTGCTCAACAACTTACAACCTCATTCGAACATAAAGAGACTCACCATTCATAGGTATGGTGGCTCAAGATTTCCAGATTGGTTAGGAGGTCCTGCAATCCTGCTCAATATGGTGTCCCTACGTCTTTGGAGTTGTAAGAATGTGTCAGCCTTCCCACCACTTGGACAGTTACCCTTTCTTAAACATTTATATATAGTTGGATTGAGGGGGATTGAAAGGGTAGGCGTCGAGTTTTATGGGATTGAGCCCTCCTTTGTATCCCTAAAAGCTCTATCATTTAGGTTGGCGCGTGGAAGGAATGGTTGTGTTTGGGAGGCCAAGGTGGAGAATTCCCTCGTCTCCAAGAGCTTTGTATACAGGATTGTCCCACGCTAACCGGGGGCTTGCCAACCCATTTGCCTTTGTTCAAGAAACTGGTGATTGAAAGCTGTGAGCAGCTTGTGGCTCCACTTCTGAGGGTTCCAGCCGTCCATGATCTTAGGACGTGCAGCCGTGACATCTCACAGTGGAAGGAACTGCCACCACTACTGCAGATACTCTCAATTACAAATTCTGACTCTTTGGAGTCGCTATTGGAGGAGGGGACGTTGCAATGTAACACCAATCTTAAAGATTTGACGATTAGTTCTTCTTTCTCTAGACCTTTGTACAGAATTTGTTTACCCCTTACATTGAAATCCTTTAGTGTCGGGGGAAAAAAACTAGAGTTTCTCTTACCCGAGTTCTTCAAATGCCACCTCCCTTTCCTTCAAACTTTTGGAATCCACAGTGGGACTTGTGATTTGTTCTTAGACTTACCACTTGGCAACTGCCCGAGGGGCCAGTATCTCTCTGTCTGCAAACTCAAGGGGCTTGAATTTCTCTCCATTTCAATTTCAGATGGGGGTCTTCCATCTTTCAGTCGGTTGTGCATCTCCGGGTGCCCTAATCTTGTTTCTATTTGTTTCAAGAATATGAAGGCTGCATGCTTTCAGTCGCTAAAACTATATGATTGTCTGGAATTGATATTCCCAATACTGCGTCTTCCCTCCAGCCTAACTTCACTTCTTGTTATGAAATGCAACAAACTCACATCCCACGAGCCCCACCTGCAAGAACTACCCTCTTACCTCTTCTACTGTGTAGATATTCCAAATCTCAGGTCTTTGGACGGCTTAGTTTCTCCACTGCTCACCCTCTTCAAAATTAGATATCTGCACTGCCCGAACCTCCAATCTTTTGACAGTAGAGAGGTTACCAACTCCTTTCTTTCTAAAAATCCAGAACTGCCCATTGCTTGGAAGATCACACAAGTTTTGGACCTGGGAAGATTATTCCTCAGATAGCTCACATTCCGCACATTGTCATGGACGACCAAGTTTTGTAGCAGATGGTATTGGTAATCAATTTATAGTCAGGTACTTATTTTTGTCTTGTCTCGTGAAAACTAACATTCTTAAACACTCTGATTTGATCCATGATAAACAGGAAAAAATATGCTTTAAAATTTCTAATTTATGAATACCTTGCTTTTCTTCAGGTTATCTGGAATGATCTACTCTTCCTGATCAACATAATCATCAGGGAATCTTTAAGAATCCCTTGCTTAATTAGTGCCTTGTCCAATGCTTCGATTTCATTGAGAGTGAATTGTTGCTTTAAAATCCCAGTGTTAGTGCTCTTGCAGGTCTGGTTTTGTAAATTGGTTTTCTTGTATAATTTTATAGACCTTGAATTTTTTTTTTTCATTGGCTAATTTGCTGAAATCTGATGGCAGAATTTCAATCCTCCTCCTCTCAACAAATTCCAGCTGTCTAGGAATGAATTCCAATGCGACCATTCTTTTGTTGTGAGTTCAGATTCATGACTTTCTTTGGACGATAGTAGCTGAGATTTTTTTTGCATTCAGAGACTCGTGAACCAATACTCTGCTGGAGGAATTACAGAAGCTCAAGTTCCTCGGAGTGTGGAGTATGTAGCAGCCTCTATGATTTTAGTTAGAGAGGTATTTCAATTGCTTTGGTTTAACTTTCTAAGCTACAAATTAATATAATCATAATCTCATATGGATTATTTTCCTGGGTTTTTTGAGACTGCATCTGCATTGATATCTTAGTTGATCTCCATAATGTATGTTTTTTTATTGTACTTTTCATAAGTTGATACATTGTGGAGTTCCATCATTTTCAACTTGTAGATAAACCTAATACTAAATTCCACTGAAGCTAAAATAAAAATCTTACTGCCTGAGGTTCTGTCTTTCATGAATTTATTCACTATGTTCAAATGGCTTCTAAGCGACCCAGACATTAACATATTCAGTGGTACACTTACGGTTTTCATCTCTTTCAGCTTTGATTAACCTGCAGATGTTCTGTTTAGTCACCTCAAACCTGTGTTTCTGTCATGTCAGGTTTCCTTCTCATTTACATGGTTATCATCCTAGCTTTGAGCTTTACTTCATTAATGGTAAGATGACACAATAGTAATGCAGTAGTTTAGCATGGTTGCACAACACTGTATGCTTTCTGTCTTTAACATTACATGGTTGTCCTGAATTGATATTCCCATGCAGGGCCTTCCCTTCCTTTCAGTTTCAGAAATCCAGAACTGCCCTTTGCTGAAAGGTCATTGCAAGTTTCAGACACGGGAAGATTGGCATCATATAGCTCATATTCCAAACATTGTGATCGAATCACCAAGCTTTGTACTCAAGGTAGCATTACACCAATTTTTGATCAAATACTGGTTCTGTGAAAGTAATTTTCTCAGGAAATTAAATTGATATGCTTAAATACCAATTTTAATTTGATACATTTAAGTAGGAAAATATGCTTAAAATTTCTTATTTATAATACTTCATGCTTCCTTTCAGGTTTTCAGTACTCTTCACTTTGTATTATAAATTCATGTTATAAAAATCTGGATCCTATTTTTGTGTTTATAAAATCTGCTCTTGTTTTATCTATCAATATATATATATATATATATATATATATATATATATATATATATATATATATAAATTCATGTTTCATATGATCTCATAGGTATCTTCTTTTAATCAATAATAACTTTGTTGAATGTCAGTCTAGATAACAACTAGAGTCATTTGATGCTTAAAAATCAGCTCTTCAGGATCTGATTTTCGAATCCTCATTGCTTTGTATAATCTTTTTTCATGGACCTTGAATTCGTTTTCTTTGGCTAATACACTGAAACTCATGGAAGGCCTTTGATCCTAGTTTTCTCAATAAACTCAAGTTGTCTGTCAACAATCCTTCCAATTTGACCATTTTTTACTAGAATTCAAGGATTCTCTTTCAGACTCATGATCGGTAGTCCACTTGAAGAACTAGAGAAAAAAAATTCTTACTGCCTGAGATTCTGTCATTAATCATTTTTGTCATCACATTCATATGGCATCACAGGGATGTGAATGTTTAATATTTTCCTTAGTTTAATCATTCTCCCTGACATTTTTTTTTTTTTTTCAGATGGTGCCTTGAGGATTTTATTTTAGCTTGGAAGATTTCAACACCTTGTTGTGACCTTTAAGCTTTGAGCTTTTATGTTCTAAAGTACCAACAAAGAAAAAAAGAAAGAGTTAAATAGCAAATGATGCATTTCACTCAAGTTTATATGGTGAAGAGACTCTCATAAAATAATTGAAACCATTGGTTTGTCAGACTTGAAGGTTACAGTTTTGTTTCCCATTTTCTTCTTTGAGGAATGTGTTTGATGAATCATATATATTTGAACTTACTGATTTTGTGTACATACACACATACATCTATGTGTGTGTACATACACACATACCGTTTTCTTCTTCATTCATGTGGGATTTACTTCTTTGGTATATGCTTAAAAGTTTGCTTAGGGTTTTAGTTGAAGTGAGGTTATAAGATATGTCCTTTTTCTGCATTTGTGCATACAAGAGTTTACACCATTGGAAAATCATTTCCAATTCAGCCTCTTTTAACATTTATCCACCTCAAGGTGACTCTAGTGCAAGTCGTCTTGACAAGAATATTTGAGGAGAAACAATAGAATTCTTTTAGATTAATTTTTGTTTATGAACGTTTGGTTCTAATTAGATTATTTTATTTAAATTCTAAGTTTTAAGTTTTAATTAATTTGAAGTTTATTATGTTAGTAGTAATAGCCATTTTTTTCAAAAAGAAACTTGCCCCACATGGAAAAAAGACAATAACTTTTTTGAGTTTATATTCTCAAACTCATCTTTGGGTTTGTACAAGAAATGGGCCAAAAAGGGGTGTCCTCATGCCCCCAAGAAATGGGCCGAAATCCCTCCCCACCCCCTCGATGCGTGAATATCATGGGACAAATTTGGTTTTGCTCTAAATTATTTTTGTTTTGTTTGGTTTTGCTCTAAATTATTTTTGTTTTGTTTATCTATATGAAAACCTTAGTTTTTAGTTGTTTCTCTCAAACAACAAATTTTTTGAAATCAATTTCTTTAACTCCAACATTAATTCCCAAATGTCATATTTTGATTTAATGGCCAATAGCCATATTTTGATTTTCAAACCAAACTATTACATCTTGGTTTCCAATAAATTGAGACCTTTATTGATGTTGAAAAAAAACATGAAATTTCTCTTCATATTTCTCTCTCAGTTGTTCCTGTTCCAAAGAAACCCTCAAAAGAACTGTTAAATCCTGTGGAAAAAAATTCCTAAGGATAGTATTCTAAAACACGTCTCAATTTACTTGTTTTATTTCTACAGCCTTTACCTCTAGATTTCGACATACCATCAGCTTTTGTCACTCTAGTTCTCGACCTCTAGATTGCCAGCTATCAACATATTTAAATAGTGAAGAAAAGTTATAAGAATAAGACAAGTTAAAAGCATATTGACTAATTTTATTTTACTTTATTTTGACAATTAAGCATTCTATTACAATATAGTAAAATATCTTAACAGATTCAAACTTAATCTAAGATCATCATTGACGTTCATCTTTTTAAACTCAACGTTTCCTATTAATCGACAAGACATGTCGATATCGGGCTGACCAAATTATTTTAAACAAATTGATCTGCATATGAATTTATTATGTTACTGAATTTATAGTTTTATATGTTAAAAGCATAACATAATTTTCTATTATGTTATTGAATTTTAGAATTTTATAATTTTAACTTTGATTTTAAATTAATTTTTATAATTTTAAAATTTCTATCTTTATTTTTGTTAAAAAGTGGTGGAAATATCCTTTAATTTGTTATTTAATAATTCTTCTTTATTTCATTTTATTTTTGAAATTATAAAATAAAAAACAATGTTGAAGTAATGTCGTGAAAATATAAAAACAAAATTTGAATTTGAAAAATAGAAAGTTATGAACCTATTTTTTAATCACACAACTACTTTCGTTATGAGTGGGGTAGGCCAACCACATAATGAATAGTGTAGATTCCCTAATAATTCTTCCACTAATTCTTGCATATTAGATACAAAGAAAGACACATAAAGCAGCAGAAAAGACACTTTCAACATCACCTTTCTTTCTTTCTTTTTTTTCTTTAATACGTCTTTTTTTGTAATGGGCAATGTTATACAGCTGAGATGAATGATTTTGTCGAGATCATGTCTGCCATTCAAAAATATTAAAATAATGACATAATAATAAAATCCGAAATAAAAAAATAAATATCATATTTACTTGAAAACTCTTATAAAAAAAAATAATATAATAAAAAGCTTTATTATGAGTCTGAGAGAAAATTTCAAAGTATAATGAAATTGAGAATAAATTCAAATATATTGAAATGATAAAAATATTTGAATTGAAGGTCTATCTCGTAGGCAAACCATACACCCCTTTGGAATTAGTTGTAGTTTGAATTGATCTAATAACTAAACGTATTTACTATCAAAACATATCCCAATCTTTTTTTTTCTTTTAACTTTTTCTTTTCACAAAATTAAAACCGGCTCACAAATCAACCCAACATTTTTAAAAGAAATCGCGTAGGCCACCATCTTCGTCTACAGCCTCTGCCTTTTTGCTCTGCATCTGCTTTCGTTCAATTTTTCTCTCTATTGTTCCAGTATTCACTTTCCTTGCAAACAGACAGACATGGCCAGGGCTGTAGCAGGAGGAGGAGGAGCTCTTCTCGCGGCTTCTCTCCAAACTCTATTCGATCGGATGGCTTCTCGCGACGTCCTCACCATTCTCCGGGGACAGAAACTCAGTGATAATCTCCTAAGGAGGCTGAAAGTGAAATTTCTGGGGCTTAAGGCAGTGCTGAAAGACGCCGAGGCAAAGCAAATCACGGATTCAGATGTCAAAGATTGGGTGGATGAGCTGAAAGATGCTGTGTATGATGCGGAGGATCTGCTTGATGATATCGCCACTGAAGCTTTACGCTGCAAGATGGAGTGCTCTGATTCTCAATCTCAGCAGGTAAGTAACATCATCTCTGGTGAGGAGATCAAGTCCAGGTAGAGAGATCACTGACACACGATAAATTAATTTAACAAAAGATGTTTCTGGTTGAAATAGTTTAATGAGACAATTTGTCAAACAGATGGCCGACGACTTGCTTGGTAGATGAGTCTGGGGTGTACGGTAGGGATGATAATAGAGAGAAGATTGTTGAGTTTTTGTTGTCCCATAACCCAAGTGATCAGAATAAGATAGGTGTGATCGCCCTGG
Organism: Tetrastigma voinierianum; assembly: GCA_016808115.1. NCBI lineage: Eukaryota > Viridiplantae > Streptophyta > Magnoliopsida > Vitales > Vitaceae > Tetrastigma > Tetrastigma voinierianum. The sequence goes on from JAEQBH010002191.1 coordinate 305,453, forward strand.
TGGGTATGGGCGGTATTGGGAAGACCACGGTTGTTCAGCTGGTCTATAAGATATGAGTGGTGATTGTTTTGATCTCAAAGGCTGGGTATGTGTTTTCGATGAATTGATCTTGCCAGGATAACCAAACTATTCTTAAGGCACAGCTCCCGAGGTCTTGAAAAATCGTCTTATGACAATGATTTGAATCTGCTTCAGTGTAAATTGGAGGAGAGCCTTAGCAGGAAGAAGTTCTTACTTGTCCTTGATGATGTTTGGAATGAGAACAACAATGATTTGGAAAAGCTTCAACTTCCGTTCAGTGTTGGCTTACGTGGAAGCAAGATTATTGTAACCACACGCAGTGGTGAGGTTGCACGGGTCATGCGTTCTGTTCGCATTGATTTGGGACAGTTATCCCCTGAGGACTGCTGGTCGCTGTTTGCAAAACATGCATTTGAAAATGGAGATTCTAGTCCACATCCAAAGTTAGAAGAAATTGGCAAAGAGATTTGTGTAAAGGTAGCGATCAGTTTTGGCTGCAAAGACCCTTGGGAGTGCCTTGTACTCAGAATTACGTGTAGAAGAATGGGAAAATCTATTGAACAGTGAAATTTGGGATTTACCAAATCATCAAATTCTCCCTAGTCTTGTGGTTGCTTGCGCTTTTCTTCCTCCACAGTTAAAGCTCTGTTTTGTATATTGCCTCAATTTTCCCAAGGACTCATGAATTTGAAAAGGAAAACTTGATCCTGTTATGGATGGCAGAAGGCTTTTTGCAACAATCCAAAAGCAATAAAACAATGAAAAGGGATGGTGAAGGGTTCTTTCACCAATTATTATCAAGGTCTTTTTTTCAGAATTCTGGTAGGCACAAATCATATTTTGTGATGCATGATCTCATCAACGACTTGGCCCAGGCTGTTTCCGGAAAATTTTGTGTTCAGTTGAAGAATGGAAATATCAAAGAAATCTGTGAAAGCTTTCAGCCACTTGTCATATTTTAGCGGAATATGACCGCTTTGAGAGATTTGAGACCCTAAATGATGTTAGTAGTCTTCAACCTTTCTTACCATCAAGATTCGAGACTCGCCTCTGTTAGACAAGGTTTCAAAGAATAGATATTCAAGTACCTCGTGGTGGAATGTAGAGTTTCGCCTAAGTAATAGAGTGTTGAATGATTTATTACCAAAAGTTCAATATTTACGAGTATTGTCATTGTGTTATTATGAGATATCGGATTTGCCTAATTCAATTAGTAATTTAAAGCATTTTATACTTATCCGGACCTTACCTATGCGCTTCATCAAAAGGTTACCCGACTCAATTTGTAGTTGTATAATTTACAACATTGATATTATACCATTGTTTAGCTCGTTGAATTGCCTAAAATGATGGGCAAAATGATTAGCTTAAGCCATCTTTGATATTAGCATAGCAAAGTTGAAGAGATTCCAAGTCAAATGGGTCTATTAAAAGACTACAAAAATTGAGTGGATTATATTAGGGCACCTGAAAGAGGGAGTAGGCTTGAGAGTTAAGAGAGCTTTCACATCGGTGGGAGTCTTGTCATCCAAGGGCTACAGAATGTGGTTGATGTTAAGGATGCCTTAGAGGCCAATTTGGTAGACAAGCCTTACCTAGATGAGTTAGAGTTGGCATGGAATCCAAATAAAATTATCGAGCAAAATAGAGCAGATGTAGACGTAGTGCTCAACAACTTGCAACCTCATTCAAATTTAAAGAGACTCACTATTAATATGTACGGAGGTTCAAGATTTCCATATTGGTTGGGAGGTCCTTCAATTCTACTCAATATGGTGTCCTTGCGTCTCTGGAATTGCAATAACGTGTCAACCCTCCCACCGCTTGGGCAGCTACCCTCTCTTAAACATTTATATATATCTAATATGTGGAAGATTAAAAAGTGGGTGTGGAGTTTTATGGGACTGAGTCTGAGCCCTCCTTTGTATCCTTAAAAGCTCTGTCATTTTGTTATATGCCAAAATGGAAGGAATGGTCGTGTTTGGGAGGCCAAGGCCAAGGTGGAGATTTATTCCCTTGTCTCAAGGAGCTTTTCATAGTGGGTTGTCCCAAGCTGACTAGGGACTTGCCAACTCACCTATCTTTCTTGACAAAACTGGAGATTTTAGAATGTGAGCAGCTTGTGGCTCGACTTCCAAGGGTTCCCTCCATCCGTGATTTGACGACACGCGGCCGTGACATCTCACAGTGGAAGGAATTGCCACCACTACTACAGATACTCTCAATCACAAAATCCGACTCTTTGGAGTCCCTATTGGAGGAGGGAATGCTACAATGCAACACCAGTCTTGAAGATTTGACGATTACCGATTGTTTTGTTCCAGACCTTTGTCCAAAGTTTGTTTACCCATTACATTGAAATCGTTAAAGGTCAAGTATTGTAAGAAACTAGAGTTTCTCTTACCTGAGTTCTTCAAATGTCACCTCCCTTCCCTTCTATTTTTAGAAATCCGTGATGGCACTAGCAATTCTTCCGTATCCATCCCACTTGGCAACTTCCCGAGGGTCTACTATATGGGTATCAAGGACCTCAAGGAGCTTGAATTCCTCTCCATTTCAATTTCAGAGGGGGATCTTCCATCTCTTGAACAGTTGAACATCTGTAGGTGTCCTAATCTTGTGTCTATTTGTTGCAAGAATACGATGGTTGCATCCTTTCAGTCACTAGTCATAGAAGATTGTCCGGAATTTGTTTTCCCAATACAGGATCTTCCCTCCAGCTTAACGTCACTAACAATTTCAAAATGCGACAAAGCCACATCCCAGGTGGAGTGGGGTCTGCAAAGACTGCCCTCTTCTTAACACTTCAAAAATCTCCGACTCCCCAAATCTCAGTTCCTAGAAAGTTCATCTAACTCATCTTCGAAAATTGACCTGTGACTGTCCATTTGCTAAATGATCGATGCTTTGATTAGGGGGAAGATTGGCCTTGTATAGCTCACATTCAAGGCATTGTGATAGATGACCAAGTTTTGTGATGAAGGTGGCATCACACCATCTTATAGTTAGGTACTTCTTCTCTCCTAAAAGTGATCGTCTCTGGAAAACTTACTTTCTTAAATACCAAATTTGATTTGATCCATTATAAATAGGAAAAATATGCTTTAAATTTTCTAATTATTATAACGATATTTTTCCTTTCTTTCAGGTTATCTGTAATGCTTCACTCTGCCTCTTATCAACAAATCTTCAATGCTACAGAATTCATTGAGAGTGAATTGTTGCTTAAAAACCAAGCGGCTCCGGAGGTCTGGTTTTGTAAATTGGTTTTCTTGTATAATTTTATAATTGTTGCTTGGATTTGTTTTCATTGGCTACTTTGATGAAATCTGATGGCACGATTTCCATCCTTCATCTTTCAACAAATTCTGAATCTTTAAGGTGTATTCAGGATTCATGACTAATTTTGGACGACAGTAGCCGATATTTTTTGCATTCAGAGACTCATGAGTTGATACTCGGGTGGAGGAGTTACACTCCACTGAGTGGGCAGCAGCCTTCTATGATTTCAGTTGGTGAGATATCTCAATTGCTTTGGTTTAACTATCTAAGCTACAAACTAAAATATTCATAATCTCATATGGATTATTTTCCAGGGTTTTTTGAGCCTGCATCTACACTGATGTCTTTGTTCTTCTCTAAAAATAACAGGTATGTTTCTTTTCATATGTGTTTTTCATAAGCTGACACATTGTGGACTTCCATCATTTTCAACACAAGATATACCTAATACTAAATTCCACTGAAGCTAAAACAAAAATCTTACTACCTGAGGATCTGTTTTTCAGGAATTTATTCACTATGTTCATATGGTATATAAGCGACCTAGACATTGTCATTTTCTGTAGCTTACATTTTGTTTTCATCTCTTCCAGCTTTGATTAACTTGCAGATGTTCTGTTTAGGCACCTCAAACTCAAATTTTCAGCTTCTTTCATGCCATCTCCTTCTCATTTACATGGTTGTCATCCACCTTTGAGCTTTACCTAGTTAATGGTAAGATAATCATAGTAGTAGTACATAGTTGAGCATGGACGCACAACACTTAGTGCTTTCAGTTACAAAGTAGTCCTGAATTGATATTACCAATGCAGGGTCTTCCCTCCGAACGTAGTTCACTTTACAATTACAAACCGTGAGGAACTCAAATCCAAGATGAAGTTGGGCCTGCAAGGTCTGGCCTCTCTTACCTCTCTCAAAATCTCAGGTCCCTAGACAATTTCGGGCTTCAACTGCCCACTTCTCTCCAAAAATTAGAGATTTGTCACTGTCTGATGCTCTAATCCTTGAGAGAAGAGCTGCTGCCTGCTTCCCTTTCAGTTCCAGCAATCCAGAATAACCATTTGCTGAAAAGTCATTGCAAGTTTTTGACAGGGAAGATTGGCATCATATAGCACATTCCAAACATTGTGATCGATGATCAAATTTTATAATGAAGGTAGCATTACACCAATTTTTTATCATGTACTGGTTCTGTCCTTAACATAATTTTCTCAGAAAAACTGATCTGCTTAAACAGCAATTTAGTTTGATACATTATAAGTAGGAAAAATGTTTTTAAATTTTTTTTTCTTTTTTTATGAGAACCTTCGCCTTTTCAGGTGTTCTGTACTCTTCACTCTTGTAAATTGGTGCTTCATATCTTCATAAGCGATCTTCTTTTAATCAATAATGCCTTGTCGAATGGTTCAGTTCAGATTACAACTAGTGTCATTTGATGCTTAAAAGCCATGCGGCTCTGCAGGTCTGGTTTCATAACTTGCATTTCTTGTATAATTTTTTACAGGACCTTGAATTCGTTGTCATGGCTAATTCACTGAAACTCATAGAAGGCCTTTGATCCTTCTTGTCTCAATAAATTCAAGCTGTCTAGCAACAATCCTCCCAAAGGAAAAATTTTAAGCATCCAAAGACTCATGATTAGTACTCTGCTTGAGGAACTAGAGAAAGCTCAACTGCATCATGCTCTGTGATTCCAATTCGTAAGACATTCCAATTTCTTTGGTTTAGCTCTCTAAGCTACAAATTTAAATGATTTATAATCCCATATGCATCATTTTTCAGGTTCTCGGTGCTAACATCTTAGTTCTTCTTTAGAACAAACACAACAGGAATATTTCTTCTTATTCATACTTTCAAAAAGCTGACACATTGTGGAGTCCCATCATATGTGGGACAAGATAAACCTAATTCTAGTGTCAACTCAAGCTGCAACAAAAATTTTACTGACTGAGTGTCTCTGCTGTTGATGATTTATTCATCATGTTGATATATATCTAAGTAACGATGTTAATATTTTCCTTAGTGTGATCATTGCTTTCATCTCTTTCAGCTTTATATATCTAAAGATGTTCAGCTTAGACACGTTAAACTCAAAATCTTCAGCTTCTGATGGGTCACCGCCTCCTACTCGATGCCCATCTCCTTCTCATTTACATGATTGCATGTCATCCACCTTTGATTTTACTTTTTACTTTTCTAATAGTAAAAGAACCATTATCCTACGGCATTTGTTGAGCATGGATGCTACCGTTGTAATATTCATATTGAAGCTTTTCTTGTACTTTCGTACAAATGATAATGTGAGCTCTGAATGTTTTTCTTTTAAATTTGTAATTCTGAGCAGATTCTTGGAGAAAAGAGAAGGCTTTCACAGTCATATCATTCCAGAGTATGGTTTTGTTCCACCCAAGTTCAGGTCAGTTGAGTTGAAGCTTATTAATTACTCCCCAATGCTACATGATCAAATCAGCTGATTTTCCAAATTTGATGACAGCCTCTAATCAGGGTGGCTTAACTAACTTTTATCTTATTAGAGCAAGATTTGAGCTTTTCTTCCTTTTATACATAGTGCTATAAAATTTTGGAGTCCAGAAAGGCATCAATAACCCCAAATGAATTTGAATGTTAAATTCTGCTAATTAGAAAGTGGCCGTTTCTATTTCAGATGGTGGCATTTGAATCTTGGAACACAGAGGAAGCTTTGCCAAAGCCATTGTATGCAACATGAGCAACTTTGATGACAAGTGAGATTTGAGGATTTTATTTTCTATTGGAAGACTTCTCTCAATGATTTGTTTGAGTTTTGAGCTTTGACCTTTTACTTCTGACTGAGTATGTGCAAAAAAAAAAGAAGAAAGCAAAAACAAGAATCTATTTATAGAAGTTCTATATGGAGTGAGACTCCCATGAAACATATTGCAACCATTGGTTTGTCAGTTAGTTTTGTTTTTGGTGTTTCTGTTTGATCTTCGAGGAATGTGCTTGTTGAATCATGGTTTAATTCACGCGATTTGTATATATAATGAAGTTTTTTCTTCTTCATTCATGTGAAATGTCCTTAGCTTGTAAGACCTCGGCTGGCCTAGTGAGCCTTGACTTGCCTTGATGGGCTTAAGCCCAGTCCACTCAATGGCAAAATTGCTCCTCGCTTTTGCTGCTTTTCTTTCATTTTTTTTGATAAAAGGGAGAATCTTACAAATATGCATTGATGTTATAGCAGGAGTACCAACATTGAACTAGCTGTTCAAGGTATTGAACATCCAATGGTCATGAGGAGATTCAAACTAGTGATTATTGGAGAGCAATCTCAACGCCGGAGCAATTGGGCCACCTCTTAAGGTAGGTTTTGTTCTGAGTTTATACTAATAATTCTATATTTAAAAAAAATAAAATAAAATTAATGGCCATGTCTAAAATATTTCCCAGTGTTTTTTAATGCCTATGAATCTTAACGCCAGATTTGGTTCATGCAGAAGTCGGCAACCGGGACGGCGACATTTGAAATTAGCTTAATTGCCGTCGACGGAACGGCGGCATTTGAATTACTTAATTGCCGTCGTCCACAACGGCGGCATTTGAATTAATTCAAATGTCGTCGTTCACAACGGCGGCATTTAACTAATTCAAATGCCGTCGTTCACAACGGCGACATTTGGCTTCATTAAACTGCTCGGGCTAGGGCTTTTTCCTTCTCCTCCTCACTTCTTCTCTTCTCCCCCTCTGCTGCACTTCTTCTCCCTCCTCCCGATTGTCTCGACGACGGTCGAGCTCCTCCTCTCCTGGTCGCCTCCTCCGTTGGCCCCCCGACTCAGTCTATTCAATCAATCCAAATGGCTGAATCTTGTAAATTTAGAAGGACATGAGATTGCAGATATCTTTCCTTTATATGAGATTTTATTTGCTTTTATTTTAATTATGAACACTTTCTATATAAATATCCGTTATTCCTGTTTGAAGAATGAACTTAATTCTTTCTCTATATTTCATTGTTTCATTTCACTTTGTTATGGTTTCAAAATAGGAAATAATTTTATTAAGTTTATAACATTAGAAATTCCTCCATAGCATAGGTTAACTAGACTTTTGTTTGATCATCATTTTTGATACACATTGTTTAAAGTTAATATTATCCTATATACTAATAAGACTTAGACCTCAAGTGGTTAGCATGGGCATTGGGAGAATAGGGATCTATGGTTTTTAGGTTGGTATGGGCATGGAGAGGAGAGGGGTCCGTGATTCGAGTTCGGAACATATTTGTATGAGAAACAAAATAAGCAGGATTATATTTGCTCCATGGGCCACAAACCTACACTTTAAGATGGATTGCAAATGAATGGATCGAATTCAAGGCCTCTATTTATAAACTAAACTCCAATACAATATTAAATTATCAATATTTCTAAAAGCTCAAACTCTAAGGCCCTGTTTAGTAGGTAGAAAATTTTATGTTTTCTCTATTCAAACTTTTCGAAAACAAGGAAATGTATTTAGTTACGAACTCGTATTGTAAAACAAAATTTGGAAAACAAAGAAAATGAATTCGCTCATTTTCAATATTTTATATATGAATCAGAAAACTGCTTATGATTGTTTTCCTTGTTTTCGAATTAAATGGAAACACGAGATTTGGTGGATTGGGATAAAACGAAACACGGATCGCGGGCTATTTTCTTCTTTTCTTTCTTTTCTTCCCTTTCGTCTTCACTTCGATTTTCTTCTCTCGATTCAAGCTCGTCATTCCTACGAGCTCACGACTGCTCGCGCCCTCTTCTCATCCTCGCCGGTCGGACGCCGGTATGCCTCGCTTCTCATCCTCTTCTATTCTTTTTCGCATCGCCCTCGTCCTCCTTTTTTTGTGTTTGCCCTAATCAAGCACTGATCCATGGCATTTGGCAGGAGTGAACTACATCCTTCTCCTTCCTTTTTTCCCTCGTATAAATTTGTCCCACCACATCTCAAGCCTCTCTATTTCATTTTTTTGAATTTTTTTTTGAGAAAAGTATCCTCGGTTTTCTTGTCTCTCCGTAATCGCATATTGGTTGTTTCTTCCTTCGTGTTAGGAATCTGCAAAGTGTTTGGTGGGGTCGGGAGGGAATTCCGTCTTGATAAGTCGCCCGGGTGTGTGCTAAATACTGCAGATTCTCGGGCGTTTTTGTTGAATCCATGTTTTAATACATGTATATGTGTTTTTATGTCGGATATGATGCTCGTGATATTTTATTTATTCGCAGTTTTTTTTTGTTGCTTACCTCGTTTTCTGCATGTAGATTATGAAAGGGAAACAAGTAATGTTTAGTAAGAGATTTTCTTAATGTTGAATCTAAATAATTTCTATGATTAGGATCCGTCCTGTACTTGTACCATAAGTGGTTCTTAGTACTATGATCTATTTTTGAGTAATGGAAAACCATCTACTTTTTCATATTTTTCGGCTTCAATCAACTGTCTCTGCATATTTCTCACTACCCAACCTAACTTCCAGCTTGTTTACTTAAAATTTGAACCGCTAACTTGTTCCGCTTCATCATCTCGGTTGACAACTCGATTAGTTTCACATTTCAAGCTTTTAACAAGTGAATTTGAACTGCTTCCTCCTCAAGCCGCATGCTATTTTAACTTTAGTTTAGTGATTTAATTTTCGGCAATGGATATTTATTTGGTTCGGGGGATGCAAATGTTTTACATCTTTGTTCAAAAGGAATTCTGTACGCTATGTTATATGCAATGAGAAAAAATATGAAAAATAGTTATGAAGAACAAAGAAAATAAGGGGACAGAATTTAATTGTGAGAAAAAGAAGGAAGAAAATGTCAGAAAGTTTTTTATCTTCAGGTTTAGCCTCATTTTCGAGCGGTTCTCGCTATGAGTTTCATACAGAGCCTGACAATCTTAAATGCTTTTGTTCGCCCCTCAATTCAGCACTCCCTTTGTTTCCTACTCATGGAACTTGTTGGATGAACTCGCACACTTACTAACTACGACGTTGTCATCGCTTGTCTCTGTTTCATAGTGTGAGTTGCACTGTATGCCGAATCTCTTTCTTTGTTTCATCCTTGTGCACATTTGTTAAATTTTCTCATAGTTATGGTTTTGTTTAAGCTATATGAGAGTGAATTATTAGGATGGGTGCGAATGGAATTCAAGAGGGACACAAAGGATTGGCCACTTAAGGCCACATTAGCTTTCCTTCACATACTCAATGAAAAACGAACAAATCGAGAATGTTCATTTAAGCTCATTTGTAGATGAGAAATAGATAGGGAGCTACATGCTCAATTAGGGGGAGAGACATATGGTGTTGACTGTTTGAAGAGCAAGTTGAACCGTTTACGGGTAGTATACCGTGAGTTCTCAAAGGTATTGGAGCATACCGGTGTCGGTTGGGATCCAAACAAAAATACACCACATCGAAGAAGCTCGCGGTTCAAGGTAAGGAAATTCAACATATGAATAATTTTATGTTTGTATTGGATATTCATTATTTGGTACTCTAAGAAAATTACTAATCCATTGCTTGACTTTTGTAGACACTAAAAAATTATGGGACTTTTAGAGGAAAGGATGCGACTACGAGCTTCAAGTGATTGCTGGGCAAGAATATCAAGGATCGGTTCTACAACAAACCTCAAACCAACAACCTCTAGACTGGCGAGAACCAGACAATTGAGGAGCGCTTTTATGTAGAGGAGTTGATATGGCTAGGAGCAATACTCAAGATGATAAAGAAGACTTAGGGTAGAGCGTTAGAGACCTCTTTCCAAAGGTCGAGGAGGATACTCGTAGAGCGGGCAACGTAAGAAACGGACCAGGAGTATCGACACTGACCTCCAATGTTGTATTAATGCACTGACTGAATCCTATGAGCTTAGAAAGGAGAAGTATAAAAATTTCAAATTTCAAGAATGTTGAATCAAGCGCTTCCGATCCATATCATCAATGTGTGTACGGAGATACTAGAAGGGATGATATGCTTCAATATATATAGTGGCTTTCTTTGGCTTTCGTGGTGCAACCCGAATGGCTTAAATGTCTTTGTTAAGATGAGTGATGAAAGGCGAGGGACATGGCTTAATAGTCTCTAGATTTCATCGACTGCTGGTGTGTGAATGGGTATTTTTTTTTGGTGGCTTAGGACCCTATGTTTACTTTTTTTCAGGATCGATGAAAGCTGGAAGCTATCGACTTGTTATGTTGAACGTCTTCTTCGAAATATCATGTCACATTCATTTCATTTATACAAAGATGTCTAGTAATCATGTCTTACGAGACATGTTTGATAGCTCACGACGACGAAGATGAATTGCTTGAGGATCTACGTGCACTACGATTCTTATCGAATGCGTGAAAGCTCTAAAAGAGTGTCATGTAGAACTTCTATCTTGACAGGGAAGATGTACACGCTTGAATTCCATCGTCGACACCGCATGTTTCGAGCTTTCACATGGAAGTACATGTTTTCAAAAATCAGGTGATGTTGAAGTCCATGAATCTTTTAGTAGATGACAAGAAAGGAGTGTCAAGAGGGGGGTGGGATGTTTTATTAGTAGTATGCCACAACACTCGCCACGTGTTGGTCGCTTTAAAGGTTTCAACACTTCACCAGAACCAGTTTTATCGTTGGTTTAAGAAGGTTCTTCAGCCTTATGTATCTTGGGAATCACATAATCAGTCCCAGAACTAAGAACTGTCAAACTTAAATTTTACAATCCAAAGTGGTATCCATATTTCAAGCGTACGTTTTGTTTATATCCTTATTTTAATGAATTTTCCTATCTTTATGTGAAATAAATCTTTCTTGACTTTGCAGAATTGTATTGGGGCAATTGATGGTACACATGTGTCTGCTTAAATTTCGCATGCAAACAAGGTATTTATCATAGAAGTCCATTATTACACAAAACATGATGCGGTCGCATGTTCTCATGATATGTCAGTTTCACCTTTATATGCACTGGTTGGGAGGGTACGGCAAATGATTCTCGCATTTTAGTGGATGCCATTTCTACGCCTTCTTCAAATTTTCCGATGCCAATGGGTGGTATGTGAATTATGTTACTATTATTTATATTGACTTACTTATTTTTGTCATCGAGGTTTTATATTAGTTTGGCTCAGAGATGAGTTCATGTTGTTTGATGCTGATATCCTAATATATCGGGGTTTTTTCGCCCTTATCGTGGGAACGCTACCATAGGAAATGATTTTGGGAGGTCTGAGGTCAGGCTCCAAGAACTAAAGTCTGAGTCGTTAATCAAAAGGCACTCTTTCTGGGCTCAGAACGTGATAGAGCGTTGTTTCTATAAATAAGGCAAGATTCCCATTCTTAAGCTTAATGTCGAATTACCCATTGAGAAGGCAACTGCATCCCACTAGCTTAAGGTACAGATAATTTCTAGTTCGTATGGAAGCTCTATGGACACCTTATTTCAAGAATATGAGAATTTGAATTTAGTGTGTCGATGAGCATGTATCGATGATGCTCATGATAATGTACCCGCTTGACTTGGCACATCCAACAATATGGCCATACTGATGCCATTGCCGATAAGATTAGATGATTATTAAGAAGACGGCCATATGTCTAGAAATGATGGGCTATTGGATGATAGTTGAATTAATTTATGTAATTTGTAGTTGTTGGCAACATTTTACCGATGTTGGTATTATTATGAGGGAGTATAATTGTGTTATATCAATTGATCATATTCTTCTCTTTATTAAATAAATATGTTGGTATCGTTAACTCTTGGTTTATGATTTATTTATTATTCAATTTACGAGCATTCAAAAAAGTGTAAAGCAAATTATAAGTGAAAAAAAAAGTGTAAAGTAATAGCAAAAATCAAGACAAAAATCAAATGGCAAAAAATGAATAGTAACCTGCATTTTAAACACATTTTCATTGTTTTCATTAACTTCATTTTCAAGAAAATGGTTTACAAAACGGATTTTCTTATTCTTCATTTTCAATCAATTGCACGACGGTCACGCCCGATCCCGGCCCGAATTCGACGGGCTGATCCAACCAAGTCCGGGCGCGATATCATTCCATACTATATATCGGGACTCATCGGACTGCTCTTTCTCGCAGACCAGATCAGAGCCTATCAGGCACAAACAATTTCAAGAATAACAAAATCATTTTGCAGATATACAAAGAACTACCACCGAGTGTGGTGTCCATCACAATTATACGCATATACTAGTCCCATTACTTATACAATTACTTATATACGTATTATTACTTAATAGTGTTCAACATTTATGACTGTTTGGTAAAAAGAAACAAAAGACTTATACATTATACAAAAATTTTCCAATGGACCCTCATTGATGTGTCAATTCCCAGTCGCTGATGTGGAATGTTCCGCCCTCTAGCCTTTCTTCGTACCTACACGGATTGAACACCGTGTTTAACGCTTAGTGGGAACATAAGAATGCATAAACCACCACTACACATCGGTCACAAGCTTATACATATGCATTATATATATCTAAACATATTTCTATAATGTAATTCCTTATCATCTGATATTCCTATTGCATGTCAATCTTTTTCTATTACATGTTCTATGTCTTTAGCATCTCCTTGATTTATACTTTTTTCTCAGATTCCTATTCGAGTACTTTACATATTCCTATACTTTGGTCCCTGTGGTTCATCTTTTCATGCTTGTTATATGTCTCTTTCAATGTTCCTATTCTTGTCAAAGTTTTACATAGCATGTCTCTAGTCTATATCTTTTTCATCTTTCGGTTCTATGATTTATTTCTATTCTTTCACTTCTCATACTTGTACTATTGTATACTTTCCTATTATAAAAGTTCATCTTGCATCAAGCTCATATCCTCACATCCGTACTATCTTTACTTTTCGTGTTTTTATACCTATTTTCATATCAAAGTTATAATGCACTTCTTATTCTTGTAATCGCTCAGAGCTTCATTGCATAGCAAGGCTATGCTTCTGCTATCATATCGCATTATATACTTTTCTATGGCATTACTTTGTGCAGGCTTTCCTTTTTGGCTTAGTGGTTCATAGAAACACCTTGTAGCGGATTCAGAAATAACCGAGGTACCCGATAGTACTATCACCTGCACGAGACGTTGATTCTCTCCACACCAAGGTATCATCACCGTATGAGATGCGCTAATTAGGTCATATCTGCACTCGAAGGTACTACTGTACGAGGCGCGATTTTTATCTATTGTGGTGACCTCATGTGGGCCACCGATCCAAACGGATTCGTATCATCGACCCAAACGGGGCCTCACACTGCCTATGAATATGTCAAGAAGAACTCGTATCTCCCAAGCATGCCTATTCATCCCTCTTACTGTGTTCCAAGCGCACAACTCACTTTTATTACATTTTCTGTACATATCTCATAAGCATGAATAACTATTGTTATCATAATTGCTTATGCATATATACTATCATTACTTTACTCTGTATTAGTTCTCATAACTGTAGTTTCACATTTCGGTTCTCATATATCTATATAATACATATATCTATATTCTTTTCATCATTTAGTTTTATCTTATTATATATTCTAGCGTGTTCCATCTTATTCTTTTCAGATGTCTATCTTATACCTACTATCTTTTACGTATTCTCATTTGTTCTTAGCATGTTCTATCTATTCATTTAAGTATATCTATCATATAATCCTATCATACACGCTTATATTCATATCATTTAATCTTATATGCTATGCCTATCATTCGTGTAATCTAGACTATCATATCTTATGACATATGTTCTATCACATCTATTATATTTATGACTTATACCTATCATATCTATGACATATTCCTCATACCTTTTCTATACTTGTATTAATATGCAACCTATGTATTCTTATTCCCATGATTCTACTTTATTTAGAAATTGAATCAATCCAATCGGATCATCCAAACTAAAGTTATGGCATTTTCATGCCAACTAGTCATTTTACCTCATTTTTCTAGCGACAGTTTGTATTACTCATTTTCCGGGGTCTTAACTTCATATTTGACTCTAAGTCCTTATAGCTCATTTAAAGCTAAGGTGCTAAGGGTTCTTATCTAATCTGAATCACCCACCGTGAGTAATCGAACTCAAGTTACGTCCTAAACAATCTGACTTCTTATGTTCAACACTGAAACCAGAATTTGGTTTGCACATGGTCTCACTGGAGGTATTTTTAAATAATTTAGATCAGAATTTGGCGATGCCTTCTCTTTTTTAAGTTTTTTTCCTTGAAGTCTATTTTAATTGGCCACTTGAATCACCCAAATCTGATACTAGACAGAAGAAGCCATTACTAAAATATAAAACCTACGTAATGCGAAACTGTAACGCCAGGCTGGTACAAGCTCAGTTGTACCGTACAACTTGGCCAAAATGACCAGACATGTTGTACTGGCACAGTTCTAAGTTGTACTGGTACAAGTCACTCTGGAATGCCCGTAATGTGTGTTCACATTTTTCCATACTTTGATCCCTAATCACTTATACTTCAACACACATCAAACAATTCCAAATTCACCTTGGAATCTCTTTTCACTAATTTCTCTTTCACTATATTTTTCAAAAAAAATCCATCATGGATTTCTTCCAAACTCCTTCTAATATGGGTTATAACCCATACACAAACAAAACATGAGGATTTGAAGCGTAGCTCATTCTAAACCCTAACTCACTCATTTCCATTAACCATGGATTCATCCCCTCAAAGAGAGGATTTCATGAAGCTTCTCAGGCTATATGGGGTTTTACCCACCTTAATTGTTATCATTTTCAAGTTAAGATGAAACCCTAGCAAACCCTAGGTTTGAGCAAAAAATAATCATCATACAAACCCAAAGATACATGCCAAATTCATAGAATTCATAATCAAGGCTACTCATACCTTAATTTGGCTTTGCTTTGCTCTTCTTCCTCTTCCTTCTTCTTCTTCTCTCCTTTTGCTCTCTCCCCTCTCTCTCTCATGTTTTCTTCTCTCAATTGAGACCAAATTTGTCTTAAATCAATTTTAAGCAAGGCCAAGTTTTGGCCTTCAAGCAAAAAATCCATTTTGGTTATTTTCTTTATTATTTGCCTTTAACCCCATAACTCCTCTATTTACATTTCATTTCAAGCATTTTAAACATTGAACCCTAATCTTTTCACTTTATGTCCAATAGGTCCTTTTAACAAATTACAAGATTGCCCTTGTATCTTGTAAACTTTCCTGGGTCCCTCATTTTATTTTTCGAAAATTCATATTTAACTTTTAATATACCCTAAACAAATCCGAAATCGCTAGGTATATTTCGGGTGTTACAAAACGTATTTTTCGAAATGAAAATCAAGATTAGGGAATACATTGAAAATTTTCATATTTTGAATTTTGGATAGAGTTAAAAATTTTCGTGAACTAAACGGGGCCTAAGAGTTTGGTTCTAATATGAGTATTATTTATGTAGTTAGAAAATGAAGAAAACACATCACTGACATGAAAAAAAACATGTAGAAATATAAATAGAATGAAAAATAAACCAAACACACTTAAATGATTAAAAAACCACACACTTGATTGTTTTTATGATGTTGATGTGGATATCAGGATAATCACCACATGGTTGACTATTGAGGAGACTTTGTATTATGGTCACTTCAAGTGTCCGTTTCCAACAATCCCGTGACATGTTACTATAATGGACAAATATCAGAGTAAACAGATAGTCGACATGAGGGAGCGAAACTCGTTATCGAGCCTTTGAAGTACCGTTGAATGCATGCTTCAACAATTGATTGATATGATATACTAAAGACAAATCCATTGACAAATGAAGGTTCAAATTAGTACTACTTTGGTAAGTATCCCCTTAGGAGTGGAAAAAAGTTCCAACCTTATCCGCACGGATGACGTTTAGTGTGCAATGTTGAACGCAGTTAACACAACAACCATTGAGGAAATTGAACTCAGACATAAAGTCGCTCGAAATAAGGCACAATTCGAACCAATATGTGGGTGGCCATGAAGATTTATTTGTTCGCGACAATTACAATGTCAGCACAATATGACTAACAGGTACGGTTAGGTCTAGTAGTGTCCGCACGGATATCAGACCAAATGGAGATGATGAAGACAAAGGCGGCGAAGAACGAATGATGAATATGTCAAGATGTTGATGATGGTAATGATGGAGATGATGGGGATGTTGAAGTTGATGGACATGCATCATTCTTTCAACTTTCAACCAAGTTTTGGAGAACGAATATGGTATATATAGACAAGCAATTCATCTTGTGATGTATCAATCACCCAGATGATGAGACATTGATGAGCCATCCCCGTTAATTATCACTTACCACCAATACCAATTCCAACATGTTGAAAACCCTGATAATGTCAAGCCAAGAAGTTGTTTGACTCCACTGCAAAACTATATAACCGTAATTCGAGGGAGAATTTGTAATTGGCAATTTTAATTGAAATCTGATTTGCAAGAGGTCGCGCAAAGATTTACTCATTAAAGCACACCAAGAGTAGTTTGCTGCATCCTCAAAAAATTGTTGTTTTAAGATGTAAGAAGGCGGAAGAATGTCACCGTCTATGGAAGCTTCAATGGTCGTGAAAGGTACTCCTTTATTTGTTATCAACAAATCATAATCGGGCCGCATACTTGTGTCAATCCTTGTTTGAACCGGGACCATCATCAACTAGACTCAAGAATTGGTTTTTACCATACATAAAGGCATTAATTCAGCACAATTCACATTGACTAATGGCCACGCTTATTCAGGCGAAAGTGTGATGGAAAACGGGATAACAAATATCATACAAAAAGGCGCTGATAGAAAGATAAAGCAATTAGACGCTTATTTAGTGACTTCCGAGGCATATACCGAAAGCTGCCATCGCTATTCTTGGGCATAGAGCAGCAAACTGGATGTGTTGTTGTTTCTGGAAAACATGAAACTAATATGCCAAACATCGAGATATTCCAACGCTGCAGCTCGTCATCATGTGACACTCGATCTCCGGTCCGTTGGATCACCTGGCCAACCGCAGAATACCGGAATGCTCCGTGACCCGACATTTTTCATTGAAAATCGCGTATCTCCTTTGTAACGGAGCTCTACCCAAATACGTAACCTCGTGATAAACCTGTCCCAAACAAATAAATATAACAGCTTATGATTTAAACGCCATCAGCTCATAAACAATACTTCAATATACATGCCAATTATGAATCCAACTATATAACTAATAGTTACAAGAGTTCATATGTTTTTATTTTATACAATACATACATTAAACTTAAAAGTTCTAATACATGTATACATCAAAGCCACAACCCGGCTTCTTCAATCCTGCCTCTAGATGAGCCGTCCTCGCACGCTCCCAGCACCGTAAAATAATATCCTCGATTGCAGGAGCTAATGCTCGGCAGTGGAATCGCCTCTAAGGGCTACTCACCACCTAAGTGCAAGCAATGTTCACTGAACACACATTCAAGCAAATGCATGATCCTACTTTGAATGTTCATACGACCAAACCTCTGCATCCCGAGTCCTCACCGACTCCATCACACTCTCCTAAGCCTCGTGATGAAAATTCATTATTTGTTTGTTTGTGGACAACCTTCCCCATGTGTATATATCAATCAGTCATTCGAACATCGATATATTATTTGTTTGTGGACTACTCCTCCGATGAATATCAATCGGGCCGTCCCACATTATATTTTTAATTTGACTACCCTCCAGAATTAATATTTTTAGATGTTCCTCCGAACCGCTTTCTAGACTATCCTTACGCACTCACTCCTATACCCTAGGGTGTTCTGAAGTACATATAATGCATGTACGCCAATTCCACATAGTTTAATTCATGTAAATATATAAATACGATATATTTACAAAACAATCAATTCACAATCACGCCATGTAAACTCTCATTTCATACATCAAAATTAGGCTCACTTAAGGAATGATCACTGTTAAATAATTTAAATCACTGACCAAACACATATTTTCACAAAAATATATTTGAGAACACCGGAGCTGTGGGAATAGTGAAACCCTGGCTACTATTCCAAAATCACAAACCATCTGGCTCACTTCGCGGAACTCCGCATTTCCGCCATTTCCGCCATTCCAATCAATACATGATTTATTACAAATTTGGTGAATGAAACACCTAAACAGCCCTCACGGTTACGTCAACGATTTGGTTTCAAAATTATATCAATTCGTCCTGCTGTTCAGACCGATCAAACGCCCCAACGGCCTCATTCTACCCGGGCATTTGTAAAGTACTTAAACGGGAATAAACGCAGTAGGAAGAAACCCTCTACCTCTCGGAGTTTGTCAAAAACTACAACCACCCACGCAAACCCTCCACGCAGGTAGCCAGCTTCTCCTTCTGTCCCTCGAAGATCGCCGGTTATTCTGATTGCCCGTATTTTTAGAGAGAAGTCTTTCTCTAAAAACTCGTAAAACCTAATCGTCGCCGCTTCTCCGATTCGCCTCCAGCCACCGCCCCTTAAAGAGAGAAAGAGGCGACCTTTGTTCATTTTGGCATTTAGTGACAAATCAATTCTATAATGCCAATTTTGTCAATATTTTCCAGTTTGACATTTGGCTCTACCTCGACCGTCCATTTTCATCATTCTCTACTCAGCTGCCACTTATGGCTGTAGTACGTGTTATATGTGATTTTAAATCGCATCGAAAATCGTTTCACGACACCGAAAGCGAGATGTCTGAAAAGCGTGTAAATTCCATTTGTCTCGGAGTGTGAAATTTACGTGCTAGCTAGATTTTGCGAGGCGATTCCAGCGGTGAAATCTGTTTTGTCATCGAGATCACAGAGAATAAATTACGGATTTTAACCGGAAATTACGATTTTGCCTTTTTTCGAAGTGCGAATTTCTAGGT
The DNA here is from genome assembly GCA_016808115.1 of Tetrastigma voinierianum. Lineage (NCBI taxonomy): Eukaryota > Viridiplantae > Streptophyta > Magnoliopsida > Vitales > Vitaceae > Tetrastigma > Tetrastigma voinierianum. The sequence goes on from JAEQBH010002191.1 coordinate 324,678, forward strand.
CTCACAATTCAAGCCCATCTATTGAAGGGTTCCAACATTTATTAAAATAGTTATGAGTATTGATGGTACATTTATATACAAGTATAAAAGGCAGTTATTATTGGTGCTATAGGTGTGACCGGAAATAATCGATTGTTTCCATTGGCATGTGCTATTACGAGAGGCGAGAATGCGTGGTTGAAGTGGTTCTTGTGTATAAGAACGAAGTTACTCAAAGAATGGGAAATTTGTGTTACATCAGACCGGACATCCGGGGAGATCATGGCAGCAATGGCGATCTAATCTTGGTCGCGGTACTGTTTTATCTGAGATTTGCATGCGTCATTTTGCTAAGCGATTTTATGACGGAGTTCAAAGATAAAATTTTGAAGAATTTGGTATCTTAGAAGCGACTTCGCGAGTACAAAATGCAAATTCAAAAAGCATATGAATACAATTGGGAGAATTAATTCCGAAGCATTACAATGGCTAGGCGATTGCCTCGATTATGGAAACCTTTACCACCTGACGGAGTGAAGATATGGTTTAATGACAACAAACATTTCAGAGGTATTTAATAGTGTCCTTAAAGGAGCTCGAAGCCTACCAGTAACTGCATTAGTACAATTGACCTTTTTCCGTCTCAATAGTTACTTTGTTGCAAGAAGAGAAGTAGGTGCTAATAGATTGGCATCCATTGAGCAATTCACTCCGTATGTTGATCTGTGAGATCGAGGGGCCGTGTTGTTAAGAATTTGGTTCGATGGAAATTGTCGCTACGATCACGTGAAGGGCTTTATTTCATGTAAAAAAGTCAGGAGTGGCGAACTCATCGCGTCAACTTACATGAAAACTTGCACATGTGGAAAGACGATGATATATGGCTTTCCATGTTGGCCTATCATATCGACATGTCGGCATCATTGTGTTGATTTTCCGTTTGTTTGTAGAAGGCTACTCGCTGCTAAATTAAATGCTTATGGCGCATGGACACCTTTTCCATCAATATTCAATGAAGATAAGTGGCCTCTTTATGATGTACTTTGTGATTTAACACCACACAACGTCGTCTGACGCTTTGGAAGTGGACATCCTAAATCAACCCGGTTGCATAATGTAATGGATGTTAGGGAGGAGAAAACCACGATCACATGCCGGGTTTTGTGCAAACAAGCTGAGTCCTGTCCAGCGTTCTTGTAAGAACATAAATCAAGTTCAGTAAATGAATGTGTACGAATATATGAATGTAGCTGCTCCCATTATTTATCATTTTAGTCTCCTTCTTTGCATTCACCGTAGCATTCGACTAAAAGATGTGGAAAGGAGAGGTATTTTTTTCATAGTCTTTATGGGTTTGGCCTTTATTCTTGATTTTGATTTATCTGTGAAATTGTATGATAATGATTATGCAAAGGGTGTCAATTTATTGCAGCGGAAGTTCCATTCCTTCCATATATTTGCCACCAGCGTCAGTTACCTCACCAACGCTCCTACTAGTTCATACTTATTCGACGAGAGGCCTAAGAATGAACGACTAATTGAGCGTCGTGCAATGATGGATCCGGAAACTCTGAAAAACAACATCTCCCCTGGACGTAGCTTCCATTGTTATTGTGGTATTGTGGACCCCAGGTATATTGTTAGTTATTGTTTGAAGACATGGTTATATCTACGTTGTCTCTTTCTATAAGACCTTTCTTGTTATATATTTCTTGAGATACGTGGTCATTGCCATTAAGGCGATCCTTCAAGCAACTCCAAGACGAAAGCACTTTGTTATTAAGAGGAAACCATCTCCTGTTGAAATGTTTGAGGGTCGTCTAATTATTTATGATGGGTAAGAGAACATGCTCTAGTAGTAGTAGTATTTTTATCATCGCTTTGGTTTGCTTGACAATAGTCTGCTATATCATAAATGATTTTAAAATTTTATTGCTAAGTATTTCATTTTTTTAAATGAAAGGGTTTGTTGGTGTTTCCTATGGTTCAATTAGTGGAGGTGCCAGCTAGATCTGCAATGGAACTATGTAAGCACCCCGGAGTAAGAGTTATTTGTTGAAAAGCAGAGAATCATCTTTCTTATTTTGGAGTTGAGAGACATTTGATGAGGATTAGAACTCATTCAATTTCAATTCCATTTTTCAGAAGGAAATGCACACTTCAGTTCTGAATCGGCTAAAAAACAAGAGACAGTGATGGTATTTACCGCATTAAATCTTTGTTTTTCAGTGAGAATCACATTATTTTTCCTTTTGGTGATGACCGTATTAGTTGACATTCAAATATTTCCTAAAACCTGTAGCGCAAGAATGCAGCAAAGTTGGTAAACGTAGTCATACACAATTAGAGAAGCATCTATCAAGTGTAGGAGTTTTAGGTGGCGTTTGTTTTTTTTTTACTTAATGTTGAATATAACTTTTGTTTTGATTAGTGCTAAATTGGATTAAGTAATTGGTTGTTTGTTTTTCTTAAAAAATCAATCTTCAAATTTTCATACGAATTTTTAGACAAAAAGATTCTTAATAAAAATTTTTAAAATACATATGATTTTATTCAATTAGCATGAAATGGATCATAAGAGTTTCAATTTGATCATAAAGTATATGGTTTACTCATATTAGAATATTTAATTTTTCCTTAATATAGAAAACATTCAAAAAGAAGCATTAAGAAAAAGCCAAAAGTCAAATATTTGGGCTTTTCCTATTCAGCCAAGAATGCATGTATGAAACTTTCTTGTTCCGATCGGAACTTAAGCCCAAACCTCCCACTACCACCCTACACGCTCCTTACCCCTTGAGGCCGACCTTAATGCCGTTAATTGAAATCTACATAGACAATTTTTATAAACATTTTCTATACTTGTAGCAACTAGATGTGATATTTAATTTTGGTTTTGCAGAACCTCAACAGCTCAGGCCGGTTTAGCTCTGATGAAGCTATTGCATGCCGTATGGCAACAAATGAGATACAATTTTTTGATGCTCGGGATTTCTCTAAAGGAATTATATACCAAGTGAGAATTCCTGGAATAGCTGCTGTAGAGCTTTCAAAGGCACCTGGGTCCCATGTGGCTGCATATGTTCCAGAATCTAAGGTTTGTTTTGACTACTTGAGACCTATTCATGGGATGGTTCTATAGTCATTTATTGGCCACTCGATATATTAACTGTAAATTAAATGGTCTTACTTCACATTATGAAACCTGGAAAGTATGATATTCGTAATACAATGTATTGATCTTGTTAAAATTGGTCAAATTGTTGAAATCATTCATATGACATTAATCCTTCTCTTTATATAGGGAATTCCTGCCAGTATCTTGATTGTCTGTTTTACTTTAAAGTTTTACCTGCGTGACTGATGCCCCGTCCGACCATCCAACTTGCCAACACCTTTCCCATTTTCTCCTTTTTCCTCACTCCACCAAGATTGGATTCTAAAATACCTCCATTACAAAAGTTAAATAGACTTATCACACATCTTAAATTTTTTTTTTTTTTAATCTTTCATTATTTTTCTTCATATTCGCTCTAAATTTTATTTTTTTTATAAAAATCAGTCATTTGAGCTTTAGGTATTATCTTAATGAACTTGAGAATGCTTATTTATTGAACATTAAGTGCTTAATTAATCGTAAGAGTACTGAAATTTAATTTTTCCCTCTCACTGCATTGATGCTGGATTTTGGAAAACTCTAAGCTTGACGTGACATTATTTGTGGCTTAAAACACAGTTTTCCCACTCTAAAACAGCTAACAAAAAGAGGTTTGGGATCTATATTATATTCCTTAAAGGCGTGGAATGTGGATACCGCATAGCCGGAGAGTGGTCTGAGATTTCATGTACTTGAAATATATAAAGCCTAATAAACCAAGGTGTTGGGCTGTACAGTTTTTTGTTTAAATAAATAAATAAATTTATTTATTTATTTATATATAGTGCTTAACAGTTTTTTGTTTCAATTTTTTTTTAAGCCAATGTTGTGCTTAACAATTTATTTATTTATTTATATATAGTGCTTTTACTCATCAAAAAAAAAAAAATCTTTAGGCAGGACTTACCAGTAGTGTTTCATCTGCCATCAGATATTTGCCTTCTGTTAAATGCAGTGTTTTGGAATCAATACGTTGGATGTTGGCTTAATTGAAAAAACTCTTAGTTTTCAAGCTTCTAGATATTAGTTATCGGATTCGGATGCTTCTCTTATTGATATTTTGGAATATATGTAAAGAGAAGCTTATTTTTAGCCTTATATTTTTGTTTTAGAAATATTGCTCTTATCACATATGCATATTTGTCTCCCTTAACCTATTTCAGTTATGCCTGCAAAAGCAACAGTGTTTGACAAGAAGTGTAATCCTCTGGTTGAGCTTGGCACAGGCCCTTACAATACCATTCGATGGAATCCAAATGGGAAGTGTATCCTACGGTTAAAAGAAAGAACCACGTTATGCTTTTCTACAACATAATCGATCAATGTGTTACAACCTTTCTTTTCGTTTTTCTTATTCATCTAGGTTTTCAAACTCTTTTCCATGAAAGAATCTTCTTGGTCTTGGCTGGCATCTATGCCCGTTGCTGTCGCCAATGACACTAGATTTCTTGTAGATCCAATAGAGAACCCAATCATCCAACTAAACGAAATAACACCCATGATCGCCAAATGGGAGAAACATTAGTTTTTGCGAATAGAAAATAGCAATAGATTCATGGCATTTATCTAAACGGGCCATTTGAATTACAGGTATTTTTGGGTATTTTGTTTTAAATATTTTGAAAATATATTATAAGCAAATACACATATAGTTATAGATTAGATGAAAACTAATTCAAGAAATTGATTTTCCAAGATATGTTTTTTAGAATTATTTTATAAAGCTTAACATGATATAGAGCTCTCACCCTCATCAAAGATTAACACGCTACAATAGTTTTTGAAGGTTCATTTTGGTTAATAATAATGTTTAAAAGGGTCAACGATATAAACACCATCATATTCCCAATCTGTGTATGGGTAATAGAGAAGACACGAACACCAAATAGAACCCACCCTTTGTGTATATCTGATCCATGCTTGTTACTGAAGTTTGTCGTCTTTGATTTTTGGTTTACTATCACCTTGTGTTTAAGTTAGATTAATTATTTTACATCTTATTTTGATGGAAATAGTAGGCATTACAATTATGATTTTTGTTTATGCGCATACTAAGCAAAGACACTTGTATTGTTCCAGTGCGAAAGATGAGAATGAAGATGCTTTGTCCATTTGGAAGGGGTATTTGACTTGATTCCCCACTTGAGTCTTTGTAAAATTAGTTGTTGTTGTTGGGTCATTCGAATCCTAATTGAAGGGTATAGATATTAAACGTTGATTCTAATTGCAATTCAAGAGTTAGTATCATTTGCTGTTAGGTCGTATTATTCTTATAAACAGTTCTCACTTATTTTATAGAAACAAAATTCGGTTTTGTGTTTTAGATATACCAAAAGAGGGTTGAATTGTTTTCTAAATATAAGGATGCTTCATGTCCCCACTTTAATCTAGTTTCTATAAGGATTGTGGAGGGGAGGCATTACCATGCAGATTGTCCTACCCATCAGCAGAAAAACCTGTTGCACGAGATGGAAACATTACACCTAATGCCGTGCAACCCAAAACATCCAAAAACCCATAAACCTTAAAACACTATGATGCTGAAATACCATAAAACCCTAATTGATGACACCGAAAAATCCAAGATGAGCATGTTTTGTTTTTCGATAATCACAGAGATTATATAAAATATTTATATTTTGAGAATACTAAAATTGCATTTTATGTATTCAAAACGCGTGAGAAATTTAGAGAGCGCTAAAAAGTGTGTTTTTGTGCATTATTAAATTACGATTAATAATGGTTTGAACATCCAGATTTCTCATAATTCTAAGTTTCTTCTTTTTTATTGCATGCATTGTTAAAAAATCCAAATTATTATACGACCAATTTAGAATTATTTATAATAAAAATCGGTACATGTATAAAAATAAAAATCATATATAAAAATAATAACATGTATCAATGAGTCCCACAAGACGGCGCCTTAATAGTTCTCTTAGGACGGCGCCTAGAATAAACAGCCTGTTGGGCAATAGGATCCTGTGGTGTCGGAGACCGAGCCGAGGGAGCTGATGGAACCGAGGGAGCTGATGGAGCCGAGGTAAGTGGTGGATGAAGTGGTCGATGCACCGCGTCGGTCGGTCGCCTACGGAAGTCTACCCCACTCGGGTAAAGGGTCTGATATGAGTGTCATCGATGTGGGGGATGGATGGTGATGTGTCAGTATTGTTGAAATTATGGAAGGTGGCGATGTCAATGTGTGGGGAGTGCGAATGTGGTATGGAAGGTGAGGGAGGTAAGTATATGAGAGGAGGTAACAAAGTAGTCAAACTCGGATCAAGTGTGTGCATGTCACATTTGTCATTTATGCCTTGTGCCTGCCCCCACCATCTCGGCACGACCTCGGCGCTCAACTCCCCTACGCACTCCTCTCCCTCTACCTCCTAATGAGCTGCATCGTGAGCGGGTCGGTGACCTTTGGAGGTCTACTCGATGGTGCATGTGATGTGGATGCCTCCTGAGCGTACCCCGCGATGCGATGTTCTTCTCCGATCTGGTGTAACGCCGATCGGGCAATATGGTATATGTCGCACATAGCACCAGCGGTAGCAAAACGAGACCGATCGACTATGTCAACCATGGCGGCGATCTGCGTGAACCAAAGAAATAATTATAACTACATACTCTATTGATTAAAATTAGGTAAAATATTTTAGAAACACGTCAGTCTAACTTACCATAACATTCATACTATAGAAATTTGTGGTATGAAACCTCATATCATCCTATGCAACTATGGTGTCATAAAGCGTCGATTAATAATCTGACGATACCACTGCATGTATGGATCTTGGAAGTCCATCATACCCACCATAGGGGGTAAAGTAATGATCCTCGCCGATCGTGTATCCCATAGTGCTATGTACGGAGCATGATACGTTACTTGATCGTATTTGGTGTCGCCCGCGTGCATCGACTCTATGTGGCGATGCACCGTAAGAGCAAGTGGAGGTATCTCTGATGCGGTAAAGCCCACGACCTGTCTGGCGCTGCGGGCGATGCCACTCAGCAGTCTCGAAACATATGAGGGTGACATCGTCGCCCGGATATCCTACATTCGGCTAGGCAAATATCGGGCTGGTCAATAACTCTCTCCGACATCTGGTACGCCATAAGACCTACATTAACCATTGACGTCAAATACTTTTATGTCAACATGATTGAAATTACTATATGAACCATATACTTGTGTAACATATAATTACAACCATATACTTTTACATATAATTACCTGATCGGAAGTTTGTGCGTCTAGCTGATCTCGGTATAGGAGGAGGACACCGGATGGGTTAAGCACCCGTGTCAAAGGTACTCTCCACCTACACCCCAACGGAAGAGCTGGCTCTGGCTCTACCTCAGCCTGTGGCTCGGGCTGAACGCCATGCTCAACTGGTAATCCATTGTCCATACCCTCAGCTACGACGCCATCGACATCGTCATCATGTAAGGCATGCGGCGCTGGTGGTGCTGGATATGGCGCAGATTGCCCAAAATTGGGTTGGCCCACGTGAAGCCTCGCCCAAGACCATAGCTGAATATGAAATAAACAGAAATTAAGTGATCTAATTGCGTAGCTGAAAGTGTATGAAATTACAAAAAAAAATATATACATACCTGTATCGATTAATACAACCACTATCTGCATCTACGGTCGGTGGCGCGACATAACTCTCGATATGTGTGTCGAAATCTTCGCACCACCCCAACTATAAGTCGATGTACGTGTCAAATCCATGAGTAGTGGGAGAAAGCCGCAGGTGAGCATGGCCGCTTAACTGTCGGAAGAAGGATCCATCAGCGCTAATATGAACCGTGCACTCTGCTCCCGAAATCGGCCTCATCGACATCGGGTCTAGGGTGATGCGGTGACATAACCACCGGATAGAGATAGTCAATCCTCGCAGAGCATCAGCGGGTGGGGTGACTCCGAGCAGCTCACCGCATAACTCTGCTACATCGAGCATACATGTCCCTGTGACGGCGGGTCCGTCGATACGAAGGCCAAGGATGATAGCAACATCCTGTAACGTGATCGTCATCTCTCCGACTGGGACATGGAATGTGTGTGTCTCGGGCCGCCATCTCTCGACGAGACAAGTAATAAGCGGCCAATCTATGATGATGTGGCCTAAGAGTATATCTTGAGTAGAATCATATCACGGATCACGCATTATGGGCCAATACGTGGATCCATCCTCCGCAGTGAGAAGGCTCGTCTGGCCGGCGAGGTTGGAGAACTTCTGTAACTATAATTATGAAATAACCATGTTTATAATTGAATATATATATATAGATTAAGTAAAACTGGAATGTTAATTCATGAATAATAAAATACTAACACGCTCGTGTCCAGCAAAGTGGGACGTGTGCGTCTTGCGATAGCAAGGCGGATGGATCCCGATGGATGGCGTCGTATGAAGTATACGAGCTTGTAGTATATATGGCGCATATATGTCACGCGGATGTCTAAAATACATTATACATATTAGAAAGTGTATCACAATAATTAAAGGCATTAAGGTTAGAAACTTTTATTTTAGAAACTTTTATTTTTTTTGATATAATATCATTTCATCTTGGAAGCCCAGCCAAGTTCATAGCGCTGATACGACACGATGCATTTTCAATACATTTTGTATGTCCGGATATTTGAGACACTAAGTCTTGCAGGGTGAAAAGACTTAGTGTGCGGTCTACCACTACTAAGTATACTAAGTACTAACTGCCCTCTGACCCCATGCATGAATCGCAGTGGCGCCAGTGTACCTCCAGCGTCGCGGAAGCGAGTATCAAGACTGACCACCTTTTAAGCGAACACTACCCATATTCTTTTTGACTCCAGAAACTAAGTAATTTGGATGATGGATTTAATTAGATGGCCCGATATTAAACACGACTCTCAGATAGAAGTCTCAATTATGGGCCAGTTCTTAGCCGATAATTCTTGAGTGAAATACAAACCACAACCAATCAGCCATCACGCCTAGCTTACGCGGTTGGGGTCAAAAAATGCTACGAAGAAGCCCCGGTTTTTCGATTATAATGCTAAGTGAGTAGATGTTATGAAAAAAAAATCATAAAAGAAATTAAGGCTATGTTTGGTCACAGTTTTTGAAAACGTATTAAATATTGAATTCAGAGAATAATAATAGTTTTTAAAACCTTGAAAATAATGTTTTTGTGTTTAAAAAATTATTTTGGAGAACAGTTTTAGTAGAATCAAACATGTGCTAAATTATATGATCTGTAAGGGCTTGAGGGTGATCCGTAAGAAAAGGAACAAAATGAGGCAAGAGGGGTGATGTGATGGAGAGAGATGGATGGGGGAGATAGACAGCATGTTCACATGGAGATGGGCCGGTGGTGGAGGGGCCCAAATATTAGGTCTTCTGGTATTTGTCCACATCTCAGAGAAATTTTAGGCTGGGATACTACAAACTATATAAGTAGCTATGTCTTAGTTTGGAATAGAAGGCAATTTAGGTTATTATGGGGGGAATATTTATATATATGGGCTCTCTCTCTCTCTTAATCCATAAAGATTGTAAATGATATACGGAACGGTTGTGGTAAGCTAATGGGTCTTTCCCTCTTGTACCTTAATGGACGTCGCTTTCCTACACCACCAACTTTGGGCCTCACCCTCTACAGCCCAGTAGGTTGGACTGCAGACATCTCCTTAGTTTGGTCCCCACCCATCATGTGCTCCCGCACCAGCCACCAAGCCGCAGCCACCTCCTCAACTATCCACCGGCCACCGGCCATCAAAACGCGATTTATTGTTCTTTGAAAGTGCTTATTAAGCATAATTGGTGTTTTTTTGTTTGAAAGGGAATAATCGTGTTTTACATATTTTTCGTTCTCGCTGGCTTACCGGGAAAAAAAAAAACTGTTTTTTTAAGCGTAATCAAACATGTGCTAAAAATAGGTTGAAAATTAATAAATTGATTATATATTTCTGGCTTCATTTATTTGTTTACTTTGTATGTAAAAGTTTGAAGAATTTTGGTTAAGAGAAGAGCAGACACCACCGATTTTCAGCAAACCCAGTTGCATGAAAATTCCTCCTCTCTAAACTCCCTATTGATGTCCTTTTCTTCCATATATTCTCAAATAGAGATAAAGTAACAACCAAAGAACTTAAACATCTATAAGAATATCAACAAGTAGAACCAACTACTCAAAACTTTAACAAAAAAAACAAAGGCATTTTAAGAATGAGACCTCAATTGCACTAAAATCATCTTGTGTAAAATAGAATCAAACCAAAAGAATAAAAAAATTAATAATATTGGTCATCTTACACCAAAATTTGAATCTAAACACCAAGTACCCTAACTAAAAAAGAACAAATTATGTAATTAATTGAGAGAGCTAACAACTAAGACCCTTTATTTCAAAGCATAGGCCACCCAATATGTCCCATTTCTTGTTGCCCGACCAATGTGCATTTGTCTTGTGACAAACACATCACAACATATATTTTCGTAGGACCCATTAATTAATTAATTAATTAATTAATTAACTATATATATATAGAGAGAGAGAATTAATTAATTATTTAATTAATGGGTCCTACAAAAATGATTGGTTGATTAGCCCTTAAGTTTCAACTGGTCCTAGCTAGGTTTTTTTGTCCCTAGTTAGAGCTGGCCATTGCTCTTTGTTTCTTAAAAAACTCAATTTATTTTTATTTTTTTTGATAACCTTGGATGTCCACAGAAATATTTCATCAATTATATTTTTAATAAGGAGCTATCCACTTGAACAGAGTGGTGTTTGTCCCAACTTCTAGCTAATAAAACCCCAAGCCAAGGCCACCCTTCTTTTCTTAGTACTTTATAGGTTTCCAACAAGTTTTTTCCAGGATATTAATCTTGTTTGGAGGCAGATAAAATTTCTCAACCCAGAACATTAAGGGCCTATAAGGTTGATTTTTTAAAAACTTTGTTACTGTTATAAAATAACAGGAGAGCAGCAATTATTTAAATTCGAATAACGAAGCGGTTTTGAAAAACAACAAAATGATGTTTAACGTGTTTTGAGCCATTACCAGCGATTTTGAAAAGCAGTGAAACAGGCCCAAAAGCCACCCAAATTCTTGATATAACAGTTGATTTTCTTGTGATCACTTGTCCCTTGCGACCTAATAAGTCCGAGGAGCTGATTCTTGAGAAACAAAATACAGACACAAAACTTTTCTTTGTCCAGCAAAAGAAACGTTTAAATTCTATGTCCGACGCTGCCGATATTTTCCCATGATACAAAGTGAGGCCTTATTAAGCATTAAACATCCAAACAAACAGCAAACAACCAAATAAATAAATAAAACAAAGATAAATAACAAATCAAAACATAGAACCGGTTAGTTAGCCAACAAGTTCGTTAAGCAAATGGGCACCCATTTACAAAAAAGAAGAGAGGAGCAGGCGAAAAGCGTTACCTGAGTCGGGGGATGCAGCAGAGGAGGAGGCAACCATCGGAGAGGAGGAGCTCGGCCGTCTGATCGGAGCAATCGGAGGAGGAGAGGGAAGAAGAAGAGCGACGGAGGGAGAAGGAAGAAGTGAGGGAGGAGGAAAAGCCCTAGCCGGCAGTTTAATGTGAAAGTAAATGCGCCGTTGTGAGCGACGGCATTTAGATGGATAAATCTGCCGTTGTGGGCGGCAATGATTAAGTAGTGAAATCTTGTAGTTAAAGTCGATGGCAATTAAGCTAATTTGAATGTCGCGGAATTAGGTTCACAGAACTACGCATGAATCGAATCTTAGGCGTTTAGTTCATAGGCGTTAAGGCTATCTTTTGGAAGAAATATTTTGAAGCAATGATAATTTTATTTTATTTTTTTAAATATAGGGTATTTCCGTACAAAAGTCGTTTTGTCGTCCATGTTTACTTTTCTTACTTACTTTTAAGGTAGGGACCAAATTGCAATCCATATGATTATGGGTAGGTAGAGAAGGAATCGATGATGTGGACATTTTGGCGTTAGTTAATATAAATTATAATAGGTCACTGTATTCGTATGACTCATTTGACTATATTTTCTGATGATTGTTTTTAAACCCTATTTTAAATTTAGTTACGTAATAATTTTTTATAAAATATTTTGATAAAAATCAAGGTGTTTGGTAAAAAAACAAAAAGATTTAGGTGGCGTTTATTATTATTATTATTCTTAATGTGAATTTACATTAAGTATTTAATTATTTGTTTTTAAATCACTTTTAATTTTTATCTAAATTTTGAAATAATTTTTGTTAAATAAAACTTTAAAAATACATATGCTTTTATTTTATTCCCATAAAATACATTATGAGAATATAGAGTGGATTTTTCTTCTTTTGGCGTTCATTACTGTGATGTCACAGTCTGCATTTAAGCATTTGCGTCCCATTTTTGTCTTTGATGTATTCACCGTAACATTTTTCTTTTGTAATTAAATTTTTTCTTGTAGTATTTTTTAAATGGTTTTCTCCATTCTTTTATAAATCTTTTATAGTTTGTAAATTTCTTTCTTTCTTTCACTGGTATCTTGAATTTTTAACTTCTTTATATTCTTCTGTTTGCATTTTCTGGGATGTTATATATATCTTATCACAGAATAGTTTTTCTCCATGTCTTTCACCTTTTACAATATACCTTTTGGTGCATATTTTTGTCAATTTTTTTTTTTAAATTTTATTCTAGCTCCTAAAGTATCAACATTTTTTGTTTTTATTTTTTCATATTCTTCTTGGAAATAATTACTCCATTTTCATGGTAATTATGTATTTGCTAAGATTGTCATATTCATATTACTATCAAATGCATCATAATACCATTTTCTAAATTCACATGTATATTCATATATGTATTTCATCTTACAGATTTGTAATTGTGATAGCTTATTCGCAGAACTACTGCTTATGTCTTTTATTCTCCTCTTCACATACTATACGTCATCTATCTTCTCCTAAAAATTCATTCTATATATCCCAACAAAGTGTCTGCAACCGAATATCTGCTGGTATAGTAATTGTAATTTATGTCATGTGAAGCCCAGGGGTGATAATCCTTTGCCATTTTCTAACACATCCTGTTAATGTTCCTATCATTATTTGGGTTTTGATATTATTATCCCAGCTTGTTCCTTGTGTCATAAAATATAATGTCATTGCTTGAGACCATTTATTTAATACCGTTTTAATATCTTTTTAACAATCTATATCTAGATATACTCCTTAATTGTTCAATTTTTGTTTCTCTTGGTTCATATTTAGGCATTCGGTATTGTTTTTCAAATGTTTTTGGGTGTTCTTTTATTTTTGTGATGCCCCAACCTGGGGGTTCGTTGACAATTTGTCAACCCGCGGAATACATGTAGCCATTGAGTATCTCAGTGCCACAAAATGAGTGTCTCTCTACCCGAGAGTCAAACATGAGTAAAAATGGCCACGTTGGGCCCATACATCCATACTCACCAATATATAACCAACTATATTACAATAGTTTCAAGAGTTAATTACACTTTTATTGTAAGACCCGAGAAATTCCAAATTCTGGAAAAAGGGAAAAATCGTAATTTCGGTTATAAAAATTGTAATTTCGGTTAAAAATCCGGAATTTATTCTCTAGATCTCAGATGACAAAACGGATTTCACCGTTGGAATCGTCTCACAAAATCTAGTTAGCACGTCGAATTTCATCGAATTCCGAGACAATAAAAATTTACACGTTTTTCGAGGCATCGCGTTTCGGGTCTTAGTAAAAGATTACCGTCGCGACGAAAGTCGTATATAGCAGCGTCTTTCATGTCTGTAAGTGGCGTAGTGAAATGATAAAATAGACGGCTAGAGATAGTCTTGGGAATGTCAGCGGGAAAAGGACATAATTGATATTAATGGAATTGTTTTAAGTTAAATAAAGCCAAAATAGTGAATAGTAACTCATCTTCTCCATTAATTGGAGACAAAAAAGGAAGAAAACGGGAGGGACTTCCAGTGGCTGAGGTACAGATTTTAGGTGAGAATGTTGGAAACCTGCCAAAATGTCGGGCGGTCGACCGTCGGGTCTTCGGGCGAAGGAAGGCTGGCTACACGCGGAGAGATGCGCGTGGACTCTGGATTTTGAGTTTTAATGGCTACACGTGAGGTAGGGTTTCTCACTCTTGGGTTTCCTGTTTTTAATTTAAGTCTTTACAATGTTCCGGTTGGTTTGAGGCGCCCGAATGACCGTTTGATCGGTCACGGCAGGACAAGTATTAATTTATTAAAACTAATTACGTGCGATCCGTAATTAAGTGAGGGCTGATTTGGGTCATTGGTTGTGTAATTATGTGATAAATCATGTCTTGATTGGAATGAGGCCGGAAATGGCCGTGAAACCCGGGTTCACTAAGTGAACCGATGATTGGTGATTTTGGGAATAGTAACCGAGGGTTTCACTATTCCCGAGAATAGTGTTCACAAAATAAATTTTGTGAATTAATGTGTTTGGTCGAGTAATTCAAAGTAGAATTGTTCGTGTTTGATCATTAACTATGTGAGCTAATTTTGATGTGGTAAATACGAAATTACATGGCACCTTGATTGTGTGATTTAATTTTTATGAATATATGCGTGTTTATATATTTGCATGTGTTATGGCTTGTAATGGAATTGGCGTAAATGCGTTACTTATGCCTTTGGGAACTATACTGGGATGATAGGAGTGAGTGCATGAGGTGGAGTGCAGAAAATGGTTGGAGGTTGTCTAAAAATGAAAATTATCGGAGGGTAGTCCATACTAAAAAATGTGTCGTCGAGGCAGTCGATTGATATACATCGGAGGGTAGTCCATAAATAATATCAATCGTCGAGGCGGCCCGAATTGATATATATACATCGGGGTTGTCCACAAATAAACATAATAGTGCTCATACGAGGAGGCCCAGGCGAGTGTGAGAATCGTGGGCAGGGTATGAGATGGTCGGTTAGACATTCAAGTAGGATCATCCATTTGCTTGAATGTGTTTACTTTAGACATTGCATATGCACTTAGGTGGAGAGTAGCCCACTTGGGGGTGATTCCATTCTTGAGCATTAGCTCGCGTCGAGGATACTATTTTACGAATGCGAGGGGAGCGTGAGAGGAGATGGCTCGTCCTAGAGACTGAGTTTTAGAAGAGAGCAGATGTGGCTTTGACTGGTTCTACATGTATTAGAATTGTTCTAATTTTAATATATGTTGTATAAAGTAAAGCTCTAATTGAACCTTTCACGGAAACTATTGGATATAGTTGGATATATATATTGATGAGTAGTGTTGTATTTGTGACGCCCCAAACCCGGGGGTCCGTTGACTATCTGTCAACCCGCGGAATACAAGTGGATGTCGGATTTTTCGGCCTTGGCCTGAAATCGAGCCGAGTCTCGCTTTTTGTGCGAGAGGGAGAACTCTCTGCGAATCTGATACTGTATAAACTTTTGTCCCAAGCAGTCAATATATCATCACATGAGTAAAGCGGCCGCTTGGGCCCATAAGCGATACTCATAACAATTTACGTAAAACATACCAACTATGTCCAATAGTTCCTAGAGTTAATAATTTACTCTTATACAACACATATATCAAAAGAAAAGAGGAATTCTAATACATGTATAAAATCATCAAAGCCCTGACCCGGCTTTCTTCGCAACCTCGATGCAAGACGACTAGTCCCTCGCGCGCTCCCTTTGTACACGTAAAATAATATCCCTCGACGAGTGAGCTAATGCTCGATGGTGGAATCGCCCTAAGTGGGCTACTCTCTTATAAGTGCGGTCTTGATGTTCGAAACTCAAGCGCGTTGAGCAAATGCCAGTCCTGCTTGGATGTCACAACTGCGTCATCTCGTGCAGGGTCCTGCGACTCGCCGCCGACTAGCGCCGTGTAGGGAATTATTATTTTGTTTGTTTGTGGACAACCCTCCGATGTGTATATATCAATTGGGCCGTCTCCGACGATTGATATTTTTTTTAGTTTGGACTACCCTCCGATAATTAACATTTTAGATAACCCTCCGAACCATTATCTACGAAGCTGCATCTCATGCACTCCTCCTATAGTCTAGGGTGTTCCGATTGCATATGGAATGCATGTATGCCAATTCAATATAGTCTAATTCACATGTAAATATATAAACATGCATATATTTCAAAACATTCAATTCACACAATCATGTCATGTAAATTCTCATTTCATACATCAAAATTAACTAACTAAGTATGATCAGCCGCAACAATTCTATATCTCGATCAAACACATTTTCACACAAAAATATATTTTTGTCTCACTATTCCTATGAATAGTAAAACCCTAGGGTTTACGGTTCCGTCACTCATCAATTCATTGGTTCACTTTGTGAACCCCCGCTTTGTGACGTTCAGTACCATCCCGAATTCAATACATGATTTAATACAATATTTCAAGATTTAACAACCCAAATCAGCCATGGCAGTCACGGATGCTCCATTTGGTGTTCCAAAAATTATATCAATTTAGTCCCAAGGTTTGGGACCGATCAAACGGCCCCTCACGGCCTCATTCGACTCAAACATTTACAATGTTAGCAAACAAAGTAAAGCGCGAAGTAGGGAAACCCCCTCACGGTAAGCTCAAGCATCCGGTGTCAGCGTGGCCGCTGCGTAGAGCAGCTTTCCTTCTCTCTTGTCGAAAAACTGCTGATGACCGGTCCTCGAGATTTCTAGAGAGAAGCTTCACTCTCTCTCTCTAAAAAAACTCCATTTTTGGCTTTTGTATCTTTTCTCCCTTCCCACGTTTTGTTTTTCCCTTTTTTCAATGTAGGAGACACACACTATTCATATTTTGTCTTTTGTGTCACTTAAACAATTCAAAAAATGACCATTTCGTCATTCTTTTCCCAGTTTTGACATTCGGCACTATCTCGCTTTGATCCCAGCCTATATTTCTCTACTCATACCACTTATGTTACATGATAAACAATTATATATTGACTTTAAATCGCATCCCTTGTACCCTCTTTTGCCTTTTTGAAACATGATAGCACATCTTTGACGTCTCTCAGCTGTCTGCGAGTCGAAATTTACATGCTAGCTAGATTTGCGAATGACTCCAACGGTGAATCGTTTAAATCATCAGTGAAACCAAGTCTAGTTCGCTGCAATGCATTTTACCATTTTCGGTGGAATTTCTGCAGTCTTCTCCCCTCCTTAAAGGAATTTCGTCGAAATTAGGACAATCTCAATCACTCACGTGCATATGCAACGTGCATACATCATGCGTGTAAGCAGTCATTTTAAATCTTAAGCGATTAAACTCATGCCTTCGTTTCCTAAACAAGAAGGATGAGTAGGCGCGCATCGTGTCCTCGCGCTCCCACGTTGACTTCCTCCACTCCATAGTGCTGCCATAGCACTCTCACTAACCCTCACGGTCTTGCGTCGCAAAACCTGATCACGGCTATCAACAATGCACACTAGTCCACCGCCGAAAGGTCCTGTCAGGTGTCGGCAATCATCCCCCGATCACCCTTAAAAATTTGGATGCAGGTATACTTAGAACATGGAGGCGTGAAATACCTCGTGGACGACATCTTTGGGCGGTAAGCCAACCCGGTGCGCCTTGATGCCTATCCTCTGAAACTATCTCTAAAGGTCGATAAACCTCGGCGATAGCTTCCACGCGCAGAATCGACCACTCTCTCTTAGGCATCACGCTAAAAAACGTGATCACCAACCTCGAACTCACAGAGATTGACGATCGCACATCGGCATAGCTCTTCTCACAGGCTCGACCGTGAGAAGGCATTTGTCAAATATCAACTCACCTTCTCGGAGGTGTCTCTAATCGAGATCGAGGACCCGAGTGATGGAGCTCTCTCCACCTCGGTCTTTTCTGTGGTGATCTGCATGGCCTCTATACAATGCCTCATATGGTGCCCGTCATGTAGCGATAGTTGTTGTTGTAGGCAAATTCCACAAGGGCAAGTGCTCTTCCCAGCTACCCTTATGATCCAGGACGCATTCTCGTAGCATGTCCTCTAACACTTGTATAGTCCTCTCAGACTGACCATATGTCTGAGGGTGGAAAGCTGTACTCATCGTCAGCCGTGTGCCTATAGCCTTTTGGAAACTCTTCCAAAAGTGCGCCGTAAACCTCGGGTCCCTATCCGATACTATGGATACTGGTACTCCATGTAGCCGGACTATCTCTTGAATGTCTGGCCGTGAGAATCTCTCCCGTGCGAAGAATTCATCCCACTTTGACTAGAAAATGTCTTAGAGATTTGTGAGAAATTTCAGTCCACTATCACCCATATTACGTCATGCCTCTATTTGCGATCAAGTGGCAAGTGGGTCTAAAGTCCATCGTGACGTGCTCCCACTTCCTAAATACCTCGATAGTGAAGTAGCCATACATTACGGTGCTCGACACCCAACCTGGCGACCGTGAGACATGTCGTCGCCTGAAAAGTCTCCCTCGTGTCTCTTCATTCCGCTCGATATCTCTTTGGCGGCGAAGATCCTGGTACATCGCCGTGCCACACAGGTGCACGACCATCCCGAGAAGGTGTCCAGCCCTCGTCACGCGTACTGTTGTACTCGGTCGCGATAGACACTATCTTTATTGTCCACGCGCGGGACTCAATCACTGCGCTCCAACGAGCGGCATAGCCATAAACTCCCCAAGGTACCTGAGTGCACTTTCGTTGTGCGTAGCCCAAAGCGTCCCACGGTCTCGAACGCTCCCAGCCACTCCCAGAAGCTATGCAGCCAGCGCTCCTCGTGACTTCCGGTAGTGCATCAGGCCTTTGACATTTGCCTTACGGGATGGTAATGCAAGTGAAGTCGTAATCTGCAAGGCTGTCAAATCTGCGTTGCCTCATGTTTAGGTCGGCTGGCATTGAAAATATACTTCATACTTTATGGTGCAGTACACCTCGAACTCCTCGCCAAATAAGTAGTGGCGCGAATCTTGGCGAAGACTACGGCCTTGACTCCGTATCGTGTGTGGGGTAATTCTACTCGTAATTCTTCAAGCGCGAGAACCATAGCTACTACCCTCCCCCGAGATTTGCATCAAAACACACATCCAATCCGGCCCTCGAGCATCACAATCTGCTTGTGTACCCCTGTCCCTGTCCCGGGACTATCAAGATGGGATTTGAAGTAAATCCTCTTCAACTCCTGGAATGCCTCCTTGCATCGGTCATCCCACTCAAACTTGACCTCCTTCCGGGTCAACCTAGTCATAGGTGCTGCTATCGTGGAGAAATCCTCAATGAATCTCCTATAATACCCAGCCAATCCCAAGAAACTATGTATCTCGAAGACTGACTTTGGCCTCTCCCAACTCATCACTTTTTAGATCTTCTGGGTGTTGACACTCCATTGATCTTGACACCACATGTCCCCGAATCTAACCTCCAGTAAGCCAAAACCGCCTGCGAACTTGGCGTCTAATGATGGTCTCTCAACAAGCGTAAAAGCGATCCTCAAGTGATACTCATGCTCCCACTACATTTGGGAGTAGATCAAAATCATCCATGAAGACTACGATATTGATCTAAATGAGGGTTGGAATATCCTATGCATGAGATCCATGAATCTTTGCTAAACTAGCGTTAAGTCAATCAGAAGGGCATCATAGTAAACTAGTGCCCATAGCAGCGTCCTAAGCGATAGTCTTAGGGATCGTCTCCTAACTCTCGGTTGATGGTAACCGGTGCGAAGGTCTATTTTTGGAGTAGACTCGCTCACCTGTGATCGGGCTCGTCGTCGATCCTTGGTAATGGAATTTTTATTCTTGATCGTAACCACTGTTCAATGTCGATAATGTGCGGTCGAAGGTCTTTTCCTTCTTCTTCGCCATAAAAATAGAGCAGGAGCGCCCCATGGTGAAGTGCTCGGTCTAATGAACCCCTTGTTGATAGCTCGCATGGCTGGACTCGAGTTCCTATGACCTCAGCTGGTGCCATCCCATGTGGAGTCGTAGAGGCAGATTGAAGTACGGGGTGTAACTTCGTGCTGAGAAGTCTACACTACCCTCTGTGGAGCGAGTCGGGTAGCTCATGCGGAAAAACATCCACATACTCGCACCTTAGGGTAGATCTAAGTGCAGCCTCTCCTCGTCCTCTGGATTAAGGCTTACTACCCGACCCATTGCGTCGACACACGGACTCATATCTTGTCACGGGAGGCGAAATATCATGCTTGTCCCCTGATACCACACGGTACCATCTGTGTGTAGGCGGTAACCCTCCTACCTCTGTCCGATGCGACCACGTAAAGGCGTGTCGGTGA
Organism: Tetrastigma voinierianum; assembly: GCA_016808115.1. Classification (NCBI taxonomy): domain Eukaryota; kingdom Viridiplantae; phylum Streptophyta; class Magnoliopsida; order Vitales; family Vitaceae; genus Tetrastigma; species Tetrastigma voinierianum. The sequence continues at coordinate 345,099 of JAEQBH010002191.1, forward strand.
TCCATCCCGGGATGACATTGAACTTTGACATGTCCATGATCCTCGGGTCATTTGTGAGTAGAGTCCCAGAGATCTGCTCGCTGACCTCGAACATATCATCCTTATTCGCCCTAATCCTAGGGGAGAACTCACGTCTAACGACTCCTTTAAGGTCTCGACCTCTAAGCCCGACTCTCTGCTCTATGTCTGAGGTTGTCCCAACCATGGAATCCATATCTTGTAGGCGAAGTCCTACAATCCTGGCCCGAATGGACAACTTCAGTCCATTCTTAAATCTCCTAACCTTGGCCAAGTTTGTGGCCACGTAATCATCAACAAATCGGGCTAGCTCTGTGAACCTAGTCACATAATCCATTGCAATCATCACCACAGCCATTTCCCCAGGAACTCCTGAGCTTTTCGCCGGTTTACGGAAAGTACTTCCCGTAGGCGACTCCTGAAACTCTGTCCGTGTCATAACCTCCCAAGTCTCACAGAAGTCTGGCCGAAATCGACACTAGCCTCAGTATGTTCTCGATTTGCATATTAATGGTGCATACCATCGGATCTCCTCCCGCATTGGATGTGGGAGGGATGATGGCATTAAAACCTCGGGGTTACTAGGACCTCCAACTACACCTTTATGCTGCTTTACGTGCAATAGCGGCGGCGCAGCACACCTACGGCCTTAGCAAAGGCACGGTGGTCGAATCTGCAGCGGTGGTCGAATGTCGTGGTACGACCGGTGCCCGATGGACGTCCTCTACGTCCTGCCGTCCTCTACCAACAATCAACACAAATTAACATGGCGATTAAATCAATACGGTATCTCTAAGGCATAAACACAGCCACAGAGACACCCCTAATCACACACATAAATTAGTGTATACACACATTGTCCTTGCATTTCACAATTGTCTGAGGCAATCAGTGCACTTAAAATATTATTTTCAACAAAAATTTTATTTTCGAAAATTTCATTTTGAAAATTTCATTACAATTTTATTTTTCGAAAATTTTATCCCCATTTTATTTGATTTTATTAATTTAATAAAAAAATTTTCGAAAAATTTGTGATGAAGCAGTGTTCATGAGCGGGTTCTGAACAACGTCAAATTTGACTTCGAGAGCGATCTTGGAGTCAAGCCAGGGTCAAAAGCGAGTTTGAGTGCACGGCCGCCCGCAGCGGCAGCTGCTGCCGCGGGCCGCGCGCTGGCGCTGAGTGCCCCGTAGCGCCTGGCGCCCCAGTGGCGAGGCCTGGCGCCCGTGCCGTGCCTGCGGGCATCTTGGCGTGCCTGAGCCCTGCCGAGCCCCTGTCTGCGCCACAGTGCGCCCGCCCAGCCTAGTAGCCTCTATCCACGATACAAAAATTTTGTATCGTGACTCTCAATAGCCCTTGCCTAGCCCGCAATACACCTATTGTATTTGCGATACCGTGACCGGCTAAGCCTCGGCCTGCGATACAATAAGCGTATTGCAATACGGTTCTAAGCGACCAGTGCCTGTTGCAATCTGTTTCAGGTGTGCGGCCAGCTCAGCCGCCCGGCTTCGCTTCTATGATACAATATAGTGTATAACAATACAATTTTCCACTTTTCCTAGCTGCCTCAGTGTATTGCAATACACTCTACCAGCTACCAGCCCTCTTTATATCACAATACAATTAATTCTTGCAATACAATTGGGCAGTAGCCTACTTCAAATTTCTGCACCAATTTTTTTTTTCGTTTTTCATTATAAATAATTTTTTTTTTCCAATTATTTCCAGTAGCTGGAAAAATCATAAAAAAACATATACACCTTTTTTTTTTTCATTTTCCAGAACACTCAAATTAATTTATAAAAATTTATTTTCCTCACTTTTCTTCATTTTTACACCTTGTAAAACCTAAAATATTATTTTCTTCAATTTTACTACTTGTAAAATCTTAGAAAAATTATTTTCTCCTCCTCATAACCAAATAAATTTATGAAATTTATTTTCTTCATATTTTTTTCCAGTTTTTCACTGTAAAAAAAAATTTCTCTACCTTTACACTGTAAAAAATTTTCTCCACCTTAATTTGTTTTTTTTCATTTAATTTTGGACATTTTGTCCCAAAACCTCCTCAAAACCTCTTGATCGACACTAAACCTAGTATTTCAACCTCAAATTTATTAAGGTTGATTTCATTTCAGTAACCAAATAAATTTATTCCAATTTATTTTATTTCTTCTCTTTGTTCCAGTTTTCACTCACTGTAAAACTTCACCATTTTCTAACACATCCATGTGCTAAGTACTAAGCACACAACATCATAACACATCACAAACCATGATGACACATCATTCATGTTATGCATATTTTTCACCCAACATAATTATCAAATCACACAAAACACATCAAACACATGCATGCTGTGTCCTAGTTTTGTCCCGTGATTTCCTAGATAATCTCATACCTAAACCGAACATCAAACCACCCAAGTGGTGATGTTCTTACTCGACTATGGCTAAACCCCGAATCCCCTCAATCTCTAGGTTTCCATATACCTATACTTTCACATCAACCACCAGTGGTGATGGATACTGACACAGGCTCCTAGGTATTCGTATGCCTAAGATCGTGCACCAATTTGTGACGCCCCAAACCCGAGGGTCCGTTGACTACCCGTCAACCCGCGGAATACAAGTGGATGTCGGGTTACCCGACGCCACTTTAGAAAATCGGGCAGAGTCTCCTTTGTACGGGGAGCTCTACCCAAATACAATACCTGTATAAACCTGTCCCAAACAGTCCAATATATCATCACATGAGTAAAACTGACGCTTAGGCCCATAAGCGATCACTCATAACAATATCGTAAAACATACCAACTATGTCGATAGTTATAGAGTTAATAATTTACTCTTATACAACACATATATCAAAATTAGAATTCTAATACATGTATAAAATCATCAAGCCTGCAGGCTTTCTTCACAACCTCAATCTCTAGGGCCAGGCAGTCCCTCGCACGCTCACGTACCTATAAATAATATCCCTCGATAGGAGTGAGCTAGTAACCATTAGTGGAATGTCGCCACTAAGTGGGCAACTCTACCTAAGTGCGGTCTCGATGTTCCAAAATAAACACATTCGAGCAAATCATGATCCTACTTGAATGTCTAACTCATCATCTCGTGCAGGAGTCTCACCGACTCTCACACTCGCCTAAGCCTCGTATGAAATTATTATTTTTGTTTGTTTGTAGTTAACCATAGATGTGTATATATCGATTTAGATTAGTCTCAGACGATTGATATTATTTGTAACCCTGCCCTCCGATGTATATCAATTGGGCCGTCTCCGACGATTGATATTTTTAGTTTGGACTACCCTCCGATAATTTACATTTCTAGACAACCCTCCGAACCATTTTTCTCTAGACTTATCTCATGCACTCACTCCCATAGTCCTAGGGTGTTCCAGTGCATATGGAATGCATGTATGCCAATTCCAATACAGTCTAATTCATGTAAATATATAAACATGCATATATTTACAAAACATTCAATTCACACAATCATGTCATGGAAATTCTCATTTCATACATCAAAATTAGCTCACTTGGGCTAATGATCAAACACGAGCAATTCGACTTGAATCACTCGATCAAACACATTTTCCTATGAACAGTAAAACCTTAGGGTTTACGGTTCCGTCACTCATCAATTCATCGGTTCACTTTGTGAACCACATTTCACAGCCATTCGGCCTCATCCAAACTAATACATGATTTAATACAAGATTTCCAAGATTTAACGGCCGTCATTTGAGTAGCGATCCACGGGTGCTCATTTGGTGTTCAAAAATTACTATCAATTCGATCCATTGGGTTTGGGACGATCAAGCGACCCCTCGGCCTCATTTGACTCAAACATTTACAATGTTCTTAAACAAAGAGTAAAACGCAAGTAAGGAGAAACCCATACCTCACGGAGTTTGCGAGACGATTCCAATGGTGAAATCGGTTTCGTCATTCGAGATCTAGAGAATAAATTTCGGATTTTTAACCGAAATTACAATTTTGTAACCGAAATTACGATTTTGCCCTTTTTCCAGAAATTGGAATTTCTCGGGTCTTAAGTATTAGACGAAGTGCATTTTGTACTCATGATATTGATGTTTGGACGAGGTTATATACATGTTTTCATATTATTTAGGTAGAGCTCCCGTACAAAGAGACTACTTAGATTTTAAGTGAAAAATATCGGGTTACGACATTATGATGTCCATGAGTTGGCAATTAGTCAACGGATGGGTTTGTGGCGTCACACTTATACAAACATACATCGATCATAATGTTTCATACATGTTTTACAAAAATATATAATCAAAGTCACATGTCGGCTTTCTTCTCAACGACCTCTAATGAAGCGTCGTCTTCACGAATACTCCTTTGTGCACGAAGGGATCCACAGCAGGGTGAACAATAGCCAGTAGTTGAATTTTCCTACACAGGTTACTCAGCAAGGTGCTCATGCAATGGTAAACACAAACATTCAAGTGAATTCATGATTCCTACTCGAATATCTACATGTTATTAATGAGAATGTGACTCACCCTTTCCCACTTCTCGAGCCCTCACTGACTCCCTCACGCATGCCTAAGCCAAGTGTGAGAAAACACTGTTTTAAAAACAAAAGGTTTTTGTTCTTGAAAACATAATACCAATTTCCGATAAAATTCTATTGGACAACCCTTTGAGGTAAATTGCTGGATAACTCTCCGAAACAGTCATGGGTCATCCTCCGATATGAATTGTTGGACAACTCTCCAAGGCAATTCTTCGGAAAATCTTCCCATGAAATTCATTTGACAACCATGTTTTTCATGTCATGCGCTCATCTCTTACTCTTACATTTACAGGATTTACCCCATTGCATATGAAATACAATATGCCATTTCCGCAAATAATTCGTATTAATATATCAGCATTACATATAATGCGAAATTCTACAAAGAAACATGTTATTCATTTATAACAATAACATATCAACACACAAAGCCACCTGAAAAACGGAGTCCTCCGGTCAGTTTCGGAATTGTCGAAAGATAACTACAGGATTTCACCACAGTCAAATTTTAGAGCCGAGATGAACGACCGCTCCAAGCCCACCTAGTATCCTAACCATTAAAGCTCTTAGCGAATTAACTCAAGTAGGATGAAGATCCTACCTGCTAAGGTTTGTCGAAACTCTGTGCCTTCGGCACCGTGCGTAAGTTTCTTTGCCAGTGAGGATCAGCTTTGTCTCTTTATCTCGTGAATTTGACAGAACCGATCCTTTGGGAAATCTAGAGAAGGTAGAGGAAAACTGCTCTCTCTAGAATTTCTCCTCTCTCTTCCCTCTTTCTTTCTCATCTATTTTCCCTACTCTTTTCCACATCGATCAGTTGGGTCGAGGGCATCCCCTCACTTGCCGCTTGTCACATTTCCATTGGTTCCTTGGATTTCACCTTATCCTCTTATCTATCTACCATGGATTTTCCTCTGACGTGATCTGCTTTGCATGTCATCTATGGCCATGAGCTCATTGTTTAGGCTCATCCTACACTTGACGTGGTGCCTCATGGAGCCGCTCAACATATGCCAGATGTCATTATTCTGCCGGTCTCAGCGTTAAATTAAACGTACCGATTCATGAGGTCGGCGTGGTAACTAGATTTGCGAGGCAATTCAATGGTGAAGTCCGTTTTGTCATCCGAGATCTAAAAAAATTTCGGATTTTTGACTGAAATTACTGTTTTATCCTTTCTCGAAAATTCGGATTTTCCGGGGTTTCATATTTTACTAGGTCCTCCTACATGTCTTATAGGATTCACCTCTTTTATTTCATCTAAATTCATTCTTTGTATTTCTATCATTATATCTTCTATTCCTATACTTATTTTACTCGTTCTTTTCTGAGTTTAACCTTATTATTTTGTTTTTCATATAACATTTTCTTTTCTTTTCTAATTAAGTATTCTTCTAATAACTTTTCATCTAGGCTAGCTTTTCTATGTCTTCTCTTTTATTGTTATTTCAGGATATTTTCTAAATATTATTTATTTTACCATTTTTCTAGTTGTTCCTTTTACATATTTTGAATCTTTTCCTATGCAAATAAGAGTATTTTGTTGTATTTCTATATTTATCATTCAATTTTCTAATTTATTTATTTTTTCTTCGATATTTTCTAAATTATTATCGATTCTTTTTATAGCTTTCAATATTTCTTCTATCAATATTTCTACTTTTTTAGATTCCATGTTATTTAGTTTTTATAATTCTTTTTTTAACAAATTTCTTCAATTTTTTATATAATCCGTATTCTTTGATTTTTATTTCATCTTTTGGATTTAAGTTTCTTATTTCTCTTTACATTAGATTTCTAATTATTATTGGATGTTTCTCCATTTCTACAAAGTTTTATTTTTTCTATTACTCTTCTTGTTGTTTTTGGATCTAAATTAACCCTAAAGGGTAAATATTCATTATAATTGTTAACCATATCAGGTATTATTGTATATGTTAGTTCTATATATATTTATGGACTAGCTTTTATTGATAAGGGTAAACTACTTTCTAAACATTCCATAACCATTTTAGATATTATGTTTTTTATTCGTGATTCCATTTACTACTAGTAATGTCTTTACATAAATTATGTCTTTTTTCTAAATATTTATATATTGATTTTTGTACAAGCGATTTTATTGTCATTTCACTCATCTCTAATTGTCTTCTATATTAGGACTTTCTATCCTATTTAGATTACTATAAAATATTTTACTAAGATCTTTCTTCTTGATTATAAGCTTCTTGAATCTTATTAATATTATCATTTATCATATTTAAATCTAAGTAATTATCATTTAAATATATTTTTGTTCTTAAATTTTCTATTTTAGCTTTTATTAATATCTCTTCTTTCATTTCCTGAGAGAGATTTAATTGTATTAGTGTCAGTGATTCTTGTAAAGATATTTGAGGTTTAGAAATATATAGTATTTTTAATATCCAATCATTTGTTAAGAATTCCAATTTGTAATAAGTTAGGGATTCCATTAATACTATGTCAGTTAGATCATAATCATTTTCTTCTCCTATTATCTTCATGATTTAATCCTTATGCTATTTCCTTGTTTTTAAATTTTCGTAAAATTTTAGAATTTATTGTTTGGTCAATTTAATGTTATTTGGATCTCTTTATCAAAGGTTTTATGATACCTACTCTATTTATTTTAACTAACACGTTTTGTGCAAAGCTTTTTCAACTTTTGACTTTTATTTATTTTTCTTTTACTATTCATTTACTATTTGCTTTTTACTATTTATTTTATGTCATTAATGATCTTATCCTATGGATTCTAAGAAAGCTTTTATATTTGTTAGTAATCTTATTGTTCTATCAAATTCTTCACAATCACATAATTCTTCCATATGATATTTAATGTGATTTTCTGTTAGATTTATTATTGTTTTTGTGATTTCTGTTTTAAATTCTTCTATTTTTCTATTTTTAGTTAAATTTATCATGCTTATATTATAACAAACCTTTTCTGCATAACTTCTTTTATTTCCCATTGAACCAATATTCTGTATCAAATTGTTCTAGGTCATACACTTCAATATTATCTTCCAAGATTTTTGGATAATTTATTTTTATATTATTCCTAAAATAGAATGATATTATTTTCTTAATTTCTTTGAATTCTTTAAACAAAAGAAATTTTAGCATTATTATCTTATTATTATATCATTTATTGTTATTTTTATACGAGCGCAAGAACACGATATAGTAGATCATAAGCTATAAACTCAATAGAAATTGTCGACGGAACAACCTGATATTATTATATAAAAAATAGATGGAATTTATCATACTAGAGAATACTTATATGCAGATAAGAGTTTTAAATAATAAAAGTTACTTTAGTCTCCTCAGTTACATTATGTCACGTGATCAATGACGCCCCGTGTCTTGCGACAGCAATCCATGTACCCTCTGCGCCCTCCTAGCACCATGAATGCTGGGAGCAGTTAGTATCGAACAATTTAGCTGTATAGATTGACACAAAAAAAAAGTATATGAGGAAATTTCGGACTTTATTTCATTTGGAACACTCTCTATCTTGCATATAAACTTCTTTGAGAAAGCTTAAAGCTCCACGTACAAACCGATAAAGAAAGATATGGGTATTTTCTGATGATCCTCAAACTGAGAAATCTTCTACATTTATAGGTGAGATATTTATTGTTATCAGATTCTTCCTTATCTTGATTAAAGACGTGTCATTTTGGTCTTGGTATCCAGTTGTTCTTCTTGTATGCTAACTTTTTCTTCTTTCTTGTCTGGACCATACAGTTGTCCTCTTATCATTCTTATCTGCCTCTTTTTCTTCTCTTTTGTCTTGTCATTCTTGCTCTTAACTTCTTTTAACATATTACATCTTGTCTTTTGCTTTTGAAAAATGTGAGCATTCTTTCTTATCAGATCCCATCACATTTATTCTTCTCCTTGATTTTTTCCTCGATTGTCTACGAGGAGAGTATCTTCACAAATAGATTACAATTATAATTGGTTGACATTTATTGTCGGACACCGTATCATTACATTTATAGTGGCAGACATGTCTTATCAGGCCACTTGGAAAGCTGGGATTACATTTTCTTCCCAAGGGTTATCCAGCCTTCATTATCACTTTGTCTTTTTCATGAATTTTATGGCTTCATTTTTTGTAATCTGGCTGGCTGGCAATAACAACTGGTCCAACTCATTAATATTTTATGTTATCATTCTTTGTCCTCTAGCTTTCCCATCTCCTAAGACTATCATCCAGTTATTTGTTGCACAGTGGGCCCGAGCAATTATTTTTCTTAGATACGTCATTACGCGAGCATTACTTTTTATCGTCTTTATTCTTGTCTTTGTCCGTTCTGTTATAATACCCTTGCTTTTAGGTTTAACATCGTTTATCACGGAATCTTGATTCTTCACTCTTATTTGTTATGAGATGATAGGTTTGATGCATCCCGATGTCTTCGTTTAGATTTGTAAAACCTCGGAAAAAATCAAATTCGAGAAAGAGTAAAGCGTAAATTCGGTCAAAAATAAGATTTTTACGAATCTGGATGGAAAACGAACAGTTGAAATCGTCTTTGAAATCTATTCTCTTAATGCTCGAATTTTGTTAAAATTTTGAGACAGGCCAATTTCGCGAGCTTCGAGGCGCAGGGTGGTACGGGACACTTGGTGCGGTTTGAGAGTGGTCATAGTGAGCCACATGTCGCAGAAGAACAGTCGAAGCAGAAAGAAGCGCGAGTGGGGATCACATGAGATATGTCATCGTGTGATTTGTTGGGAGGGGGAAATCCTAAGGTAGAGGATAAAGAGATAAATGGACAGGTAATCGAATGGTAAATGATAGACATGTGGCAAGAAGTACTCTCCCCAGTGCTGACTTGGACCCAAACGGTGGGATGGAGAGGAGGAGAAAGGAATGAAAAGAAAAGGAAGAAAAGCAGAGAGTTTTAGTGTAAGGCCTGAGAAAATCTAATTTTAGAAAAAGGGTAAAATATTAATTTCGGTGAAATCGAATTTTTAGATCTCGAATGATGAACGGACTTCCGCGGATTGGAATCGTCTTGCGAGGAAATCTAGCTACCACGTTGAATTTACGTCGAATTAGAGACGAGTCGAATTTCATGTTCTGAGCGAAAATGAGTAGTCGGGACAACTTTGCACATTTTGAGTTCTTTCGAAGGTGTAACATAATAAATGTCTTGAGAATGGGTAATTATATTTGGAAATGGGACCTATGAGAGACATGTGGCAACATGTGAGTGGGTGAAAATCCATGGTAGATGGATAAGAGGATAGGGAAATCCAAGTCGACCAATGGGAGGTTGACATGTGGCAAGTGAAGAGACAAGTTCTCTTGACCCAACTTCTCCCAACTGAATTGGATGGGGGAAAAGAGAGGAAAAGGGAGAGAGAAAGGAGGGAGAAGAAAGGTCACGAGAGGCTTTACCTTCTCTGCAGATTTTGACGTCGGTCCGTGAACTCCGTGACGAGCTGCAAGTTGGTCTCTGTTTGCCAAAGGGCTATGCGTGGGTACCGGTGGGGAGTTTCGACAAACTCAGGGAGGTAGAGGTCAATACTCTACTTGGTTGTTCTTTGTCTGATGAATGAAATGGTTTTGGGTGTTAATGGCCGTAGCCACAATTTCGGGTTCGAAGAAGTGGAGCAGGTGATTGATGTTGCTTGGACTGATTTAGGATTGTGCAGTCCGGTTGCTTGTTGGATCAAAATGATCCGTGTGAAATTGTTTACATGTGGTTGCTTGACAAGAGAAGCATGAATGATGTGTGGAGGTTGAAACTGTTATTGCTTTAATGGAATGGCTTGAAATGTGTATGGGAAATGATATGTTAATGCATGCTAATTGATGTGTTAACATAAATGTTTGAATTATATAAAATATAATTGTATGTAAGCCATTGGAATTGGATATATGAATTGGCATCATTGCATTCATGTGCACGATGACATCGCGTTGAGTCGGGTGTGGGTGCACGACATGATTGTTCACCACTCTTGGTGAATGTGGGTTGAGTTTGTCTTTGGGACTACGTCTAATGAAGACTCATGGTTTAAATCATAAAATGAGATAGAATTAATGTGTGTTGGGCATCCCTGGGACTCGGGTGTAGGAGACCCGTGGTATTATCCGAAAGGTCCTGCATGGGTGTGAGAGACCCACGGTATTATCCGAAAAGGTTTTGCATGGTTGTGAGAGACCCGCGGTACTATCCGAAAAGTTCTGTATGGGTGTTAAAGACCCGCGGTGAAATCCGAAAAGTTCTGTTGCCCAAGAGAAAACACACGGTCATGTTTATCATGAACACAGAGTTGAGTGATAGAGATCGGGATTGACTCGAGGAATTGGTTACCCGTTGGCAAAATTGCCGTTGGATGTTGTTGAGCGACGAACCGACATTTGGGTGTCGTGGCGTCACGGTGGCGATTGCCGCGGCAAGCGTAAGCATGAGAGTCAGTGAGTGACTCAGGGTATGGGCATGGAAACGTTTCATGCATGATATAAATTATTCCATGTATGCATCGTGAATTGAATGGAATGTGGATGTTGTCATATGCCATTGCATGTGCATTTTGGGTGGGGAGTAATCCATGTAGGAGATTATCTCTACTGGGCATTGCTCACCCGTGTGGGATCCCCTTTCGGTGGGGGTAGTCGGGAAGACGGGCGCTCCCCAGGCGGGATTATGTGACGGGACTATGGCCTTGATTCATTTTTTGTGTATATATTAGAACGGACTAGTTTTAATATATGTTTTGTATTAAGAGTGATGTAATAACTCTTGAAATTATGGAAATGTATGGTTTTGTGACTATATGGATGAGTATGTATGATGGGCCCTATGGGGTTATTTTACTCATGTAAGGGTCTCATGATATGAGACACACAGGTTTCCGCAGGTTGATTGTGGTCAACGGGACCCCCGGGATCGGGGCGTCACATTTAGAGAGAGACACCACCTTCTCTCTAGATTTCCCTGACGGTCGGACCGTGGTTTCGAGTGAGCAAGAGGAAGAGTTCATCCTCCGCTGAGGGCTTTGCATGAGATCGGGTTGTGGGTTTCGACCAAACTCCGAGGTAGGGTGTTCTCCTGCTCGGTTATTACAGTTTAAAATGCCGCAAAAATGGGTTTGGGAGTTGTGGTAGAAACGTGGGTGTATTTGATTTCAAAGAAATGGGACTAAATGCTTGATGAGAGGGCGTCTTGGGCCGGTCCATGGCGATTTAGGGCTACATTTAAAGCGATCAGGAACTGATTTAGTTGAAATTGTCCATGCAAAATTGCTTGATATGAATAACATGTTTGATGTGTGGAGAATGAGATTGTTGATGCGTACTAAATTGATGTGTGCGCTGATTGTTTGAATTATATGAAATATAATTGCGTATGAACCATGAGAATTGAATATATGAATTGGCATGATTGCATTCATAGACATAGCATCACATCGAGTCAGATGTGGGAGAATTGTGATGTTGAATTCACCATTCTTGGTGAATGGAGTGTAGTGCAGGCGCTCGGAAATGGGACAGCGTCAAGGTCGAGATCACGGTCCATGGTGGAAACAAAGAAATAAATAATAATAAAAATCACGTGTGTTGGGTTGAGCAAGTTGGGGTAGATTCCCCCAGGGTGAAAGTCCCAAATTCACATGCGGTTAGACATGATCTCCAGTGGTGAAAGTCCGTCAAAATGTCGAAAGGCATGCGTCTGGTCTACGATGTATTTTAAGAGCGTGGTATAAATAAATAAACACACGGAAATTTGACAACGATTCAAATGTGTATGGGAGGGGTTGGTCGATGAGTGAGTCCTTTAGATTTGGAACACAAATAACTATTTTCCTGTGAGACCCGAGGAAAATCAGTTTCTGAAGGATAAAATGGTAAATTTTCGGTCAAAATCGAAAATTTTCTGAATCTCGGATGATGAAGCGGACTTCAGTTGGAATCGTCTCGCGAAATCTAGCTGCGTCAGATTTCATCAGAATTAAAGGCGGTCGAATTTCACGTTTTCGAGGCACCAAGAGGATGCTGTGACATAGCCTTGCGTTTTGGGTGGCCAGAGGCGCCACGTGTCAATGCAGATGCAGTCAAACCAGACTTTTAAGTGTGGGTCATGGGTGACACGTGGCATGATGCCATTGGGGGAAATCTGAGTGGTTGGATAAGAGGATAAGGTGTAATCCTCTCAACCAATAGGAATTTGACATGTGGCATTGAGAGGACTTTTCTCTTGTCCCAATCTTGACCAAATGGATTGGGAGAGGAAGAGAGGGGAGGAGAAAGAGCAAGCGGAAGACAGAGGGAAAGTGTGGGATTTTTAGAGAGAGAAGCTCTACCTTCTCTACAGAAATTCGGCCCGATCGGGCCGTTGAAAGCTCGGCTGACGAAAGCAAGGTGCTCCCCCGGCCCGAGGACTACGCATGGGTACCAGTTTTGAGGGGTTTCGACAAACTCCGGGAAGGTATGGGTTTTTCTCCTACTTGCTTTACTTTTTGTTTAAGGGCCTTGTAATGGATGGGGATTTGTTGAGGCCTGGATGGCCGTGGGTTTTGATTCAGATTTGGGCGAGGCGAATAAATCCTTGGAGTGGTTTCCCCAGACGGATCCACGGACCGTTTGTTTGATTTGTGTGGTGTTGTGTTATTGCCATGAGAAAACAACATGTTTGTGTGATGTTGTGGGTAGTTCCAAGATGGACTGCGGATTGTGCCTTAGCCCATGTGAGCTAATCTTATGTTATTGTTATAAATTGAATAACATGTTGTATGCGAATTAATTTTGTTAATATATGCATGAGTGATATATTAGCATGTGTTGAATGTTGTTGTGCCATTGCATTGCACTTAGGTGGGAAGTAGCTTAAGTAGAAATTCCACTACTGGGCATTGCTATGATCGTGGGACTTTTTAGATAGAAGACGCACTTGGGGATGGGACGCATCAGGAGCTTTAGAAGCGAAGAAATGGCCAAATTGGCCTTATCTTGTCTTTTGTAGAAATTATGGGCAAGAGACCGGTTTTGTATCGTGTAATTAAACACAATTATACATCAAATCATTTTTTGTATAAAATATATAATTGTGTTGCATGGATGTGCGGGCATTATTGAGCCGTTTTACACATGTACGTGACTCATGACGTGAGACATGTAGAATTCCGTGGGTTGACGGGTAGACAACGGACACCCCGGGTTTGGGGCGTCACATTCACACTTGGTATGGCATGTGTGAGGGAGTCGGTCGGGACTCGGGGTATGTCATGGGGGGTCTCATCTCATGCATGATATAAATCATTCCATGTGTGAAATTTAAAATTTGTATGGAATGAGTATGGTTGTTGTGTGCCATTCATGCGCATTTTAGGTGGGGAGTAGCCCTTGTAGGAAAATTCAGCCTCTTGGGCCTTGCTTGCACAATAGTGGGATCCTTTGAGGTACATGGGTATTCAGGAAGGCAAGAAAAGCGCTCATAGTACTTTGAGAAGAAAGTCGACATGTGGCTTTGATTATATATTTTTGTAAAACATGTATGAAACATTCTGATTGATACATGTTTGTATAGAAGTGTAGTTAACCCTTGAAACTATTGTAATATAGTTGGTTATATTTTGATGAGTATGGATGTATGGGCCCGACGTAGCCATTTTTACTAATGTTTGAGTCTCGGGTGAAGACACTTTCGTTTGTGGCATTGAGACCCTCAATGGCTGCATGTATTCCTTGAGTTAATTCAACGGACCCGAGGACTTAGGGGCGTCACAATATTATGGACCGATGGTAAAGAATTTTATGTAGACACTTTGATGACCTGTCATTTTGCATAATTGGGTTCTAAGAGTGTCATTAAGTATTTCTTCACAATTTGGGCTTAAATAGATTCGGTCAACAAAATCGAAATCCATAGCATCTTGAACAAATAAGGGATCAGTCTTTTTTGTGATTATTATTCTTGGGTAGATAGACCCAGTAGAGGTCTGGTAATACCCATTACCATTAGGGTTGTTATAGATAAATTCGGAGAAAGTCAAATACTTTATTTCCATGTCAGACAAGATAAATGATGAAGTATTTATGACATTATTTTCTGTTTTTTCCTATGGAAAAAAGAGGATATCATCGGAATTTTCTCCTTTAGAGAGGAGTTTGTCTTTTGAGGAACATTATGGCAGAGATTTTTTGTCTTTTCTTGAGACTGTTATTTTTTCAAGGCTTTTTATCCTTTTGAAGGATAGACATCTCCTGAATACCTTTAAGATATTTTTGCCCTTAGGCAAGGATATATCTTATGTCCTTATGTTATCAACAATTGTTGTTGCTTGGCTTTTTCCCGAATGGGATGGCATATCCAAGCCTACCTTATTGATGTCTTTAGTCTCTGAAGAGGCTGAGGAAACATCAACTGACCTCATCATTTCTCCTAATCTTTCAAAACATTTTTCAAGGAGATTTTGTGAAATATATGATTTAGATCTTATATCATTGATATCTTTTTGTAAATTTATAACTTTTTCTTCAATTGTAATACAGAAACCTTCTCATTTTAAAATCCATATTCATTCAGCCGAGCCATGTCGGTGTGATATCTTGCATTTCTTAGGTGTGTCGATATTCTGCTCAAAGTCTACGAGAAAATTATCAAATTTGCCTTTTATAATAACACAATTTTAAAATTACTAATAATTAAGAAAGTTTATAAGCATAGATAACCTTCTAGCATGTATAATTTCTTGTGTTATTTTTATAATTCTGTGACTTGGTATTATCAGTTTCTATAATAAAGGGTTTAGGCAATAAGAATATCTCAAATTTATTAATCCATTTTATTATTGCAAGTAACTATTTTTCATTAATATCATAATTAATCTGATTATTATTAAAGATTCCACTTGTATATCGACATATTTCTCCTAAATCTGTTTTCAAAATTGCTGCCCAATATTTATCTGAAGCATCTATTTGTAATATTAAATTGTCATTCTCATTAGGCAATCTTAATTTAGATAAATTTGAACATATGTCTTTTAATCTTCTGACTATCATAGTATGTTTTTAACTCCATCCTGTTTGGTTCTTCTTTGTTAACAATTTTTGTAATTCCCGTCTTTCTTTAGCTAAGTCTTTTATGAAATGAGAAGAGTAATTTAAACATCCTAAATTTTTTTGTATCATTTCCTTAGTTCTTAATTCATTAGGGAAATCTTTTATTTTTTCAGCTATATTTGACTATAATTTTATACCTTTGGAATCTATTATCATTTCTAGAAATTCTATTTCTCTTTTCTTGATTTCAACTTTCTTTTCTGAAAGAACTATTCCATGTTCTTTACAGAGTGTTATGAAAATATTCAAATGTTTGCTATAAATATTTCTATTATCGGAAGCGAGTTAACCTATCCATCAATGTATATTATTATAAAGAAGAATAATCGAGAGAATATTTTATCCATTTTCTGCGGAATACGAATTTTTAATCAAAGAGCACATTACCATCCATTCATATTGGCCTCTAGGTGTACCAAAGGATGTAATAGGTATACTATCTTTATCAATTTTTATCTGCCAAAATCCTAATTTGCAATCAAATTTACTGTAATAATTTTTCCCTCTTGCTAAATTGATTAATATTTCCTTATTTGGAATATAATATCCATCAAATTTAGTATTCTTATTCAATTCCTTGTAATTTATCACCATTCTTGCTTTTCCCCTTTTTATCTCACTATGTTTTCTTAAAGGCAGAGCTACTATGTGGACTTTTACTTTATCTTATTTGATTCATTTGCATTAATTCATTGATTTGTATTTTAAAGTCTTTTATATCTTCTTGTGAATATATCATTGGTCTGACTCTAATGACCTATCATTTATAATTTACAGTAGATTTTTGTTTTTTCCTAATATTTTAAAGGGTTATTACTAAAATTTTAGCAGTTTTCCGCATGTCATGGGTATTCTTTATAAGTAATAGATGTATTTATTTTTCCGTTCTCCATTTCTAACTTTTGATCATAATTTATCCTAAAAAGGTTTTAATAATTCTAGGTACTCTTATCCAATGGTCTAAGGTGTTTTAAAACAATATACGTATAAATTATTTGTTGATATATTGAAAATTGTTGTAAAGTCATTTCTAATATTATCATTCTATATTATCATATTGATAGACTTTTCCTATTTTTATGATTTTATTATGGATCATTATTTCTACATTTTCCTTTTGTTTTGTAATTTTTTCTTTATTACCCGTTACACCTTTTATGGAGATTTTTGTAAAACCCGAGAAAATTCTAATTTTCTGAAAAAGGGTAAAACGGTAAATTCGGTCAAAATCTGGAATTTTTCTAGATATCGGATGACAAAATGGAATTCACCATTGGAATCGTCTCGCGAAATCTAGCTACCACGTCGAATTTCGTCGTATTCCGAGACAATCGGAATTTCACGTTTTTCGAGACACTGAGAGTAGTATGGGTCACTTATCGCATTTGAGTGGCTCAAGATGAGACATGTCACACCCGAATCCCGGTCCGACCCGATTTGCGGATCCTAACCGAAGTCCGGGGCGCGATACTATCTATACTATATATTGGGACTCGTTGACATTAACTGCAGGTATGCTGTACTGTAGTATACAAACAATTTACGTAACAAAAATCATTTACACATATACCAAAAGAACTACCACGAAGTGGTGTCAAAATCTCATATAAAGTCCCATTTACTTATACAAATACTTATAAATGTACATTTCTAATAAAAAAACATCAAGATTGCGGGCAGTATTGGTGAGCACCACATCTACGAGTCGGCTGCTTTGCGATGTGGAATGTCTGTCACCACAGCCTCATCTTCGGTACCTACACGGATTGAACACGGAGTGCTAAGCTTTCACGCAGGTAGGGTTATAAGCATGAATGACCACCAGTGGAATCAGGACAGAAATTCAATTTATGGAAAAAAGGGCAAAATCGTAATTTCGTTTAAAAAATTGTTATTTCGGTTAAAAAATCCGTAATTTATTCTCTAGATCTCGGATGATGAAATGGATTTCACCGTTGGAATCGTCTCGAAAAATCCAGTTAACCGCGTAAAAATTTATTATGTGCGAGATAGTCGGGTCGGCGCGTTTGGTATCGCGTTTCGGTCTTAGTAAAGCGATTTTTCGATGCGACGAAAGTCACATATAACAAGTACTCATGGCACCATAAGTGGTATGAGTAGAGAAATGATGAAATGGGCGGCCCGGGATAGTCTTTGAATGTCAGCGGAGAAGAGAGTGTGATTTAATTGGATTAAATTATAATAAAGCAAAATGGGAACAGTGGTCTTCTTCTCCAAATATTAAAAGTGAGCAAAAACGGGCAGAACAGGGGAAGCCGGCGCGGAGGCAGTTGGGAGGGCCCAGAGAGAGCACTTCTCTCTAGAAATACGCGAATCAGGCCGTCGGCGGTCTTCGAGACCGAAGGGGCTGAATTTACGCGGAGCGTGACCTACGCGTGGGTACGGATTTGTGAGTTTTTAGACAAACTCAGGAAATTGAGGGTTTCTCCCTACTTGGTTTTATTCCTATTTTAAGTGTTTTTGTCGATGTTTGAGGTCGAGATGAGGCCGTGAGGGGCCGTGGTCGATCCCAGGCAGGGCCAGGGTGTCTAAGAATTATGAAACAAAAAATGGAGCTGGCCAGGTATGGGTACGGGCTGTTTGGGTGTGGTTTGTGTTAATTTATGCATTAAATGTTTGCTTGGTATGCATTGGGCGGGAATGGCCGTAGTTGGGTTCACTAGAAGTGAGCGGATTGAGTTGTGATTTTTCGGGAATGATAGCAGGGTTTCACTATTCCAGGCTTGATCATTCTCTAATATATTTTGGTGAATACGTGTTTGGCAGTGATTTTAAATAAATTGCTCGTGTTTGATCGATAGCCCAAGTGAGCTAATTTTGATGTATGTAAAGTTGTATAATTACATAACATGATTGTGTGATTTTAATTATGCGGTATATTCATGTTTATATATTTGCATGTGATTGGCGTATTGGGCGCGCGCCATTCCATATACCTTTGGATCACCCTAGGATTTTAGGAGTGAGTGCATGAGATGAGTGCAGGAAAAAGGTTCGGAGGGTTGTCTAGGAGAACATTAATTATCGGAGGAATTGATCCGTATTTAAAATATCAATGTCGGGCGTGAATTGATATTCATCGGAGTAGTCCGCAATAAATAATATATCAATGTCGGACCCGATTGATATACACATCGGAGGGTTGTCCACTATTAAGACTAATATTCTCATACGAGGCTTAGGCGAGTGTGAGAGAGTTGGTGAGGGCTCGGGATCTGAGTTGGTCATGTAGACATTCAAGTAGGATCATGCATTTGCTTGAATGTGTGTTTACTTTGGAACATTGCCTTTGCGCTTAGGTGGTGATAGCCAGCAGGGCGATTCTCTGAGCTTTAGCTCACCGTCGCAGGACCTCCTTTATTTTACGGTACGGGGGGCGCGTGTGGGGGACGGCTCGTCCTGGGTGAGTTTTGAAGAGAGCCGGTGTGGCTTTGATGATTTTCCACATGTATTAAATTCTCTATTTTGATATATGTTGTTTTAAGAGTAATTTACTAACTCTTAGAACTATGGGATATAGTTGATATGTTTTTTATGGATATTGTGGTAGCAAGATTTAAGAGTAGTTTTATCCATATTTATATCATTGTGGTTATGTTGAATTTTGCTTGGGGGTGAGGTTATATACGGGTTTTGTAATTGGGTAGAGCTCCGTACCAAAGAGACTGCCGATTTTAAGTGTCGTCGGGCTAACTTGGCAGCTCCACTTATGTTCGCGGGTTGTGGTCAGTCAACGGACCCTCGGGTTTGGGGCATCACGACAGTATCGGAGCTTGGGTATCTCTGAATACCTGGGGAGCTCGGGTTGGGGTATCCATCACCGCTAGGTGTGGTTCGTGTTGAGTGTAGGTATGAGATTACCTAGGAAATCACGGGACAAAACTAGGACACTACATGCACGTGTTTTGTGTGTTTTGTGTGATTTGATGAAATGTTGTGTGAATGTTTGATAAATGGTATATATACCATGTCATGTTATGTGAATGTTGTGTGCTTAGGAAAGATAGCACCTAGGTGTAGTGGAAAGTTTTGGAAAATTTTTACAGTGTACAAAACTGGAACAAAAATGAGAAAGAATAAATTTTATAAATTTATTTGGCCTATTAGGTGATGAAAATAATTTTCTAAGTTGAAAAAAAAGAAAAAGAAAAGGAGAAAATCGAGAAAATAAATTTTTATAAATTTATTTGAGTATGGAAAATGAGAAAAAAAAAAGCAAATATGTATAAATATTTTTCAAAAATTTCGATGATTTGGAACTAAGGGGATTTGGATTAAATGTTCGAGAATTAAAAGAAAAAAAAATGATTTTAGTAGATTTAGTAATTTTTCCCTTCTTTATTAATAAATGAGAAAAAAATTTATAATGAAAGCGAAAAAAAAATTTTGTGCGGAAAAGAATTGAGTTGAGTACGCCCAGACAATATTAATGAGAAACTTTTGTGCAAGGTTCAGGAAGGATTGTATTGCCAGAGATGGGTTGTAGTTGGTAGTAGGCGTATTTTGTACGGGTTAGTGGGCTGAGGTATATTCGACATGAGCTAGCTCGGTTGTATTGCAATACAATGAAATTTGTGTGTGAAAGAATTTGAAATTTGCCGCGTGGCTCGCGACGAGCCACGTCACGGCCCATGCTGCGGCGCACACCACGACCCGCGACAGTAGCGCGACTATGCGCTCATGATGGCGGCCGGGTGCGCGGCGGCGCTGCGAAGCGGCGGTAGCGGCGGCCGGTAGAACGCGGCGAGCGGGCGGGTGTCTGGCGAGATCTTTGCGTGGCCAGGAGCTGCGACACGGCGGCCCCTTGCCCGCATTGCAATGGGACCCGATCACGTCAGCGGCCATACCTTTGAGGGCGCCCGATCTTACACAGGCGTGCTATTTGGTCTCTGAGTGCTTGTGCATCAGGCTTGGTTTTCAAGCGGTTTTTGACTGGTGATGTTTTGAGTCACCGTTTGGACCGATTCATGAACCTTTGTTCATGAACAACACATTTCATCTAAATTTTTTAAATTTAAAAAAAAAAAAAAAAAATTAAATTAATTAAAAATAAGCAAAAATCAAATAAAATTTGATAAAATTTTCGAAAAATGAAATTTTCAAAAATAAAATTTTTGTGGATCAAAATGATTTAAATTGTGGATAAATTGTCCTACATTGCTTCATAATTGTAGGAACTTGATATATCTGTTTGGATGTGTGTATGATTGATGTCTCGAGGCGTATTTATGCCTTGGAGATCTTGTGTGTGTGTCAAACTTCCTCTTGATTGTGTAGATGGCTAGTAGGGGCGAGGGCCTTCGAGGGATGTCCACGTGGATGGAGTGGGCCTCGCAGGCTTGTTGATCATTCAGGTGTTGGCCGACGGGAGCCTTTGCGAGGGGCTGTAGGTGTTACACCGTACCCGCTGTCGCACGAACTAGTGTGGCGGAATGGTCGGGGAGGTTCTAGTAACCTCCAGAGATTTAGAGCGCACCACCCTCCCGGAGCCATTCCTTTGGGGAGGGAGACTCGATGGTAGACCATTTGGTTTATGCGGATTGAAGCGTCTTTGCAGGCTATGGAGATCCTCCGTCCCGACCCAAGGTCGGGTTAAGCGCATTCGGCTAGAGGGGCGAGGCCGGGTATGGTGGAGATGGGTTAGGACTTCTAGAGACCTGGGGTTATGACATGGGGCGGAAGTTTCGGGGCTTTGTTCTTGGGCGGGAGTATTTTCCGAGAGGCTGCGAGACATGCAGGCTCGGGGAGTTCCTAGATTTGGCATGGGCTTGATATTGATGTCGTGGACTCATTGTGATTCACCGGAGTTAATAGATTCTGTGGGATGACTAAGTGGCGCTAGACATAGCGAGTTTGGGGTTTGAGAATGGGCGGGGTTGTCCATTCGTGCCAGAGGATAGGACTCAAAACACACGGGATATGGATTCTATGTAGGCGGCCGACCATAGAGATACTGGAGTCTTTCGGAACACTCAGGGATCTCGAGGTAGTGGCAAGATGAAGGGCGGTCAGTCTTTCAGGTTCGGGAAGAGCGAAGAGCCTACAGTTCGCGAGATCTGGAGTCCACGGCCATCAGGGCCCAAGGCAGATGAGAGTTCTTGGTCGGGCGGGACGGATGAGGGTTGCAGTCGAAGCGGGGCGGATGGTGTGTTACCATTGTCGGCTTAGACTAAGGAACAGGATTGCCCGAAACCGAGGATCAGGGGTTTTGGGGCATCCACCGGTCGGTCGATGCCAGACGAGGAGAGGATCTACGTCACGTTCCTCCATACTTTGTCACGAGCCCGAAGGCGATCCTGGTTGAGGAGCTACGGGCACCCCATTTCCGCAGGCGGGCGAGAGGCGGAGCATGAGTAGAGCGAAGGCAGGCCTGGGCGGGGACCTCGGGGTTTAGGGGCTTGTCTGCGCCATCGCTGTGAATTTGAGTCGGCCAGTCGACCCGGCTATACGGTACGTTTTGTTATCTACGCCTATGGGCTAGAGTGTTATTTGATTATGGTGCCCGCATTCATTCATTCTTTGCATCGAGTTGTGATCGGGTTTGGGCTTAGAGGTTGAGACCTTAGGAGCCTTTATGTAGTTCTCCACTGGGGATTAGGCGAGAATAGGGATGATATATCGAGGTTGCGAGCTAGAGATCTCGGGGACTCTACTCCACACGGTGGACTGAGGATCATGGACATGTCGAGAGTTCATGTCATCTGAGGATGGATTGGCGGCGGCTACGGTCGTTATCGATTGTGGCGCGAGAGTTACCGCTACGCCGGGCCCGGTACTCGTGTGTATTCGGGAGGCAAGCATGGCCCCCTTTGAGGGCGATTATCTGAGTCTAGGGTGTCGAGGGACGGTTGGCGGGTGGCTGAGCCTTACTCTAGAGGACGGAGGACGGACACGGATCTACCTCGGGTGGTATCGCAGTGTGGATGTTTTTCCCGAGATGAGTTACCGGACTACCTCACGGTAGTAGACTTCGATTATGTCGGGATTCTGACCGGGTGCTTCTTCCCATGCCTATGACTCCGCGTAGGATGGCACCGGTTGAGTTACGGGAACTCGGAATCCCGATTACAGGCTGTGGGCGAGGGGTTCATTAGGTAGAGCACTTCACCATGGGGCGCTCACGGTTGCATTTACAGAAGAAGAAGGAGACAGGGCCAGCCATTGTGCATTGATTACCGACAGTTGAACCGGGTTACGATCAAGAATCGGTACCCACCTACAGAAGTTGATGATTTATTTGCTCGGTTGAGAGGAGCGCGAGTCTACTCAAGATAGACCGCCATACTTGGTTACCATCATTTGAGGTTAGGGATCTGAGATATCCACTAAACAGCGTTTAGGGCGGCGTTATGAGCACTATGAGTTTACGGTGATGCCGCGGATTGGCGAATGCGGCAACCATGGATCTCATGCATAGGATATTCCAACCCTATTTAAGATTAGTTTGTATTCCGTAGTCTTCGTGGATGACATTTTTGATCTACTCGGTCGAGTGGGAGCATAGGTATCGCCAGGGGATCGTTTTACGATTGTTGAGACCATCAGAGCATGCGTCGAGTTGGTGGTGCGAGGAGTTTTGGCTTCTTTGGGTGGGTTACTGGACCGTGGTGTCGGCATCGAGGAGTGTCGGTCGACCCGAGAGAAGATCGGCGGTGATGAGTTGGGGAGAGGCCCGAGTGGGTCTTCGAGATCGTGGTTTCTTGGGATTGATTTGGGTATTCTGGGGAGGTTCATGGGGATTTCTCGGTTAGGCGGCGCCTATGACTAGGTTGACTGAAAGGAGGTCGAGTTTAGTGGGATGACCAATGCGGGGCATTCAGGAGTTGAGAGGAGACTTGCGACTCCCATCTTGATGAGTCCGGACGAGGGACGAGTCTGTGGTGTATTGTGATGCCTCGAGGGCCGGATTGGGATGTGTTTTGATGCAATCCGGGATGGTAGTAGCTTATGGCTCCCTTCAGTTGAAGAATCATGAGCAGAATTACCCCACACATGACATGGAGTTAGTGACCGTAGTCTTCGCGCGAAGATTTAAACCCTTACTATCTGATGGTAGGTGTACTCGGACCATAAAAGTCACAGTATTTTCATGCGGCGAGACCTCAACATGAGGCGCGCAGATGGATGGAGTTCTAGAGGATTATGACTTCTTGCATTACCATCTGGTAAGGCAATGTGGTGGCTGATACTTTCGGTCGGAAGTCACGAGGGCTTTGGCTGGTATATCTTCACGGGAGTGGCGGATGCCGAGGCCAGTGGGTCAGTTTGGGCTCTGATGCGTGGCTTGGACTCGAGGGGTACCTTGGGGAGTTTAGTGGCTACACTGACTCACGGTGAAACGGAGTGATTGGAGTCCCGGTGGTAGGGCGAGAGATGGTGTCCATGGGGAATCGATCACGATCAGTGCGGGTGGCAGAGTTGGACCGTTCTGGATGGTAGTCTTGAAATAGGGCGGGTAGTGGTTCCTGGTTGGCGATTTGAGAGAGGGAGATTCTCGGGGAGTTTCTTTGCTCGTTTTGCCGTATCGGTGCTTGAAGATGTACCGGGATCATACGTCCTTGATGTGGGGTGGATGAAGAGACACGTAGGGGAACTTTTGTTCGACGATGTCTCCCACGTGCTCCGGCCGAGGTTAAGAAATTTGAGCACCGAGAAGCCCGTGAGGCTGCCCAGTGTGGGTGGGCACGAGTGGAAGTGGGAGCGCGTCGATGGACTTTGTGACCCACTTGCCGCAGATGACAGCGAAGCATGGTATGGGTGATGTGGACTGACTCACGATGGCATTTCTAAGCCGTGCGGATGAGCCACGCCTTGGAGATTGGGTTGTACATTGTTGAATGATCAGGCTACATGGAGTACCCAGTATCCGCCCCACAAAGTGGCCGGATAGGACCCGAGGTTCTGGCGCACTTTGGAAGAAGTTTCAAAGAGTACTTCGTTTGATGGCGATAGTCTGACGTTCACCCTCAGACGGATGGTCGTCCCGAGAAGGACTATCAGGTAATAGAGGACATCCTGCGGGCATCGTCCTGGATGCATAAATTAGCTGGGGAGCATTTGCCCATGGTGTAAATTAAACACAACCACTTGATTTACGGTGAAATACGGATGTACTTGGTATGAGGCATTATGGGAGGCCATGTAGATCATAGTTATGTTGGACTTGAGTGGGAAGGCTCCATCACGGGTCTGATTTGATTAGGGCACACCTCGAAGGTGAGCTTGATGCGACAGCGTCTTCTCCGGCTGAGCGGCGAAGAGCTATGCAGATGTAGTGACCCTTGGGGGGACTGAGGTTGGGAGTCGTAACCTTTCTTGAATGTTATGCTAAGAGAATTAGTCGGGTTAATGGCGCGAAGCTTCTCGTCGCGGTTCCTTGGACCAGCTGAGATAGTCGAGAGGGTAGCGTATTGCGTACCGGTTGGCTTCCGCCCGACATGATAGAGTGTCACAGGGTATTTCATCTCTCCATGCTCAGGAGTATCTCCATATCTGACCGGAGTGGTGGATTGGGGCGGATGCAGAGTTGACACGGATGGGACACCGAGAGACCGGTGTACGTGTTGATGTGTGTCCCGGGTTTGGCGCAAGACCGTGAGGCTAGTGAGTGTAAGCAAAGCCTTTATTAGTGGAGGAGTCAACGTGATGGTAGGGGCGCGAGACACGTGCGGAGCCACCTATCCCTTCTTGTTTAGGGATGAAGGTACGTGGTTTAGTCGTTTAAGATTGAAATGACTGTTTACATGCATGGTAGAGTGCATGTTGCATATGCATGTGTTTGATAATGATCGTTTCAAATTTTGGGACGAAATTCCTGGCACCCAGGAGAAGGAGAATGTGGGCAGAAATTCCAATTTATGGAAAAAGGCAAAGCAGTAATTTACGTTAAAAATTGTTCTTTCAGTTAAAAAAAATCCGTAATTTATTCTCTAGATCTCGGATGAAGAAACGGATTTCACCGTTGGAATCGTCTCAAAAAATCCAGTTAACACGTAAAATTTCGTAATATTCCGAGATAGTCGGAGTCGGCACGTTTTTCGAGGCATCACGTTTCGGGTGTCGTAAAACGATTTTCGATGCGACGAAAGTCACATATAACAAGTACTCATGTACCATAAGTGGTATGAGTGAAATGATGATGAAATGGACTGGCGGGCGTAATTTGAATGTCAAAAGCGGAGAAAGGAAGGGGTGGAATTGATTTAATTGGTTAAATTATAATAAAGCAAAATGGGAATAGTGGTGGTCTTTCTCCAAATATTAAAGTGAGCAAAACGGGCAGTAATGTGGGGCTTGACGCGCAGAGGAGCAGATTGAGAGAAATTTAGAGAGAGAGCACTTCTCTCTAGAATACGGCAACCATCGCGGCAGCCGGACAAGAAGGGAAGCCGTTTCTACGCGTGAGCGCCACACAGCGCTGTGGGCAACACTGGATTTGTGAGTTTTAGACAAACTCCGAGAGGTAGGGGTTTCTCCCTACTTGAGTTTTATTCCTATTTTAAGTGTTTTGTCGATGTTTGAGTCGAATGAGGCCGTGAGGGGCCGTCTGATCGGTCCCAAACCTTGGGACCGAATTGATATAAATTATGAAACAAAAATGGAGCAGCCGTATATGGGTACGGGCTGTTTGGGTGTGGTTTGTGTTAATTTGTGCATTAAATGTTTGCTTGGTATGCATTGGGCTGGAACGTTGATTTATAAGCTCCACTGGTTAGAATCATGAAGTAGATTTTCGAATAGTAACCTAGGGTTTCACTATTCCCGAAATGCTGTTCTACAAATATGTTTGGTGGTAAACACGTGCTCGGGCCGAAAGTATCTTTTAAATAAATTGTCGTATTTGATCAATAGCCCAAGTGAGCTAATTTTGATGTATGAGTTTTATAATTACATAACATGATTGTGTGATTTTAATTATACAGTATATTCATGTTTATATATTTGCATGTGATTGACTATTGAACTCGCATACATGCATTCCATATGCAATCGATCACCCTAGGATTTTAGAGGAGTGCATGGAGACAGTTCAGAGGAAAAATGTTCTATGGGCTGTCTAAGAACATTAATTATCGAGGGTGTCTCTAAAATTTAAAATATCAATCGCTTCCGAGCACCCAATTGATATCACCTGAGGGTAGTCCACAACAAATAATATATCAATCAGTCTGAGCGCCCAATTGATATATACATCGGGAGGGTTGTCCACTATTAGTACTACAATATTCACGAGGCTTAGGCGAGTGTGAGAGAGCTCATGAGGCTCTGATCCTGAGCCATTTGCAGACATTCAAGTAGGACGCGACTTCCATCGAATGTGTGTTTACTTTGGAACATTGCACCGCACTTAAAAAGGGAGTAGCCCCACTTAGGCGACATTCTCCCATCGAGCTTTAGCTCACTCTGCCGTGGACTCCCTTTATTTTATGTGCACAGGAGCAGAGGGACGGCTCGCCCTAGAGGCTTAGTTTTAAAGAAATGGGTGGCTTTGATGATTTTCCAGCTACGTATTAGAATTCTCCTATTTTTGATATATGTTGTTTAAGAGAATTTACTAACTCTTAGAACTATAGATATAGTTGATGTTTTTTGGGTGATATTAGAGTATCTAAGAGGCCGCTTTTATCCATATTTATATCATTGTGGTTATATTGGACTGCTTGGGACAAAGTTATATGTGTGTTTTGTAATCGTAGAGCTCCCGTACAGCGAGACTCCGCCCGATTTTCTCGCGCTGTCGGCCGACATCCACTCTATGTTCCGCTGCGACGGGCGTACCAACTGACCTGCTCGGGGGCTTCACACCAATGGTGACCGTCAAAGTTTATACATATGTATTATTCATATAACTTAATTTACTTATCTTATTCACATATACTTTGCCTATCGTATGTCAATCTCTTTTGGCACATATTCTATGTTCTTGTCATATCTTATCTATACTTTTAATGTATTCTGTTTATACTTTACATATCCCTATACTATCTTTCATATCTCCCATAGGAGAAGACTTAGTATTTTACTATATCATATCATATATCATCATATGTTTTCACATATGTTTTCATGTGTTTTCATATACTATACTTTTCATACCTTTCTTTATCTACTTTCCGTAGACTTTACTTGTTCATCCTTTTCGTGTAATTATACTTGTACTTATATACTATATTCATGTAATCGTTCATGTACTATTTTCATATACCTATATTCATGTAATCGCTCATTTCATATACTCGTTTTCCTAAGTATACTTTCATATGATAGTCATATAATCGTATTTTCATATAATCGTAGATTCTTTCATATATTTATATGTATTTATTTGTTACATACATTTCGTGTGTCATCACACTCTTTATTTCTCAGACAGATAATTTGTCATATACTTTTCTCTTTCATACCGCACTGCTCATATACTTTTCATGTAATCAGACTTCTTTCACATAATCGTCATCTTGTATCATTTGTTCAGAACTCATACTTTCATCGTATAGCAAAGGTTATGCTTCATCATGTCATATATTCCCATACATGTCATTTTAGGTTTCATGTCCGCAACACTTAAAGCTTACATGAAATAACTATATGTACCGGCGTACTATCACCGTATTTACGCCGATTCCTTATCCGTATACTCACGAAGGTACTATCACCGACGGTGACAAAGAATCAATATCCGTTTATACCCGAAGCGGTATCCCGCATTACAAAGGACCTATGCCATGTGCTAATGCAGAGCGACTTTCGGCCAATGCGGATCCAAACGGGATCTATGCCATCGACCCAACCGGGCCCCGAGACCGTCGGCGTATATGCCGCGTTAATCGTATCTTCCCTATAGGTACGCCTTTTCTATCCATCCCTTCTACCAGTTCCCATGCATACAATCAATGATATTTTCTTTCTTTCTCGTACATATCCTTATAAGCATGAATAACTATTGTTATCATAATTGCTTATGCAATATATACTATCATTACTTAATCCATTCGCTCTCATATCCGTAGTTTCATATTATGGTTCTTTATATTTCTATAATATATATATTCATCTATCATTTAGTTTTGTTTTCGTGATCATATGTAATCCTATCATATATCATGAATTATCTATGCACTCTTGTATTCATATATCATATATATCTTTTATCTATTCATATCTTATATCATTTATGCGTCATATCCTTTATACATTTCTATCATGATTTAGCTATTCATGTACTTTCTATATTCCTATCATGTATGATTTTACTCATTCATATATTCATATCATATACACTTATATTCATATACTTTCCTATACATGCTTCATCGCGATGCTTTTAGATATTGTATTTATATAATTGCTCCATATTGCTTACTCACATGCAAGTTCTTTACTATGCTCATCATTCCGACATGTACTTAAGCTCCAGGCTTTGTCATCTTTTACTTCTCTCTATCGTTCTTAGCATTTACGCATTTCTATCATTTGTTCTTAGCATTTACGCATTTCTATCATTTGTTCTTAGCATGTTCTATCTATTCATTTAAGTATATCTATCATATAATCCTATATTCATATCATATTCATGTTTCATGAACACATCTATACATATTGCATTTTCTATATTTTCCTTGTTTCATGCCTATTACATATGGCATTTCATATACTTGTAAAGTATGATGTCTATGAAATCACACATCATTCATGTATTCTTGTCCCTCTATGACTCTATTTTACTTAGAAATTGGAATCATTCCAATTTACTCATCCAAATTCAAGTTATGGCAATTTTCATGCCCGACTAATTCGTTTACCGATTTTACACTCGGGACTGTTTAAAATACCCATTTTTCCAGTGTCTTGCCTCCATATTTGACACTAGTTCTTTGTACTCCTTTAAAGCTAAGGTGCTAAGGGTTCTTCTCGATTAGGAATCACCCGATTCGAACGCAAAGCTTCAGATATGACCCTGGGCAAGGACCACTCTATGTTGGCCCGATGCGAATTTGGCTTGAACATGGCCCCACTTTGAGTGAATTTGTGGGCTACCTAGAGTCAGAATTTGATGATTCCTATTTCTGGATATTTGGTTCTCCTTGAAGTCTATTTTAATTATCCACTTGAATCACTCAAATCGAATAAGATATAAGAAAGTTATGGCTAAAATACGAAAATTGGTCAAAATAGAGCGAGGTGTGCCGTCTGAGTCGACTATCTTAGAGTGCAGGGTTCAAGGTGTGCAGTGCAGTCACGAAAATGCAGTGTATTTTTATCCCATTTTTCCATATTTTGCTACCTAAATCAACTCTATACTCCATATACACCTCAAGACCATTTCATATTCATCTTGTAGTCTCAATTATACTCAATTCATCTTTCAAATACTTATCTTACTTCAAAAACATATCATGAAATCCTTCCAAAACAATTCTAATATGGTTCATAACCCATACATGATCCAAACATAGAGATTTGTTAGGGTTTGTTCTAAACCCTAACTCCATTACATACAATTTAACCATGAATCCAACCTCAAAGGGAGGATTCCATATTCTTCTTGTACCATTAAGGTTTTACCACCCCTATTTTCAAGAAATCTAGGGTTAGGATGAAATCCTAACAAAACCCTAGAAAGATCAAATACCAAACAAGAAATTCTTAGCTCCAAGGTTGCTCCCTTACAACCCAAAACATGAATCCATACTAAAGGTCATAGTTCCATACCTTTGATCTCCCTTTCCTCTTCTCTTCTCTTCTCTTCTCTTTCTCTTCCTCTTCTTCTTCTTCTCTCCTTCTCTTCCCCTTTTCTTCTCCACCGTTTCCTCTCCCAAATTGAGACCAAATTTGGTCTTAAATCCATGTTTTGTTAAGGCCATGTTTGGCCAAGACAAGAAAACCCATTTTTTGGTTTTAAGTTTTCTTTAATTGCCTTTAAGTCCTTAGGTTCTTCCCTTTTTGCAATTCAACTTATGCCATATTCTAATTTAACCCCTAATCATCCTCAAATTCCACAATTACATATAATCTTATGCTTTTATGCCTTTTATGTCCTCAAGTGGTAAATTACCACTTTACCCTTGTCTCTAATATTCATTTCGGGTCTCTTATTTTATTTCCGAAAAATTCAATTTAGATTTTAATATACCCTAAACAAGTCCGAAAACTGCTAGGGTATATTTCGGGGTGTTACAAGACACGTGTCAAGTGAAGGTTAAGTCAAACAAATAGCTCAAGTGGGACCTTGAAGAGACATGTGGCAACACATGATTTGAGGGAAATCCAAGGTAGATGGATAAGGTGATAAGGGTAATCCAAGGAGCCACTTAGAATTGGACAAGTGCCAAGTGAGAGGACATCTCACTTGACTTCTATCTTCTCCCAACCAGTTGGGAGAGAGGGAGAGAGAAAGGCAAACTAGATTTGAAAAAAGAGAGTTTTAGAGAGAGAGACTCCACCTTATCTTGAAATTTCGGCCATTCGGTTGGTTTAGGCGGAGAGCGAGAGGAAGAGTTCATCCTCACGGCGAGGGCCGCATAGAGGCGGGATCGGGAGTTTTGACAAACTCTAGAGGTAGGTCTTCTCCTGCTGGTTATTTTCTACCTAAGGGTTGTGTGGTGGTTGTCTTGCCCTAAGGGGAATGTTTGGT
Organism: Tetrastigma voinierianum; assembly: GCA_016808115.1. Classification (NCBI taxonomy): domain Eukaryota; kingdom Viridiplantae; phylum Streptophyta; class Magnoliopsida; order Vitales; family Vitaceae; genus Tetrastigma; species Tetrastigma voinierianum. Next base: position 376,445 of record JAEQBH010002191.1, read on the forward strand.
TGTATTTTGAACCATGAGAAGCTGCCACATTGTGGTAGTACACATTAACCGGACTTTAGAACTGATTTTTAGGTGGGAAAGAAAGGAAATTTGGTGGTGAGTCCTTATGGTAAATTGTAGCCACATTAGTGAACTTGATGTTAGGCTTTTGAATTTCTCAATTCGGACCTCTGTAGATCAAGTTATGATCCTTTTACCCTGAACAGTCTAATCGGCGAGAGGTCAGCCTGTAGAGGTTAGACTGTAAAGGTCAGGCTGTAGATGTCAGGCTGTAGAGGTTAGGCTGTAGAGATCAGCCTATAGAGGTCAGCTGCTAGAGGTCAGCTACCAGAGGTCAGCTCGGCCGAGGTGGGGCTCGGCAGCCGATTCGGTCGGCTCGGCGAGTCAGTTCAGCTCGAGTTTGGGTTTGATACGTGTGACCTCGACCCGAAGGTCATAACTAGCCGTTGAACACCTTTTCGGGTGTTCTTAGACTCTATGGAAAGCCCATTGGGTCAAGATTCCATTAATATGCCTGTGGAGGGCAGTATATGATCTTAGACAGGTCAGCTCAGCTTGGCCAGGTCAGGTCAGCTCGGCCAAGTCAGGTCAGCTCGGCTAGGTTGGACTACGTGTGACCTCCAACTTCGGAAGGTCATAACTTCTTCGTCCAAACTCCGTTTCGGGTGTTCTTGGACTCTATGGAAAGCCCATTGAGTCAAGATTCCATTAATATGCCTGTGGAGGGAAGTAGGTGAGCTCAGCCAGGTCAGATCAGCTCGGCCAGTTCAGGTCAGCTCGGGTTTAAGTCGATTCGGCAGGTACGGGTTTGACTACGTGTGACCTCAACGGAAGGTCATAACTGTTACGTCAGAACTGTTTTGAGTGTTCTTGGACTCTATGGAAAGCCCATTGAGTCAAGATTCCATTAATATGCTTGTAGAGGGCATTAGGTGAGCTCAGCTAGGTCAGCTCAGCTCGGCCAGTTCAGGTCAGCTCGGCCAAGTCAGTTCAGCTCGACTGGGTTTGATTATGTGTGACCTCCAATTTTGGAAGGTTATAACTTCTTCGTTCGAACTCCGTTTCGGGTGTTCTTGGACTCTATGGAAAGCCCATTTAAGTCAAGATTCTATCCATGTACCTGTGGAGGGCAGTAGGCGAGCTCAGCTATGTCATTTCGGCTCAGCCGGAGTTTGGTCGGCTCGGCCCGGATTAGTTCGGCTCGGGTGGGTTTGACGATGTGACCTCGACCGGAAGAATCATAACTTCTTCGTCCGAACTCTGTTTAGGGTGTTCTTGGACTCTATGGAAAGCCCATTGAGTCATGATTCCATCCATGCACCTGTTAAGGGTAGTAGGTGATCATAACCTTGCTGAAATTTATGTTTTTCACCTAGTATGCAGGTTGCTTGGTTGTGTCAAAGTGAATAGTCGGGTTTTAACATGACCATTGCATGGCATGTTGTAGGCTGTTGTAATGGGTAGGAATTACCATGAGTTAGCCTAAGGAAGGCTGTATGACATTATGGTTTAGTCATGGATTGATGGGTGCTAATATGTTTGATATGATGTATATATATATTGGCATGAAGTATATGGAATTTATATGCTTGTGATATATGCTTGCATGGTATGTTGACATGAGTAAAATAATATCTGGAATTTGTATGTTGTTGATATAAATTTCTTAATGATGCATGTATTATGCATGGGTTAAATGCACATATAGCACTCATTATAATTATAGCATGTTGTGGATACGCAATGGCATGTTGCGTTGCATTATGCGCTGGGACATCACATGGCGTGGGTGTGATGCACATGTTAGAGATCGACACTGTGTTTGGTGTTCGATGGTATGTCGTAGGTACATGGTTGATCGACATTATGTTTGGTGTTCAATGGTGGGCTCGGTAACATGGGACAACATCCAAAATGAGTCGCGCGGTTTTGAAAGAAATGAAAATAAATATACGTGTGTTGGGCGTAGTAACATGGGGTAGATCCCCCCCCAGGGTGAAAGGCACAAATTTATTGAGGTTAGACATGATTACCGACAGTGAAAGCCCGTCAAAAGTGTCGAAAAGGTGTGCGACATCCGGCGGTGTAATCCCGAAAATTCGTGGCCCACAAATGCATAAACACACGAGGTGGATCAAATCCAGCTGAACATTGGGGTTGTCCAATGGGTTTAGGATTTTACAAAAAAAAAAAAAAAAGGGTCATTGATGGAACAAAAATGACTGTTGGTTTTTCACACTTCGCATTAGCATGCCGGTCGATGAGGATTTCGGGACATGGGATAGGGTGAGTCACATTCTCATCCATGGCATGCCAAGACATTGATAGGAATGTACATATTTTTGCTTGAATGTGTGTATATTTGATCCTTTGTGAGAACTTAGGTGGGGGATAGCCCTTGTAGGAGGTGCTCCATTGCGAGGCTTTGCTGTACATCGTGAGACCCTTTCGGGTACACGAGAGACCGGCGCTCACTTCAGTAGTGAGTATGAAGAAGACGGACGTGACCTTGAGAAACATTTTTATAAAATATATTATATGATATAGTTTTATATATTTTGGTATGTAAAAGAGTTGTACATCAAACTCTTGTATGAAAAAAAAAAAAAAAAAATGACCCCCGAAATTTGGGCGTCACAATTTTAGTATTTTCCCATTCTTTTAATAAAAAGCTTTTAAATATTGTTATTTACGATCTGTATCTATCGATCACATGTATATAACTTGGTTTCTAGAATATTTACCATTATATTATATAGTAGGGAATGTAATTTCTTTCATTTTTGTCTTTCTAGAAAAATACATGTCTTCACTATATATTTATATTCCTTCTTTTGTGATTTTCTATTTATCTAATCTGAAACTATTTCCTAAGAGAATATCATAATGTCCATTTCCTTGCATTACGTATCTTTATATGATCCTCACTAGAAAAGTTAATTCCTTGTAATCATATAGGTATTTACCTTTAAAATTACACATTCTAATGTTTGACCATCATAATTTTTACGAACATATGGTTTGATATTTCCTATCATTTCACACTTATTAACTTTGGATATGGATTTACAAGCCTTTGTATCAGTCATTCAAATTTTGTTTCTTCAACTTCTCTTTCTCAATTAATAATTTGCTTTTATTAAGAAGGTGAATGTACATCTTCTCTTATTCTTTGGAAACTCTTCTTCTGCTACTGTATTTACCACCAGGAATTTCCTCTAAATATGGGTAAATCAATTCTTTGTATCTTTGTCTTCTTGAGAATATGTCCCAGACTTAAAATGTAATTTGCTATTTATATTATATTTAACTTTTGAGGTTTATTATCTTTGCAATTTCTTTACATTCATCCCACTAAGTTTCTATAAATGGCTTGTCTTGGTAAATTCTTCCATAATTTGAGTTTGATAGTGTATATAAAGCACTATAATACATTGGTATTACATTATTTCCATTATATAGAATGTTCCTTAGAATTTGAAATATAAGCTTAGTGCATTATCAAAATCTTTATCTCCTAAATTAATGTTTATATTTTGGGTAACATGTGAACATTAATTTGTATAGGCCTAAATTTCCACTGGATGCTTCCCTGGTACATTTCATCAATACTTCATCAGTCTTTATCATGTAAAATTGAATGCATTGGTGTATTTAGATTTTCAGGGAATAATGATTTTATTATTATCTGTACTCCTACTAAGTATACATATTTTATTTTTACTCTTATTTTGTTATTTTGCTTAATGTTTCATTTATAGTTTCTTTTGTCAGTAAATTAAGCTTTATATTTCCTCTAGCTTTGTTGATTGTTATACTTCTTTCTATTTTTTGATATTCATGGATCGTATATTTTCTATGCATATATCTTTTATTTAAATAGTTTAGTAATCCTTCTCCTAGGGCTTTTAGATAAAAACTTAGATTATATGGATTTTTTGTAATTTTCTGTTATCAAAAGTACTTTTCATTATATATCCTTCTTGATCTTTTTTGGCACTAATAACTTCAAATTCAGAAATGTCATCTTCCTCAATTATCTCTTTACTCATTCTGTATCACTTTTTGAGGAACCGTTATCATTTTCACTATAAACACTACTCATTTCACTATCAAAAGGTAGGATACTTTCTAAAGGATAAATATTCATTATAATTGTTAACTATATCAGGTATTATTGTATCTGTTAGTTCCATATATATTTCTGGACTATCTTTTATTGATAAGGGTAAACTACTTTCTAAACATTCCATAACCATTTTATATATTGTGTTTTTTATTCGTTCCATTTTACTACTAGTAAAGTCTTTACACAAATTCTGTCTTTTTTCTAAATATTTATCTATTGATTTTTGTACAAGCGATTTTATTATCATTTCACTCATCTCTAATTGTCTTCTATATTAGGACTTTCTATCCTATTTAGATTACTATAAAATATTTCACTAAGATCTTTTTCTTGATTATAAGCTTCTTGAATATTATTAATAATATCATTTATCATATTTAAATCTAAAGTAATTATCATTAAGTATATTTTTGTTCTTAAATTTTCCATTTTGGCTTTTATTAATATCTCTTCTTTCATTTCCTAAGGGAGATTTAATTGTATTATTGTCATTGATTTTTGTAAAGATATTTGAGGTTTAGAAATATACAGTGTTTTTAATATCCAATCATTTGTTAAAAATTCCAATTTGTAATAAGTTAGGGATTCCATTAATACTATATCATTTAGATCATAATCATTTTCTTCTCCTATTATCTTCATGATTTAATCCTTATACTATTTCCTTGTTTTTAAAATTTTCGTAAAATTTTAGAATTTATTGTTTGGTCAATTTAATGTTAGTTGGATCTCTTTATCAAAGGTTTTATGATACCTACTCTATTTATTTTAACTAACACGTTTTGTGCAAAGCTTTTTCAAACCTACTATATTTATTTTAACTAACAAGTTTTGTGCAAAGCTTTTTCAACTTTTGACTTTTATTTATTAACTTTTTCAACTTTTGACTTTTTTTTATTTAATAAATAAAAGTCAAAAGTTGAAAAAACACTAAAACTTGTTAGTTAAAATAAATGAAGTAGGTATCCTCAAAAACACGATAAGATCAACAAACCAAACAACTAAGTAAAATTTTACGAAAATCCCAAAAACAAGAGTAACATAAGACAAATCGCTGAAAATAATAGGAAAAAAACAATATGATCTAAATGATATAATGTATGGAATCCTAACTACAGAGTAAAATTAAATGGTGAATATTAAACTAACTATATCTTCTAATCTCAATCTTTACTATCAATGACAATACAATTAGAACCACTCAGAAAATGAAGAAGAAGATGTTAATAGCTTGAAATCAAAGGGTAAGAACAAATACTTAATGATAATTACCAGATTTAATATGATAAAATGATGTATTAATAATATTCCAAGAAAGCTTAAATCAGAAAGTGCTTAATGAAAATATTTTATAATGTGTCTAAATAGAATGAAATAATATAGAGGCAATTAAGATGAGTGAAATGACAATAAAATCGTTTGTATAAAACACAATAAAAACTAGTCCAGAAATATATATAGAACTAACAGATACAATAATACATGATATAGTTAACAATTATAATGAATATTTACCCTTTATGGTTAATTTAGATTCAGAAACAACAAGAAGAGTAATAGAAAAAATAAAACTTTGTATAAATGGAGAAACATCCAATAATAATTAGAAATCTAATGCAAAGATAAATAAGAAACTTAAATCCAAAAGATGAAATAAAAATCAAAGAGTATGGATTATATAAGAGAATGGAAGAAATTTATTTAAAAGAAAATTATAAAAACTAAATAACATGGAATCTAAAAAAGTAGAAATATTGATGGAAGAAATATTGAAAGCTGTAAAAAGAATCGATAATAAATTAGAAAATAGAATGATAAATATAGAAATACAACAAAATTCTCTTATTAGCATAGGCAAAGATTCAAAATATGTAAAAGGAACAATTGGAAAAATGGCTAAAACAAATAATATTTAGAAAATATCCGAACGATAAAAGAAGACATAGAAAAGAAAGCCTAGATGAAAGTTATTAGAACAACACTTAGAATTAGAAAAGAAAAGAAAAATAGGAAAAGGAAAACAAATAATAGAAGAAGAAACTGTAAAGGAATGAGTCAAATAAGTAATAGTGAAATAGAAGATATAATGATAGAAATACAAATAATGAATTTAGATGAAATAAAAGAGGTGAATCCTATAGGACATGTAGGAGGACCTAGTAAAATAAAAGAAGAACACCCAAAAACATTTGAAAAACAATACCGAATGCCCAAATATGAACAAAGAGAAACAAAAATTGAACAATTAGGAAATACAGGAGTATACCTAGATATAGATTGTCAAAAAGATATTAAAACAGTATTAAATAAATGGTCTTTAGCAATGACATTATATTTTATGACACAAGGAACAAGTTGGGATAATACTAAACCCAAATTCTCAGACACCTAAAATCTCGGTCATGACAACCCGTCAACCCGGCGAAGATTCGTGGATGCCTGCAACCCAACACCACACAATCGAGTTCCTCTTCCTAGGACTCGATTTAAACGAAAAATCTAGTAGAGTCTCCTTTGTACCTGTGAGTTTACCCAAAATACAACATGCGCACTTACCAGAATCCTGTCTCCAATATTCATACAACCACCACACCTGTCCACATACGAAAGTAAAAATGGCCACGTAGGGCCCATTTATCCATATAAATACAATCTATATCATCAAGCCACAAAGAGTTATTACATCACTTCTTAATACAAACATTATATTAAAACTAATATGTTCTAATATAATATACAAAACATGATCAAAGCCACAACTACTCTTCATGATGTTAGCCTCTACAGCACCGCCCACGCACATGTCCCAGACTAAAGTGGTGTCCACGTACGGTGTAAGACCTGAGAAATTCCAATTTATGGAAAAAGGGCAAAATAGTAATTTCGTTAAAAACTGCACTTATTCTTCTGGGGATCTCACGATGAACGATATACCGTCAACTGTTTAAATCTAACAGCACGTAAAATCAATGAATTCAGACAATGAGCCCAAGATCGCCGAGCATCATGCTTCGGTGTCGCTGTACTAATTTCTACGCGACGGCGTCAGATATAACAAGTACTCATGCGCCATAAGCTACGTAGTAGAACGCCAAAACTCATCGCCGAGATAAATAATGTCAAACTGGGAAACGAGGGACATAATACCCGCATTTTTGATTTTGCTTGTCACTAAAGGACAAAAGAAGCATAGTGACTTGTCTTCTTCAAAAAGCAAAAGGGAAAAACGTGAAAGGGGATTTGGAAATCGACAATAGCCATTTTTGAGAGATTTTCTTTAGAGAGAGAAACTTCTCTCTAAGTTTCTGCGCGATCCGACCGTCGGCAGTCTTCGGGACAAGAGGGAGAACTGCTCTACGCGGAGAGGGCTTCGTACCGGATTTAGTAGTTTCCTCAACTCCTCATTTAGTGTTTCTCCCTACTCAGCTTTATTCCCATTTGGGTGCTTTACGAATGTTTGAGTTTCGAATGAGGCCAGGGGTTGCCGGGGTCCCAAACCTGGGACCGAATTGATATTGTTCTTGAAAGCCAAATGGCAAATGTGACCGCTATGACTGATTTGGGTGGGTTGAATGTTGCATTTTTGTGATAAATCATGGATTGATTTGGATGAGGGGCCGAAATGCATTATAATGCGTTCAAAGTGAACCGATGAATGGATGTGTGTTTCGAACCGTAAAACCTAGGTTTACCGTCATAGAATAGTGACAAAAAATATATTTTTGTGTGAAAATGTGCTCGGGTCGAGTGATTCAAGTCGAATTACTGTGGCTTGATCATTAGCCCAAGTTGTTAATTTTATGTATGAATTGATTAATTACTTCGATATGATTGGGCAGGATCGATATTATGTGGATATGTGCATGTTTACATATTTGCATGTGATTGGGGATCAGACATGAATGGATATTATGTATCTCATATGCACTGTAACATCCCTGGACTATATAAGTGAGTGCATGAGATGAGTCTAGAGAAAATGGTTCTGAGTGGTAGTCTAAAATATTAATTATCTGAGGGTAGTCCAAATTAAAATATCAATCGTCTGAGCGACCCAATTGATATCCATCTGAGTGGGTAGTCCACAAACAAATAATATATCAACGCCTGAGCGTACCTCAATTGATATATACACATCTGAGGGTTGTCCACAAACAAACAAAATAGGAAATTCTCATAATACGAGGCTTAAAGTGAAGGTGAGGGAGCCTGCAGGAACTCAGATCCAGCCGTCAGACATTCAAGTGATCATTTATCTGGCCACGCGGCTTAATTTGGAACATCAGACCGCACTTAGGTGGTGAGTAGCCCACTTAGGGCGATTCCACTACTGAGCATTAGCTCACCCTGTCGAGGATATTGTTTACGTACGTGGAGCGTGCAGGACTACCGTCCTGTAGACCGAGGATTAGAAGAAAGCCAAGCCAGGGCTTTGATGTATACAGCATGTATTAGAACTTTTAAGTTTAATGTATGTATTGTATAAGAGTAAAACATATGAACTCTTGTAACTATTGGGTATATAGTTGATTCATAGTTGGCATGTATATCGAAAGTATTGCTTATGGGCCCAAGTACGCGAAATCATAAATCGTTATACTGGACTGCCTGGGGACAGTTTATGCAAGCTCAGACTGTAGAGCCCCGTACAAAGGAGACTCAGCCTCGATGCCAAATGCCCATCACCCGAGACCGAGCATTCCGCTGGTCGACGTGGTCGCCAACTGACCCCTGATTCGGGGGGGGGCGCCGCCAGGCGAGCCAACGCCCGCAGATGTCCTACGCGCTATTCCCCCACCTAAATGCACATGAATGGGTCAAACAACCAAGCACACACCAACCCAGGGATATGCAATCCTAGCACGCATCCCACGGTCATGAATGAGACGCGACTCATCATGCCCCACGTATCAAGTCCTCACCGACTCCCTCAAAAATGCATTTTTCCATGTATGAAAATAGTCTTCAACAAAAATATTTGTTTTACCCATGGACAACCCTCCGATATAAATAATGGACACACTCCGATAATCTATTTTGTGGACAACCCTCCGATGTATATCAATTGGGCATACTCCGACGATTGATATTATATGGACAACCCTCCGATATAAACAATGGACACACTCCGATAATCTATTTTGTGGACAACCCTCCGATGTATATCAATTGGGCATACTCCGACGATTGACATTATATGGACAACCCTCCGATGCATAATATTGTTGGTCAACCCTCCAAAACAATTTAAAGAAACCGTGACGCCCCCAAACCTCGGGTGTCCGCTGACTACCCGTCAACTCGCGGAATCTTAATACCTCAGACCCATACTCGAGTAAAAATGGCCACTGGGCCCTCGATCAACACTCATCAAAATATACCCAACTATATTCCAATAGTTCAAGAGTTATTTCATTACTCTTAATACAAATACATATTAAAATCTACAATTCTAATACATATTATCTAAAACATCAAAGCCACAACTCGACTTTCTTCAAAATCGGTCTCTAAGAAGAGCCGTCTTCGAACGCCCGACCGAAAAATGTTCCTCGACAGTGGTGAGCTATCGCCCAAGAGTGGAATCACCCTAAATGGGTTACTCTCCACCTATGCATATGCAATGCTCCAATTTAAACACACACTCAAAGTAACACGTGGATCCTACTTGAATACCCACATGCTCCATTCCCATGTCTCGAGTCCTCACCGACTTCCTCACACTCGGGCCGTTGGGTTATGGTATGAGAAAATATCATTTTCAAACAAAACTTGTTGTTCTTGAAAATATACTCACCGAAGTGTCGGTAAAATATGGGGACTATCCTCCGAGGCGAATTGGTTGGTGAGTCAAAACACCATGGTCCTCATCCGAAATGATCCGCTGGCCCATCTCCCAACCCAATTCTCCGTAAAATCATCATGTGAAATTCCTTTCGCAACCATGTTCGTTTTTCAGAAAATTAATGTCATGCACTAACACCTAATCTATAGGTTACCCAGTGCATATGAAAATGCATTATGCCATTTCCAAAACCATTTATACAATATATCAAATATAACAATATGCAACATTCTCAAATTTGCACTCACAACACATGTCATTCAATGCTGATCAACCATCACCCAAATTTGCCTCACTGAGCAATTTACAATATCATCTCCAATGGCCTACACACAATTTATATTCCATATAATTATGTCATTATGTTAACACATTAAAATCATGTATTAACCTATATATTCCTCTTTCACATCCACCAACCTGCCATTCTCTAATTTCTCAATCCATTACATGTACCGCCTGCGGGCTAATTAACGATCACGAGCAATTCAATTTGGAATCACTCACCCAAACACACTCTCTCACAAAATATTTGAGAACACTATTCATGTTACTATTCATGGGTCACTATTCACTTGAATAAGAACCCTGCCACGCTCACGCCACACCTCGACATCGGCTTTCACTTACAACCCGAAATCCAGCTACCTATTTCCGCCTCACACACAAACACACAATTTATTTCATAAATTATGAAACAAATACCCCAAATGGTACTCTCTACATAGCCACTGCATCATTCAAATGAGCTCCAAAATTCTCCAAAATTATCACCCTAGCCCCAAGTTTCGACCGATCAAACGGCTGCTCAAGACCTCAAACCAACCGAAACATGGCAAAACACTTAAAACAAAGTGTAACTTCAAGTAAAGATAAAACCTTACCTCACTGAGTTTATCGAAAACCCAACTTTTTGTGTCCACGCGCAGCTCTCATCTCGGGTAGTCAACTTTGCCTTTCAAATTCCGATCGAAAAACCTCGTCCGATTTTCGTAGATATGAGAAAGAAGCTAAGAGAGAAAAAAAAAAAAATTTCTCTCCCTCTCCATCGCTCTCCATCCAATGCCCTCTCTCTTTGATTGATTTTTTTTTCATTTTATTATTATTATAATATTATAATATTATTATTCTTATTATTATTATTATTATTATCTTGGATACTTGATTCATATTGTTCCATTCGGTCCTGCTTACCCCAAAACAATTTATTTCTTTCGGGCCACTCTTATTTAAATGAACTTAGCCCAAGCCATTTCCGATTCGAGATTTTCGTAAAATCTCGTCCCTAAGTCATCGACCGTTTATCAAATCTTAAAATCGTAAAATATCTCGCTTGTCTCGCACCCGACGAAACTTTTCCCGGTCACTAGATTTCATGAGACGAATTTAATGAGCGCAACCGCTTTTCACATCCGAGATCTAGAGAATTTCCTAGCTTTCAATCGAATTACCGTTTTACCCTTTTAGAAAATGAAATTTTCTGCTCTTACGTAAAACCACCTCATGCACTCGCTCCTACTGTTCTAGGATGCCCCAATGCATGTGAAATGCAATGATCCATTTCCATTTCCTTAACCCGTGCAACACCATGCAAACCGTGGATCTCCATTGGACGAACCTATACCGTACACTCCACCGTGTACCATGGACACTCATGTCTAATGCACACAAAAGTCCATACATTCATTAAATGTTAATATACATGTAGTTATACTAACATTTATCACATTCATGTCAACACATCAAACAATCATGCATCAACATTATTCCGACTACTACTTCTGTGGCAAGTAATGTCATACCTAAATCCCTAGGCTACATCATATCATAATACCCAATAAACTAGCTTACAACATGCCATGCAATAGCCATGTCCACAATTTAAAACACATCACAAACCCAATATGTTAGAAAGCACACATATCGGGACATCCAAGCATGACACCTCTTAACTAAGAAATGTCATTTCAATCAATCACACAAACACATGTTAACATTTCATCAAGTCACTACCTAGGAAAGTAATGACACACCTCATTTCATAGGCTAATTCATGGCATATCATGCACCTAAGATAGCCTACAACCTTCCATGTAATGGCCACTTTAGCACACAACTCCTCACATCCACACAACCAACAATTAGCACACTTCTGTTGTAAATAACTGGGTCTTTAAACAAGGATGGAGGTTCCAATTTCATTTAAAATCATATGGTCAGATTCTAAACTCTAAGAGCTTTCCATAGAGTCCAAGAACACATGAATCGGAGTTCGGACGAGAAAGTTATGGCCGTCCAAAGTTGGAGACCTCATATGAACATAATATGAGTCCAAATTGCATCAAGCGGCGGCGGATGGATTTTAGACTAAAGGGTTTCATAGAGTCCAAGAACACCAAAAACGGAGCTGGACGCGGAAAAAGTTATGACCGTCAAGTCGAGGCCTATATGAACAAGGACTGGCAAACAGCTGCGGTCCCACGAAATTGCTTTCCGGGGTCTTTGTGAAGCCCCATACGTGCCATTTTTCCTACCTAAACGCATCCCGAAACAACCCTCTCACCACAAGAACAAACCCATCCTAATCGAAGTCCACACCATCCATAAACATGGCACAAAACTCCACCCCAAACTTAAATTCGAAAATCAACTTAACAAAACAACTCCAAATCAGCAAATACGATTTTTTGTGTGTTCGGGAACACAATCCAAACAGCCCTTAGGGCCCAACCAAGACCAAGACAACATTTAGATGAAATATAAACTCGAGTAGGAAGGTTCCCTACCTCTTGGAGCGAAGACGAAACTTTTTGGAGTCCCGAAGACCCGAGACCCACGGCCTTCCCGAACTTCCGCTCAAACTTCACGAAAATTTCTACTTCAGTGTCCACGCTGCCGCCTCGACGAGCAATCACTTTAAGCCTCGTCTCGACGCTGATTCACTCAATCTCGAGTCTCAGAGATCTTAGAGAGAAGTCAAAGCTTCTCTCTCTAACTTTTCTTCTCAAAACACGAAATCTTCGACGAAATTGCGTGTTGTTGGTACCCACGCATAACCCTCGTCGAGTAGATGAACTTTAAATCTTGGCTCGACGGATTACGATCACCCGATCTCCGTAGATTGTAGAGAGAAGGAGGAGTTTCTCTCATTTCTCTCTCTAACTCAACCCATTGCTGGTTCCCCACCAAAAATGAGCATTTTCTCCTTTTTTTTTTCTCTTTAAGCATAAGTTTGATGTGGGGCCCACTTTACGCCACGCGTCCACTACCCGTCCTGGTTCGTTTCTATCCCGAAACAATTTATTTATTTTCGCCCACCACGACTGAACTTAACTCAAGTCGCTTCCCTAACTCTCAAATTTTTAAGAAAATCTCGTTTCGTGGATTACTAGATACCTAACTTCAAAAATTCATAAAGAAATCCCACTACCTGAGCCATTTCAGCAATTTATTATTTAATTAATTTTATTTATTTATTTATTTATTATTATTATTATTTCACTTTTAGAAAATTTTAAATTTTCCGGGGTCTTACACAAATAATGATAGGAACATTAACAGGATGTTTTAGGAAATGGCGGGAAGGATATCGCCCTAGTTTCAATGTGATTACAAATTACACTACTATATCCTTTCAGCAGTATATTCGAAGGTGTAGAAACTTTTGTTGGGATATATAAGGAATGAATTTAGGAGAAGTATGGATGATAGATAGTATAGAGCAAGAGAAGAAAAGACAGGTAGGCAAAAATAAGCCACAATACAAATTTGTAAGATGTAATACATATATGAATATACATGTGAATTTAGAAAATGGTATTTTGATGCATTTGATAGTAATATGAATATGACAATCTTAGCAAATACATATTATGAGAAATTACCAAGAAAATTGAGTAATTATTTCCAAGAAGAATATGAAAAAATAAAAACATAAAATGTTGATACTTTAGGAGCTAGAATAGAATTTTTAAAGAAAAAATGATAGAATTATGCACCTAAAGGTATGTTGTAAAAGGTGCAAGACATGGCGAAAAACTATTCTGTGATAAGATAGATAACATCCAAGGAAAATAGGGGTGTAAGAAGTATAAGAAAAGAAAATTTGGAAGACAATTAGGAAAGCTAAGAAAGAAATTTACCAAATATAAAAGATTTAAAGTAATAGAGAAACACAAAATACTACAAAGAAAAAAATATACTTACAAAAGAAAAATGTTACGAGAAATACATCAAAGGACAAAAGTAGATGCAAATGTTGGAAATGTGGTCAAAGGACAAAAGTAGATGCAAATGTTGGAAATGTGGAGAATTAGGACATTACGGTAATGAATGTCAATAAAGTGGAGAAAACATTTATATTAAGGGGAGAAAATAAAGAAGAAGATTTAGAAAGTATCCTAAGTTTTGATAGCAAATGAGTAGTGTTTATAGAAAATGATAATGCCCTCTTAAAGTGATACGTAGAATGAGTAAAGTAGATAATCGAGGAAGATACTTCGACCGGGTTATTAGTGCCAAAGAAGATCAAGAAGGATATATAATAAAAAGTACTTTTGATAAATTAAAATTAAAAACTAATCAAGTTTTGATCTAAAAGCCCCAGGGAGAAGTATCATTGCTTATTTAAATAAAAGATATATGCATGGAAATATACGATCCAGAATACCAAAAGATAGAAAGAAGTATAATCAACAAAGCTAGAGGAAATATAAAGCTTTAATTTAATTAATAAAGAAACTATAAATGAAACATTAAGCAAAATAAAATAACAAAATAAGAGAAAAAATAAAATATGTATACTTAGCAGGAGTACAGATAATAATAAAATCATTATTCCCTGAAAATCTAAATACACCAATAGTACTAAGTTTACATGATAAAAGACTGATACATACACATGGAAGCCACCTAGGAAGCATCCAGAGAAATTTAGCCTATACAAAATTAATGTTCACATGTTACCCAAAAAATAATATTAATTTAGGAGATAAAGATTTTGATAACAGTCTAAGCTTATATTTCAAATTCTTAAGGAATAATATTATGAAAGAAGGAAATAATGTAATGACAATGTATTATAGTGCTTTATATACACTATCAAACTCAAATTATTGAAGAATTTACCAAGATAAACCATTTATGTAAATTAAATGGCTTAACGTGAAAGAAATTGCGGTAGATAATAACCTCAAAAGCTGGGATAAAATAGAAACACTAGAAAATTACATTTTAAGTCTTGAAGATGATATTCTTGAAGAAGATAGTATACAAAGAATTGATTTACCCATATTTAGAGGAAATTCCTTGGTAGGAAATAGTAGCAGAAGAAGAAGTTTTCAAAGAATAATAGAAGATGTACATTCACCTTTCCTAATAAAAGGAAATTATTATAATGAAGAAAGAGAAGTTGAAGAAACAAACATTTTAATAGATACATGTGCTAGTTGTAACCATATCCAGGCTGATAAGTGTGAAATGATAGTAAATATAACAAGTCCATATGTCTAATAAAAATTATGATGGTAAAACATTAGAATGTAATTTAAAAGTAGAAATACCTATAAGATTTGTAAGACCTGAGAAAATTCCAATTTTCTGAAAAATGGCAAAATCGTAATTTCGATTAAAATCCAAAATTTTTCTAGATCTCGGATGACGAAACGGACTTCACCGTTGGAATCGTCTTGGCAATCTAATACCACGTCGATTTGACTGACTCGAGATGTCGAATTTGCACGTTTTTTCTCGAGGCGCCAGTATCAAAAGTCAGAAAATTGACATGTGATGTGACAAAAGTCACATATAACATGTACTCTTGTGACACATGTCACAAGATAGAGAGAGGATGAAATGGATGACCTAGATAGTGTCATGTGTCAAAAATCCAAGAGAAGGGACATGGAAGGCATTAATGTAATCAAGTAATGATAATAGTGACAAAAAATGACAAGAAGGTCTTCTTCAATTAGAGGCAAAAGAGGCAAAAGGGCAGTGTCATTTATTTAAACCGGAATTTTGATTTTTCAGAGAGAGAGCTCCTTCTCTCGATTTTCTATTAATCTAATCGCTGCCGCCTGAGCAAGAAGGAAAGTTGTTTTACACGGCGTAGGCAACGCTGTGGCACGGCTTCTGAGAGTTTCGACAAAACTCCTGTGGAGGTGGGGTTTTATCCTACTTGTTTTAAACTCCTTGTTAAGTGTTTTGTTGATGGTTGTGTTGATTTGAGGCCGTGAGTGAGTCGCTTGACTTGCCCAAATCTTCAACTAAGGTGAAAATTTTTGGGACACATTGGTCAATCCGTGGCAGTGTAGGGGCTGTTTTGGGTGTTTGTGTTGTAAATTGAGTAATAAATCATGTTTTGGTGTGTATAAGGCCGAAAATGGCCATGGAAATAGGTTTCAAAAAATGGAACAAAGGTATGATGAGGTCGCCCACTGACAAACCCCACTTCCTTCAAGCTAGGACCGTTAAAAACAATCTGGCCAGGTGAAAGACCAAAACGCCCATGTCGGGTGCTTGAAATTGATGAAATGAATGGCTCGAGTTGGCAAGAATTCAAGAGGTTAATGCATGAACTTTGTGTATTATCATGAGGTCACAATTATATGGAATATAAATTGTGTGTGTATTGAGATGAGCTCAGATTAGCTCAAGTGAGCACTAAAGGATGGTTGACAAAATTTGTATATTGGTGTAAATCAGGAAATTACATGACATGTCAGATGTGATTTTAAATATGTTAATATATATATGACATGTAATATATTACATTTAATGACATGAAATACATAATGCATCTTCATATGCACCTGATAAATCTAGAAATTAGGTGTGAGGCATGACACGAATTTTCCGAAAAACGAACACTTATCATAAAATGAATTTCACAGTGACGATTTTCCGAGAATCGGGTTGAGACTCATCCAACGTGATCATTTCCTGACGAGGACCATGACTCAAGCTGGGAAGTTCTCCAACACATTCGCCTCGGGAGGGTCCCATATTTTTACCGAAACTCCTAAGAGTGTATTTTCAAGAACAACAAGTTTTGTTTCAAAATGATGTTTTCATACATGGCTTAGTAAGTGTGAGGGAGCTTCCATGTGAGGACTCGAGACATGGAATGGGCATGTAGACATTCAAGTAGATCACGATGCATTTCGAAAAGTGCTTTAAATCGGATCATCAGATACGCACTTAAAGCGGGGAGTAACCCATTTAGTAGTAATTCCGCCACCGGGCATTAGCCCACCATGAGGGAATATCATTTGTACACGGAGCGTCTGGCGGTATCATTCAGCTTAGGAGTTGATTTCAAGAAAGCCAAGCCATGATGTTTTGGGATATATGTATTAGAATTATAAATTTTAATATGTATTTGTATTAAGAGTAATGTATAACTCTTGAATCATGTAGTATATTTTGGTTGGGATATGTTTGTTGTGAGTATTAATGTAGGGGCCCAAGTTGCCATTTTTACTCATTTTAATTGTATATGGACCCTGTGTGGCCATACTGAACTATTTGGGACAGGTTTTGTATTTGGGTAGAGCTCCCCGTACAAAGGAGACTCTGCCCGATTTTCTCGAAGGTCGTTACCCAAGATCTGTGAGTATTCCACGGCTGATCTGTCACAACTGACACCCCGGTTTTAGGGCGTCACAAGATTACAAGGTATAACCTTTCTAGTAGACTGCTATAAAGATAACAAAATGCAAGGAAATGGACATTATAATATTCTCTTAGGAAATAGTTTCCTAGATAGATTAGATAAATATAAGATCACAAAAGAAGGAATAAAAATATATAGTGAAGACATATGTATTTTTCTAGAAAGACAAAAATGAAAAAAATTACATTCCCTACTATGGTATTTATGTGACACCCCAAAACCCGGGGGTCCGTTGACTACCCGTCAACCTGTGAAAATCTATACATCTCGTATCACGAGACGCATACCTGAGTAAAAATGGCCTCTTGAGCCCATAAACCAATACTCAAAATAAATATCCCAACTATATTCCAATAGTTCAAGAGTTATACATTTCTCTTAATACACATATTAAAATTTACAATTTAATACATATTATCCAAACCATCAAAGCCACAACCCGCTTCAAAATTGGTCTCTTAAGAAGAGTCAGTTTTCTCGAACACCCTCAGACCGAAAAATGTTCCCCATGTGTGAGCTATCGCCCAAGAGTGGAATCAAATTTCTAAATGGGTTACTCTCCACCTAAGTGCATATGCAATGCCCTAATTTAAAACACACACTCAAGTAAATACGTGATCCTACTTGAATGTCTAAATGTCTGTTCCCATGTCTCGAGTCCTCACCGACTCCCTCACACTTGCCTAAGCTATGTATGAGAAAAATATCATTTTCAAAACAAAACTTCTTGTTCTTGAAAATACACTACCGAACGTGTCGGTAAAAAACAGCGGACTACCCTCCGAGGCGACCTGGTTGGGCGAGCTCCAAACAACACAGACTCATCCGAAATGACTGGCCGCCCATCTCCCAACCCACCTCCCGAAAAATCATCCCGTGAAAAATTCCTTTCGCAACCATGTTCGTTTTAAAATTGCTATGTCATGCACAAACATCTAATATCTAGGTTACCCAGTGCATATGAAAATGCATTATGCCATTTCCAAAACCATTTATACAATATATATACCAATATATTAATTATGCAACATTCTCAAATTTGCAATTCACACCACATGTAATTCAACAATATGGATCAAACACCCAAATTAGCCTCACTTGAGTAATTCACAATTTCATCCCACGGTTTATACCACAATTATATTCCATATAATCGAAAGTAAATCATAATTTTATCTCCACAAATTTATACACCAAAAACACAATTTATTATATAAATTATGATACAAACACTTCAACAAATACACAATGCATCAGTCCAAATGGGCTCCAAAATCTCCAAAATTTCCACACTTTGCTCCAAGACTGGGACCGATCAAACGGCCCCTCACGACCTCAAACCAACACAAGCATTTATAAAACACTTAAACAAGGGGTAAAACAAGTAGGATAAAACACCTACCTCATAGAGTTTGTCAAAACTCCAACTTTTTGGTGTCCACGCGCAGCCTCGTCACAGAGGACACTCCCCCGCCTTCAAATTCTCGAAATGAAACCTACTTCATCCGATTCAGATCCGAGAAAGAAGTAAAGAGAAAAAAAATTAAAATAATTTTTTCTCTCACCTCCCTTTCTCTCCCGACGCCCCTCTCGCCTTTGATTTTTTTTTTTCCTTTTTTATTATTATTATAATATATCAATAATAATAATAATAATAATACACATATTATTATTATTATTATTATTATTATTATTATTATCCTGGATACATAACTTATATTAATTTCTATCTCTGCCTCTGCTTTCTATCCCAAAATTTTATTTCTTTCGCTCAATTATTTTAAATGAACTTAACTCACGCTCTATTTCGACTTTCGAGATTTTCGTAAAAATCTCATCCCTGAAGTCACTGACGATTTATCACCCAGAAATTCATAAAATATTCTCGACCATCTCTCGCACTGACAAACTTTTCTCGGGTCACTAGATTTCGCGAGACGAATTTAATCTACAAGCAGCCCATTTGTCATCCGATATCTGTGAGACTTCTCTTGCCAACCTAAATTATCGCTTTTTTACCATTTTAAAAATTGAATTTTTCTCTGTTTCATTTTCCCTTAACATAATTTCGTCCCTAAATTCACTCATACACATCACTACATGCATATGCTACCTTCTACAACCAGACTGTGGCCTATGATAAACCCGCCTCCGAATACAATCATCGACAACTCGATGGTCGGGTTAACTCATCCATGTCAAGAATGACATCAAAACCCGACATGCTTGATCATATATCTCGACCAACTCACCCTACATCCTAGGGAAGAATTTCCCATCATCTCTCTAAAGGCCTCAACCTCTAAGCCCAAACCTATCACACAAGATGCAACAATGAATGAATTCAATGCATCCAATTTAAACGCTACTCTAGTCAACAAATGCAAGAGTAGAAACGTACGCATATCCAAATGACCGAACGTCGCCGTACCATGAGATCTCGCCCTAGACACTCCGCTCATACGCCCAGCCGCGCAATGGTAACACTTCATCCGCCCCAGCTCGACCAACTTTGGCCGAGAACCCTGTGTGGTTAACCCCGACCTACGCTAGGCCTACGCGCCTCACCGCTAAGTACCAGTGCTTGCGGGAGGCACCCTCGCACCGGAGCATCGGGTCCTCCGACCACACTGTACGGGCAAAAACGTGACCGCCCGCTCAACCGACCGGGACCGAATAGTCCCCAAACCTCGATCCCCGTCTCCGGGGCAATCCTCCTCATGTGTCCGCCGCCGACAATGGCACTCACCCACCCCGGGACAGACAAACCTGACTGTTCCGATCATGATTTTAATTGAAACTCCACAACCCGATCACTCGTGGATTGAACCCGTAATTTAAATATCCAGCCGACAAATAACACATCATCCGCCCCGCCCGACTACATATCCCTTCCCCCGCCTGGGTCCCGGTCCCGATATTCTCAAGGAAACAAGTCTTCGGCTTTTCTGGTCGAAGAAGATGGATCTTCCTCTTAGTACCAACACCCCTATCCTGCATGTCTCGCATGTCATCTACCTCTCCCTCTTTGCCTACTGGAGGATGAGGTGCTTCTAAGCGTTGTAGTCATCCGAATTCCACTCGGGTTCACTATCACACATGCTCAGATACAGAATCGCAATCTCTACGCCAAAGAAAGGCCCGCTGGTCAGCTTCGACTGCAGCCCTCACCAAGAACTCGTGGACGCCCTCTATGTCCTCGCCCTCGACTAGCCATCTACATAGTTCAAATGGCAAGTTCAATTTCAATGCAGTATCTCTACGGCTCAAACACAGCCCCAAGATACTATTCATACACAATGCCCATGCATTCCCGGTAATGCAAGACATAATTCCATTTTATTAAATCATTTTTTTTCCTATGTGCTAATCACTAAGCACACAATCACACAACACATAACAATTCATCAAACAATCACATGTTATACACCCAATCACGCATAAAACACCATGCATGCAGTGTTCTAATCCTGTCCCGTGATTGTCTAGGTAATGACATACCTAACTCTAACATCGAGCCACACCTAGTGGTGATGTTCTTACACCTTAATAACTCTGGCTTTGACCTAAATCCCTCAAGCCCTAGGTAATCGTATACCTAACTTATCAACACTAAGCTCTAGGTATTTATAAACCCAGCTCGATACCAAGCCGCGACGCCGGTATCGATATTAAACGCCGTGCAATCAGCAACCGTGCACTACACTGCAACTCCATATCCTAGGCCCATGCCCAACACGCTATAGGTAATCGTATACCTTAGCTCTGATACCAAGCTGTGAAGCTGGTATCAGAACCACACTTATAACTACACCCACCGAGCTCCCAAGGTAACACCTGTTGTTTATGCTCGATACTGCCGTGAAGCCGGTATCAGATATCAAGCGCTGCGTAATCCTAACTGTGCACTACACTATAATCAGATTTCCTAAAGCCCATGCCCAAAGACGCTACAAATAATCGTGACACCTAAGCTCGATACCAAGCCGTGACGCCTAAACCTGTGGGTCCGTTTGATCATCCACAACTCAAGGAAAATCTATACGTCTAGTATCACGAGACGCATACCGAGTAAAATGGCCTCTCGGGGCCCATAAACCAATACTCAAAATAAATATCCCAACTATATTCCAATAAATTCAAGAGTTATACATTTCTCTTAATACATATTAAAATTTACAATTCTAATAATATATTATCTAAACCATCAAAGCCACAACCCGCTTCAAAATCGGTCTCTAAGAAGAGTCGTTTCTCAACACCCTTGTACTCGAAAAATGTTCCGACAGGTGAGTTATCGCCTAGCAGTGGAATCACCCTAAATGGGCACTCTCCACCTAAGTGCATATGCAATGCCCAATTTAAACACACACTCAAGTAAATGCGATCCACTAATGTCTAAATGCCCGCTCCCATGTCTCTCGAGTCCTCACCGACTCCTCACACCCTGCCTAAGCTATGTATGAGAAAATATCATTTTCAAAACAAAACTTGTTGTTCTTGAAAATACACTACCGAACGTGCTCGTAAAGCATGGGGACTACCGGCGAATGGTTGGTGAGCTTCAAACAGCCATGGTACTATCCGAAATGACTACCGCCCATCTCCCAACCCAATTCTCCTAGTATCCAGTTGAAATTCCTTTCACAACCATGTTCGTTTTTTCGTAAAATTCATCATGCACAAACACCTAATCTCTAGGTTACCCAAAGGCATATGAAAATGCATTATGCCATTTCCAAAACCATATATACAATATATATACCAATATATTAATTATGCAACATTCTCAAATTTGCAATTCACACCACATGTAATCTCAACAATATATCAAACAACACCCAAATTAGCTCACTGAAAGCAATTCACAATTTCACCTAATGGTTTATACTCAATTATATTCCATATAATCAGTAAATCATAATTTTATCTCCAATGGCCTATACACCAAAACACAATTTATTATATAAATTATGATACAAACACCCAACAAATGCCTCTACACAGTCACGGACTGTCCAAATGGGCTCCAAAAATTCTCCAAAAATTTCCACACTTCGGTTCCAAGATTTGGGACCGATCAAACGGCCCCTCACGGCCTCAAACCAACACAAGCATTTATAAAACACTTAAACAAGGGGTAAAACAAGTAGGATAAAACCCCTACCTCACTGAAGCTCACTAAACCCAACTCGTGTTCACGCCGTAGCTCTCGTCAGCGCATCAATTCCTCGCTTCAAATTTCTCGATTTAAAACCTACTAACCCGATTGTGAGGATCCGAGAAAGAAGTAAAGAGAAAAAAATTAAAATAATTTCTCTCTCACCTCCCTTTCTCTCCCGACGCCCTCTCTGCCTTTTTGATTTTTTTTTTTCCTTTTATTATTTTTATAATATATTATTATTATTATTATTATTATTATTATTATTATTATTATCCGGATACATAACTTATATTACTCCTCATTCTCGTCCGCTCTATCCCGAAAATTTTTATTTCTTTTCGCTCCAAATTCTTTAAATGAACTTTAACTCACGCCATTTTCTCGACTTTCGAGATTTTCAAAAATCTCGCCCCCAAGTCACCGACGATTTATCACCCGTAAATTCATAAAATACTTCGACCGCCTCTTGCATTCGACGAAATTTTCTCGGGTCACTAGATTTCGCTGAGACCGAATTTAACTAAGACAAATTCGCCATCATCCGAAGATATCTAGAGAATCTCCTGGTTTTCAACCGAAATTACCGTTTTACCATTTTTTAGAAAAATTGAATTTTTCTCGGGTTTTACAATTTATAATGCTAAATATTCTAGAAACTAAGTTATATACATGTGGATTGATAGATACAGGATCAGAAATAACAATATTTAAAAACTTTTATTAAAAGAATGGGAAAATACTAAAATCTCCATAAAAGGTGTAACGGGTAATAAAGAAAAAATTACAAAACAAAAGGAGAATGTAGAAATAATGATCCATAATAAAATCATAAAAATAGGAAAAGTCTATCAATATGATAATATAGAATGTGATATAATATTAGGAAATGACATTTTACAACAATTCTCAATATATCAACAAACAATTTAGACGATATTGCTTAAAACACCTTGTGACCCAGTGGATAAGAGTACCTAGAATGCTAAAACGATAAATTATGATCAAAAAGCTAGAAAATGGAGAACAGAAAAATAAATACATCTATTACTTATAAAGTAACAGTCTATGACACATGTGAAAATCGAGTAAAATTTTAGTAATAACCTCTTTAAAATATCAGAAAACAAAATTCATCAAATTGTAAATGCATAGATCCCTCGATAAGGTCATTAGAGCCTAATTCAATGATATATTCACAAGAAGATATAGAAGACTTTAAAATACAAATCAATGAATTAATGCAAATGAATCTAATAAGATAAAGTAAAAGTCCACATAGTAGCCCTGCCTTTGGCGGTGTAAGAAAACATAAAGGAGATAAAGTGGAAAGCAAGAATGGTGATAAATTACAAGGAAGTGAATAAGAATACTAAATTTGATGGATATTATATTCCAAATAAGGAAATATTAATAAATTTAGCAAGAGGGAAAAACTATTACAGTAAATTTGATTGCAAATCAGGATTTTCACAGATAAAAATGGATAAAAATAGTATACCTATTACATCCTTTGGTACACCTAGAGGCCAATATGAATGGATGGTAATGCCTTTTGGATTAAAAAATGCTCCTCAGGTTTTCCAGATGAAAATGGATAAAATATTCTCTGATTATTCTTCTTTTATAATAGTATACATTGATGATATGTTAATCTGCTCTGATAATGAGAAAGATCATGAAAAACATTTGAATATTTTCATAACACTTTGTAAAGAACATGGTATAGTTCTTTCAGAAAAGAAAGTTGAAATCAAGAAAAGAGAAATAGAATTTCTAGGAATGATAATAGATTCCAAAGGTAGAAAATTATAGTCAAATATAGCTGAAAAAATAAAAGATTTCCCTGATGAATTAAGAACTAAGGAAATGATACAAAAATTTTTAGGATGTTTAAATTACTCTTCTCATTTCATAAAAGACTTAGCTAAAGAAAGATGGGAATTACAAAAATTGTTAACAAAGAAGAACTAAACAGGATGAAGTGAAAAACATACTATGATAGTCAGAAGATTAAAAGACATATGTTCAAATTTACCTAAATTAAGATTGCCTAATGAGAATGACAATTTAATCTTACAAACAGATGCTTCAGATAAATATTGGGCAGCAATTTTGAAAACAGATTTAGGAGATATATGTCGATATACAAGTGGAATCTTTAATAATAATCAGATTAATTATGATATTAATGAAAAAGGAGTTACTTGCAATAATAAAATGGATTAATAAATTCAGATATTCTTATCGCTAAACCCTTATTATTAGAAACCGATACTCAAGTCAGTAGGATTTATAAAAATAAACACGTAAAAGTGAGTACATGCTAGAAGGTTATCTAGATGGCAAACTCTTCTTAATTATTATAATTTTAAAATTGTACATATAAAAGGTACCGACAATTTTCTTGCAGACTTTTTGAGTAGGAATATCGAATAACATCCAAGAAATGCGAGATATCGCCACCGACATGGCTGAAGTAATGAATATGATTTCAGAAAATTATAATGCTCTCATTACAATTGAAGAAAAAGTTATAAATTTACAAAAAGATATCAATGATATAAGATCTAAATCATATATTTCACAAAATCTCCTTGAAAGATTAGGAGAAATGATAATGAGGTCAAATGATGTTTCCTCAGCCTCTTTAGAGACTAAAAACATCAATAAGGTAGGCTTGGATTGTGACGCCCCAAAACTCCGGGGTCCGTCACTACCCGCCAACCCGCGAACATAAGTGAATGCCGGTTACCCGACGCCACTCGTAAAATCGGGCAGAGTCCCTTTGTACCGGAGCTCTACCCAAATACAACTCTCAGATGAAACCTGTCCCAAACAAATTAATATAATCACAACATGAGTAAAACTACACTTGGCCCAATAACAATACTCATCATAATACAACAACTATATCCAATAGTTTCAAAAGAGTTAATCAATTCTCTTTTATACAACATATATTAAAATTAGAGAATTCTAATACATGTATACATCCCAAATCAAAGCCACAAATCCGGCTTTTCTTCTAAACTCTCACCCCAGGATCGAGCCTCCTCCTCGTGCGCCCCCTCGCACCGAAAAATATGTTCCTCGACAGGTGAGCTAATGCCTGGGTGAGTGGAATCACCCTATGGGCTACTTCACCTAAGTGCATATGCAATGCTCCAAAATAAACACACATTCAAGCAACGCATGATCCTACTTGAATGTCTAACTTCTCAACACACATATCCCGAGTCCTCACGAATTTCACACCTCGCCTGGGCCATGTATGAGAAAACTAGTTTCAAACAAAGTTATTTGTTTATATTTGTGGTCTACCTCCGATCTAAGTAGTGGACTGCCTCCGGTTATATTTGGGTGGACTACCCTCCGATGTATATCAATCAATGCCTCCGACGATTGATATTATGTGTGAACTACCCTCCGATGTATATCACCGGGGTCAGTCTCCGACATGATTGATATTTTTAGCTTGACTCACCGATAATTAACATTTAAGGTCCCTCCGAACCATTTTCTTCTCTGACTCATCTCATGCACTCACTCCTATAAATTTGTGGTGTTCCAGCGGCATATGGAATGCATGTATGCCAATTCCAATACAAGCCTAATTCACACGTAAATATATAATACGTGATATATTTACAAAACATTCAATTCATACAATCATGTCATGTAAATTCTCATTTCATACATCAAAAATTAGCTCACTGGGCTAATGATCAAACACGAGCAATTAAACTCAATCACTCTGATCAACATACTTTTCACACAAAATATATTTTCGTGTCATTATTCATGAACGCGAAACCTCAGTTTCATCGTTCACTATCACTCGTCAGTCACTTTGTGATCCAGATTACCGCCTATTCCGTCTCATCCAAACCAATACATGGTTTACTACAATATTTCCAAATTTAACAAACCCAATCAGCCATGGCAAGCCACGGCCGCCCAATGGGTGTTCAAAATTCACATCAATTCGGGGTCCTGTCTGGGATCGATCAAACGGCCCTCACTTCATTCACCAAACATTCGCAAAGTACTTAAAGAAGGAATAAAACCCAAGTAGGAGAACCCCTACCTCTCGGAGCCTGAGGAAACCCTAAACCAGACCCACGCCAGTTCTCTCCGCGTAGAGTGCCTTTCCTTCGTCTCCGAAGATCGCCGACGGCTTGGATTCAGATTTCTGGGGAGAGTAAGGAAGACTCTCTCTCACTAAACCACCACTGTTCTAATTTCACCCGCCACTTTCCTCCACCACGTTTTGCCCCTTTTCTAATTGAGAAGACATGTCCGTACATGTTTTACATTATTCTCATTTACTACAAATTTAAAACGACCATTATGTCCTTTTCTCGCTTTGACATTCTAAGACTATCTCTCACTGGGTCCATTTTCATCATTTTCACTCATGCCACTTATGGCACATGAGCACTTGTTATATGTGATTTTCGTTGCATCGAAAATCGTTTTACTCGACACCCGAACCGCGATGCCTCGAAAAATGTGCCAACTCCGACCGCCCTAATTCTAATGTAAATTTTACATGCTAGCAGATTTCGCGAGACGATTCCAACGATGAAATCCGTTTAATATCCGAGATTCAGAATAAATTCCGGATGAACCGGAATTACAATTTCGTAACTGAATTACGATTTGCCATTTTTCCATAAATTGGAATTTCTGCCCATGGATATATCCCATTCGGAAAATCCGCAACAACACCGCCGATAACATGTTAAATTAAGGATATATCTCGCTCTAAGGGTAAAAATATCTCAAAAGGTATTCAGGAGATGCCTATCCTTCAATTTGATAAAAGCCTGAAAAATAATAGTCTTGCAAATGAAAAAAATCTCTCAAGTGGAGATAACAGTCCCTCAAAGGACAAACTCCTCTCTAAAGGAGAAAATTCCGATGATATCCTCATTTTTCCAAAGGAAAAAACAGAAAATAATGCCATGAATACTTCATCATTTATCTTGTCTGATATGGAAAGAAAGTATTTGACTTTCTCCGAATTTATCCATAACAACCCTAATGGTGATAGGTATTACCGTAATTTACTGAGTCTATCTTCCCAGCACATAATCACAAAAAAAGACTGTCCCTTATTTGTTCAAGATGCTATGAATTTCCTGGGCTTTGTCGACGATCTATTTAAGCCCAAATTAGAAGAAATACTTAATGACACCCTTAGAACCCACTATGCAAATGACAGTCATCAAAGTAAGTCTACATAAAATTCTTTACCATCACCCGTATCATAATGAAGACATTGATGTGATCAAAGCCTATCATCTCATAACAATAATAGTAGTGAAGAATCAAGATTCAGATAAATGATGTTAAACCCAAAAGCAGGGGTATTATAAATTGTGCAAATGGACAAAGACAGAAGAGCATCGGGATAAAAGCAAAGGTTTCGCGTAATGACAGATCTATGAAAAAGAATTGCTCGGGCCAGGCAACAAATAACTGGATGATAGTCTTAAGCGATGAGAAAGCCAGAGGACAAAGAATGATAACAGAAAAGATTAATGAGCCGGACCAGCTGTTATTGCCAGCCAGTCGGATTACAAAAAATGAAGCCATAAAATTCATAATATGAAATACATATATGAATATATAGTTTTTTAATAGAAAAACATTAAAAACACAATACCATTTTGATTTTTTTTTATTTTGTAATAAGTTATGAAAAAGTAAAAAAAAAAAAAGACAAATTAATGTTAAAAGAAAAAAAAAAAAACAAATGCCATCTTAGGTCGCTTTTAGAAATAATTTTTTATTTTTTTATTTTGTAAAAACATTTTAAATTTAGTTGAAATATTAATTAAATTTAATCCATTCTTAAATAGTTTTAAAATTATAAATAATTTTTGAATAAAACATGAATGATAATACTATAATAAAATTGTGAAACCCCGAGAAAATCCAATTTTCTCAAAAGTAAAATCGTATCTCGTAAAATCCCAGAATTTTTCTAGATCTCGATGATCTAAACTGACTTCTCTCGCTGAAATCGCCTCGCAAAATTTAAAGAATCACGTCGACTTCGTTGGATTCCGAGGTGGGATTTCACGCTTTTTCGAGTATACATGTGGTCAGCACACACATGAAGGTCGAGGAGATGCCACATGGCACTCAAGAGGAATGACACTTTATATGTAAAAAGGAATGGCTCACAATTAGCCATGTATGGAAAGGAATCCCATGGCTCACAATGAGCCACTTCGAAGGCATTTATGTCATATAAAGGAAGGCGAAATAAAAGAAAAGATGGAAAAGCCAAAGCCACTTTATCTCGGCTGGCGAAGAGAGGAGGAAATTTCCTCTACGTTGTTTCATACGTATAATGCTCCAAAAATATGAGAGAGCAAAGAGAGAGGAGAAAATTTGTGGAGAAATGGAGAGAAATGAAAGAGAAATGAGAAGAGGAATGAGAAAAGAAAGAAAACAAAGGAAGGAATAAACAAAGCCAAAGGAAAAAGTAGAGATAAGAAAGAAGATGTGGTGAGGTCTGGACCATTTTCTGTAGAGAGTCTCTTCCTTCTCTAGAATCGCGGTATCCGAATTGGTCGGATTCCTTCGCGACAAGAAGGGAGACATCACTCTGAGAGATAACGCTTGTGCACCTAAGCCAGGAGTTTTGACAAACTCGATAAGGTGTGGGTTTCATCCTACTGCTTTACACTTTATTTATGTTTTGTGATGTTTGTGTTTTCGACAGGCCGTGAAAGTCGCTTGATCGGTTCCAATTTCTGAATCGAAGTGTTGGAAATTTTGAGACCCATTTGTGAAGTCCGTAGCGCCAGGGGCTGTTTTGTGCGCTGGGTGATAATTTATTAATTAAATTATGTTTCGTGGGTAGGAGAATGGAATGGCATGAATTCTGCTCCATCAAGAGGAATCGATAGTAAGAGGGTCGCCCGTGGGACAAATTTCACTCGTTCGCTTTGGGACTATAAAAACAAATCCTGGGGCCAGATGAAAATGGACCATAAATGTCCATGTGTTTTGGGCATTGGAATTGTGGATGTGAATGGCTTTTATGATAAACAGATAGTTACATGATTTAATGTTATCAAAATGACACAATTATATGGAATTAAATCAGGTTTGTGCTTCATCGAGATGAGATTATGATTTGCTCAAGGAGCTAAATTGGTGATGATTGACGTGGTTGAATTACATGTGTAATTGTAGTTGATTGAAAATATGCATATTGACATATTGTATAAATGATTTTGAAAATGACATAATGCATTTTCATATGCACTGGGTAACCTAGAAGTTAGGTGTGAGTGCATGACATGGTATTTTGTAAAAACGGACATGGTTGCGAAAGGAATTTCACAGGATGATATTCCAGAGAATTGGGTTGGGAGATGGGCCACCGCATCACTTCTCGATGAGGACTATGATCAGCTTTAAGCTCACCAACCAATTCACCCTGAGGGTAGTCCCATATTTTTAATGATTATTGCTTTCGTAGTATATTTCTCAAGAACAACAGTTTTGTTTTGAAAATGATTATTTTCTCATACATGGCTTAGGCAAGTGTGAGTGAGCGGTGAGGACTTGTGACGGGGTGATCATGTAGACATTCAAGTAGGAACATGTATTACTGGAGTGTGTGTTTACTTGGGAGACGATATGCACTTAGGTGGAGAGTAACCCATTTAGGGTGATTCCACTACTGAAAGCACTAGCTCTCACCTTATCGAGGGATTATATTTTTTCGTGCACAGGAGCGCCGAGAAGACAACTCAATTAGAGACTCGATTTTGAAGAAGCCTCGTTGCGGGTTTCGAGGCTTGACATACACGATTAGAATAAGAGATTTTAATATATGCTCAGATAGAAAAGTCTAATCAACTATTAAATTATCAAAGATAATTGGAGAATAGTTGTGATAATTATATTTTATGAGTATTGTTTTATGAGCCCAAGAGGCATTTTTACTCATGTATGCGTCTCATGATCCGAGATGTATTGAATTTCCGCAGGTTGACGTGTAGTCAACGGACACCCCAGGTTTTGGGGCGTCACAAAAATCATAAACAATTTTATTGTAGAATATATATTTTTTAGTATATGATTACACATTTAGTATCCAATTCAATATTCTTGAATGCTTTGATTGAATCTACAATTAATTAGATCTATTGTTTGAATTCTAAATTATTTCTTTAAAAATCACCCATTAATATATTTTATCCTTGGTTGAAGTTTGTATTTGTGAGAAAAATTATAAAAATATAATTATGTTTTTTTTAAAGAGAAGAACAACAATATAGTACATCTAAACATAGAAATTAAAGTGCTAAAAACACTAAAGGATGCCACAACATCCAAGTTAACAACAATAGTAAACGGCTCAAGGCCTACACAATTGATAATCTTAAGATACTTAGAATACCTAAGATTCCATTTAACGGCATACAAATGGGATCATCACTTGATATGATTTCCGTTGATTGAAAAGCTGTCCTAACGCCCCGATCCCTAGATAGGTGTACGCATTTAATTGTAGGGCGCACTGAAAGCACCGCGTCACACCGTGGTATTTGAGGGAATTATGAAATCATAATTTATGGAACCCGGAATTGAGGTACTAGTGCCAGGGTAAAGTGGTAAAAAAAAAAAAAAAAGGATATAAAGGGCATAATTTGAGAAGATAGGATGCCAAAATGAAAATAAAATAAGTTGATTTGCAATATCAAAGTGTTTGAGGACTAAATTGTAATTGCCATGGATATGAAAGTCAAAATCAAAGTAGAGATGGGCCATCATATAAATAACAAAAACTGATTTGAAAAATTAAAAGGATGAAGGACTTGATGGCAATTAAAGGAAATATTGGAATATAAAAATGGGAAAACAAGAAGCCAAACTCATTTTTGGTCTCCAGCTAGGCTCACGTTTTGAGAGGAGAGAAGAGCAAGGAAGAGGAAGAAGAGGAAGAAGAAGGAGAAAGAGGCAGTTAAGTTCAAACAAAAAAAATTCAGGTATGTGTTTGCCTTGGAATCATGGGTATTTGGATTATTAAGGTTTGGTATGGAGAATTAGTTGCTCCTTTGGTCTAGGTTTTGTGGAAAGATCACATTAACCCTAGAATTCTTGAGGTTATGAGGGTAAAACCCAATTGGTGTAAAATAAATGTGGAATCATCATAATTATATGGTTTTATATAGAATTGGTGGACATTGGGTTAAATTCATATGAGTCATAAGATTTTACCTAGGGTTTTGTTGTATGGAGTTCCAAACCACCAATACAAGTGTTATGGAGTGGTTTTGAATGACTTTCATGTTGATTATTGAGTATTACGGTTTTGAGGATTGGTTGTAAAACAAAGGAGAATGTGGGTTTTTAAAGGAATTGCTGTCAAAATTTTTGTAAAACCCCTGTTTTTGTTTTGGCTATAGATTAAGTTAGAATCATCCAAATGAATTGATTCCAATTGGTAAAGAACCATAAGATATAGGGCTACAAATTCATAGAAGGGACCAAGAGCAAATTGTAGCTCTAAGGCTCCCAAATACTGACTGAAAGGTGAACTCGTGTAGCTCACTGATTTTGCTCTGTTTTGGGTATGGTTGTAGTGTTTTGGTCATAAGTGGAGTTTCACTCATCCAAATTGAGTGATTCAAAATTCTGGGTAAAATAGACTTCTAGGGGAATAAGTTAACTGAAGGAAGTGCAAGAAAATTTTAAACCCAGAGTGCCCAGAAATATTTCCAAGAGGAGCTATTTGCAGA
Organism: Tetrastigma voinierianum; assembly: GCA_016808115.1. Classification (NCBI taxonomy): domain Eukaryota; kingdom Viridiplantae; phylum Streptophyta; class Magnoliopsida; order Vitales; family Vitaceae; genus Tetrastigma; species Tetrastigma voinierianum. The sequence goes on from JAEQBH010002191.1 coordinate 409,031, forward strand.
TTCTGTTCTGCCAATTTGAGTAATCTAGATATAAAATACAATAACTTGAGTTTTGGTGATCCAAATTGGGTGATTCCAATTGGAGAAGAAACCTTAGAACCATAGCTTCAAATGAGTGAAGAAACAATTTCCAAATTATGGAGTTAAGACCCCAGAAATCAAGGATAACAGTAGGTGATTCAGTGAGTTAACCAAATTGGCATCAAAAACATGCTGTAACTTGTGTTATGTGGTTGAGGGTCTTAGAAAAGGAATTTTAAATTGAAAATTTAAAGAGATGTGATTGGATATATAAAGGACTGATATGGAGAGTTTCATAAATTTTGAAGACCGTTTGAATAATTTTTGGTTAATAAAGTCCATAGAGTATAGTTGGAAAAGGTCGCAAAATGAAAGGGGTTTTTGTTAGGTTTTTTAGTGCTCAAGGGTAAATTGTTAATTTGGATTTATATGAATGTTGTGTGACCCTAAAGTGCTTAGAAGTACGTTAAGTTTTACGCTATACGCAGCGACAATACGCTAAGCCGTATTCATGAGTGTATGATGGATTAAATGGAAGTTATGGTTAATGTGGTTGTGGTTTTCTTGGAAAATGTGAAAAGGACTATCGGACGGAAATGGGAATTGCCGGGAAGCAGCTGGATTGAGCTATGAACTGTGGAGTGTAAAATGATATTTTGACAATTGAGTTTTGGGCAAGTAATGTTTTTAATGTTAAACTCAAAGTTTAATGAAAATGCTTATATAAATATTAAGGCATATGGAAATGTTTTATCTTTAGAATATATATATATATATATATATATATATATATTTATATTAAATTATATATGTATGCATGTGTTAAGGCATTATGGAAGTTTTAAAATGTGTAAAGAACATAAATGTATAAATAATAAAGTAAAGTGTTTAATGGATTTAGAAATGTATTTTGAAGAAAGGTTTTACCGATGGTTACCCTAACCCTATATATGATCAAGTATGACTGATATCACGAGGTGACTTAAGCTAAGTGTAAGGATTTAGAGGGTAAAGTATAAAGTTACTAATCGAGGGAGGGAAATAGGTGTTTAGAGTAATATCCTTACACGTGATAAAGGAGCATGACTGAACCCTATGCAAAGCCTGAAGCCCGCAAAGATAAGGGTTGCGACTGGAATGAGACTGGTCCCTCACCCGGGTCGCGCACTCCGTAAATCGTTTCTGTGTTTATCCCCGGGTTCCATCGTAAAGAAAGAAATAAAAAGAAAGAAAGAAAGTTTAAGGCATAAATTGATTTTAATTGTATAAGTATTTATTACTATATATACGAAAAATGTTATCTAAATAAAATGTGGCCACTCACCGAGCCTCTTTACCATTCTTTTTCCGTATGTTTCAAACAAACATTTTTTAACCCGAGACAAAAGGCCAGAGAGAGCACGTCTCGCGCAGCGAGTCGAGCCATCGAGAGAGACGACGTACGTGACTCCGCATTGTATATAATTTTGCATATTGTATATAAGGAATATTTTGTCATGTATATATGTATATATATATATGTTGAAAAGGAACTACGCGGGCTTCTGATCCTCGCGGACGAGGCACGTAGGGCGTCGTGGCTTAAGTCCGGCTCAAGCCCAATCTTTTGATAAAATGTGCATGGAATAGAAGAAGGTTTGGAATGTTTTGATGATTTGAAGTAAATAAATGTATATATGTATGTTCATTGTGTTTGATTGGGTCAGGACGAGTGAGTCTCTAATACGGAAATTGAAAATTTGAAGTTTAGAAGTGTTTTTAAATGCTTTCATCAGGTTTTGTAAATTTGGGAAAGTTCGGCAAACAGAGGAAACTCTGGCCGATTTTCTGAAAAAAATCTAAGCGTTTGAAAAAAAAAGAAAAGAAAAGAAAAAAAAAATTTTACCACTTCACTTCCGCATTATTTCTTAAGATATGTTAAGGATTGTAAAGGGGTTCGTCCACGGATTTTAATTGATTGTTTTGGCGAAAGTTTCATATCCGTTTGAGGCCGAGGTCCCCTAGGTTCATGAGGTTAATCGTGGTCTGATCCTTCAATCGCCGCTTGAATCACCCACATGAAAACCAACGAACAAAGCAACGGTCGTACGATGACATAACCACACTTCACAACAAGTTGACGACAAAAACACAACAAAAAAAAGAAAACAAAGAAAAGGCGAATGAAAAACTCATATCGTATGGTGAAACCACTTTATTGAGAGAATAAACTTAGATCTGAGTGGACGAATGATGGAAGATGTTTTAGGACAAGGAAGACCAAAAAACCACCCTCCTTTCTAATGGTATGAAGAAGGAGCAAGGTTTTCCAGAGGAGATGAGAGAAAAGGAAAAGAGAGAGTATCATTCATATAATTATGTTTTAAAAATAATAATAAAGTCATTATGAACTAATTTATTCTTAATATAAATATATATATAAATAATTCATAATTTGATCGATCTTCTTTAATTAGTCTCAACTACTGATTATCCCATATCCTAATAGTCCGAGTTAAAATAAACTTACATGGCCTCTCTCATTTTTCTTACTATGTGTCAATATCTAATTGGCTCCCAAAAATTTTTTTTTCTAAAAAATTATTCACACTCACTCTCTCCCTTATATCTCCACGGAGGAATTTGATCTTATTAGAATAACGAAAACCATTCTTAAGGCAATAAATCCTAGGAATTCTAAAAAATTATTTAATGACAATGATTTGAATCCGCTTCAATGTAAATTGGAGGAGAGGCTTAAGAGAAGAAGCTCTTTCAGAAGAATTCAGAGAAAATCTCCAATTTTCTAAAAAGGAAAATGGTCATTTCGTAAAAACCGACTTTTTAGATCTCTGACGACGAAACGGATTTCACCGCTGAATTGTCTCGCTAAATTCCATACTACTGCCGACTTTGTAGAATTCCGAGACAAGCCGACTTCACGCTGAGGCACTGTGCCTGGGTGTCGTGAAATGGCTCGAGAGACATGTGATGTGACAAAAGTCACCTACTACATGTACTCTTGTGACACATGTTATAAGATTAGAGAGATGATGAAAATGGACGGCCTAGATAGTGCCAAGTGTCAAAAATCTAGAAGAAGGGACACATTGAGAATTTATAAAATTGTTAATGAGGAAAAGACAAAAGATGAACAGTGTTCATCTTCTTCAAAAGAGACCAAAAAATGTGCAGGAGAGGAAAATTGATGCAGTGGCTGGATTTTGATTTTTTAGAGAGAGAGAGAGAGCACCTTCTCTCTAGGATTCCGGCCAATCGGACCGTCGGTTCTCGACGGAGCAAGAAGTAACGTTGCCCCACGTGCCGGGCGGCCACGCGTAAGACCGACGGTGGAGTTCACAACTCCAAGAGGTAGGGATCTTTCTACTTATGCTAATCTTTGGCTAAGAGCCATGTAAATGGTTAGGAATGTTCCGAGGCTTGTTTTAGCTGTGAATTCTGGCCTCAAAAGCTTTGAACCGAGGGAGAAAATTTATTTAGGTTGTGAACAAGAATTCCGAGGGTTTCACTGTTCACATGAATAGTGACACGTAAATTTTTGGTGTGAAATGTGTTTTGTTAATGATCCGTGAATTGTCTGTTTTCATGTCTAGCCACCAGCCAACGGAGCTAATTTTTGCACATGGTGAAAATTTCGCATAATCACGATTCAAAACACTCATCTGCTTATAAACTGTCACAAACAGCTTTCACCAAAATGTTTCTTCACTGGTATCATGTATCTATGAAACTGGCACCTAGAATATTAGAATGAGTGAGTGCATGACACGAAATGAAACAAAATGGAAAATGTTTGTGAAAGGAATTTTCGACGAAGATTTTCCAAGAATCGTCTTGCGATCGCCCTCCAAATGCATCACTTCCTGATGAGGACCATGACCAAGCAGAGTTGATCCTTCCATGTCCTCCATGAAAACATAGTCCAATAAGTTTTTACCAAATCTATTACCCTTCAAGAATAAAAAGCTTTGGTTTTGAAAACCTGGATATTTTTACCCCAGCTACTGGGCTAGCATGTGCGAGGGAGCTCTGGGTGAGGACTCTGACAGTCGCAGATCCATTGTTCCGTACATTCCGAGTAGGTTCAATATCTGCTTGAATGATTTAATGTCACCACAACAATGTCATACATAAACCCATGTAAGAAATTATTCTATCGGGCTTTGCTCACCTGCCGAGGGATCACCATTTCGTGTAATGTGGAGTATCACTTAATATCCTTTCTTCTTCCATATCTCATGACTTAGAAGAAAGTTCCAATAATATTCGTATTCACTTTGTGGAACATGTATTAAAATTCAGGCACTTTGATATCATCCATCTAGTCTCAGAGAAATGCAAACCCCATAACCACATCATATATAATGAACTTCAGTCCCTAGAGATGCTGATGTAGGCCCAAGTGGCCATTATTTCCACTGCATCCAGACCCCCGTGTGGTCATTGTTGATTATCGGGACAAGTTTTCAGATTGCAGTTCCCCGATAAAGCTGAAACTCGCCCCGATTTTCTAGTAGGCCTGTTACCCGATATCCACGAGTATCTGCCGTTGACGTAGCTGTAATCTGACACCTGGCTGTGCTCTGCATCCTCTGTATCGAGCACACACCTGAACCCCCAGCAGGAGCTCTGCCTGTATCCATAGTCAAAACCCCAACCGCCTTTCACTGGGGCTTGGTGTATCGAGCTAAGGTAAACGACCATCACAGCTTCCACGGTGAAGAGAAGCCAGTCCATACCAAGGCGGGCCTGGTATCGAGCTAGGTACACGAGCAGCCACACAGTCGCTCAAGAATCGTCGTCCCAGCCCGCCGAGGGGTACACTGAACACATTTAGAGTCTATACACTCTCATCACTGAATGTATCATCAAAGGCTCTTCCAAATGAAACCATGTCCGCCCTCCCATATCACTCCATCCATGGATACTGAATCATATTTAAACTCATAAGTTAGGTGCGATTTACCTAGGACTTGATGGGAAATGGGATGATCATAACTGTAATTTGGTGAATGAAATGTGTGATGTGTGGGATTTGATTTTTGCTTAGGATGTGTGTATGAATTGTGTGATTTGTATGCTCAGGAGTAGTGATAAAGAGAAACGCCATAACTATTCACAAACATCCGTAGAAAATATAACCTTAGGGTGCTCTAGAAAATTTCTTGGCAAAATGGTCCGTGAACCCATAGTTTTCAAAATATATATATATATATATATATATATATAATTTTCCATCATATCCACTTTTGAACATAAATCAGATCGTGGTTGTGAAGAACCTGAAAATCTTTCCAAGTCCTTCAGACAAGAAAAGGGAAATGCAAAATTCTTAACTCAATTTTTTTTGAGCTGTATTAAGTAAAGGGGTCTAGGCTAATGCATTTACGGAGTAGCAAGGAGGCTATCTGGAGAATAAAATTGATGAGAAGAAATTTTCTAAGGTTTTACAGTTGTGTAAAAACTGAAGAAATAAAATAACAAATTTTAATAAATCCTATTCGGGTTATATCAAGAAATGAAAAAATATATAATATATATATCTCGTGGTTTTCCTAGTAGTCGGGAAATTCAAAATGTGAGTGAATAACCTGATTGTGTAAATGGATTTGCCATCGCCCATTCTCTTCGCTTTCTGAAGTCACGATTTACAAGATCAGACGTGGACACAGTGCGCCGTAGGGGCTCTGCTCACGTACACACTGCCCACGATACGGCCCCACATTACCTGGCAGAGGGAGGAGAGGCCACGACACGACCATCGGCGCCATTTATACGGCTCACCCCGACGCGGCGCTGCATGGCCTAGCCGTGCTGAGTCCGTGATAAATTGTATCGCTGGTTCTAGAAGCGGCGACCATGTGTTGCGATAAGAAACGTCGCTGGGGGTTATGAGACGAGTATCTCACATCTCCCAACAAATGCTCAAGATAAGGACCACCCGCTGCCACAAATCTTTGCCGCTAGGAGTGTGGTCACGAGATAAAAGATTTTTGTATCGTGGTCTAGGGCGACTGGGTCGCGCGATATCGATGGCACTAATACCGCGATATTGGTAGCGGGCAAAGAGTCAGCTACCATGATATCGACGCAGGAGGTCTCTGCGACAGGCCGGTTGTCACTTAATGACACCCAAGACACCGAGACGCCACCACACTCCGCCGCCCAATACACAGGCGGCCGCCTCATGCGTTAGTCATGACAAATTCTAAGCCAGTGGTGTGCACCTGTGCACTTAAATCCCTGTCCTTCTGTTTTCTCAATCGTTACCACATTAGACACTGCTCATCAACCTGCTCACAGCTCGCCCTGCTCAATTATCAAAATAAAGTCCCCCATCAAATGAAATAAAATCTTTTAAGAAAAAAATGAAATTTTCTAAAAAATAAAATTTTGCTGTTAAAAATGATTTAATGTGGAATTATCGTTTCGCATTCCTAGTGAATGCAAGGACATTGTATATGAAATGTTTTCGCTTTGTGAACAGGGTCCCGGTTGTGTGTACGCCTTAAGATCCAATGAGGTCCCATCCCCGCTGTCATATCTGTAGATGGTTAGTCGAGGGCGCAGGGACGTAGGAGATCGCTCCAATGCACACTAGTCAAGCACCACATCGGCTGACCACAGCTCACGAGGCCGCAGTGGATCGCTGGCCGCCGCTATCAGACAGTCGGTGCAAAGAAAAACAGTGAGGATTAGATGACATAATGCAGGCATCCAAGAGGCGGTGGCCATACTAAGAGGAAGGAAAGATCCGATCTTCTTCCAACCGCACTTGTTTTCACAAAGAACCTCCCAAGTCGCAAGGATATCCGTGATGTGGCCGAGGTCATCAGACCAAGGCCAATCCACACCCATAGCTCGAATGCCAGCGATGTGTTATCTCTCTCGCCGACACCCTCTGATTGACTTCACGACCGTCCCACTGGGAGGCGTGAATCCCAAAGTTATGGGGACACCTTAGTCCAATCATCAAATGAGACGAGTTGTGGTCAAGCGGGATTTTTGGCATGGTGCGCTACCATTACCAAGAGTCCTGACATAACGAGGAGGGATCGCCTCTCCTGCATATCGTGGATCCCAAGGTTTTCGGGGACTGCAGTCCTGCATCCAATGTGGGTAGGACAGAGAGAGGACATGGTTTGTTCCTCCCACCCCTGCATGGCAGGAACTAATATCAAACCAGTGGTGCCGCATCGCTCCAGCATCACACGCCCGTCCTTCGCGGTTTGACACGAGGTCGGTCGATTTGTAATAGTCCCATAGTCCGGTCAGGGCTGGGCGCATGACGTGTTACCATCGCCGCCAGCCTCGGCACATGGAACATGACCAACCATACACAGGCATCATGGTACGAGGTCGAAGCACGCAGACGTACCCTGACGCCCGCTTTATACCGCTGTTGTTTTCTAATGCATCATGTCTATTAACGCATCTCTGTGTGATAGGTCTGGGCTTAGGAGGTCGAGGCCTTTTAGAGAAGCCAGTGTGTGGATGTTCTTCCCTAGATGTGGGGTGAGAGTCGAGCATGATCAGGTCGTGGATTGTGAGTTGTAGGATCTCGAGATCTCGTCTCACGGTGGACCCCCGAGATTAGGGTGTCACAGTATGACATCATTGCATTCAGGTGCACGGAGACATTGCGTCGAGTCGGGTGTAGGTGCATCAGAGTGGCTTATTCACCACTCTGGTGGAGTCGTGGTTATTACTTTGACTACCTCTCCCATGAAGCAACCCATGTCCCAAACTATCCCAAGAGTAATTAATATGCGCTGGGCAAAGCAAGAAGGGGGGCCGTTAATTCCCTAAGGTGAGAAGCCCGAGTTAGGGGTGCGGAAGAGACCCGCAGTAGGCCCGAAAGGTCCCGTATGGGTAAGAGACCGGAGCTATCCCGACTCAGTGTGGGTGGGCAACAGCATCCCAGCATCCGAACCCATAAGAAGGCGCATATCCAGATGACTCCCAGTCCTTCATGTAGAGACCTGAGATATCCGAAATTTATGTGTGAATGTAAGAGGCTCAGCAGCAGGCCGAAAGTTATGGTGGTCCACCCAATAGAGAAAACACACGGTCATGTTATCACTCTAAGACTTAGAGCCGAGTGATAAGAGCTCGAGTGAATTCGAGATGAAAACACACGGCCGGGTTATCATGTAGACTTAGAGTCAATGATAGGAATCTGAGTGACTCGAGATGAAAAAACACGTTCGTCGTGGCTCATCACGTAGACTTAGAGTTGAGGATAGGAGTCGAGTGACTCGAGATTCGGATACCCTTTGAAATTGTATCAGGTCAAAGTAGCCGTTTAATGACTCTAGATATGGATGTCATTCACGGATTAGGTCGACTCATCCTCCTGGATTGTCGCGATTGTGACCTCGGGGCAAAGGTTGCATCCTCCTCTGTCCACCGGTGGTTACATGTCAGGTGAATCTATATTACATAAACAGACAACGCTTCCATCCGCCCCAACACAGTCGTGAAGAGCACTTCGCCTCTAATGGAATTCCGCTTTATGTCAACATTTATCGAGTGTCACGCATGGCACTATTATAAAAGAGGTATCAGATGGGGAGGCCATGTGATCACCCCATGTTTGACCGAGAACACAGGCACTCATCCCCCGGTCCCGATCCACTGAAGACACCTCCGAGAAGGCGTAGCGCTGATACTACAATGGCTTTTTCCCCCCAGAGCCGACAAGAGCTATAGCCGATGCACGACGCTCTGGCCCCCAGAGTTCGAGGTCGAGATCACATCCTTCTCAAGGTGATGCCCCAAGAGATGCACTATCTTGGTCGTTCGGCAAGCGCGGGAAGCTATCGACGAGGTTCGTAGGACCCTTCGAGATACTCGAAGCGTAGGTACCATAAAGCAGGCCTGCTACTTTACCGCCCCAGCATGTCAACCCCATGCCATTTCACGTCCATGCTCGGAGGTGCACCCAGATCCAGCTCAATGAAAGAAGACTAGGAGAGATTGAGGTTGGACACGATGGGACCTTCAAGGAGGGACCAGTGTGCATTATGGATAGCCGGGATCAAGTTTTACGACGCAAGACCATGAGGCTAGTGAGGGTGTTATGGCAGGACCGTGGAGTGGAGGAGTCAACGTGGGAGTGCGAGGACACGATGCGGGCCACTATCCCTTCTTGTTTAGGGATGAAGGTACATGGTTTAGTCGTTTAATATTTAAATGACTAGTTTACGTGCATGAGGTAGTGCACGTTGCATATGTATGTGTTATGTTGTGATTTGGTTCATAATTTCCTGATCATCCTCAAGGAGGAGAATGCACGATCGCACCACAAATTCCACTTTAGGTGGGCAAATGGTCATTTCAGATGTAACCAAAATTTTTCTAGATCTCTGATGACAAAATGATCCGCCTCAACTGCCTCGTGAAATCTGTCCCAATCTACAACTAACCTTTTTAGAACCTGAACCCATTTTCTGCTAACTGGAAATGGTGTCGTAAATGTAATCCAAGAGAGATGTGATGTGACAAAAGTCACCTACTACATGTACTTCCTGTGACACATGTTATCACAAATCACACAAGATTAAAGAGATGATGGAAAATGGACTATCTAGATAGTGCCAAGTGTCAAAATGCAATCTAGAAGAAGTGGACACATCGAATTTATAAAATTGTTAATGAGGAAAGACAAAAGATGAACAAGGTTCATCCTCTCTTCAAAAGAGACCAAAACGGCAGAGAGGAGAAAATTGATGCAAAGTGGCTGGATTTTGATTTTTGTAGAGAGAAAGAGCACCTTCTCTCTATGATTTCGACCAATCTAATCGTCTGCCTCGAGGAGCAAGAAGTAGTGCCTGTTCCCCATTTATGCCCCACAATCCCACCTGAGTAAGAGTTCGACAACTCCAAGAGGTAGGGGATATTTTCTACTATGCGAACCTCCACAACACAGAGCTACAAACAAATGGTTAGGAATGTAATGAGCTCCAGTTAAGCCGTGAAGACCCTGGCCTCAAAGCTGGTGAACCGAGCGGAGAAAATTTATTTGTGGTCGTGAACAAGAATCTGATGGTTCACTGCTCACATGAATAGTGACACGTAAATTTTTGGTGTGGAAATGTGTTTTGTTAAGTGATTCAAAATGAATTGTTCTGTGGTTTGTTAACACTAGTCCATGTGAGCTAATTTCGTAACTGATGGTGAAATTAGACAATATCACTCATCCCGATCTTCCCGCAGACGTCTTTCTTCAAGCTGATAAAGGGAGATTTAATGTATGGAAAGCTCTGTGGAATGGCAGACAAGACGATCCATCTGCCCTGGTCTCCCTGCACACAGCCAGACACCACCCAGTGCCCTGGTCCTGATATCCATGTAGTTCCATCCGATTTACACGATTCGAGGTGGCTCATGGGGTCTTTGTCCCGCTTCGAATCCCGCATTCGAACTTTGTTCAGAGGGGAGCGCAAAGACCATGGCTGAATGGCGATTCTGGCTTTTGTCAGACCAGGCGCCCGCCGGAGACCGGAGTTCAACTTTACCTCGCCCGTCCTATGTGGCTAATTTCTTTTGCCGAATGTCCTCCCAAACCCTTAGCCCCACGATCACTTCCCGTTGCGATCCTCTCCAGGGGCTAGTAGCACCTGGCGCCCCTCGTGAGCGAGTCCTCTCATCACTTCTCACTGAGTCCCGGTGGTAAAGGTTCTTCTCCCGCGAATGGCAGTTTGGTTTTTCGCCCCAAACAATCCCTTCGCAGGTTTGACGTGATTTTTGCCTAGTGAGTTGTTCCAACTCCTTCAGCAAGTGTTGGTTGTGACGCTGGAGCGCCCAAACCCTGGCCCTGTTGCCTCCTGCGGTGGTCCGACGCGCTTTCAGACAGTTTATCCACGCCGCTTGGCTTCGGCTTCGTGATCCTCCAGAACCAGGTTCCCTCGCTTATGTTCGAAGTTGATACTACCCGTCACGAGAGGTCAACTTTATTTGTAAATGAACCGGCTGCTCCCACGCATCTACGCCAACGATGATCCTTTTTCAACCTGAATCGGGCCGGGAGCATTCTACAACCCGTTTGCCAACCACCACCGATTCGAGGCCGGGACTCCTCTCGCAAAAACAAGAAACAAAAAGGATCGGCAGTGGGCTCACCGATGCTCTCCTCCGATGCCTAAGCCTGCTTTCAAAGGGGAAAGAGAAGATCAGGCGCAGAATGAAGTGTTGTGCGTAAGTCTGCGTACCTTTCACTGATGGGGTGGCCTGGTATTTATAATGGATGATCATGACAACTTTTCTAATTGGATGATGACACTGAATAGTATGTTTCCTAGTTGGATGATGACACTGAATAGTATGTTTCCTTGTTGGAGGATGATACGATACTTCTCCCACTGGCTAGGAGATTTTCTTTCCTTATCGTAAACAGATTAATAAGGGATAATTGATGGATAATAATTGGGAAATATCTTACTTTCCTGATTGGTGGAGATTGGGTGTTTTCCTGTCTGATTCAGCAGGGCATCGGCCTTTCAAAGGGAGTGAGTTGGGCCCTTGTTTTGGGCCTGCCTTTGAGGGATACCATTAAGGGCCTATTGCTAGTACCGGGACCAATTTTAATCCCGACGTTTGGGCTTGTATCTTGGGCCTGCGCGCCCATTATTTCAAACCCTATCAAACACTGAATTTTCTTCTTTTGAATTTGTAATGCAAATAAATTTTTTTTTTCATTTTCTTCCTTGCTCAAATATAAGTGCTATGGAATTTTTAGAAATCCAAAAAGCATCTATAACCCTCATGAATTCATTGTCGAATTCTCACCGATTACCATGTAGTTACTTCCGGATGGTGCCATTTTGAATCTTTGGAGTCATGGGAGGAGGAAGTTTTGCCACTACCTCCTATGAAATACAAGGGGCTTTGGTTGCCAATGAGATTCGAGGGTTTTATTTTATCTTGGAAGATTTCAACACCTTATTTGTGACTTTTATCTCGAGTCCCAGAAAATAAGAAGAAAAGCGACGAAACAAAGATTTGATTCTTGAATTTTCTATATGGGTGAAGAGACTCTCCTTAAAAAACGGTATACATTGGTTTGTCGACGCTGAAGTTATAGTTTGTTTCCCATTTTCCTCCCCGATGAATGTTTCATGAATCCTTATATATTTAATTCTGATTTTGTGTACATACACATACATCTTAGTGATGTTTTCTTCTTCATTCATGTGGGATTCTGACTTTGGTATATGTAAAAGTTTTCTTAGGGCTGTAGCGCTGACTATTACGTAATTGTTAAACATAAAAATTGTCATTTTTATTTTTTATTTTTTATAAGCTTATAACCTTTAAACTTGTTCATTCACTAGTGTTAAACATTTAACTTGTACTATGTTACGCAGCGACGGATTACAAAATATATATAAGCTCCATGTATGGAAGTGTTCAACATTTACAATAGTTACATTGTTTGAAAAACAAAACATATACAAAATAGACCCGAAAGGTCTTCAGTAGGCACCTAGTGTGTTCCCGCATAACCACAACATTTCTTCTTCTCCTGTACCTTCACGGATGAAACACTCGTGCTAAGCTTATAACTTAGTGGGAATTAATACATATGGATGAACTCTAATAAGAGTGTGCAGCGCCACATACACATCCGTACATCTAACATATCATATCATTTAAACATGCTTATACATATTTCATATTTACTTATCATGCCATGTTTCATTTCTTATCATTTTACACTTTACTTCATGTTCTTGTCACAATATACTTGTCATCGCATAGTGCTATGCTTCTCTTATCACATCATATCATTTCATATGTTATATTCAAGTCATTTGTTTTATGTTTTAAATGCACTGCGTAAGCAGAAGTGGATAAAGGAAACTATGGGCCAGAAGGCCTTGTTTCTCCTTTATCTGAAACAATGAAAATTACATAAGGGCGAAGGCGTTGTTATCATTATGCGAGACAATGGCCGCCCATAAGGAGCCCCAGGTGCTGTTATCATTGTATGAGATAATGACCATCTATAAGGGCCCGAAATCGCTGTAATGACGAATGGGACTGACCTAATCGATATCTTTGCATACTTTTTTTTTCCCTAATAGGCATGCCCATCTATCCCTCTATCAGGTTCTAAGCAAACAATCCATGTGTATTTTATGTTCAATACATATCTCATATACCCGAATAATTATTGTCATCCGGTAATCATATGCGATATTTACAATCATTTATTTGTATTTTTGCATTTTTTTCATATCTCATTATATGCATGAATAACTATGGTTACCATGTATGCTTATAAGCTATTTACTATCATTCCAATTTCATCACGCTATATATGGATGGATTCTAGACTCAAAGGGCTTTCTATAGAGTCCAAGAACTTCCAAAACGGAGTTCGGACGAAGAAATTATGATCGTCCGAAGTTGGAGGCTTCCTATGAGCGATTAACTCACAGAGCAACACTAGCAGGGCCTACTATTTTCATGATTTCTAGACCTAATATGAGTTCCAATATCATCAAGCTATATATGAATGGATTCTAGACTCAAGGGATTTCCATGAGTCGAGGCATCCAAAACGGAGTTCGGACGAGAAGAAATTATGGCCGTCACGAAATTGGAGGCTTCCGGCTGAGCATTAGCTCACGAGCAACCCGGCCAAAGGCCTATTGTTTTCGTGATTTCTGGATCTAATATGAGTTCCAATATTATCAAGCTATATATGGATAGATGTTAGACTCAAATGGTTTTCCATAGAGTCCAAGAACATCCAAAACGGAGTTTGGACGAAGTAATTATGATCGTCCGAAATTGGAGGCTTCCCATGAACAGTGGCTACGAGCAACCAGCAGGGCATACGTTTTTTGTGATTTATGGACCTAATATGTGTTCAAATATTATCAAGCTATATATGGATGGATTGTAGACTCAAAGGGCTTTCCATAGAATTCAAGAACATCCAAAACGGAGTTCGGACGAAGAAATTATGACCATTCGAAGTTGGAGAAATTTTGACAGCATCTCCCCTAAAACCCTAATATTTCCTTAATACAAACATTCCTCACTTGAGGATTATAATCAACCAACCCAAATCCAAAACACCACCAATATACTAAGTAGGGTTCTTTTAGACCCAAATTCATCAAAAATGGGTTTATGGTTTGATTTTCCCATACAAAAACATAGATACCCATCCAAGGTTCCATACACAAATTCCAAACATTCCATACTAAAATCCATAATTTTTCCATATGAAAACCTAGACTTTCATACTAGTGTACAAAAATCCATACCTTTGATCTTCTTTTCCTTCTTCTTCTTCTTCTTCTTCTTCTTCCTTTCTTCCTTCCTTCCTCTTCTCTTCTCTTCTTTCCTTCTTGGCATTAAGAAGCCCCCAAAATGAGAGGCCGTTGGTCTTATCCGTTTGACTTTTAATTTTCCTTTATTTACACTTTGGTCTTTCATCTCTCCAATATTCTCAATTCCACTTATTCAAATTCTACTTTGGCATACAATCTTTTATTCTTATGTCATTTGAGTCCTTAATTGGCAATTTACCAATTTACCCTTGACTCTTGAATTAATTCCGGATTTTGCTTATTTTATTTTTAGCATTATTTTATTCTAGAAAAATATATATTTACTTTTATTATACCCTAAAATTGTCAGGGTATAATTTGGGGTGTTACAACTCTCCCCCCCTTTAAAAAGAATTTTATCACCGATTCATGCTAGTCGAAGAGTTCTGAGATCTTTGTGTTCTCACCAATTTGCTTTTGGCTCCCAAGTAGCTTCTTCTTTGCCATGGTGTTGCTAGAGCACTTTCACTAATGGTACTTGTTTGTTCCGTAACTGTTTCACCTATCAAGCCAAAATAGCTTTCGGCTCTTCACCATATGACAAATCTTCTTGTACTTGAGACTCTTATGATCGGTAAAAAAATTCTACATTTTTCTCCATATAAATAGTGTCGCCATATTTTCAAAGCAAACACTCTTGTGACCAACTCCAAGGTCATGAATTTTAGGATAATTACAATTCAAATGGCTTCATTCATCTGGACACATAAGCCACCACTTTCCATCTTGCATTAACACATCCCCGAACCAATGCAAAGCATCACTATCTGAGTATACTCTTTTCAGTAAGGCTGCGTAAATCTTGTGGGTGCTTGACAAGTATCCTCATTATTCAAAACTATTAGGACATTTTAATAGACTCGAAACTTTATCCCTTTCTGAGAGTAACTTGGTGGCGGAGAAGCTGTGAAAGAAGCCTCTCATAAATCTTACATAATAACTGTTTAGGCCCGAGAAACTTCTCGCGCGGTTACATTTGGTGGTTTCCAGTTCCTGCTTGGCCTCGACCTTTGTAAAGTCCAACTGCGTGCCCTATCTTGACCTGATATAGCTGGAAGAAACTTCCTTTAGCCAAAAAACTCCACATTCATGCGAACCCAGCATATAACTTCTTTTCTCTTAGCGTCTGCAGGACTATTTTCAGATGTTGTTCATGTTAGTGCATTCTTAGAATACACGGGATCTCGTCAATAAAATTCTTCTGAGCTAATGCGACATAGGGTTGGAATACCCTATTCATTAAATCCATGAATGCTGCCGGTTCATTAGTTAACCCAAATGGCATTACTAAAAACTCATAATGGCCATATCGGGTTCTAAATGCGGTCTAAGGCACATCTTCTTCCTTTACTCTCAATTGATAATATCCAGATCACAGGTCGATCTTCGGAAAGACACCCGCTCCCTTCAACTGATAAAAAAGATCTTCGATTCTCAGCAATGGGTACTTGTTTTTCACTGTAACCTTATTGGTCTGCCCATAATCGATGCACATCCGTAGAGTGCCATCTATACACATGCATACACATCTAACATATCATATCATTTAAACATGCTTATACATATTTCATATTTACTTATCATACCATGTTTCATTTCTTATCATTTTACACTTTGCTTCATGTTCTTGTCACAATATACTTGTCATGCCTGTGTTACTATACTTCTCTTAGCATATGATATCATTTCATATATCATATTAGTCATTTGTTTTATGTTTCATGCACTGCATAAACCTTAGAAGTGGATAAAAGGAAACTATAAGGGCGAAGGCCACTTGTACTCAACTATCTGAAACAATGGTCTATAAGGGCAGAAAGTTGTATTATCATTATGCGAGACAATGACCATACATAAGGGCGTATTGTAATGACCCAAATGGGGCAACTAATCGAGTATCTTTGCAAACTTGTTTTCCACTAATAGGCATGCCCGTCTATCCTACACTAGGTTCTAAGCAGACAATCCATGTGTATTTTATGTTCAATACATATCTCATATGCTCCAATAATTATTTTCATCCGATAATCATATGCGATATTTACAATCATTTATTTGTATTTTTTCATTTTTTTCATATCTCATTATATGCATGAATAACTATGGTTACCATGTATGCTTATGAGCTATTTACTATCATTCCAATTTCATCAAGCTATATATGGATGGATTCTAGACTTAAAATTATTTCCATAGAGTCTAAGAACTTCAAAAATGAAGTTCGGACGAAGAAAATTATATTGTCCAGAGGGCCAGGCTTCCATGAAACGATGGCTACCGACAACACCGGCGGGAGCTTTACTATTTTCATGATATCTGGACCTAATATGAGTTCCAATATCATCAAGCTATATATGAATGGATTCTAGACTCAAAGGGATTTCCATAGAGTCCAAGAACATCCAAAACGGAGTTTGGACGAAGAAATTATGGCCCATGCGAAATTGGAGGCTTCCCAGTGAGCGTGGCTCTGACGACAGTGGCGGGGCCTATTGTTTTCGTGATTTCTGGATCTAATATGAGTTCTAATATTATCAAGCTATATATGGATGGATTTTAGACTCAAAGGGATTTTCATAGAGTCCAAGAACATCCAAAACGGAGTTCGGACGAAGAAATTATGATCGTCCGAAATTGGAGGCTTCCCATGAACATTGGTTACGAGAAACTAGCAGGGATTACTATTTTCATGATTTCTGGACCTAATATGAGTTACAATACTATCAAGCTATATATGGATGGATTTGAGACTCAAAAGGCTTTCCATAGAGTCCAAGAACATCCGAAACGGAGTTCAGACGAAGAAATTATGATCGTCCGAGTGGAGGCTTCCGTGAGCGGTGGCTACAAGCAGCAGCGGGGCCTCTTTACATTTTCTTGATTCGGACCTAATATGAGTTCCAATATTATCCAAGCTATATATGGATGGATTCTAAGCTCAAAGGGATTTCCATAGAGTCCAAGAACATTGAAACGAGGAGTTCGAGACGAAATATGTTTATCAGGGACCGGAGAGGCTTTTGTGACCAGGCATCTCCACTGAACCCTATCTTTTGTAAAAGAATAATTCTCATGGTTATAGTCGATAACCCAGTCAAACATACCAATATACTAATTGGGTTCAACAGACCCCAATTATCTAAAATTGGTTGGTTTAGTTTTCCATTTTAAACTGTTAATAAGTTCATTACAGATTCAAGTATTCCATGCTAAAATCACATCATTTTCATTGCATTATAGACTTTGTACTATTTACAAAAATCCATACAATTTAGATCTTCTTTTTCTTAACATTATGTGCTGTGTATTTTTTATTTGTTTTCTTTTCCTCCTCTATTCTCTTTTTCTCTTTCAAGACGTATTTAGTGAGGCTTGTTTTGATGTATCCTTTGACTTTTATTTCTTTATTTGCATATAGTTATTGTATATATTGTGTTCAAATTCCATGTTAAATTCTATTTTGGCATTTAATCTTTCAATTTCTTAACATCTATTTGATTATACAAAGTTAGCGATTTCCATAATTTTATGATATTGATTATTCTTGGGATTTTCTTATAATTTTAACATGTTACATTACAGAAAATATAATTACTTTTCAGTGTACCCTATTAATTCATAAAGCATTAGAGTTATAATTTGAGATCATGTTTAGGTGAGTTAAATATGTCTTTTTAATTTAAATTATTGTATGCAAGATTTATACATTTTGGAAGAATGTTTTCCAGTGACCTCTTTGTTTGTTTATCAAACTCAAGGTGTTTTGCATAGTTAGTATGTTAATAATATTGGGAGATAAATAATACCAGTGCAGGTCGTTTTTTGTTTGTGAATTTTATTAATTAAATTTTAAAAAAATTAAATTTTAAAAATTTTATAATTTTGATTATTCAAATAACGAGAAAAACGAATGAGGATCATATATTATTAGATCATCATTTCGTTTTTCTTATCATGATGATTAAAAAATCGTAAATATTAGTGATGATTCTGAAATGAAAGATGAAGGAAGAATATGTGTAGATCTAGAATCAAGTCTTAATAATATTATTATCTTATCGCGACTTTGACTTTGGCCATCGATAAGATCGCGCTCTCAGCGAAATCTCGTGAACTAGTTAAGATAAACGAATCCCTCCATCAGTTCTATTCTCGCGTGTGATAGATGATGCGTCATCTTTTATATCTGCCGCGTTATTTGTTAATATGATTAAATCATATTCAGTGACATGTTTCGAAATGGAATATTATCGTACATCTGTTATGGTGCAGTTTCTTTGAACAGTTCATTGAGATCAGAGTTGAACATGTAACTCTCTTTGTTTTACCCTTTATATTTACCGCCTTATAATAGATATGTGAAGATTTATAAGCTCATATCATGGTTTTCTACCAGTTTTGGTTTTCTATTAAAATCGTGTTCCACCTATCTTTACAGTTCATGGTGATCCATATTTTGTTTCTAACAAATTATTAGACATTACTTTTGGTTTGCTTTTATTTTCCTAATAATAAATCTGCAAAGTGCAGTCTTATTTTAAACTGGATCTAACATGATTTTTCTATAATATTAAGATGGAAATAATTCTCGCGAGAATGGATTCAGAAGCGTTTTGGTTTTGATAGAGATCGTCATTGGATAAGAAGAAAAGAAAAGATATCAAAGCTTTACAACAGATTACATATTTATGTTGATATGTTTGTTGCAAGATGTCTTGAGGGAGAAATGCACCGATGTCTTATGGTTGAAACTGGAGTAATTATGTATGACGAAGAGTCTTCCCAGCAAATTGCATCTTAAACAACGACTCTACTCACCAAATCCGTTTAGCGGAAGGTATGCGTATGATCATATTTCTACTTTTAAGGAAATTGTTGCTGATTTAAAGGCCACGGAGGTCAAATACGATGAAGAGGATTTAGGGTTGATTTTGTTGTGTTCATTGCCATCCTCGTATTCGAATTTTAGAGATACTATCTTGTGTAGTCATGGAAACTCCATACAGATGTGTTATGAATATCTCACATTCGAAAACCGCAGAATCAATTTATTCAGGATCGAGACGAGAATTTGAAGGTCTTGTTTCTAGAGGAAGGTTTCAGGGAAGAGGTTCCGGGAAAAGTGACAGAGGTAAATCAAAGTCCGAAAATAGAAACAAGTATCACAAGTACTGCAAGAAAAAGGGGCACATTATTGATGAATGATATAAGGTGCAAAACAAGAATAAGGCATCTAAAAAACATAAAGGAAAGCAACCGATTAACTACGGTCAAGTCATTGTTGTAGAAGATGATCATAGTGAAGGTGAACTCCTCGCTGTTTTTGATGGCGATTCCAAGCCTTTTGAGGAATGGGTCCTTGACTTTGGTTGCACGTTTCATATGTGTCCCCAATTGGGGTAGTTTTTCAACATGAAGCTGTGTCAAGTGTGGTTTTGTTAAGATTAATGATGCATCCTGCAAGATTGGAGTGTTGAAATGCGGTCGAATCCAAGATGTTTGATGTAATTGTCAGAATTTTAGCGTTTGTGAAACACGTTCTAGATTTGAAGAGGAATCTCATCTTCTTTACCACTTCGTTCGTGAGGTCATTGCTCATGGTGATATTGTTGTTAGTAAGGTTAGCACTCATGATAATCTGGCTGATATGATGACCAAGACACTTCCAGTTACCAAGTTTGAGTATTGCTTGGACTTGGTTGGTTCACGTTGTTGAGTTTAGCCCTTTGGAACTTTTGGTAGAGGTTAGCTATTTCTTTTAGAGATTCGTTGTTTGCGTTTTAGTTCGCTTCGTGGAATTCACGTCAAGGTGGAGATTGTTAGTGTTGGTGACCCTAATTCTTGAGCTGAAAGATGAAGGAAGATGTCTGCAGTCCAAAACATGGGTCTTGTCGCGAAGCGATTCTTTTCTCAAGAGGATTTCATTTTGACTTGTCATGACAAGTAAATCCCCTTATCAATTGCTTGCCTTCTGACTTGTTGCGACAAGCAGTCGCTTGTCACGACAAGTGTGCTATTCATCACCTGCCCTCTCTCTAGCTTGTCGTGACAAGCGTGAGATTTGGCTGCTTCTTTCGTGAGCTTATGTTTATGGGCTAGGGCTCTTATGTACATACATATATATTATGATTTTCGGGTTTCTCTTTGGAAGATGGGTTATTGTGAGATCAAGAGAGGTTGAGAACATTGTAACTCTCTTTTCTTCTTTTCCCCTTCTTTTCTCTTTTCCTTGTTTCATCTTCGATATAGTGTATTTATACCTCCTCTATTTCTAGTTTTTTAGGTTTTTCATATAAATCTTGGTGTTATATATCTTTCGTTCTTGTTTGATCCACCATTATTATTCTAACAGAAAGAGTGTATATTAAAAAGGTTTTCTCAAAGAGACAATTCATAATTTTACAAAATTGAATTTATAATAAAAGTGATTTCTTTAACCCACCGTTTTTTATCACTCATGCATGTTAAAAAAAAATTGAATTTATACTTAAAGTGTTTCTTTGGGAGTCATTTTTTTTATCATTCTCTAAAATCAAAATTATACCAAAAGTGTCTTGTTGGAAGAGACACCTTGTATAAATTCTATGTTACACAAAGAGACACCATGTATATATATATATATATATATATATATATATATATATATATATATATATATATATATATATATATATATATATTGTAAACCAATCACCAATAAAAAAATTATGAATCTATAGTGTTTCTTCCTGTAAAATAAATTTGATTTTATAGAATTAAGAAAGGTATATAAATTAAATTTTGTAGAATTATGAGAGTTTTTCTTAAAGCACCTTTAATATAAATTCATTTTTTTCCCAATATGTGTTTTTGATATTAAAATTATAACAATTATCTTAAAAAGAAACATATATATTTCAATATGATAAGAAGTATAATAGATTTAGAAATACACTAAGATGTATTATTTTTAAAAAATGGATCCAATCATCCATTCTAGAAGAATCTCCATTTTTTTAGGAACGAAATCTCTCTTTCCTTATCAAAAACTATTTCTTCCTTTTCAGTGATTAATCTTCCGAGAAGTAAGAGATTTGAAAGGTAGGAAATTCGGGGATAAATACCTTTTGCGTATTTCCTGCCTTTATCCATTCGTCCATAGAGAACTTGCCATAAGAGGGAGGACGACTGATTCGTGCCACAATAGGTGTCTGGAATCAACAAAATTTATATCCTAGGATTCACTTGTTAGTATGAAAACCTCACTGCCGGTATAATTAATCTAAGTCTAACACGAGAGGATGGGTTTCTTCGCACAAAATGATTTATAGTGAGGTTCAAATAGTTGTTCAATTTGGATTATAGGATTTTGTAAACAGGTGTAATGGTTGGTGATTAGGCCCCGAAAATGCGCGAAGAAAAATAATAAAAGGCTCCTTGAAGCATGATTGGTTTGAGGTCTAAGGCGTGAGAGGTCCTCGGGTTCATTTCCTTTCGTTGGGGAGGATGACATATAGTCATTTCGAGCCGGGATCTTCATTTAGCTTTAAAAGAAACTAAACCACAAATTTTCCTTTTGAAAACAACATTGCTTATCATTCATGGTCTTGGCGGTGAAAATATTTCCTCTTTGATCTACCTACGGTATTTCATGAGAATGACTAACTTGAATATCGGTGGATCCAGCAGTAACATCTTGTGGGCCAGATTGCCAAATCTTGGTCGATCGGGGCACATTCAAGGGATTTAAACCTAGTGTGAGAGATAGAAACGTAAATGACAACAAATGTACGTTAAAGCGAGAGGACAATGAGTTACACCACCAAATCAGAAAGCCCCGGAGTAGTCCTCTCTTCCAAAAGGATGAGGACTAGCCAACCATCCCTTGAGTTGTCATCCTCGAGAGTGTTTGATCTTGAAAGGGAGAAAATGAGAGAAAATGGGAGAAAGAAGAAAAGCGGGAGAAGCCGGAGCCGCAGCGCCGCTAATTTATTCCTTTGGAAAAAAGTCCCTTTTACGATTGTATGCAAAATGGCTTATATAGCCACTAAGACAAGCAAAATTACCAAAATCAACAAAAGCATTTAAACTGTTACAAGGACAAAATGGGAAGAAATCAAAGAGGAACAAAAGGCAAAACTTGAAGCGGGCGTGAGGAATCAGCGGGGCGGGGATGAGCGGTGGAAAAATGGTGAGCGGTGGCGGTGGCGAGGAAGCAATTTCGCAACATCGCTGCGAAATTACGCGGAGTGCGAAATTTTCCCAACCACTACCAAAATTCACTGCGGTGCTCAATTTCCTTGTATTTCTACTCTTCTTTCACGCCGGTCTACGTCTATGATGCAGAGTTCGACTGAATTCTTCGTGCTTGGATTGACTTCAGCCGATTTTGGTAAAAATAGCTGCAAAAACTACAAAATTAGCCATAATCGTCATTAGAATAAGCGGGGACAGCAATGTGCAAATTGGGTTAATTACGCTGATTAGTACACAAAAGTGCTCAAAACCTTAAATAAATAGGGTTCAAAATAGCACTTTTTGAGCAATCAGCATTTAGCTGAGAGACTCGAAACTCAGATAGAGTGCCTGAGGGCGACCTTTGGAAGAATACTTCGACTTTCTCAGAACCAATGGGCATCAATTTCTTGTTTTTTGGTATTTTGTAATTTTGATATGGAAGGTGAGCTGGCACTTCCACGTTGTGGGCGGGCGGACCACGGCCCAATGACCGGGGGCCTGGGCTGATGAGTGGTGGGTTTAATACCTATGGTACTCATAATGCCCCCCTTTTTCTCTGCTAGAATTTTGTGCTTTTTCTAATTGGGGAAAATAATACTGTGTTCTACACCTTGAGCATGGAAAGCTGGAGTGATTGAGGCGCACATTAAATGCGCCGAAAGGTGAAGCGTGTTTGATAAAGTGCGTGAGTGGTGCACATTGCCCCCGATAATGCGTGGTGCATGTTCACGATGGGCGCATTTAACGGCGCGTTGGCGTTCACTCCTACATACATAGGTCGAGCTAAGTCTTTGCCTATCCCTGAAATCACTGCTGATGTGAATTTCTTTTCCTCGTGTTTTAGCGAGGCTGGTAGGGATAAAGAAGCCATGGAGGAAGACTACCAAAAGGCTTTGGAGTTGTTTTTCGCCTATGGTTATGGATGTTGTGTGTTCAAACACGACATCTATGGAGACCAACCAGAGGTTCTAGATGGTATACACAACTCTTTTAAATTTCTTCCTCCAAAGTTCTTTGAGAGCCCAGGGGTGCTTTGTCAGTATCTCTGAAGGCGCGTTTGTGGAGTGCATGTGCAGAGAGGTGGTGGGAACTGAAGTGCCCCGGTGGGGATTTAAATGGAACATCATAAGTTCCACTTTTCTTCGACTTTCTCCTTTTTCTGTAATGGGCCCATTGTGGCCGCTTTGATATATATCATTATGTAACTAATGACTCTGTTGGCATATTTATGAGATATAACTTTTGGTATTCTTTGTACAAACGACTCCTTTTTATTTTGCATTTTTTTTTTACAAATTTCGGCTAGGATTCTCTTTTCCCTGGCTGAAAGTTTATATTTCTTCAGTCGGGGAAAGTTTATGTTTCCGATTGGGTGAACTAACGCGAATATTGGACGAGCCAGAAGGTGAGGCGCTTTTGAATACTAAGCGTGGGGGAGGTGTGCGTCTCCCGCATCGCAGAGTGGTACGGTTTTGATGACACATTTAATGCACACATCCATGTCACCTCCTATATATAGGAGTAAGGGATATATGTATTTATACCTTTACCATTACAAGTCTTTTGCACAAAAAAAGTTTTGCGACACATGGCTTTACTCTGCATGAGGAATGAATTCGAATCATTTTTCAGCTTTTTGGTGAGTTTATCTGTTCTCTTCCTTTTTGTTTTACGTCCGATCTTGATTGTATGGGCCGCTTTTGTTTTTGTTTTTGTTGCTCTGAGCATCTCTGGGTTGGTAGGTTTTGGTGGTGCGTTCACCATTCGTCGGTAGACTTTCGATGAAGAAGTTGTAGGCGATTCTTAGGATGCTCAGTCAGGGATTATTCCGTGGGTTTCGTAAAGCTTTACAGGGTGTTGTTAGGTTACGGTACGGTGGGTTGTAAAACCTTTGGGGGGGGATTTCTTTTATCTTGCGAGATTGTTTCCTCTTTTGTAGTGACCCTTCCCTCGATCCTTTTTATTTGCCTGTAGAATGGCAAGAGGTTACAAAGAGGTTTCCAGTAGTCGGGCTGGGTGTGGGAGGGTGACTCCTTGGGAAACACCTACTATAAGTAGTCTAGTTCTTATTATATGAGCGAGGTTATCTTTGTCGAGTTCTATAGAAATCCCGGTCGAAGATGTCGAGACGGCACGGCTACCTCAACTATAGGGGAGGTAGATATCACCATCTACTTCACCCTTGAGCAGTTCGCTACAGGGCTTCGCTCCCCGTCTCATCGTTGGTGAAGCAGTTTCTGCATTTTACCTGGGCACCTCCTACACTTGTACATCCAAATGTTTTTTGGATTCTAACGGGTTGTAGTGTGCTAAACTCTCTCTACCAGCTGAACATCTTGTTGGTGGATATTTGTTTCATTTACACTTTGAAGCTTGGCACAGGGGGTCGCCCGGCTGCAATTTGTAACCAGGCTCCTTGACTCCCCTAAAACGGAGGCAAAAGGGGTTGTATTGGTTAGGGGCCCGTGGCACGTGACGCTTGGCTCTCCAGGGCTTCCTTTTGATATGAATCAATCTCTCTTGTTCCTAGGTTTGTTTTAGTTTTGATGTAGCTCATATTTGTCTAGGCGGTCTCCTCTATTGACATGCCTATGTTTTCTTGATGATTTGTAGGCAGTGTAAACGAGGAAATTTGGGTGGTCAAATGGGTGGAGAAAGTAATTTGGACCACGTCAGTAAACGCTTGAGATCACGGAGAGGAGTGCGACCATGGGCTCATACATTGTATGTGAGGAATCTCTTTTGGGTGGAGTGCTGTTTCCTATACATAGTGCCAGTCCTTCCTCGTTCGCTGCCACACTAAAATTGTCAAGGGCAAGCACTTTGTCCTCACGGATCTCATGAAGCTAATGCAAGGGGTCTTGCGAGTTAGTTTCATTTCAGAACCCTTTGTTCGTGACTACCTACCCTTTCCATGTGATCTCGAGCCTGCCCCAGTGGCGGAGAAAAAAAAAAAGGAGAAGAAGAAGAAATTTGAGTGGGTAAAATTTCAGATGGGAGCTTAAGAGAGGTTCGTGGACTAGACGGATCAAGCGGTTAAGCCCAGTCCATTGAAAGGGAAATTTAAAATATCAACCTCCTTTATTGGATTTTTGTGCGAATCTGTAATGACGCCAACACTGAGAGCTACCCCTGGCTGAGGGTCGGATGAAGAAGAAAGCGTTAGAAATAGTCTTGCGAAGAGGGGCTCATAAGAGCCCGATGGTAGTGCAGTGGATTCTCTGAGATGAGCCCACACGAAGGCAACGCTTTCTTTGGAAGACTGCACTTGGGATGTCTCGAAGGGCCTCTGCTGACACTGAAGGAGACCAAGCTCTAACTTAGAAGGATCTCGATCACCAGACCATTTCCTAAGGAGGCTCTTTGAGGTGGCTGTAGAGCAGTGGCACTACGGCGAGACACTTGTAATAGGTGCACGTAGGGTAAAGATGGTCAACATGATGGTGCTGAGCTCTTACGTTCAGCCGATGGAATGGGACCATCCATCTGTGGACACTTGTCCCTGGTCTAGTGGCCGCCTAATTGATTACGACCTTTGGGCTCCCTTCAACCAGAGGGACCCCTCTGTTGTGCACATGCGCGATCTCTACCCCACTCTTCTCCTAGTTCTAGTGGTGGCTCGTGCCGTGGAGTACTCACATCCGCCTGCCAGCCCGATGGACAAAGGTCAGCCGGTGGGTGGTGAAGATGGGATGTACGCTAGCGATCACAACTTCAGCGGTCGACGATACGGTATGGTGAACTGACCGTTTTGAATATTGGCTTCATATTATGATTTTCTTTTGACTTTTTTTTCTTTCTTGGCAGGCCATCACTGCCATCTGGAATATGGAGCGGAAGCATAGGGAGCTCCACTACATGCTGGATGACGCCGAGAAGCTCCATCTCTATGCCCAATCGGCTACCACTAAGCATCGTACCCTAGAAGAGTCCCTAAACAAGGCCAAGTCCTAGTCCAAGCATTGGGAACGAAGGCCCCGAGGACACGAGAGAAGATGGGAACGCAGGAGGGAGAGACCGGGGCTAAAGAGAGCTCGGGTTGCCGGTGCGAGTCGTTGTTAGGCAGTAAAAGACAAAAGGGTGGAAGATGACCTAACTTGAGTTCAGGGTGCCCTGGCGGCCACAGAGGAAGCCAAGTGCAAGGATAAAGTGGAGACCGCTCTTCTGGAGGTTGAGCGGACGTCTCTCTTGCTAGAGACCGAGGCGGCGAAGGATGAGGTTTGCTCCCTATAGTCCCAGGCCGACAAGGATAAGAAGGTCATGGAGGAGGACTACCAGAAGGCCCTAGAGGTAATCTTTGCCTATGGCTATAGGTGTGCGCCTTTAGAAAGCACAACATGCGTGGGGATACGTTCGAGGTCCCAGACCCGGTATGCTGACTCCTCCATCATTGCCTCCGAGTTCTTCACAAATCC
Organism: Tetrastigma voinierianum; assembly: GCA_016808115.1. Lineage (NCBI taxonomy): Eukaryota > Viridiplantae > Streptophyta > Magnoliopsida > Vitales > Vitaceae > Tetrastigma > Tetrastigma voinierianum. The sequence goes on from JAEQBH010002191.1 coordinate 436,032, forward strand.
CGAGGTGCCCAGGTCAGCGACCGTGAGGATACAGCGGCTGGGCGCATCGGGCGAGGCGGTCAGGGCACGAATAACACTCCTATCGGGGACCATATCTGACTATGATCCCTCTTTCTTCCTTCTATTTATTTTTTTATTTTGCAAGGGGCCTTGTTCGGCCGCCAGGACTTGTGTACGCCTTTGGCGCTTTAAAAATACCATTTTTAGCTTTATTTCTTCCACTGCCATTTTGTTTCTTATTCTAACACCATTTTCGTACTTATGAAATATAATTCTCAGCTTGCTAAAGTATTGAGAGCTCCCTTCCACGAAGTTTAGCTAGGTTAGTCGCTTCGGGGTACAAATATTGAGTTAGAGCTAGGTAGGGCTACTATAGGGCTTGGTCATGCACTAGTAGGCTAGCAGGCTTAGAGCCATAAGTCTGCTCTTTTGAAATTTCCAGCAGGCTCAGAGCCATAATTCTGGTCTTTTGAAAGTGCCAGAAGGCTTAAAGCCATAAGTATGGTCTTTTGAAAGTGCCAGCAGGCTTATAGCCACAAGTTTGGTCTTTTAAAAGTGCTAGCAGGCTTAGAGCCACAAGTCTAGTCTTTTAAAAGTGCCAGCAGGCTTAGAGCCATAAGTCTGGTCTTTTGAAAGTGCCAGCATGTTTAAAGCCACAAGTCTAGTCTATTGAAAGTGTCAACAGACTTAGAGCCACAAGTCTGGTCTTTTGAAAGTGCCAATAGGCTTAGAGTCACAAGTCTGGTCTTTTGAAATGTGGGTTACTTCGAAAATTGAAGTAAATATTGCCTTTAAAGAACACCTGATTGGTAACACTCCAAAGATTGAAAGAAAATATTGTAAAGGAAATTTTATTGATAACCCCCTTAAAGAAAACTTTACTGATAATACATTTTAAGGTGTATAGCATTCTACATTAAAATGCGGTGCCCGTCTAATTTATTTAAGGTATGCGACTCGGTGGCCTTACTTTCTTTACGATCACGTATGGTCGCCGATTTGGTTGGAATTTATCGGTGTCGAATTGACCACCATGTTCCTCAAAGACTTTTTTCAAGACTAGATCCCCACCTCGGAATGAATGCGACTTTTTATGCTTGTTGTATAAGTTCGCCATCCTTTGTTGGTAAGATGCTACACGTATAGTGGCTGCTTCCCGGAGCTCTTCTGCCATGTCTAGGTCCTTGGAGATGGCTTCAGCATTAGCTGTTCCAAGAACCTCAGTTCGGAGCATGGGCATCCTTATTTCCATAGGAATAATGGCCTCCATACCATAGGTGAGGGTAAATGCTGAAACTCCAGTCAACTTTCGGCTAGTTGTTACATAAACTAAGGACTCTCGTGGCTGTCCGCCCGTTTCCCACCTAGCCGAACAGACGGTTTTTGCCAAGCCGTCGAAGAGGATTTTGTTGAATGTTTGCAGCCATTGCTCACGAATGCAGCGGGGTTAGTACAAGTTTTTATTTGACTCATGGAAGAAGTTTATCTTGACACCCCGACGACACCTACGTGTTAGGAAAGGGTGTCAATGCTGAACTTTAAACCGGATTAGCGACGGAGTTCTGAGCATTCCTTAAAATATAATCATAAAATTTAACATATATTACAAAACCATACTATCATACCCCACTATTTGAGGCGTTCAAAATATCACTCACATATTATTTACAAATCCTTTTTATTGTATCCAAAAGTTTATATACAACATTTTGCTTAGAGTAACACGTTAAATAGAAACACTACATGTGAGCACCTATCGCTGAGATGGCCCTTGATGTTGATGTGGAATGTCCTGTTCTCTAGTCGCCTCAGTACCTACACGGAAAAACACCGGTGCTAAGCATAAAGCTTAGTGAGGATCCTTATGCATGGATGACCACTAACCATGATCATCACATTCTAAAACTCATGCAACTTGCTATGCATATATATATATATATATATATATAATGTAACGCCTTGAAAATACCATAACAGTTTTATAACATGTTTAGGGTATAAAATAATATAAATTGTATTTTTTCGGCGTTTAAATTTCTAAAAACGAAAAATGATAAAAACCTGAAAATTATACAAGAATCAGATAAATTTGGTCAAAATGTCAAATGAGGACCCAAGGGTCATAAATGAGAAGTGTAAATTATAACACCCCAAATTATACCCTGACGGTTTTATGACATGTTTAGGGTATAATATAAGTAAATGTATATTTTTCCGGAATAAAATAATGTTAAAAATAAATTAAGCAAAAATGCAGGAATTATCTGAGGACAAGGGTAGAATTAGTAAATTTCCAATTAAGGACCCAAAAGACATAAGAGGAAAAGATGATTTGTTAAAAGGAAATATGTATGGATACTTGTTTAGAGGTTTGGAATACCTCTTTTTGTGTAGAATCCTTGTTTGGAATGGTTGTGGTCCTCAATGGAGGAAAATTTGTATAGAGAAAATGTTGGGTTTTAGGGGAGATGCTGTCCGTTTTTTTTGAACCCATGTTTTTGTTTTAGCCATAACTTGGACATCACTCATCCAAATTGAGTGATTTAAAATTCTGGGTAAACTAGACATCTAGAAAAACAAATATTCCTGAAATAAGTGTATCCAAATTTGGACCCCATTGGACCTAGAAAATTCGTCAAAGTAAGAGAACAATTCTGTCCCTGAAATCTATCTCATAACAGTCCCCTGAACTGGAGTAATTCCGGTTGTTTAAATCATAACTTGTGTTATACTGGTCCAAATGAGGTTATTCAAATTTCTGTACAAACTAGACATCTGGGAGAACAACTTTCATAAAGAAATTATGGTCAAATTATGTCTCTAATGTTCCCAGAAAATTTTCAAATATAGGACACAATTTTAGATTCTGTTCCTTGAAATTGTCATAAGGCGATTCGAATATTTAGACCATATCTCTAAATTAAAAGTCCAATGACATGATGTTTGAACCATGAAACTTAAGACATAGGGGTATATTGAGTTAGAAGATCACTTTCTCCTAACAATCCGGATTTCTGAGGTCAAATTGTAGTGAAAATGGACTCGGGGCGCCTCGGCCCCGTCGAGGCGAATTGGTTATGAAAGCTAAAAATAATACACATATAATTTTGTTATATGAAAAAGTACAGCTTAATGTTTATAAGAGATTATTTGATAATGAATATTTCATAAATATACATGATATCAGTAGTTATTCATGTATATGAGATATTTTTAAATACTAAAAGATTGTTAAAACATAAATAAAACTAATTTTACCTTATGGCCAAGATTCGTTGGATAGATAGGCATATGCTATAGAGAATCGATTCTTTGCGACATCCCCCGAGTTTACAAATATCGAGGCCCAGTTTGGGTCGATGACATAGATCCGTTTAAGATCATTATAAATGGCCGTTTGGGTTATCTGAGATGAAATCAACTGTCTCGTATGGTGATAGTACCTTCGGGTACATACAGTTCTTTCCGTATCCACTTCTAAGGTATTTGCGGGCATGAAATTATAAGATAAATGACAAGAATATAAAAATGACTTATGACATGATATGAAGCATAACATTGCTATGTGATATCGTAAGCGATGATAAGTCTGAGAACAAAAACGTAAATGAAAGATGATATGGAATGAAACATGATAGGGCGAATAAGTATGATATATGTAGAAACATATCCCCATAAATGAAATATGTTCAAAACATGAATAAGCATGTGTATATGTATAAATGAATGTTAAAGTTATATACGGATTAATCTAATTCTTGATGACTTTGATTAAATTAAATCCATATATATTAATTCTCACTAAGCTTTAAACTTGCTTATAGGTGTTTCATCGGAGTGTAGGTACATAGGAAACGGAGGGGCAGGGGTGTCCGTATCGGTCAGTCTGACACGTCACTAGGTGCCCATTGGAAGACCATTTGGTATCTTTGTATATGTATTTTTTGTTTCTTTTGTAATGATGTAAATATTGTAAATGTTGAACACTTCCATATATGGAGTTTGTATATATTTTTGTGTCCGTTTAACTCTGAATATAGTACAAGTTAAGTGTTTAACATTATATGAATGAACAAGCTTAAAGGTTATAAATTTATAGTAAACAAGAAAAAAAAATAATGACACCCTCACTTGACACCGGGTGCCGAGTTGGGGGCGTCACATAAATGCCAAAATGAAAATGTGATAAAGTGTATTGAAAATGAAAGTGAAATGAAGCCTTCAAAATGAAAAAATGAGAAAAGAGGAATTTGTGGGCTAGCCAAACAAGGCTTAGTGAAGAATTTTGATTAAAGACTAAATATTGGTCTTTGAGAGACATTTTGCACGTTTGGCAAAAGAAGGGGAGAGAAAGTGCTCGGGCCTTTTTTTTGGTTGTGAGAGAGGGAAGAAGATTAGTGGTCTTTGCTTCATGAAATCAAGTTAAGGTATTCAGAGAGGAAGAAGGAAGATTGGTGTTAAAGAATCGAATTTAAAGGTAGAGAAATCCAAGCCTAACCCCTTTTCCTTATTGTGTTTAGGTTTTAATGAAATCCCCAGGTGGAATAAAGTGTTTTTATTGGTTGTAAGATAAGTTTTGGGGGGGTTGCTCTAAGTTGTTTTTAGTTGTTTGTGGTTGTGGTTCTCAGGCGGAATGTTTGTATAAAGAATGTTAGGTTTTTAGGGAGATCTTGTCAAATTTTCCAAAACCTATGTTTTTGTTTTAACCATAACTTGGCCATCACTCATCCAAATTAAGTGATTCAAATTTTTGGGTAAACTAGACTTCTAGGAGAACAAATCTTCCTAAAATAAGTGTATCCAAACTTGGACCCCATTAGACCTAGAAATTCATCAAAGCGAGGCTTTGTTTTCGGGTCAATTATGGTTTAGTTCTGATACAGTTTTGGTGTTCCAAAAAAGTTTTGGTATTTAGGTCATAAGTTGAGTTTCACTAATCCAAATTGAGTGATTCAAAATTCTGGGTAAACTAGACTTCTAGGAGAACAAATATTTCTGAAACAAGTGTATTGAAATTTGGACCCCATTAGACCCAGATAATTTGTAAAAATGAGGCTCTGTTTTTGGGTCGATTATGGTTTAGTTTTGATACAGTTTTGGTGTTTTGGATCAGTTTTGGTATTTAGGACATAAGTTGAGTTTCACTAATCCAAATTGAGTTATTCAAATTTTTGGGTAAACTAGACTTCTAGAAAACCAAATGTCTCCGAAATAAGTGTATCCAAATTTGGACCCCATTAGACCTAGAAAATCGTCTAAAGGGAGCCCTGTTTTTGGGCAAATTCTGGTTATGTGTTAAAAATAGAATAGTCCCGGATGTTTAGGACATATTTGGAGCTTCAGTGATCCAAATTGGATGATTCCAATTTCTGAATAAAATAGATTTATAGAGGAACAATGGACTTGAAGGAAGTCGGGTAAAATATGACTCATTTGTTCCCAGAAAAAAAAAATTACAAGTGAATGTGTGTTGGGTAAAAAACAACCCTAACTAGAAACCTAAATAAGCCAACTGATATTGTTTTCTAATTGTGATGGATTAGGGGTTGGCGACGAGGAAAACCTGAATTGAAGTCCAGATTCCGAGGATAGGAATCGATGTGCGACAACCTTTTTGCTCTATTCTTCTCTTCTTATTTCAAGTATCAAAATTGTTTGTGCAATTATTGAAATGATTTTCAATAAAACTGCATATTGATTTATTTTAAGTGATTTGAGAAAATTGATTGTGAAATGATTGCCATGAAAAAAATTGCATGAGTATTGAAATGTGTTATTTGAGTATAAATGTATATACTCTATTGTAAATTTCTATGACTGATTTTTAATGCCCTTAATAGAATGTTATCCATTATATTCGAGTTAAAGGTAGATTGATATACCAATAAGGGTCAAACTAGCAGTATTGTGAACGAACATAATGTAGTGTCACTATGATCCGTAGCCCAATGGGACAAAGACGTAGTGTTCACAAATGATTTTTTTTATAACCACAAGAGCTCCAACAGACCGGTGATCGTGCTATAAAACCTTTTTATACCGGCCTACAACTCAGCGGGACCGTGCCGATGATTCCATTATCCTACGCACCGAAAACATTGGCTAAATTCGTTTAAGGGAAAAATGATAAGAATATTTGTGAAATGCATAATTGAGTTTTGAATGAGTTATTGCCTATGAAATTGCATATTTGGAATGATCAATGAATTGTAAATGAATGTACATGAAATGAATATATATACGTATTGTATTGCATTGATCATTCAATAAGGTTCAAAAGCACGCGAAAGTCGCATGATTTGTGTTAAAATGAAATGAAGAGAGAACTGTAGAGAACCACTAAGCATGAAAATGCTTAACGCGTTGTTTTTATCATCACGCAGGTACTGAGTGAACAAGTTCAAAAGCAAAGACCGTGCAAGCACAAAGTCATCGTCAAAAGCCACACGGAGTAAGAGTAAAGCTCCGACAATGTATACATGAAACCCCATGATTGCTTTTTGATACTTTTTGTATTAAAACTATGTCGAAAAATTGGAACTTGATAAATGTTCAGAATGTTTTTATATTTATAATATTATAATGCCGTAATGTAAGGTGGGAATGGAGAAAAATTGGGTATATAATGCCATATTAAATGAAATGTGTATTGAGAACAAAATGATGGGACCCCTCTAAGTTAACATGATATATACGTATATATTTTCATAAGGATAACTATCCTTTACAAATGAGTATTTGAAATGTGTTTTATTGAGAAAAGGAATTGTATCAGGATTTGTAAAAGAGAGGACTGCGTCTCGGATTCGGTTCGGGCTCTAGATCGGGTCGGGTACGGGGGCGCGAGCATTCCTGACATATAATCATATAAACTTGTAAGTTACAATAATTCATGAACTTTCCACAATTAAATAATTTAATTCATTACATTAATCTCATGTTCTATGCTAACTTCCCGTTCTTTATCTATCGAATTCCATATCATTTTAGTCATAGTATTAATGACTAAGGTATTTATATTTCCATTATATTTTACAAATTACTTCCTATGTTTATGATTCATGTTTCATTTATCAATATCGCTTTATCTCTTTTTTCATGTTTCATGCCTGCATATTCCAAAGAAGTGGATACGGGAAAGAACTATATCTGTGCTTTATTGTATTACTCAAATGGGGCTGCTGTAATTACCCAAACGAGGTCCATGTCATCAACCCAAACAGGGCCAACTATATCTGTATGTTATAGCAACTGTATCCTTAATAGGTATGCCCATCTATCCATCTACCTAGTCATAAGAAGGCAATCAGTTTTATTACGTTTCAGTACATATCCCATATACATGAATAACTATTGTTATCATGTACGTGTTTGAGATATTCACTATTCATGATTCTCATCTTCATAAAGAGTACTTTCACATATTTCTTATCATCATATGAATGTATTCTATGCTTCTTTATATAAAAACTATACATGTATTATCTTTTCTTCACATGGCTAGAATTCATGTCCTTTATTATTCCATTCTACTTATTCCATATCATTTAGCATTAAATCATATAACTTGTAGGTCAATTTCTTTATCTCACTTAGCTAAATTATAATGACTTATTTTCATACAAACCATCTCCACTAATACTTTGGAAGTATATAAGAGACATTTGGATGTCTCAAAATCCTATAAGAAAGGACATGAAAATCATTTCCCAAAACAGGGTCCGACTTCACTTATTTTCTAGGTACAATGAGTTCAAAATATTAACATGCTTCCTTCATGAACATTGTTCCTCTCTAAATCTATTTTACTCAGAAATTAGAATCACTCTAGTTGAATCATGCAAACTCAAGTTATGGCATTTTAATGCCAAACTGGTCTATTTGCCCAGTTTACACTGGTAACCGACTGTGAGACCTGATTTCAGAGGTCTTAACTCCATAATTTGACACTATTTCCTTCTACTCATTTGAAGCTACGGTGCTAAGGGTTCTTCTAAAATTGGAATCATCCAATTTGGAGCTCCAAAACTCAAGATATGTCTTAAACAACCAAGACTGCTCTGTTTTCAAAACAGAACTAGTAACTGGTCTTTAGACCCAAATTCAAGGGTCCTTAAGTCATATTAATACTTTAGGCTCTTCTTGGAAAATGTGGTCATAGGTCTTAGGTTTCCTTCCCAACTGGAATTTCCTAAATCGGAGTACTTTAGACCAAGTTATGACCAAATAATTCATTTAGGGTTTTTTTTGGAAATTTTGACAGCATCTCCCCTAAACCCCAAACATTTCCTTTATACTAAAACTCCTCAATTGAGGACTACAAACCAAATAACAATTACCCATAACACAAATCAGCTAAATGAATTGATCTTCAAGGGAGTTCCGCATCTATTTCTGGGTCACCCTAAGCTCTTAACTCTTTCCTTCTTCACTTCTCCCTTTCTTCTCCTTCTCTTTCAAATGTAACAAGACCAAGTGAAAACGAGAGCTAAACTTTGATCTCATTCACCTCTTATCCGGATTCCAAAGGCTCCTAAGGCCAATTTGAATTCCAAACCGCTAAAAGCCACATGTTACTCTACCATTTGATCACTCTTTCTCAATCAACTTGCACACAACTCCAGTCTACCGCTTAATCCTGCCCTTTGTAATCCTAATTTTCTTTTAATTCCACAATAACTTTTATAATACTCTTATAACACCAAACTTATAACTTTAAGAAAAATAAGTCCTCACATGGAAAATTACGAAATATACTTTAAACATGTTATAAAACTACTAGGGTATAATTCGGGGTGTTACAGTTTCTATATACTTTGCTTTCAAACTACGGTCCATTATCGCTATGAATCCACTGAAATTTAAACCAGACACAATTTTCCACACGAATCAAGATTTCCTTGTCTTTGATGGAAGCGAAGGCTTCAACTTCTATCCATTTGCTAAAGTAGTCGGTGGCAACCAACATCAACTTTTTCTGAGTTGGGGTGGTAGGTAATGGTCCAACTATATCAATTCTCCACTGAGCAAAGGGCTAAGGGTTTGTAATGGTGGCTAGGTCTTGTGCTAGCACCCTTGATACGAGAGCTTACCATTGACAATGGTCGCACTTCTTGACATAGGCGGTTGCATCTACTCTCATTGTTGGCCAATAATACCCTTGTGTCTGGGCCCGGTGAGCTAAAGTTCTATTGCCTAGATGGTTTCTGCACACTCCCTCATGAAGTTCTACTAGTATATATTGTCCCTGCTTAGTGGAGAAACACTTAAGATACTACCATCCAGATCGGCTTGTACAACTTCTCGCTACCAAGGAAAATCACGCATTCCTGACCTAAACTCAAGTGGCTTTAGTTCTATTATTTGCGCCTCTGAGCCGTATAATGCAATATAGGAGTCAGCCAGGAAGAGCTCATTTCATCTATCTGACATACTCAATCTGTTGTAATAGACGATGTCGACTGGTAGTATATTGGGAGGAATACAATTTCTTTTATCGGGATGGACGCGACTATTGTCAAGTAAAGTGTTCCGCTCTTTCATTTTAAATCCCTTAGACAGCTGCTTCCGCAAGCCACAAATTCCTAGTCGCCTTGACCAGCCCATATACCCGGCCACACCGGTCTCGCTGCCAGCTCCCTCCGCTACTCGCCCTACTACTAGCTGGAGAGATACGTTATGAAGAGTTTTTCTGATGAAACTGACCGAGTGAGGTCGATCCCGGCTAGGATTGCTTCATACTCAGCCTCATTATTGGATGCGAGGAAGTTTAGTCGTATGGCATGCTCTACCCTTTCCCTAGTTGGGGCTTTTAGTTGTAAGCCAACCCTAGCTCCCAGTTTGCAAGAGGCTCTGTCCACATTAAGGATCCACCAACCATTGTTATATTGGACCATCGGGGTCAGTAGTCTCTACTTCAGAAAATCTCTTCCACCGCTCCTTAATGCTAAACGGGCACATCGACACCGAACTCCACTAGCCTCGATCGCCCAACTGCCATCCTCCTCGACTGCAGTCGCTTATGCATGTTGTCTCACATAGGAGATCGGTCAAAGACGACGACAGGTGCTTAAAAGTAGGGTTAAGCCAGCTACCACACGTAGGCCGTGTCGCCAAGGTTTCTAGATAGGTATATTGAGTTTCTACTTCTTCCAGGGATTTTCTTATGAAGAATATCGGTCTCTGTTTTTGGTTTTCGTCTTCTTTGAACAAAGCCGCGCTTACCAAGACTTCTGACACTGCTACGTAAAGATGGAGTGTGTCCCCTACTCTTAGGCTAGTCAGGATTGGTGGTTCGGCGAGGTACTATTTGATTTCCATGAGTCTGTTTCATCTTGGGCTCGCTTTGGCTCTTTAGGGGTCATCTATGAACTGATATAAACTCCGCCTGAAGAGTAGCCCAACCGCCGCCACATGTACCTCCCCTTCAAGTAGAAGCCGAGAGTCCATTACCTCTCTTTAAGCCGGACTATATCATCTCTCATCCTCCTCTAGGTTACCATAAAGCCCAAAAACTTGCTCGAACTAACTCCGAATGCACATTTCAGAGGATTTAGTTTCATGTCATGCCTTCGTAATACCAAAGGTTTCAGAGATTCTTCATGTGGTCGCATGCCTTCGATCTTGATGAGTTATTGATCGTGGCCGATATAGGACCTCCATGGTCTTGCCTATCAGCAGTCGAAATATCTTAGTTACCAGCCTTTGATAAGTCGCTCCGGCGTTTTTGTAGCCAAAAGGAATTACATTGTCACAGTATAACCCACGTGGTGTGATGAAGGTCGTTTTTTCTATGTCAAGCGGGTGCATTGGAATCTGGTGGTATCTAGAGAAAGCGTCCGTAAATGACGCCAGCATTCTCATGCTTTATTTGGGAGGCATCAACACTCAATCTAAGCCAAATATATGGAACCTATCTTTTCAAGTATGTGGATGAGTCTTAAACCCATATATTTTTAATCCATTTTTTTGGCATTGTTTAATAATTTCTAGATCTATTTTATGCCAAATTATGGAATATTCACCAACTTTATGTTTTAAGGTGTGTTATTTAAAAAAGAAAAAGAAACAAGGTAAAAGAAGCAAAAAAGGTGGAAAATGTAAAGGGGCCTTTTGTCGTAACACAAAATTCAAGCAGGCCGAAGAAACTATGTTGCACCAAAGAACTAAATGTCAACAAAGCCTCGTACATAACTCCCAACGGTCGAAAGTAATTTTGTCACGATAATCGCTTTTCCAGTTATGCACAATATTACAAAGATTGTGAAGAAAAACTATCACGGATAATCCTTTGACTCCTCGTCACACAACGATTGTTGCAGAGTAAAGAGTTGTGTCACGACAATATAATTCTTTGTCGCAACATAAAAAGTCAAGACTACTGAGGAAATCCGCCGGACAAAGACAATCCTTTCGTGACGTGTAAATTGCCTCGACATAACACAAGTCAACTGAGACAAGTGTTTTATGTTGCGACAAAGTTTTTAGCATCAAGCCAGCTCAAGGAAGAATTGTTGTCGCAACAAAGAAAATCATGTCACGACATAACATTCAAAATTCACAACCAAGAGCAACAAAATCTCTGTGGCAACAAAGATTATTTCTGTCACGACAACCAAAACATGAAGGAGGTGAATTCCCTGTCACGACAAAAAGCTGAAGAGCAACACAAGAAGGACAGAGACAAAGAAATTCTTGTTGTGACATGATCAAGAGTTGAAAGAAAAACCTGTGTCGTTACAAAGAAGTTATCTGTCGTGATAATAAAAGCTATGGAATGATAAAATTCTATGACGACAGAGAAAAATTAGGTCGCGACATAAATTGAAGAAGAACTGAGCATAGCCAATGAATTTGTGTCGCAACAAATAATTCTATGTCGCAACACACAACTCAACAAGCTAGGAGGAAATTAGGAGGAGAAGTCCGGTCGCGACTAGCGGAAAGCCACGCGATAGAAACTCAAGCAGGACTCAAAGAAACTCATGGCGGCAGAGTTGGACAGTCGGTGTGGATATTTGTCGCGACAAAAGAAAATTTTGTCTACAAAACCCATAAGGACAAGGACATGAGAAGCTGGTTGCAAACAAGTTTGGTGTCACGACACAAAGCATTCCCCAAGCGCAACATGAACAAGACCGGCCAATAAAATTTATGTCGTGACATTATCAAAGTATGTCGTAACACAACTGCGGCGCTCCAAAGAAGAGGCTGGCAATAGTAAAATGAAGAAGCTACGATAGAGGTAGCGACAAAGACTGAAAGCTTTGTCGCGATAGACCTTTCTATGTCGTGACAAAGAGACCAATTTGGGCCATAATTTTGGGGATCCACAACGCAATTAATAAAGTGAGGCCCAACATTGGAAAACCTATAAATACACGCTTCTAAGGCAATGTGTGCATCTCCCGCAACTCCAGGACGTCTGGGTGGTGGAAGACTCTTGTATATTTTTATTATTTATTATTTTTTTATTTTCCATTTTAGTAGATTTAGTTTTAGTGTAGCTTTATTTTGTTAGTTTTTGGGTTATTTTTCTGGATTTGGGTATTGTAATCGGCGTAAATCTCGAAATGTATTTTTATAAAATCATCTTTTCATTACTGCTTGATTTAAATAGATGATGAAAATTTTAGAATAATTTATTCATAATATTTATAGATTTCAATGAATTTTTCTTGATCAGTTAGTCACTGATACGAGTGAACCAATGAAAAAAGTCGAGGCCTCAATGGGAATGGGTCGATGATAGTCATTTTTCTGCATAAGGTGGAAGAAAGCCTAATTAGAATTTTGAATTTTGTTTTATCGGGTATTATGCTATATAAATTTATTGTTCTAATAATAAAAATATACACCAATGGTATGGAAAATGTATTCCCACCTGATTTAGATACTTCTCCTCTGAGTGGACACAAAGACAGAATCCCGAGAGTGTGAGCGCTCGTGGGTATGGTGACTAATAATGAGGAACTAATGAACTTTCGTGCTGATTACTCAGATAGATCACCGACTTACTAATTTGAGGATGGTTGAATGAAGTATTTGTTTAATCGAGGTCTCTTCTTTCGAATTAATTCCTCGATCCCATGTTAGCAAAGACCTAAATCGGTTAGAGATGGAAATTTTCAATGCAAGCTTAGATGAGGTGTCAATCAAATTCCTGAGAAGGCTTAAGAATATCCCGTCTATCAAAGTGGACTCCTTTAGTCACAAGATCTGGAGTATGAAGTACCTAAAGGAAAACACTTTAAATCTTGTGAAAGAGAGGGTTACATATTACAAAGTAATCGACAGAATCATGTCTCAGAATGAATATGAACCTTTAATCGTTGAAAGTATATTTGTGAGGAGAACCAAACTATACTACCTTGCATCTTTGACAAACTCTGTTTTCCAATTTATGGTTGAGCTATGAATCGAAAAGATGCGTAAAGTGATTATTATTCAATTGATCCATGTCCGCTTGTCTCACTAAAGAATCTCAACCCTAAATTCTTATTAAACTTTACTTTTATATATTAAAGATTTCAATATAGGACTACATTTTTAGTCCTCTTATCATCATAACAGTGGAGTTCAAATAGTAATGATCTTGAGTAGTAGGAGTAGTTAGTCTTTTGATTTATCATCCTTCCTCGTGGGAACGATATCAGAATTTCAAATATCCACTTTATTACTTGTAATGCACTCCATGCACTTTGCAAAGGATAAAGACCACACACACAATTTAAAATTTTAATCATTTACAAAAAGAAGAATCCATCTTTTTAAGTTAATAAAATGTTCCAACAAGTTCAAAAAGCCAAAGAGTCAGACTAAAGATTTCTTTTTTTTGAGTGGCAGTGTACTTGTGAGTCAGCATACAATCGATCATGAGCATCTATGCCATTTATCTTAATAGCATGCTCATTTAGGGTCCCATTCAACACAAGTATACATTGTTTATACTTTTTGTATCTTTCAGCTCAGATTTTGCCCCCAGCCTGTGTAGGAACATGTACTTTGACTCTTTCACGAGGTCACTGGCGCTGCCTCTTCCGTTCCTCAGACTCAAGTGCCTCGACATTTAGAGGATAGCATGTTTTGAAGAAAGCACTATGATTGTCACTCAGTTTTTGCCGAATTTCGGGCTAATTCTACAAGCCTACTCAAATTTGTTCTTCCTTCTCAACCTAAGGAATGGTTCCCTAATGTGATTGAGGACTTTCAAAGTTGCGGGGATGATCACTCGAGGCTCTATGTGCCAACGAGAGGTTCCATGCATCTAAGGAGTGGAATTATGTAGAAACTGAATATGAGTACTGGTACTCAAAGTCCATGTAAAGATCGTACTCAAAGTTGTTAAAAAGTGCAAATGGTAGATGAGTACCTTATCAAAGTCCAGTGATCGTACTAAATTGTTAAAAGGCAGAGAAATATTATATCGGTACTAGATATGTGAGTACCGGTACTCAAAGTTGTTGAAGGCCTAGTGGATGTGGAGTACTAGTATTGAAAAGTGAGTATCGGTCCTAGTGCTCAAGATTCAACTCGGTATCCAAATTATGATATTCAGGGAAGGGCATGTCGCCTTCATCCCTAACTCTTTTTTTTTTCGGGGGGGTATTTAGTTTACTTGAGCAGTTGGAGTGAACATACACAACTCCTACTTAGGTTTTCCTTCGCTTTAGTTATGGTTTTCTATTTTCTCGGGTTTCTTGCAATTTCATTTTGCATGCTTAGATCTTTTGTTTCGTTTCTTGTAGTTAATCACTCAGAATAATTTAGTCTAAGTCTTTTAGTCCGTGGTTTCATCTCTAAACTTGTTTCATTCGGGTTTACATCAATCTATAACATTTATTTCTTTTCTACTTGCATTTATGTTGGATGTTCTTACATTTATTAGGCATTTCCTAGCTTTAATGGGGTTCTAAACCTCCAAGATAGGATTTGAACGGTGGAAACTCATCACCAACAAAGGTAACAACACTCTCCCAACCCTTGTGCTTCAATGGAAGTTGTATGATGTTAAATACTTACCACATTCTCTTAAATGCCATTAAGATATTCTGACAATGTGTGAACAAGAGAATCTTCGTACATATCAGGTTTCGAATCCTAAATGTATGCTAAGTGTTTGTATAAAATTTCTAAGTGAGCATTTGACATCATTCTCCTATCCTTCTTTTTGTAAAAAGTTTTTAAAGTCATATCTTCCATCAAAGACCATTCCTCAATGGATCCTAGATGAGGATCTCATTGCGAATTTTTTCAATCTAGGCCTGCAACTGGTCATTCTTATGCCGTAATTGCTCGACCTGATCTTGCAACTCTTTCATCTGTTTTGCTTGTTCCTCTTGCTTTCTCTCTATGTCCTGACGCTAATGGAGGAATTGATCTTCTGACGATTGGTTTATCGGAATGCTTATCATCACGACTGCCTCGGGCGAACCAGACATAGAATGGGGGATCGACAAAGCTCTAGGTGATGAAGAGCTACTTAACAGTTATTGAAGCCAAGCTCTTGCAGCCTGTAAACTAGACCTTATGTTCCATTCCCATAGACGATGCCAATTGTTATGACCTTGATCATCTGACCTCCAAGGCATCAGCGGCGCGATGTAAGCCTACAAAAAGGGTGATCCGACGATGGTGGGATGACCGCCTCTCCAATGATTAAGTTAGAAAAAATATGGAGAGGAAGAAGAAGAAGTTCGCGTAGTTGGGATTGAATATCTTCTCATTGTGGGGATCCTCCTGATTTATAGAGTGTGGTTTGGAGAATCCCTCCCATTTTCTCCAGAAAGAATCTCCATTTTTTTAGGAACGAAATATCTTTTTCTTTATCAGAGACTAATTCTTCCTTATCAGGGATTAATCTTCCGAGAAGTAAATGATTTGGAAGCTAGGAAATTCGGGGATAAATACCTTTTACATATTTCCTACCTTTATCCATTCATCCATAGCAAACTTTCCATAAGCGGAAGGACGATCGGCTAGGGGACTTAGAACTCGAGATAGGCTACCTTGAGGCTGACCTCTGGGAGGATACTTCGACTTTCTCAGACATGCATCCAGATTTCTTGTTTGGGTAGTGCCTATCATTTTTGATATGGAAGGTGGGCTTGGGCCGCTTCACATCGTGGGCCAGGCGGACCACAGACTGAGCAGGCTAAGCCTAGGCCCATCGAGTGGTGGGTTTTAGACCCATGGTACTCATAGGGGGTTCATCAGGAAGTAGAGACACGAAAATTAGGAAGGTTCGTATTCAAATTTCTACCCTTGAAATTGGTTTTGTTTATATTTGCTCTTACCCGCTTTTGGGTGTTCACCCTGAAAGAAAACTTGGAGAGCAAGAATTGTAGAGCAAGAAAAGGATTGTTATGATCATTATTCTATCTTGTGAGCTAAACAGATATATGACGGGTTTCTGATAGGTTATGTAAAATTAATTTAAATACGTAGGCTCGTACGCGCAAGTATACGCGTCGAGTTTACGTAATATAGTGGCTTGTCAAGTGTCGTTCCATTTAGGAGAAGTGTGTTGAATATCGGATTCGGCTCTAGAGTATTATCTGGATCTTAAAGTCGAGTGAATTATGGATAATATGTTGGGAAATTGATCCTAAACAAATTATTTACTCAATTAATGGGGACTAGGGTTTTGCCTCCCCTTGTCACATTCAATGGATTATAACCTATGTAAAATTTATTATTCAATATATTAACGGATTCATGTTGGCGGGTTGATCGTGCCTACGAAATATCCTCTCTCGAGGTATATTCGCCTATCTTGCTAGTAAGGTTTATTGCATCTCTGCATCAACCCTTAACTCTGATACGCTTAAATGGTTAAACCCTAATCGTCACACTTGGAACCGGAAGATCTCTACTCTCCGATTGACCAAGTGTCAATCTACCCGGAGCCCCGGGAACCTTTATATCTCGATCTTAGATTCCCGGCAAAAGCATATTGATGTTGGCCAAACACCACCATGTTGGTAATTAAAAAAGAATAGAGCAAGTCAATAACAGATCCATAGATAAACTAAATAAAACTAAATCAAAAACTAATCCATACGAATGTAACAAGAGTACAACAAAACCCTAAAAATAAAACTAGAACATCATCCTAATAATTACAATTATTTTGTTTTAATCAATAGGAGTTCGAGAAAGATAATACAAAATACAGCGATTATACGATCTCTTGAGTCACGCATGTGTATTCGTCTTCGTCTTGGATCTCATCCTCCTCCCCTTTTTCTTTTTTTTTTTCTCATCATTTTCTTTTGATATATCTAAAAACTCGTTGATTGAATCCCGGCGACGTCTCGACATTGGTACGTCGCGACGTTGACTGATGTAGGCTGCACGTCATACGACCTCAACGTCACGACGTTGGGACATCACGACGTGAGAACGTCACGACGTTGAGGCTGGGTTCTCCAATCCCCTTCTTCACATCTCCACACATCCTCCAAATGCCACCTTTTTCACTTGAAATGCACAAAAAGCCTAGTATCATATTTACGACGATAAACAGACTTATTACTAGATGAAATGAACCGAAAACATGATCAAATCCGGGTATATGATGAGTTTTTTGGGCACTCATCACACCCCCAAACTTAGCTTCTTGTTTGTCCCCAAGCAAGAAACAGACTCATAACACTATCATGCATGAAAATTAACACACCAAAACGCCTACAACATGAGTGTGATATCCACGACGCAACCAAGGAGAGTCAAAATGAACCAAACTTGAAATTCAAGCCTTTATCATCTAAAATCTAGGGATCCTTAAAGCTGTGCAACTTTCTAAGGAACTTAGCTAAACAAGGTCAGGTTAACCAAGCAACTCAACCCCCTAAGTTTTCAATGACCTTCCTGGAAGTCTATGTGTAATGGCTTCATGATCTCCAACATATACCTCGGTTCCAGTACCTCCAAACTTGAAGTCCACTTACCTATTTGAAAGACTCGAACCACAAAAGGATAAGAAAACACCCTTTTTATTTACATACTACCTAAGCATGAAAGAAGTCTAGTGCTTATAAGTTTTAGCTGAGTGTCCCTATAGCAGGGATTCATTGGTGACTCTCCACCAATTGGTTAAGGGCACCGGGCATTTAGTTCCCCTCGAATTTCACCCCAAACACTCAACCAAACCTAAAGGCCCTAAACTATGGAAAGGGTCTATCCTCTGTCCCATGTAATGGGCAATGAAGTCAATGGCTCCCGGTCAATTGGATTAGGGCATTAGGCTTTGAAAAGCCTCTCGGACTGTGCTCGGGATTCCGATTGGATGATCCCACTTATTCTATAAACACACTTTTTTTTCTATATATATATATATATATATATATATATATATATATATATATATATATATATATATATATATATATAATTTTTTTTTTTTTTGATTTGAGGCTCGATGACAATCCTCTTTTTCAAAGGTGTCCCATCACTTGGGTGTTTAGAAACCCTCAAGGCGCAAGGACTTCTTGTGAGCAAGGTCTGGGACCTTGGTACACCCTGGAGATCACATGTGAGTGTGTACGATAGACTATTTGGGAAATGGCTCTTGAAACACACAGGGGGTGACTAAACTAAGTCACCCCAACCTTTCTACCTCACTATTCCAAACCATGAAACAACCTAAGGATCCTTTTTCATTTCCTGCTCGATTTTTTTGAAATTTTTTGACTCAAATTAACCTCCCATTAGCGAGTGTGACATCCACTCACCCACACTACCTACAACATGCCTAAACACTTAAAGCTGCAAAAACAACCTAAAACACGTAAACACATAAAAACTGTATATACAACAAAGACACATGTTATATAAAAACAAAGACACATGCAACCTAACCACCTAAAAAAAACTAAAAACAACCAAAACATAGAAAAACCAACTAAAACGCCAAACAAATCACGAGCACCCCTCACTTTGAGCAAGCGAATAGTGTCCTCAATGTCAATAAAAGATAAAGTGAGGATGGAGTGAACTCCCCTGGTGATTACTCGGATCATTGTGGTGGTGGTGGAAGTGGCATGTGAAGGCAAAGTTGGGCAAAAATTTGCTCTTGGATGGGCTGGCTGGTTGCGAGATAGTCGCACAGTTCTGGCGTTCGCTGGCGCTCATGTCTCTCTCTTGAGTGCGTCCGTGTCACGGCTAATGTGGGAGACACAGTGCTCCTGAGTCTCGGCTAAAATGCGCATCAAATCGGGTGGTCGGAGTCCTGTGCTTGGCCCTCAATGTAGTTGAAGAATGCGTTAAGTTACTCACCTCATGGGATAGTAATTGGTGGTGGTGGTTGGGTGGTTGGGTAGATGACTGCCCGGCCTTTCCCTGGGCACCTGCTAGGATCCCAAACCTAGACTGGTATGCCCTAAGCTCATCCTTATCTAAGGGCTCATTGCCCAAATCGTAGACCTCTTCTGGTCTTGGTACACCCCGTTTGTCCTTCTTAACCATGATCACCTTGATCGGGAGTATCCAAGCCTCATTATCCTCTACGGGCACCCCGGCTTTCTTGCATAAATCGTAGATAGGGAAGGGTGTGCCCGAGATTCATCTTTGCATCCTCGTTATAGAGGATTGCATCCTCTATAACTTGCTTGACATCAAATGGGATGTCCTGGATGATGGCATAGTTGAGCAGGGCCCTCTTAGCCGTCACTTCACATACATTAGTCGTCGGGATGAGACGTGATGTGATGATCATACCTTAAGGAATGTAGGCGAGTGTTTGGCGCTTGGTGCGTATGTGCGCTTCATTGTTAAGTTTCACCCAGTTGGTCAACATCCTAAGGACTTCGGGATAGTTGGGGTTCTCATAGAGCCTATCATAGGACTCAAAGGTAACTGGCTCAAGGTTATAATATCAGTTGATAGACCGCCACAGTGCAAAACCTTCTTTCGGACCCGTTTAGCACATGGGTTGCTAAATTGGCGTAGAACTCTCGTACCACACTTATGGCAACCGGTCTCGGAGGTTGGCAAAGCGCCCTCCATCCCTTATTCACAATGGTTTTGCGAAAGAAATCATCAGGATGGTGAAACCCCTTTTCCTTGATGAAGGACCTGTGTATTCGAGATGCGTACTTATTTATGGCCGCCTTTCTCGTCGACAAATTTCATGAGAGCGGGCTCTTTCATTTGCTCAGACTGGCACTGAGGCTCAAATTCTTATTTTTGCTCGACATTGGGCACTTGATAAGGTTGGGTTTAGATGGCCGTCTAGGCTTTCATCACACTCTACTTGGCCTCCCAAGCCTCCTAACACCCAGTGTGATGCAGCTCACCTAAAGTGCCCAATAAAGCCACATAAAACTCACTTAGGCAAAATATCGAACACCTAGTGTGCACTTCGTTAGATTGTGTTCTTAGCTCTATCCTATGGCTTCTATAACCACTAACCACTCCTAGGGTCCCTTCTCTAACACAAGCAACCCAAAAACCGGAATAAAAATTGAATCTGGACCTAAGTCACCCGAAAATCAGACCGTATGGAGAATGTCCAAATGAAGGTGGATACTAGGGTTTTCGGACTTAGGAACGTTCTTAGGGATTTGGAAAAGGCTAAGATCAGTTGGGACGAGGTTGGGGCTTGGGTACCTACAAAAATTGGAGAGCACAGGTAGGGTTTTCAAATTTTAGGATGTGAGTATATGAACGTTCCTGTTCATAAAAACCGGGCAACGTCGTGATTTTCGGGCCAATGTCACGACGTTCCCGAGAGTTATCCTTCCGACATTGCGACGTTCCCAAGAGTAGCTACAAATTGAGTTGCCAACGTCGCGATGTTACAGAGACCTGAGATTTCATTTTTCCTCAATGTCGTGACATTCAGATGTCTTGCAACATTGCGACATTGAGATCCAACGTCGCGACGTTACAGAGAAGGTAACTTAACTTTTTTTTTTTTTTGATAAAAACATTTATAAGTTTAAGAGCACTCCCCTTTTTGAGGTTCCGATCCTTGTCCAACCCTGGAGTAGATTTCTCAAGCTACCTATCTGTCGTCGCTTTGATCTCGGAGCCTGAGAACAGAACAACACACATAAGTTACAGTCTCCAAGAAAATTTCCATCTCTAAAATAAACAAACTTATGCAAAGATACACTAATGAATGAAAAACTTGAAAATGCTTGGGTTTCCTCCCAAGTAGCGCTTTGTTTAATGTCGTTAGCTCAACTTTACATGAATCTCAATGTTCAAGAGACTGTGGGACTGCATGAACCCTACGGCACTATTTCGGTGTGCTCGGATTGATGGCTGCGCATGAAATCGCCTCCAAGTATGGCTTCAATTGTTGTAGTTAACTTTAAAAACTCCATTTCTCTGGGTTGCATAATTTCCACTCCTCATCTGGGCTTACGAGTCACGATAAATGGTCTGAGCCACCTCGACTTTAATTTCCTGGGAAGGCTTGAGTTGGGAGTTAAATAGGAGACTTGTTGACCTAGGCTCAAATAACCATACAACTTCTCTTATCGTGCCAGGCTTTCATCTTTTATAAATCTTAACGTTTTTTTAAGCCTCATTGCGGAACTCTTCTAATTCAATGAGTTGTAGTATACGTTTCTCGCCGGCCATCTTACTGTCTATATTCAACTGTTGAGTTGCCTAGTATGCTCTATGTTCCAATTCCACAGGCAAGTGGCACACTTTCCCAAACAAAAGCTTGAATAGTGACATTCCCAAGGGTGTCTTGAATATTATTCTATAGGCCTAAAGTGCATCATCTATCTTTTTCACCTAATCTTTCTTCGAGCTATAGACTATTTTCTATAAGATAGATTTGATTTCTCGTTTGGCGGCTTAGCGGCCCATTGAGTGCATTGGGTGGTATGCAAGTGTAGTGCGATCTTGGGACACCATATTTTCTTAGCACGATGTCAACAAGTTTGTTACATAAATGTGTTTCTCCATCTGTAATCAAAGCCCGTCGAGTTCCAAACTGGGTGAATATATGACTGCGAAGAAAGCTTGCTACCACTTTGGCATCATTAGTTTGGGTAGGTATGGCCTCTACCTATTTGGAAATGTAATCTATGGGTAGGAGAATGTATAGGTTGTTGAAAGATGAAGGGAAGAGGCCCATAAAATCCATCCCCCAGATTTCAAACAACTCTACCTCTAAAATGGTTTGTAAGGGCGGCTCATCTCGTTTTGATATGCTCCCCATTCCTTGGCATTTGTCACATGTAGACACAAACTGGTGAGCATCCTTGAATAAGGTGGGCCAATAGAATCCCGATTAAAGTACCTTTGCAGCTGTTATATTTCCCCCAAAGTGCCCCCCATATGCTAGGGCGTGGCAGTGATTTAGTATACTTTCCATTTCCTCCTCTGGGACACATCTTCTTATCACCTTATCGGCACAATGCTTATACAGAATGGGCTCCTCCCAGTAGAAATGCTTCAACTGTGCGAAAAATCTCTTCTTCTACTTATAACTAAACTCTGGTGGGAGCACTCTTGCCACTAAGTAGTTCACAAAATCCGCAAAGTAAGGTACTGGCTCTTATCTTCAATTGCCAAGAGCTGTTCATCAGGGAAATCATCATTGATTTGAATTTCTTTACTCGACCCTTCCAATATTGAAAGATGGTCGGTTACAAGATTTTCAGTCCGTTTCTTATCTTTAATTTCCACATCAAACTCTTGCAGTAGTAACACCTTATGATCTCGGTTTAGCGTCCTTCTTAGTCGCCCAGTACTTTATGGCGAATGGTGGTGTATACATTACCTTGTTACCAATCAGAAATGCGGCCGGAACTTGTCAAGAGCAAACACACAATTTCCAAAAGTTCTTTTTCAGTTGTTGCATAATTTAGTTACGCATCATTCCAGCGTCCGGAGCTCACGTAATAGATAACACAGGTGTTCTTTCCCTCTTTTGACCCAGTACTGCCCCTATTGTGTAGTCGCTCGCATCACACATTAGTTCAAAAGGAAGATTCCAGTCCGGTGCTACTATAATAGGTGTTGATACCAATTTCTCTTTCAGAAACAAGAACACTTGCAGACACTGATCATCAAACTCAAAAGGCGCTTCTTGAACAAGCATATTTGATAGGGGCTTGGCTATTTTGGAGAAATCCTTTATGAATCTCTGTAAGTCATTGACGAGAAAGCTCCTTTATTCCTTTCAGGAGTGGAGTGGTAGCATCTCTATTGTTTCAATCTTGGCTTTATTTGCCTCGATTCCTATTTCTGAGATCCGGTGCCTAAGTATAATGCGTTCCTTTACCATGAAGTACCACTTTTCCCAGTTCAGCACAAGGTTAGTTTCCTCACATCTTATTAGTGCCTGTCTCAAATTCTCAAGACAATTATCAAAGGACTTCCCTAGCACATAGAAATCATCCATGAATTCCTCAATTGTTTTCTCAACCATGTCTGAGAATATAGCCATCATGCAACGCTGAAACGTGCCCTGTGCGTTACATAATCCAAAGGGCATTCGCCTAAAACCAAACGTACCATATGGGCACATGAATGTTGTTTCCTCTTGGTCCTCTGATGATATAATGATCTGATTATAGCCCGAATACCCGTCCAAGAAACAGTAATACTCATGCCCTACCAGCCGGTCTAGCATCTGATCTAGAAAGGGAAGTGGGAAATGATCTTTTCTAGTTGCCTTGTTCAATTTCCGGTAGTCTATGCAGATTCTCCACCCTGTAACTGTTCGAGAAGGAAGCAGTGAGTTATTCTCAGTCCTTATCACTGCGGTTCCTCCATTTTTTGGAATAACCTGTATTATGATTACCCACGAACTATCTGAGATGGGGTAAATCACTACTGCATCTAACCATTTCAAGACCTCTTTTCTGACCACTTCCTTCATTGTCAGGTTGAGTCTCCTTAAGCTTCCACTGAAGGTTTGTGCCCATCCCCTAATAGGATCCAGTGCATACACATGGAGGGGCGGATCCCCTTCAAATCAACTAGAGACCATCCGATAGCATCCTTGTGATCTCGAAGTACTCTCAAAAGCTTATCTTCTTCCACTGCTATCAAAGATACTGATATGATTACTGGTAAGGTTGAAGATTCCCTTAGATAAGCATACCTCAAGTGACTAGGTAGTGGCTTTTGCTCCAACTATGGTGGTCGTTCAATCGAAGGCATTGAAGTTTGAGTGTTCTCTCCCAACGACTCATAATACTTCCTTCTGTTCGGCTAGAAGGAGTCCATCCACTTCACACTCTTCGGCCTCTTCACTTAATTCCTCCTTAGCATTCTACACATGGCTAGCCTCTAACAGGTCAGTCAAACCACTTTGGCTAGGCACTATAACCTCTACTGCCTCTATCATAAAACATGCATTGCTCTTTTGGATGCCTCACAACATTAAATACACTGAATTTGACCTCATCGTCCTGCACTCTTAATTTCAATTCTCCCTTTTGCACATCAATCATAGCCTTGCCAGTCACTAGAAATGGTCTACCTAGGATAATGGGTATCTCTTTATCTTTCTCCATGTCCAACACTATGAAATCAGCTGGGAAGATAAACTTGTCTACCTTTACTAGCACATCTTATATCACTCCTCGAGGATGTTTCAATGATCTATCTTGCATTTGCGAAGGTGGCCAGACGTGGTCTGCTTCACCTAACGGTCGTGCGAAAATGGATAAAGGCGTAAAAGTTAATACCGGCTCCGGTCGCTATAGAGACTCTCTCAGTCGAGTTCCCTATCTTACATGGGATGTGAAGCTACCAGGTCGCCGGCTTATGTGGCTTGTTTTCCTCTGAGTATATGCTTGCACTCCTCGGTAAGATTCACTGTCTTAAAGTCTGATAACCTTATTTTCCTTGATAGTATATCTTTCATAAATTTTACATAGCTGGGCATCTGTTCTAATGCATCTGCAAACGAAATGTTGATATGCAGTTTCTTAAACAATTCCATGAATTTGGTAAACTACTTATCCAGTTTATTTTTCTTCAAACGTTGGGGATACAGGATTGGTGTAGAGGGTTCATCTGTAAAGGCCTGTTTCTCAGTCTCTTTCTATTCATATGATCTCTCTCTGCTGACTTCTCTGTAGAATTTTTCACTTGCATCCCGATCTTTCAATTTGGGTGGTCTACTACCTCAGTTTCCACTTCTCTTACTACTGGTGGTTGCCCTAGTGTAGCTAGCTTTCTACCATTTCTTAAGGTGATAGCCTTAACATGTTCATTACCTTCACCTCTCGGGTTTATCTTTGAATTGCTTGGCAAAGAACCTTATTGCCTCTCAATCAATAGATTGGCCATTTGGCCCATTTTCACCTCCAAGTTTCTCAACTGTGCTACCTGGTTATATAGTTGGGTTGACTGATTGTGCATATTCGCCTTTGTTTCATTCATAAGGCTATATGGGAAGTAAGCATTTAAGGTAGTGCTTCTTCCAAATCTATTTTTTTCTCTGCTGGCGATTTGTTCACTTGGGAAGGTGGCATGCTATTCTGATTGTTTCTTCATCCATAGTTTTGGCTATTATAATTATTCCACGTAACCTTGGCCACTGATTACGAGTTCTAATAGGTGTACCCCCATCTTGACCACAGTTGGTTCACGATTAAGTTCTAACCTTTGATTAAATCTTAACACATCTTTGCTTTGCTCTACTATCATCGCGCATTGGCATCTATAGTACTATGTTGTCCTCCACATGATTCACATTTCTCCCAAGGATTAGCATGGACAACATTTATAACATCTTGCTATCTTTGTAACTGTTTGGTGAGTTGTGCAACATGATTTACCAAATTGCTAAAGACCTCTATGTTTGCACCTCCCACTGCCTTCCTCGGTATCATCCTGTCCCTGGGCCATTAGTTACTCTTAGTAGCCATGTCCTCTAGGATTCCATACACTTTATCTGTAGTCTTCTTCATTGGTGTGCCCCCTACTGAGGCATCTATAACTGTTCTGGTAGAATCACTCAGACCATTGTAAAAGCTATGGACTTGCATCCATCTAGTTAGCCTGTGATGTGGACACCTCCTTAACAGTTCATGAAATCTCTCCCAGGCTTCAGCTAAGTTCTCACCCTCTAATTGTCTAAACGTGTTAATCTCTTGCACCGGTTATTGCACGTCTTTGAGGCGAGGAAAAGAACTTAGTCAGAGTATTTCTACACTAGTAAATTATGAGGTAATGGAATGCGAGTACAGTTGGCTCGTCAACCAATGTTTAACTCTATCACCTAGTGAGAGCGAGAACAATCTCAGTCTAAGCGCTTCTTCTGTTACTCCATTGTATTTGATTGTGTCGCATACTTCAATGAAGTTTGTTAAATGCATGTAAGGGTTCTCACTTAGTGAAGTAGGTAGATTAAATGTTAAGGCATCTGCGATTATTCTTGTTTTCAACTCAAAATTGTTCGGCTTGAATAGGTGGTCTTCGGATGCTTGGTGAGCAGCGTGGTCGATAAGCGAACTCCTCTAGCAACATAAACAGATCATCTGGCTGTATAACCGGCTTGGGGGCATAATTCCTACCATTATTCCCATTATGTCCCCCCTGACGGCTCTTTTTTCTCTTGGCCTTGATCTTGCCCTTCCTGATTCTGCATGATTGTTAGATTTCTTTGGTGTGCTTCTCTTTGTTCTTTGCGTAAGCGGTTGAAGGTTCTCTCTAGCTCAGGATCGAATGGGAGTAGTTCAACTTGACCCCGTCTTCACATACACACACATTAACCTTTACTGCAATCACACGCATAAACACAGAGACCAAATTACAAGCACTTGTGTAACCAAAATACAATGAAAAATAAATAAAATGAAAAAAATAAAAAAATAAAATTATAAATTCCAGAGTAATATCTAGTTGTGCTTGCTTTACATGAGGCTAGCTTAGGGGGTCGGGTTGACAGCTTCAAATCAACTTCATGGGCTCCTCTTGAATGTCGGGTAACGACACTACTCAATCGGGCAGAGTCTCCCTTATCTGCAGGGGCTCACACCAAGAACCATGTCCCAACATCTTGTCAGAAGATATATACATGAGTAAAAACGGCCACTTGGTCCCATACAACAATACTCATCAACATACATCCACTATATACAATAGTCTCAAGAGTTAATAATTCACTCTTATTTCAAACATATATTAAAATTCTAGAATTCTAATACATGTCATACATCATAAAACCATCAAAGCCACAACCCGACTTTCTTCAAAATCGGCCTCTAGGATGAGCCGTCTCCTCGTACGCTCCCTGTACCTGAAATAATATATTCCCTGTGATAGGGTGAGCTAATGCCAGTAGTAGAATCACCACTAAATGGAGTTACTCTCCACTAAGTGCATATGCATTGTAATTTAAACACACATTCAAACAAATTAAGTGAATCCCTACTTGAATGTCTAAATGACTCAACCATGTCGAGTCCTCACCAGAGCTCCTCACACTTGCCTAAGCCATGTATGAGAAAAATATCCTTTTCAAAACAAAACTTGTTGTTTTTCAAAATACGCTACGATGTCGGTAAAAATAGGACTACCTCCAGAGGCGAATGTGTTGGAGAACCTTCCAGCTTGATCATGGTCCTCTGTCAGAAATGATAAGTTGGACGTCTCCTAATCCCATTCTCGGAAAATCATCTGTGAAATTCCTTTCACAACCATGTTCATTTTCGAGAAAATCCCATGTGGCACACACACACCTAGTTTCTAGATTTACCCGATTACATATGAAATGTATTATGCAATTTCAACACAATTTATATAACACATACAAATATATCTTCATGCATATATTTACATAATTTAAATCACACAAACATGTTATGCAATTTCACAATCCATTACACCAAAAATTAGCTCACATGGGCTAATTAACAAACACGAGCAATTCTATTTGAATTACTCAACCAAACACATATTCTCACAAAATATTTTGTGAACACTATTCACGTGAACAGTGAAATCCCTCGGGATTCTTGTTCAAGGCCAGTATTACTGATATCGGTTCCACTTAGTGAGCAGAGATTTCATAGCCATTTAGGCCTCATACACCATAATACAATTTATTTCATAAATTATACCATTAACAACCCACAACCCGGTCAGGTAGACGATCGCAGGGCTTTGTCTAAATGGGTTTCATAAATTCCAACACTTCGGTTCCAAGATTTGGGACCGATCAAACGGCAGTTCAAGGCCTCGACTAACGAGGGGCTTCAACAAAGCTCTTAAATCAAGGAAGTAAAACATTAGGATAAAACCCCTACCTCATGGAGTTTATTAAAACTCCTTAAAATGGGTGTGCATGAAGCCCTTAACGCGTAGAGCACTTTGCTTCCTTACGAAAAATTAGGCGGTCGGATTGGCAATCTAGAGGAAAGTGGCTTACTCTGCTATACAAAAAATGAAATCCTAAGCTATTGGAAGTCCTTCTCCCTCCTTCACGTTTTTTTTTCTCCCCTTTAATTGTAGGAGATGACACTATTTGGACTTTTGTCCTATTATCATTAAGAAATTCCAAAATGCCATCCATGTCCCCTTTGCTTGGATTTTGACACGTGGCACAATCTCGTAGATCCGTTTCCATAATCTCTCTCATCTGACTTATATTGTCACATGAGTACATGTTATATGTGGCTTTTGTCACATCAAATTTGGTTTCTGACTTTGCGATACTCGATGCCTCGGGTGCAAATTTATTGTCTCAGGTCGACGAAGTCGGCGTGTAAGCTGAATTTCACAAGGCGATTTCAACTGGCTGTCCGTTTCATCATCAGGGAATCCCCAGAAAAATTTCGGATTTGTACCAAAATTACGATTTTGCCATTTTTCAGAAAATTGGAATTTTCTAGGGTCTCACAGTGCTATTGTCAATAACAACACGAAACTTCTCCCAAGCAACGACGCCAAAAACTTGACGGGCTCCTGATAGGATATGTAAAATTAATTTAAATATGTAGGCCCGTACGCACAAGTATACGCGTCGAGTTTATGTAATATAGTGGCTTGTCAAGTGTCGTTCCCACAAGGAGAAGTGTGTTGAATATCAGATTTGACTCTAGAGTATTATCTAGATCTCAAAGTCGAGTGAATTATGGTTAATATGATGGGAAATTGATCTTAAACAAATTATTTACTCAATTAATGGGGACTAGGATTTTGCCTTCCCTTGTCACATTCAATGGATTATAACCTATGTAAAATTTTATATTCAGTATATTAACAGATTAACGCTGGTGGGTTGATCGTGCCTACGAGATATCCTCTCTCGAGGTATATTCGCCTATCTCTCTAGTAGGGTTTATAGCATCTAGGGCTGGTAAAGAGCCAAGCTACCCGGGCTCGGCTCGAAAAAAGCTCGGCTCGGACTCAGCTCGTGAGCTAAACGAGCGAGCGAACTAATTGGAAGCGATAAATCTTGGGCTCGGCTCGAGGGCTCGGCTCGGGCTCGGCTGCTTCGGCTCGGGCGCCGGGACCCATCCGTCGGCGGAGCAGGGGCTTCCGCCTCACGATCTCCGGCCGTGAGGATACGGTCTTTGCCGGTGCAATCCAGAGCTTAGGGCGCAAGTGCGAAATGTCACCTAGGTCATGTGTCCCACGGATATCGATGTAATGGATCCTCAAGCTCTAGATCCAGTCGACATGGATGGAAAATGCATGAATCCTCACGAAAGTTAAAGGAGCGGCGGCGGCGAGCGGCGAGCTCGGTGACTCCGGCAGCGCCGTCGGTACGGGGAAATTTGTACCTAGATCTCAGTTTGCTGGCCGGCGAAATGGTACCGCGAACCGCGAAGGTGTCGGCGACGGTATGTTCCAGTGTGGATAGCGTGAAGAAGGTGCCGACAAAGGGGACGTCGGGGAAGGACATGGATGTTGGGTATGACCCACTGGTACGATCGGTCGATCCTGGTGTACAAGAATCCGATTACAAATATGAGGGTATTGGGGCTCCTGTGGAAACTATAGAGGCTGGTGGCCATGAGCTTGGAGCAAGGTTTCGCCGATCTTGGTATTGAGGGCAAATGCACGGACCCAGCGTCACAATCAATTCGGCTGATGAACAGGATCCGATCTCAAATCTCACGGGGGTATTGGGGCCTTTGGATGCGTGCTGGACTTAACCAGTAGCATCCCCAGGCGTGGGTATAGATAAAGGCATCAAGGGTGTCCGTGGGAGTGGGGTTTCATAGAGGAAACAAAGGCCGACATGCAGGACAGCCAAGCGAGACGGTGTAACGCCCGGGAGTGCCACCGTCGGTATTGGGTATGAAAATTTGGGCGGCCGGTTCGACATGTTGAAGAGCGTACGGATCTCGGTCCAAGCCCGGTGGTGGTATGGGTGTGAAATTAATCATGCGCAGCTTGGTAGTCAGGAGGTGGAGGCCAACAACCATATATAGCGATATATTGCCAAATAGTTGTTGTTACTAATGAGTTTGCTTGGTAGATCTTGTTGTATATTATTTCTTTATTTAGTAGTGATTAAAACGATCATGTTTCTTATTCAATGATTTCGGTATCTTATTTTCTTCACTGCGCAATTTCTACTTGTTTTAATTCTATTTCATAATTTTTCGGTTACCAGTTTGTTTATTGATGGAGTGCAACGTAATCGAGAAAGGAAACAAATGTTGAAGGAGGTGGCTTTACTTAATTTGTAGTATCAATTGCTAAATCAACTAAGGTAAAAAATCCCATAGAAAATTATTTCCTTAATTGATGTATTTGTTATCAGATTGATTACAAAAAGTTAAAAAGTATATGGACTGAGCTTGAGGATTGATTACAATACAAACTTGTATAGGCTCGAGATTGGGCTTGAGCTCGAGGTTAAGCTCGAGCTCGTTCATATGGAAAACGAGCCTAATGAGCTCAAGCCAAGCTTTTTTTAAATCAAGCCAAGCTTGAGCCTAATTTTAAGCTCGTTCAAAAGCTCGGCTCGGGCTCGAGCTCGCTCATAAATTAACAAGCCTAGCTCGAAATGTTCAAAGCTCGGCTCGGCTCGGCTCGTTACCAGCCCTAATAGCATCTCTGCATCAACCCTTAACTCAGAGACACTTAAATGGTTAAACCCTAATCGCCACACTTGGAACCGAGAGATCCCTACTCTCCGATTGACCAAGTGTCACTCTACCCAGATCCTTGGGAACCTTTATCTCTCGATCTTAGATTCCCAACAAAAGCATGTTGATGTTGGCCAAACACCACCATGTTTGTAATTAACAGAGAATAGAGCAAGTCGATAACAGATCCATAGATATATTGAATAAAACTGAATAAAAAACTAATCCATACGATTGTAACAAGAGTACAACAAAACCCTAGAAATAAAACTAGAACATCATCCTGATAATTACAATCATTTTGTTTTTAATCAATAGGAGTTCGAGAAAGAGAATCTAAAATACGATGATTACCTGATCTCTAGAGTCACACGTGTAGTCGGTCTTAAGTCGCGGATCTCGATCCTCCTCACATTTTCTTTTTTTTTTTGTCATCATTTCTTTTGATATATCTAAAGCTTCGTTGATTAGTCCAGTTGACGTCGTGGCGTTGGTTGATGTAATTTTGCGTCATCACGACCTGCGTATACATTGAAATTTGGGTTCTCGATCTCGCTTCTTCACATCTCCACACAGCCTCCAAATGCCGCCTTTTTCACCTAAAATGCACAAAAATCCGAGTATCAGATATACGATGATAAACACACTTATTACTAGATGAAATGAACCGAAAACGTGATCAAACGAGGGTATATGATGAGTGTTTTGAGCACTCATCAAGATACAAAGTGTTTTTTTTTTTTAAGAAGATACAAAGTGTATTTAAGATGGAAGAATTATTAGATTCTGGTGTAACAGTCGGAGCTTTTAACTATGCACTCCAACTATTTGTTGTTATGACTCATTGGGTTATCAGTTGAGTTTAAAGGACTTGTTTGACTAACACACCCTAGTGGTGTCAAGAGATGGGTGAGCTGCATCTGGGTTTCTCAACACCTCCAATACATCGGTTTAATGGGTTGGGTTTGGAATTTGAAGTGGGTTGCAGTTGGAAAATGGTTTGGGAAGTCTGCACATGGAAAAAACCCATCACAACATGGCTAGTACATGTTTTGTTTGTGATGCTGGTATGTTTTCTAGAACAAATCCTGCCAACAGTGTTTCTCTATATGCTTTTGATAGGAATTTGGAACTATCGGTATCGAGCTAGATACCCTCCTCACATGAACACAAAAATCTCCTATGCTAATAACGTCCACCCGGATGAGCTTGGAGGAGTTTGATACATTTCCAACCTCCTAGGTGCTGGCATGAATAGGCTTTTTTTGATGAGGCATCCCATATCCCATCTATACAACCGGTTCCACCCAACCGAATTTTGCAACAACACATTAACTCCGACAACAATTGCGAGGGCGATAGTAAGTGGAGGAGGAGGAGAATGAGAGAGGGGTAGAGAGATAAAAACTGGTTTTTAGGGGTCAATTATATAATGACACGTGACCAGAGAAGAGAGAGGATGGGATCAAATTGTTTATGTCAAGTAGGATTTGTTTTACATGCTAAGTTAGTCGCTTGGGATCATGGACCAATAAGATTGCTTTCGGTTCGAACCAATAAGATACAAGACCTTTCAATTACCCCTAAAAAGAAGATGTCTAAGCTATGGATTATTTCTGTCAGTTACCCCTAAAATTTTTAATATATTTAGAAGTACACTAAGATGTATTATACTTCAAAAAAATTAAGTTTAAATTTGTCGAAATTTTGTTAAATGAACCGTGGGTTCTGACGACCTCTTCAAGACAATGTATATTACCCAATTCATACAACATGGATAAATGGGAACGACGGACAGCCCATGTGAAAAATCATTTTATTCTTCAAACTTCAAAGGTGCCCTTTTTGTAGTGGATATTTTCAACATCTTACTATGAGTACCATGGCTTTTAGGCCCAAAACCCACTAACTAATAGACCTAACATCCACTTGCGGGCCATCAGTGATTCAAGCAATGGGCCAAAGCATTTTTGTTACTTAAAAACCATGCAGGAGTTTGCCAGGTGGAAAGATTTGTGTCCCAGTCCCAAAGTCCCTAGTAGGTCGATCTGCCGGCTTGAGATATTCATCCACGGATCTCTTAGTTCATCACGTCTCAAAACAATAATCCCAAATGAGGGAGAATTGGTCTTTGATAAGGAAAGTCAAATTTTATCACTAAGTTGGTGATATTATCTCTCCAAAAATCAAGGAGAATTGGTCTCTTATAAGGAAGGAGAGATTCTACCACCGAAATCACAAGATTATCTTTCCAAGAATCAAGGAGAAATTCAAGTATAAAACAAAAAACTCCCCACGAGGGAAAGGTATGCAACCTTAACTATCCTACTTCCTTTTCCTTCTTCTCCATTCTTTTACTAACTTAAGCATCAGAGAGGCGGTCGGGACACTACCACCGGATCCCTTATTTTTTGCAGGTTTATATCAGACCGTTGATGCCCCAGAGGTCAGACGAACCAGGTACTGAAAATTGGTGTCATCTATGGGAATCGATCAAAAAGTCTCATTGACGACGTCACGAAGCAGCTCCAGAAGCGGAGTTATCAGGTAGCCGCCGCCACGGTAAGCTCCAGCGGTTCCCTCCCCACGTCTGATTCGTTTGACACAAGTGCAATGACTAGCAGCCTAGTGATCCAGTCGTCAGAAGATCAATTTTTTCATTGGAGTCAAGATATGGAGAAGAAATAGGAGGACCAAGTAAGACAAATGAAGGAGTGCGAGGAGCGCGTCGAGCTTTACATCGTAACGATCATATCACGGTTATTGAGTAAGAGAAAATGCGTGATCTTGATGAAAGAGACGTGCAAGATAGTGGTCAAGCAAAGCTTTTAGTCGTTAGCGATAAAGGAAAGAAGCCTATCGCCCTCGACGATGTAGATACCCCGACAGATGACAAGCTATCCTTAAGTAGTTTGCCAATTTCTCCCTAGTAAAAAGCAAAAGCAACAAAGATAGATCACGCCAGAGACACTCACATCACCCTATATTCAGTAATTCCAATGGTGGTACGTTCCGCTGGGCAACGGGCCTAGGTTAGAATCAGACTAACGAAGCACTCGAGAACACATTTACTTTAGCTACGGGCGCAATGCCCATGCAATCGGTTTACCCTGTCTTCGGAATAGGGCCTGCACTTTACATGCCACCCACAATAGTGATCCGAGGTCCCAATGACATACTCTCTTCGCCCCTAGCGCAACACATCCTTGATTACGAGCCACCATGAGGGTTCAGCATGCCAACCTTTGCTATGTTCGACGGCTCCAACGACCCTTATGACCACGTGCTTTACTCTGATCAAGCGATGATACGAGCGCTAAGCGATCTTTTTGTTGTGTAAAAAGTCTTCTCGGCTAGTCTCCAAGGGTCGGTGCTAGCTTGGTTCCATAAACCTGGTCGATAGATCGTTCGTGATACGGACTATATTCATCTCCCAGTACCTTTGCTTAGTGCAGCAGAAAATGAATATTAGTTCTTTGTAGACCATAATAAAGAAAGAAGAGGAAACCATACGAGATTTTACCAGGAGATTCAGGTAAGCCGTTCAGCAGGTAGAAGTTTACAACATGGACGTAGTCCTACAGAACTTCAGGAAGAGCTTTGCACTGTCTACTCTGTTCTTCCACTCATTGTCTTTAGACCGCCGACTCTGATGAAGAGTTATACGGGCGGGGACAAAATATTCAATACTGGAAGATAACATCCGTCCACGGCGACTCAAGCAATCATGATGCGGAGCAAGCTTCTTTGGAAAGCGACAAACCCCGGAAGGGAAGAAGCCTCACGAGTCACGACGGGC
The DNA here is from genome assembly GCA_016808115.1 of Tetrastigma voinierianum. NCBI lineage: Eukaryota > Viridiplantae > Streptophyta > Magnoliopsida > Vitales > Vitaceae > Tetrastigma > Tetrastigma voinierianum. Next base: position 470,862 of record JAEQBH010002191.1, read on the forward strand.
GGGGGCAAAAATCGGAAGCAACCCCGAGACCAACCTCAGAAAAAAAAGGGAGCCCCCGCAGTTCACTCTTCTGAATATCACCTATGAGAGGCTGCTGCCCCTCATCCGTGACTTGCCAAATTTCAAATGGCTTGTGCCAATCCAGACAGACCCCTCTTAGAGAAACTCGTCCATGCGATGCTATTATCACAGGGATCATGGGCATGAGACCAACAGGTGCTGAAGCCTAAAATTCCTAGTAAAAATACTTACTAAAGCGGGGCACCTTAGGAGATATATTAGGGAAGTTGACCAGGAGGAAGAATCCACACCTGAGGCGGGGAATCTGGCAGCGCATTCGCTGCACTCGAATCTAGGCTATAAACTATATGGGAGGTAAACGCGATCGATTACCAGTCAACGCCAACAAAGAGGTCACGAGAGTAGCCTCGGTCGAAGCCGGGTGAACAGCATCCACCTGAGTGGTAGAGCGAAAGAGACCAAGCATAGGCGGGCCTGGATCCTTTCCCCCAGTAAACCCTAATAAGGTAATTATGCCCCATTACGATGCACTTGTACTCACCCTTTGTAGTAATGGCTTTGATGTACACAAGGTGCTAGTAGATCCTGGTAGCGCCGCAGATTTGTTGCAGCTACCCGCTTTCAACCAGATGAAGCTTTCCTTGCAAATGCTGAATTCGGCTAGATGAATCCTCTCTGGTTTCAAAAGCAACAACCACGACACTAGGAGATATCACACTTCTTGTACAAGCAGGGCTGGTAACCCAGCAGGTTTTATTCTCAGTTGTCGACGACCTTGGACCATACAATTGCATAGTAGGTAGGGCTTGACTGCACTCGATGAAGGTCGTCTCTTCAACATATCATCATATGGTCAGTTATAACCAGTGCGGGGCAGGTCAATCTTCTAAGTAGCCAGCTAGCCGAGTGGTAATGTTACCAATTATCCATGCGAGAACAGAGAGAGGAAAAAGGTTCAAGCATTCTTCCCCCTCGAGAACGTTCAGCATAAGCGACTCTGACTCATTTGCCTAGGTAGAGTGGAAGAAAGGATCCGTGCGCCGTGGATCTCACGAAGGTAATAAGCGGCTGGCAGACGGGCGAAGAAACTCACATATGTCATAACTCTGTTGTTCAGCGAAGAAAAATAATAGATATGACGCGTATGGTTGGGGAACACGGATATATTCACTAGGAGTCACTCAAACATGGCCAGAATCAACCCAACATTGGCCTCTCATAAACTAAACGTGATTGCCACGGCCAAGCCAGTGAAGCAGAAAATAAGGCGTTTCCACCCAAATCGCCATCAGATTATTCAAACAGAGGTGGACAACCTGCTGAGTGAAGGTGTTATCAGAGAGGTGAAGTATCCCGAATGGCTTGCAAATGTAGTAGTCGTCCCAAAGAAGGGCGGTAAATGGAGGGTATGCATGGACTACACGGACCTCAATGAAGCATGCTCAAAAGATGGCTTCCCCCTGCCATGAATAGATCAGATCGTTGATGCCTCTGCCGGGCATGGGATGCTATTGTTTCTGGAAGCCTTCTCCAGCTATCACCAGATTCCAATGCACTCGCCTGATGCAGATAAAATGACCTTCATTACGCCACATGAGCTATACTGCTACAACGTGATGCCTTTGGTTTGAAGAATGTCGGGGCAACCTATCAGAGGCTGGTGACCAAGATATTTCAGCCATTGATCGGCAGGATAATGGAAATCTATATTGATGATATGCTTGTCAAGACCAAAGAACGCCCCAATCATACGAAGCACCTGCAAGAAACTTTTAAGCTGCTACGCATGAACGGTATGAAACTCAATCCCCTAAAGTGTGCGTTCAGAGTTAGTTCGAGTAAATTCATGGGCTTCAGAGTTAGTTCAGAGTTAGCATTTCTCTCTTTTGTTAGAATATTGATTTTTAAATTCTTTTGATCCCCAGCCAACGGTGCCAAAAACTTGTTAAGACCAAATGCAATATACAAATTTAAGACACTATTACCAAAGGACTAAAGTGATCCCAGGAAATGGCATGGCTTGTTAAGATGAATCTTTCACCTCTGAAATTTAAGACACTATTAACAAAGGACTAAAAATTGATCCTCGACAATGGTGCCAAAAACTTGTTAAGACCGAATTTAACTTGTATACTCATAAGATGTGTTTTGTCATTGAACTCATTTAAAGATTTAGTTCGGTCTTAAACACTACAAGTGCACTGGTCGTAAAAGTAATAAAGTGGACCTATAAGTTCGGATATCGTTCCCACATAGATTAAAAAGAATTTAAACTTCAACTACCCCAACTACTCAAGTTCTATACTATTTGAACTTCCATTTAAGAGTAAATTTAGTAACCTAAAAACAATTTTAATCACTGGAGTCCTATATTTAAAATAGAGGGAAAAATTTAAATCCTAAAGGTAAACTGGATTGAACCAGATTATTCCTGGAAGTAGACATTGGGATTTCACTGCTATGAAATTATCAATTCCTGCATCATAATCTCTTCTATTTTCCCTTGAGTTGGAATCTGAATTTGTCAAGAGGCAAGGTAGTATAGTTTAGATTCCTCCTATAACCATACCTTTCACTGAGTAGAGATTCATGTTCATTTCTGAATCATGATTCTAATCAATTACTTGTAATTTGTAGCGACCCCCGAGTCCGGTCCGACCCGGTTGGCGAGTCCGAACCAAAACCCGGGGACGCTCGGTTTATTTCTTTTTATTTTTTCGTGTTATTAAATTTTCTTTTTCAAAAATGTCGCGACTGAATCACGGCCCAACGAGAATGGCGGATCCGAGCGAGGCGGTTTTGCACTCCAGACGTTTTCATTTATCTTATCAAAACATTTTATTATGTCCTTTGTTGCGGAAGCGGTTTCAGTTTGGGCAAGCCCATAATCATTTACAAATTCAATGCAATTCGATAGGCCCATAAACATTTAACAAAATACATTTACAAAAAAGGCACTCATGCCTTTTCAGAATGATATACAAAAATCAAGGTTCGAGTTTAACCGCACACTGTTTCAAAATACCACTTGTTCAAAGAAATGATATGCAAATGGCGGGGTATATACTTATCGCCCGTACTCTCTTGTGCTTCTTGATCTTGAGCTGCCTTTTGCTTACTCGATACAGCATAGATAAAACTATACACTAAGCATTTTCATGCTTAGGTGAAGTTTCTATCTAATTCTATTTCAATATTGATTTAACTGACATGCATTTAACATCAAACCATGCCTATTATATCAACATATACTCATGCTATTCATTTTCGCATGCTTTCATTTTACAAATCATTTATCATATCACAACATGCATTTTCAATGCAATAAATCAATTCACCAGTTCAATTTATGAGATTTAAGCATACATAAAACCCCGCACTACTTTTCGTCAATGTTGTTGGTTATTTTCCTTTGACTATTCGATCCACATTACGGCCAGTTCCGTTTGATGAATCCCGTCCTTATTATCATTCGGTAATGTGTCTACACATTTTAACAATTCGGTCTCCCATCATGACGGATGCCGTTTGGCGCACCCCGACATGTGATATCACTTAAATGCCATACGCCATCATGATGAATGCTGATTGGTGCATCCCGCCAAGTGGGACATTTCTTCAATGCCATACGCCATCATGAAGGATGCCGATTGGTGCATCCCGCCAAGTGGGACATTGGACAATTTCGGGGTGCCTTAGTGACGGATGTCGATTAGTGCATCCCGTCAGGCGGTTCATTCGGTATATCGATTCAATTCAAGATGTCAGGAATTGACCGATTTGTTTACAATTCGATTTATCATTCACATTCATTCGGTTTTCAAATATCACATTTCAATTCCATATTCACTTTCGTATTATCTTTTCAAAGATATACTCAATCTATGTACTCATTTCATATACTCATTCACAAACTCATTTCATATACTCATTCATGTACTCACTTTTCAAAGAGAACTAACCGAAGTTGTCGGATCTAGTTTCCTTCTCTTTGATCTCTGTCCTAGGTTAGGCGATCATCACCCGTCCCTAGTCAATAATAATCACGCCACTCTTAGTGGATAAACAATTATCATATTTTAAATGAATGACAATTTATCTTTGTTAGGTTTTGGGTTTAAGACACTAAGTGCCCAAAGGCAGACTCAGCAGAAGCGACGGAGTCTGGTACATTTTTCACTTAGTTTATCCCTATTTGAACCCCGTTAATCGTTTCTTAGGGTTCACTAAACAATCGTGTGCGAATACGGGACTTGATTGCAAAAAATATGCCAATTTAAGGTTGCAAAAGCAATGGTACGTTTTCACTTTGGTAGTACCGGTACCGATCCATCAGCTGCCAATGGGTCTTTGGTACCGGTTGGGTGATGCGGTACCACTTGCCCTTTGCATCATGGATACCGGTACCACTCTTTGGTACCGGTACCACTTACGAGTTTTTGCCCAAAAAACGTTTGATTTTTGCATTTTCATCCATTTTTCTTCCACAAACCTTCTCCAATCCATCCCATATCGAAAATCCACCATGGAATCCACCCAAAACAACTCCAAAGGTGGTTTTAGAATCCAGTAAAAAACCCTTTTCTCCCAAGTTAGGGCTTTTTCCCAAATCAAAAATCACAAAAAGATGAGGTTAGGGTTTGGTTTTCTTACCTTAGCCTCTTCAAATCTTCTTTTCCAAGTTGTTAGATCTCTTAGGAGCAAGAAGTGGGGAGCAAAGCCAACCAAAACTTGATCTCTTGCAAACCCTAGCTCTTTCTCCCTTTTTCTCCTCTATTCTTCTCCAAAAACGGGATGGCTAAAAAATGAGCTCCCAAAGACCACTTTTGGTCTTTTTATTCCTTAAATCCATAAGGCCTTGTTTGGCCTTTAACCCATTTAAGTGTAAGGCCATGTTTGGCCTACACACTCATTCTTATTCCTCATTTTCTCCTTTTTGGTCTTTAAATCACTTATTCTCTTAAGGCCATGTTTGGCTCAAAACCCATTATTTCATTTAAGTCTCCTATTATTCCACTTTGGTCATTCATTTATCATAAATTCACTTAGACATTTATTCTTTATAACAATTGACCCTTAGGTCCTCATTTTACAATTCCACATTTGCCCTTTTTCACTTGGGTTATTTCCGAGTTCAATCACTTTCTCAATTTAGCATATAATATTCAATCATATGCTCACACTTTCAATCTACATTTTTCAATTTATCAATTTATCAAATTTCTCGGAAAAACCCAAGTTTGACTCAATTCATACCCGGAATATATAATAAAATTATTATAAAAATTCTAGGGTATTTTTGGGGTGTTACATAATTCGAATTTCTCTATAAGATCTGGGTATTTTTCTTTTCCAATACTTCATACCCATGTCTTATGACTATAGATTTCTTGCTTCCCAAGACAGGGCAATTGCTAGGTTTCTACAAAATGAATGGTGTCTCATCCTTAAGATTTGAAAGAGGTTTCCCTTTCCTTGATTAGATCTCAGCTAACACGGGATCAAGATCTCTAATTGATTAAATTAATATATCACTCAACCCATTCTCAAACCATGAGCAAATTGAGGATTTATCTAAGTAACCTTTCAGAGCTCATTAGTTCTTCAATATTAGTCTAGCGCCCCAAGTAACTTAATCAGCTCTCGGGAATCTCCAAGCATCTGCAGTAATCGCTCGAGAGGGGCCTCCACGAAGAATTAGAGCCAGACTATAGTCCTTTCATGGATATAAGCTACTAATATTGGGAACAGTTAATTTCACAACATCACCATCCAAATAAATTCAAACCCTCAACTCAGAAAATTTTCTTCTCATTTTGCAGAAAAGACCATAACAAATATCATATCTTTCCAAGCGGAAGTTGTATTCTCGAAAAATGGATTACAGTATACACTAAAATACTGATGACGAAAATTCCACTATAACTGCAATCAACGGAAGAAATGATTTCAGACTTTTTATGCAAGGTTCATTAATTCAACGGTAATAAGTAAATGAATTTCAACATTTAATTTCAACTTCAAAACTTTTGAACGAAATTGCATTTCGAATCGATAAACTACAATAAAAATCTCCACGCTAAATCTATTCACGAAAAAAAAAAAAAAGAAAAAAAACAAAACAAAAATATAATACAAAGTCCTCGACTCCCTAGGTACTGGTTAGTTCAATCTTGTTATTGCCTCACTTTCATGATCGTTTCTATTTATAAATATTTAAGAATTTTGGCCCTAAAGTTAAGGCTATGTGTGAATCCTAAAAATTCTGGCCCAGATTGCCTTCTCTGTCGCGACCTAGAAGTTGTGTCGCGACAGAGTTTTGTGTCTTTGTTGCGAGGTCGCATCGCTGCGGGTGTGCGGTGTACAGCCATGACTTGAAGATCTTGTGCTTCTTCTTGCTTGATTCGCGACATCGTATTTTGTTCTGACGGTCTTCTTTCTCGGTTTGATAATTACGTAAGCCACGAGTTTCCTTTGTCGTGACAATATTTTGTGCATTCTTCAAATAGTTATGTCGCAACATCGATGATCATGTCGCAACACAGTTTCAATGCAGCTTCTGTAAGTTGGTGTCGCGACCTAGTTTTCATATCGCGACAACATCTCTATTCAGGTTATGTTGCAACACTGTCTTATATTATCTACATTTACATCGTGACTGAAAAGTGCATTGCGACAAGGCTTATTCTGTGAAAAACTGACTTTGTTGCAGCTTATTTTGATGTTGCGACATGACTCCTTGGTGTTGTCAATATCTGCTGTCGCGACCCAGTTTTCATGTCGCGACAAGACTCTTTTATGTTCAAGTTACTCATTCTGTCGTGACCAAGTTTGTTATGTCGCCTTGACACTTCTTTCGATGAGTTGAATCGCTGTCCGCGACCGGGTTGTTATGTCCGCGGTCGAACTTCTTTGAATTTGTGTTTAAACCTCTGTCGTGACCTAGAAGTTGTGTCGCGACCTCGTTTCTCTGTTCGACTTATTTACGTATTTGCGACATTAAAGATCCAGCGTCCACGACATAAACTATCTCCTCGGCTTAAAAGTATGTTGCAACGTTGGTTCCTTTGTTCGCGACAGGCCAGTTCAACAGTAAGCGTCACGATCCGCGACATAAATTTTCTTTATTTAATTGAACTTCTTCTTTGATTACTTTCTTCTATCTCAACCCGGCTCTTCTATGTTGCGAGAGTCGATTAATAGCGACATAGTAGATTAATCGCGACATAAATTACGCCTTCTAGTCTTCCATTATGCCGCCTTATCGTGATATTTGTCTCCATTTGGTTTCTTCCCATTTCTGTCGACATATTTGTCTTTTGTTGGCATAGCTCTTTTGCCAATTTTAGATCTTACATTTAGAGCATAGAAAATATTGTTGCGACAGTTCTGCGGCCCATTTGCTTAGACGTTCACATTGAAAGTGTCACAGCGAGAGACTCTGCAATTCTTTGTTTTTTTCTCTTCTTTCTTGCTGGAAATCTCTCATTTTTGAATTAATACCTGCAAAACACTAAGTTTGTAAATATTCCATAATTTGGCATTAAAACAACTTTGAAAATACTAAAAACAAGCTAGAAAAATGGATTAAAAATAGATGAGTTTAAGACTCATCATAATCCCCCAAACTTAAAGTTTTTCTAGTCCCCAAGCAAAGAAAAGAAGATTTGTTTGTCCTCAAATAATTTAGCTTTAGTTTTTAAGGACATTTTTCTATTTTGCACTGAAAATCTACAACTTGAATTGAAACTAGTCAGTTGTAGCTTAATTTCAAATTTAGTTTTTAGTTCAAACTTAAGAAAAATTTTCAATTATTGTCACAAACAAACTAATGAATTCTGAAATGTAAACAATTCAGTCAATTAATCCTGATCTCTGTGTGTGTGATGGTTTTCTTTCCCTTCCTCCTTGGCAGGATTACCTAATCTTCTGGGACTCTACACAGTGACTGCAATTTCTTTTAGCTCTTCAAAGTCTCATATGCTTGTTTTTCATTATAGTCTCCACTAATGTAGGAAAGAACCACCTTCAAGATCAATTAGGTCTTTTAGGCTTGCAGAGTTTGGCTTGGGTATTTAGGTAGATAAGTGGAGAATTTAAGCTAGAAATTTACCCAGATTCCACTCTTCATGTGTATATCTTTGCCTATATCCTTCATCTTTTTCTCTTCTACTAATGTTGGAAAATATATTCCCCTAAACTTATCCTTGACGTATCATACTGCATATTCTCATATTGGCATCTTTTAGAGAGAAGTCTCCATTTTGCTTTTCTTTTATTTTTCAAATTTTTTTAAGATTAGTGCAATGTCTTGTCTTTTTAGGCTTTCTATCACTCTTAGAGAACTTTTAAGTTAGTGTACTCTCCCATACCAGCCAGTATTAGGTACTAGGTGTTGAAACACCCCTAAGAACTTAATTGTTTAAGAGAGGAAGGCCACAAGACAAAACTTAATTCCATTTGACAATTTACAGTTTTGACTTCTTCCATGCATTATTTTCCATTTCTTCAGTTGTTTTTTTCTTTTTCCATCCTTCATTTTTTTTTTTCTTTCAAATCAACATAACATTCCCCCAAACTTGTCCTTTTATGTATTTTGAAGTTCCTATCCTGAAACCTAGGCAAATAAGGGTTCTTTACTGTAGGATTAGAATAAATGAAGGGATTGAGGCTTCTAATTGCTGTTTAAATGAAGAAACTAGACAATTTGGCTCAAATCTGGAACTAGAGTATATGCTTAGAATATTGTGAGGGTAGGCTTGAAAGGCTCAAACTTCCAAGGATGACCTATATCACTTCCTGTTAGTGGTATTACCTAGGATTTCCCCTTGACTAATAATTTAACAAGTTCTAGGACCTTGGACTTTTTGACTGTGACTGAACCCAAAAGATGTCCCTAATCCTTCACAATTTGTTAAGGAACATTTTGACCATGTACATTGTTTTTTTTTTTTTTTTTTCCAGGACTTTCACTGACCTCATTGTTTATACAACAGTTTCAAAAGTCTTATTTGTGCTATCTATTTAATATATTTTCTTAAATCTGAACCTTAAACTTCATTCTAGCCACATGCAACTCTTTCCAATTCATCGAGGCCTACCATAATTTCAATCACACTTATCATTGGATTATTCAAAAGAGTTGCCATGCCAATTCAAAACATCATTTTTTATCATGCAAAACAAGCCAGAATGACATCAACAACTTAATTCACTTAATCCAATGTATCTGCACAATTCATCATTCGACTGTCCCATTTTTCATCGTATCTATTCATTTATTCAAAACAAAAATATAATCTAATAAGAAATTAACACCTCGTAGTTTTTAAAAAAGAATTTCACACGTAATCATTTTAAAATTGTTGATCTTTATTAAGAGGGATGTTAGCGCTTGATTTGGAGAGAAAGAGGCTGCAGGGGTTCATCTCCTTCTTTTATAAGATTTGGGAATTTTTAGGTTAGAGGTTCGAAGGTCAAGAAGTAAAGATGGAGGGAAACTTGTTGAGATGCTTGGCTTCCTCTTCTCTCGGGCTGTTCTTCCCTCGTTGAAGAGGCAATGATCATTGCATATTCCACCTTAGTGATCAATTCATCTGGCCTCTCATACCTATGTGGATTCATGGTTCTCTGCCCAAGAGTATAGTGCATGTTCACTAAATTTGAATTCACACCATCTAGACTCCTCATTCCACAAATTTTGTCTCAGAATGTCATTCATCTCTCTAGCTCCTTGTCCCTCTTCTCCATGTTTCCCAAATTCCTTGAACTGCTTTCTCTTATAGAGATACTTGAACCCTACCTTCTCAAGTAAAGATACTACCTTTCCATCTTTTCTTCTATTTTTCTAAAAGGTCACATCTTCATCCCTTTTAGCTTGCTCATCGTAGAGGTATTTATCTTCGCATCTAGCTTTCGTGATTAATGCTCTTCTTTCCTCCATTTCCTTCCCTTCCACTCTTCATCCCTCTCGCTGAGTAATTGCTCTCATCTTTGCCTCTTCCGACCAGCCTAGAAATTCTTCGATCCTCTCTGTCGCCTCCCACCTTTTCTCTCTCTCTTCCGTTTGTTTCTTTATTGACACTAGCATGTTCATAATCTCTGCATTTCCTTCATTGCTCCTTGAACATTCTGCTGGTTCATAAAAAGTTTCCCTTACATCAGGAGGGGAATTAATCACTAGACTCCTTCTATTCTGCATTTCATTCTTAGATGGAAGTTGGCCCCCATCTGGGCTTTGTTCCATCCCTACTGGTTCATCTTCTTCTTCCTAAGGCTCCTTTGCTACTTCCATTATTTCCATCTCCTTCATTTTTCTGCTCTTTGGTCCCCTAATCACTCCTGTCAATGTCAAAGGAGAAACCTTAGGACAGGTTTCCTCCTCTTCCCATATCCTTTTCACTCCATCCAGAACACAGAGTCTGGTGATAGTTGCTGGATGGGGGATCAGTCCCCTTTTTATAACCTTGTGTAAGGTTTTGATAGAAGTTTCAATAATTTTCCCAATGTCAAACTCATCCCTTTCAAGAGGGGGAGAGATAAGAGAATCAGCTTCATTCCTCCCTTATCAGGCTCGCATGCTTGGCAGGGATACACAGGCTTGACAAAGTAAAACTTAATCTTAGCTTCTTATGTTAGGGATCCCTTATGGATGGATCTAAGGAGGATTTTCCTTGTTGAGCTCCATTTCCTTTTCCTCCGCCGAAGTTGACAATCTTAATGCTGATCAGTTCTCCAAGTAAATTTTCTCGAATCCACTCCATTCTTGGGATCTTTGATTTGTAGAACCTCATTGTTCCTTTCATGACCCATGGGGACCCATACTCTTCTGATGTAGACTGAGTCCTCCCTCATGTCTATCATGTTGGAATAGAACTCTCTGACCACTACAGCAAACCCAGGTGGTTTGTGCTTGCAAAACAAACCCCAACCCATTTTTTCGATTATCTCTGCAAACGGTGAGATGAACGTACCGAATCCCCTTTCTCCAATAAACCCTTTGTCGCTCAGATTCTCTTTCTAGAAGGAGTAAGCTTCATCTGAAATGAAAGCTTCGTTGTCTTCTCGCTCTTTAGCTTGCTCAACTCTCTACTTTTTTAGCTCTTTCTTCCGCTTTTCTTTCCGAGCAAGGCTCAGGCTCTTTCTACACTTCGTGTTCGCTACTAGGTTGTCTCGCCCCGAGGTTCCAGATGAACCTTCTCTTCACCAGCTGTGTACTCTTCCATCATATAATTGAGAATTGGGACTAGGCTCTGGGGTTCTGCCATCGATGAGATCTGGTCTTAAGGTTTAAAGACTTTGAAGTCTAGGGGTTTTTAGAAGTCTGAGAGAAGAGGTGAGATTTTGGTGAGAGTATGAGTGATATGAAGCAATGGGAAAGGGTGGCTTTTCAGTTTTGGAGAACTTCTTCAGTTTATGGCTCAATAAATGAATGTTTCTCTCTGGTCAGGATAATTAATGATTAGGTCACAACAATATCTTTTGAATTCACTTGTGGAATTTATTGTGTGACCCAAAAAAAAAATGAAAATTTTAACCACATTCTTTAAAATTCCATGTCGCGACACACTTTAGGTTTGTCGCAACAATGACTCGTCCTAATAATAGAAAATTCTTCGTGACATGTCACGGACCCAATAAATGTCTACAGTTACCATCCGTCACGGCAAGAATTTTCCCTATCAGAATACCAGAGATTAGTTCTCAGAACCGGTAAGCAGTGGTCGCGACGGTGTTTGAAGGTGGTCGTGACACTCGTCGCGTTATTTGATTTTGGTTTCAAAATTTGGTCGCGAACAGAAAACAGGTCATGACATCATATTTCAGTGAGTTATGTCACGACTGAACTGTTAATGTCGCGACCTAATTTTCTTATAAATTGTCTTAATCAATCAATTCCTTGTTGCAACAACCCTTTTTCCTCACTTATAAAACAATGTCACGACACAGATTATTATTGTCGCAACCAAGAATTTGTTTCCCCAATTGCTTCAACTTAAAATTGCCTTCCAATTCAATTAATCACCCACAACTCAGTCAAAAATTTCAATTCAAGCATTGTGAAGACATATCTAGCAACAGAAAATCATCAATTAAATCTTAAACAACTATCTCATTAAAACACATCAACATAGCATTCAAGCAATTGGCAGCAAACTCCCCTAAACTTAAGATATGTATCATTATTACAAATGAGTTTAGGGAATGAGAAATACCCCCTCGTAGTCATTTTCTACACAATCTACTGACGCAGATGCTTTACAATAAAATCCGATTCCAAATTCATTCTTCCTGTCCAAAAAAATAAATAAATGGAAAATTTAGCAAATTACCAAGCTCTGCAAAAACTTCTTAACCAAACTGCACCACAAAAAAAAAAAAAAAAAAAACCAACATCAATCTAAGAAAATAAGAAAATTAATAAAAAATTAAATTCAACTTGGGTTGCCTCCCAAGAAGCTGCTCAGTTTAATGCCCTTAGCTAGACACAGTCGCAGAAATCTTCCCTATCGCCATTTTCTTTTTCTTTCAAAATCGATCTACCTGTGATGGTTTCTCCAAGATAATGCTTTAATATCTTTCCATTGACTTTGAATTCATTTCCGTATTCAAATTTTTAAAGTGTTATCGCCTCCAAATGGTGTACTTGTTAACACCGTATACGGACCACTCCATCTTGATTTCGCTTCTCGAAAGAGCTTGGAGCCTAGAGTTGTATAAGAGAACTTGTTCTCCCTTCCTTGAACTCCTCCTAGGGATTCTTTATGATCATGCCACCTCTTAGTCTTTTTCCTCAGAGATTCCGACACTGTCACAAGCTTCATTTCTCACCCTTCCGCTCATTCATTCGAGGCTTCTTTCCTTAGCAGCTTGGAAATCACTGTTCAATTTCTTGATGGCCCACATAGCCTTGTATTCCAATTCTAAAGGGAGATGACAAATTTTTCCATATACAATTCTATATGGGGACATTCCAATGGGAGTTTTGTAAGCATTTCTATAAGCCCACAAACGCATCATCTAAATTTCTTATGTACTCCATTCTTTCGCTTATTTACCTGCTCTTCTCCAGAATTTTTCTTTATCTCCCTATTGAAATTTCAGCTTGCCCATTTAATTGAGGGTGATAAGCCAATCCCATATCTGCTCATGAGTTTTGCAAAGACTTTATTTGCAAAATGGCTTACCTCATCACTAATGATTGTTATGGGTGCCCCAAATTTGCTCAAAATGTTTCTTTGTATAAACCCAACAACTATAGTGGCATCATTTCTGGGACAAGCTGTTGCCTCCACCCATTTGGATACATAATCCACAGCTAGGAGAATGTATATATTTCCAAATGATGATGGAAAAGGTCTCATAAAGTCTATTCCCCATACATAAAAAATCTGCACCACCAAAATTCCCTGCAGGGGCATTTCATTTCTTCTACTTATGTTGCCCATTCTCTGACAAGCATCACAATGTTTTACCCATTCAAAACAGTCTTTGAATAGAGTAGGCCAATAAAATCCTGATTGGAGAATTTTCTAGGTTGTCTTGTCTCCTGCAAAGTGTCCTCTATATGGTGATGCATGACATTTTTCCATAATACCACCTTGTTCGTTTTCTAGGACACATCTCCTTATGATCATGTCTGCTCCTTTTCTATACAACAGTGGGTCATCCCACATATATAACTAATCAATTCTCACTTCCTTTTACTGTAGTCGATGAATTTACATGGCATAATTCCACAAGCTAAGTAATTGACAATATCGGCATACCCGAGTGTTTATACGACAACATCAATGATTGCTCATCTAGAAAGGGTATGCTATTTACGCGCTTTTGTTCCAACAGTTCTCTCCAATCTAGATAAGTGATCTGCTATCACATTGTCACTACCCTTCTTGTCTTTGATTTCAAGATCAAACTCTTGCAGTAGTAGCACCCATCTGATCAATCTTGGCTTTGCATCCTTTTTTGTCATTAAATATTTAATTGCAGCATGATCAGTGTGTATCATAACATGGGACCCCAATATATAAGGCCTGAATTTCTCACAAGCAAAAACCATTGTTAGCATCTCCTTCTCTGTGGTGGAGTAGTTTTCTTGTGCCTCATTAAATGTTTTGCTGGCATAGTATATGGCCTTGAATACCTTTGGAGTTCTGTCCCCATCCCGAATCCCATTGCATAATCACTGGCATCACACACACTTAATTTCAAGATTCATTGCTCGATCCCGGTGTCGGCATGATGGGAGGCCCGTCTTAATCTGGTTGTTTCCTTAAATGCGAGATCTGCATGGGATCATTAAAATCAAATTTGCATACTTTTTCCGGCCGATCGCACAATAGTGCGGAGATTTTGAAAAATCCTTAATGAATCTTACGTGAAATCTAGCATGTCCCGAGGCTTCTTATGCCGCCCGACTATTGTAGGTGGCATGAGAGTTTTTATAACAACAATCTTTGCTTGGTCTACTTCCAATTGAGCAGCAGAAATCTTGTGCCCCAAGACAATACCTTCAGTTACCATGAAATGGCATTTTTCCTAGTTTAAAACTAGATTCTTATCTTAGGACCTCTGAAGTACTGTTTCTAAGTTTTTCAGACAATCTCCAAAACTGGATCCATGGACTGAGAAATCATCCATGAATATTTCCATAACCTCTTCCACCAAATCAGAAAATATAGACATCATACATCTTTGAAACGTGACAGGAGCATTACATAATCCAAATGGCATCCTTCTAAAGGCAAAGGTGTCATAAGGACATGTAAAAGTCGATTTCTCCTGATCCTCTGGGGCTATTCCAATCTGGTTATAACTAGAATATCCATCAGCTTGATGAATGGAGTGCCTTGCTAACTTTGTCAACATTTGGTCAATGAAAGACGAGGATAATGGTGGCACTGCAGTAGCGATGTTTAGTTTCCTATAGTCTATGCACACTCTCCATCTGTCACAGTTCCTGTAGGAATCGAAATTCATTCTTTTTCATTTAAGTCTGTGAATCCCTGCTTTGGAACCACGTATGCTGGGCTCACCCAGGTATCACGAAGTACATATAGGCTGCACATTTAGCCATTCCGGTACTTCTTTTGACTACTTCTTTCATTCTTTGGATTTAGCTTTCTCAGTGCTCTATAGTTCTAGCATTCTCTCAACAAGATCTTGTGTATCTGGTGAAGGACTAATTCCTATCAAATCTTCTATAGACCAAGCTATTGCTTCCTTATATTTTCTGAGAGTCTCTATCAGTTTTTGCTCTTCCAGCTTAGTTAATCCAATTGAAATGATTACTGGCTTTCCCTTTTTTGGTTGTAAGAAGGTATATTTTAAGTGTTCAAGCAATTCCTTTAGTATTAAACCTTCTGAACTTTTGTTTTCTTCAACCACTTCTTCTTCATAACTATTGGATCTTTCTACACTGTTCTCTCTAATACTGAACACTTAATCTTTTAGTTTGAAATTGGAGTTTAAGTGCTTCAGATGCTCAAGATCTTGCAAATTCATCTCATTCTCATTCATTGAATTAAAAGTACAATCGGGTGGTCGGTTCGGGCGACAGGAATTTTGTTTCTACAAATTCTACAATCAATAACTGCAAATTCTAGTTATTTTAGAATGTCATTTAGATTGAAATGCACTACTTCATCTCCAACTTTGAGAGTCATTTCTCCTTTTTTCACATCAATCAATGCTGCTCCTGTTGCTAAGAAGGGTCTTCCTAACAGCAGTGGGACTTACTTGTCTTCCTCTATATTTATGACTACGAAGTCCATTGGAAAGACAAATTTTCCCACCTTGATCAGCACATCTTCAAGGATACCCTCGAAGATGGGCGATGTCTGCTCGCCATCACAGTAGGGTCATTGTTGTGAGGTAAGCTCCCCGAGCCAGTCTTTTGAATTCTGAGCGGGGCCATCAGAGATGATCTTTGGCTCGAGCATCCTACCTGGTGTTTTCCCATGTCAACATTCCCGATCATGTAAGGTATGGTGAAGGTACTGGATCTGCCTTTTACGCTGGTATGGACCGGATTCGCATGCTGCGGGTTGCATTTAGGCTCACTATCCCTTCATCGGTAAACTTTCTCTTTTTGCTCAACGGATCTTTCATGAATTTTGCATAATGAGGCATTTCAGTTAATGCCTCTGAGAAGGGAATGTTGATCTCTATCTTCTTAAACATGTTTAGAATTTGAAAAGCTGCTCCTCAGATTTTGCCTTGCGGCCTTTGAGGAATGGAATTGGAGGGATTATAAGCCTTCACTCCTTCCTTCCTTCCATGTTGCCCAGGATGCCCAGTGCATTGACTTCTCGCTTCTCTAAAAGCTTTTGAACAGTTCTGTTCATGTTATTCTCCAATCTTAGCTTGTTTCTCTTTCTCAGTATTCTTCCTTTCCACTCTCCTTTCATCTAACTCCCTGCCACTTCTCAGATTCAACACTTACATCTGATCCTTAGGCTCTTTCTGCATAGCTTCAGCCAGTTGCCCAATCTTCATCTCGGACTCTTCAAAGCATTGTTAATTGTTTACGAAATTCTATTGTGTTTGCTTGGAAATTTTCAAGTGAAAATTTTTTTCTCATGCGGATTCAAAATCCTTTGTTATCTTACATGAAATTAACTTGTCGATCTTGATGGATGGAGTCCTTTTAAACCACGATAATCACTGCTTTTCCCTCTGTCTTCTTCATTCTTTACATTTATTCTCTTCTTCCTTTGAAACCCAGTGAAATACTCAGCATCATTATTGGTCTGTTCATATACGGTTCCACTGTTGTCTTTCCACCATGTGAAAGCTTTCATGGTTTTCTTAGTGTTGGTATGGTGTGTAGGTAAGTTGGGGTTGGGCTTAAAGTATAACTCTTGTTTGCATTTTAGAAATTATTGTGCCTCCTCAGTGGTAGGGCTCTTCTTCCTCATACCCTGACACTATTTCTCCTTATTCTCTCCTTTGCTCCAACTTCATGTGCGTGGGCATCCTCACTCTGTTGCTACTCGGCTTGTTCATAAGCGCATCAAACTTGGCTTACATGTTTGTGGTTCTATCTATTCCAATCGGACCATTTCCCTCTCATCTATTCTTTTCATGAAGATTCGGATGGAGTCTTGTAGTTGCATTTGGCAAGGTCTTCAATAACTTCCCTTGCCTCATCTACACTTCTTATTTTAAAACCTCACGTGAATCATCAATTATACCCTTAGGTATAATTCATGGCATGGTAAAAAATGTCCATATGAGTTGTCAAATCTATCCCATGTATAGGGCACCTCTTCAGCAATCTCTTGAACCTCCCATGCAGTGTAGAGACTCTCATCTTCCCTTGCTTGAACACAATGATTTCTCATCTTCTCTCAGCAGTGAGAGCTGGAGGGAAAAATCTGCTCATGAATGCCTCCACCAGTTCTTCCCAGTATTCTTGATCCCATTTGGCGGTGTGAGTGAGCCATGTGTTGCCCGCGTCTCTTAATGAGAATGGGAAGAATTGAAGCTTGATTACATCTGGTCTCAGTCCATTCAGTTTCACAGTGTTTTCCATCCTCATAAATCTCCCCAGATGCTCATTTGGATCTTTTGAAGGGTGGCTTGATAGTAGTGTTCTGTGAACCATGATAATCAAAGGCAGCCCGACTCAAAATTGTTTGCTTCAATAGGGGGTTGTCTCACAGCAGAGTATTCTTCTTGGATGATGGGCCTCCAAAATTCCTCCATTGTGTTAGGCCTCTATGGTCTCTCTGCTTCTTCTTCTTGAATAGTCTGTAATCTTTCTATTTGATTAGCCATACTTCTATCTTTCTTCAAAGACTAGTAGCTTTCTATATTTTTCTGTATTCTTCACTTCAGATCTAGAGGCAAAGTAGCCTACTTCGATTTTCTATGCATTTAATATTTTCCCCTAAAGTGGAAACACACCTAGATCAAATAGAGTCATGATAACAAAATTTTATATCTACAGGTTACCAAAAGACAGAGCTGTCTGAGCTAATTACTATAAACAGCTTTTATTGATTTTCTTAAATCTTTGTAAAACAAAGAGCAAATGTCCAAACATTTCTCGATGATTTTTAAATTCTTTCGATCCTCAGCCAACAGTGCCAAAAACTTGTTAAGCCCAAATGTTATATACAAATTTAAGACACAATTACTAGTAAGACTAAAAAATTGATCCCTACATCTGCGCCTAAACTTGTTAATTAAATTCTATATACAAATTTAAGACATCACAATGTGGGTATTAAAATTGATCACTTCTAAGAATTGCGCCAAAAACTTGTTAAGACAAAATTTAACTTGTATACTCATAAGAAGATGTGTTTTTTCATTGAACTCATTTAAAGATTTAGTTCGGTCTTAAACACTGCAAGTGCACAAGTCGTAAAAGTAATAAAGTGGACCTATAAGTCCGGATATCGTTCCCACAGAGATTGAAAAGAATTTAAACTCTAATCAATTCTAACCACTTCAATTTCTATAATGGTCAGAACTTCCATCGTAGCAAATTTAGTAACCTAATAAATAATTTAATTTGATCATCCCTACATTTAAAATAAAGGAATTTTATATATATGTTGTTTTAAAAGTAAATCCAAATAATTGACTAACCGCATTATTGTTATAGACATCAGATTTCACCGTCGTGGAATCAATATAATCTCTTTCTATTTTCCGAAGTGAAATCCAAATTTTGCAAAGGCAAGGCAGTATAGCTCAGATTCCTCCTCAAACTACATTTCTAATGAGTAGAGATTCATGTCTATTTCTCAATCATGATTCTAATCACCTTGGGCTCTGTAATCTCTATAAGATCCGTATTTTCTTTTCCATTACTCTGCACTCATTTTTGGTGACTGCAAATCTCGCTTTCCCAAGATGTGGTAATTGCTAGGTTTCTACAATGAATGGTGTTCCTTCATCCTTTAAGATCTAAAAAGAGGCTTTCCTCGATTAGATCTCGCCTCAACACAAAGACCAAGATCATTCCTCCGCACCAAGGAGAGATCTCTAATTGATTAAATCTGATATATCAATCAACCCACCCTCAAACCATGAGCAAATTGAGGATCTATCTATAACCTTCGTAGCTCATTAGTTCTTCAATATTAGCTCCAAGATACCCCCAAGTAATTCATTTGCCTCAGAATCCCATCTCTGTCACTCAAAGCGCCGGCCTCTGCACCGACTATAGTCCTTTCATGGGTATAAGTTGGGAACAATTAATTTCACAACATCACCATCCAAATAAATTCAAACCCTTAACTCGTAAAAATTTTCATTTCCATTAAAAGACCATAACTGTGTCATCTTTCCAAGCTAAGTTGTATTCTCAACCGAATTACAAAAAGATACACCGAAATACCGATGAGGAAAATTCCACCAGAATGCAACTAACTCAAGAAATGATTTCCGCTTTGTCTGAGTTCATCGACTTCAAACAAGAATCGTAGTCGAATTTCATTTAATTTCAACTTCAAAACCGAACAAATTGATCGCTTTAGATCCTGAACGACCCAAAATCGGGATGCTTAAATCTATACCACGTAAGAAAGAAAAAAAGAAAAGAAAAGGGCCAAATATAATACAAAGAGTCCTCAGCCCCGTACTCGTTCGTTTCCATCAGTCAATGACCTTCGCTTCAAGCAAATGTTTACTTTATAGAGTCTCTAAAAGCTTAGCCCTAAATTAAGGCTATGTAACTTTAAAATTTAAATTAGATTACTTTCTCTGTCACTGACCGAAGTTGTCTCAAGGACAGAGTTTTGTGTCTTTGTTGTATGTGTGCAAATATATCAATATGACTTGAAGATCTTGTGCTTCTCGCTTCGCCATGGCGCCTTTCTTCTTCAAGATGATAATTTTGTCGTGAACTGAAGATTTCCTTTGTCACGACAATATTTTGTACATTCCTCGAAATACGATGTCACAACATCGATAATCATGTCGCGCAAATACGCTTCGGCAAATTTTCTCGCAAGTTGGTGTCGCGCGAATTAGTTTCATGTCATGACAAAGATTCTCAAGGCGAAGCAGGCCAGAACACCGCTCTCAGACATCTACTTCGCCGCTACCTAAAAGTCTCGCCGCGACAGTGAGGCGTCACGCCATCGAGCTTGACTTCTTGTCGCAGCCTGTTTTGATTTTCATGTATTACGACTCCTTAAAAGTCAATATCTCATCGCCAATCAGCTTTCATGTCGCGACAAGACTCTTCTATGTTCAACTTACTCATTCTGTCGTGACCCAGTTTGTTATGTCGTGACAGGACTTCTTTGCATTGTGTTGAATCCTATGTCGTGACCTGGGCCATATGTCGCAACCAAACTTTTATTTAGTCAAACCCCATCGCGGAACCAGAAGTTAGGTCAGAATCCCCATTTCTCTCTGTTCAACTTATTTCTGTGTTGCGACATTAAAGATCAATGTCGCGACATAGACTTGTCTCCTCAGCTTGAAGTATGTTGCAACGTTGGTTCCTTTGTTGCGACCAAGCCAGTTCAACAAGTAAGTGTCCCCAGTCACGACATAAATTTTCTTGTTGCGACTGAACTTCTTATTTCGTTGTTTTCCGTCTCAACCAAATTTCCCCTATGTCAAGAAGAGTCGTTGTTGCGACAAAGTAGATTCTGTCAAGAAGATAAATTCCTACCTTCTCGTCTTCCATTATGTCGCAAATGAGAACCATCTTTTGTCTTAGCTTAGTTTCTTCCGCATTTCCGCTCTCGACACGCCGTCTTTTGTCAGCGGCTGATGTCTCATCCGCCATACAAATCTTAGTCAACATAAAAATATTGTTGCGATATCAGCTTCTCTCGGCTATTACCTGCAGGAGACTACGCAACCCAGAAAACCACGATCAAGACCGCTACACCGTCGTTTTTTCTCTTCGTTTGAAATCTCTCCTTTTTGAATTAATACCGTAAACATAAATTTTGTAAATATCTACACTCCGCATTAAACAACTCCGAAAAATACCAAAACAAGCCGTAAATGGATTAAAAATATATGAGTTTAAGACTCATCACTAATTAAAGTAAACCATGAAAACTCAGATCGTACAGTCACTCGCCTCCCTGTTAGCCGCCAAAAATTGCCCTACTTCTGTGTGCACACCCCATCACCAAGGCTCACCAACCTCCCTCTGAAGCACTATACATAAGCCCAACCCGTCGTGGCTAATGGTTCCTATGGGCAATCGAATCGAGTGAGTTCACATTCAATCTTAAACGTCACCAAGGCTGAATTGATGATACCTGGGCCGATTTCCAGCAAAAGATCTCCTAGACAAGGGAATGGAACCGATACCAATCGTGGACTTCCGAAGGGACGGTGCTTTACGTAAAGGCGATGCCCAGTACGTGAACTCAAAGCCCTAACGAGGTCACCACAGAGTTACGCCATATAATCAATTTCTTGCTTTAATAATCAAGTCAATATGAAGTAATCGAGATGGCCACTTATAATTTCCCGAATCTTAAAAAATCTACTGAGGTAGCGACTTGAATGTATTAGTAGGTGTCTGAAGAGTATGTCTAGTCACTGCGAATGCGCTTAACATCGACTACTTTAGCAAATGGATATTTTGAAGCCTCGTGACTCATCAAAGACAAAATCGTCACTCATGTGGAAAGATATATGCATTCTGACAAATTCAGTCAATTTAATAATATTGGTCGTAGCTTTGATAGCCTGTGTGTATAGGAACTTCTACAGAGAATTTAAAATAAAAAACCTATACTCCACCCCACTGGCAGAGCAATGGCCAGATAAGATTCAATGTATACACTCATGTCACCTAAAAACGCCTACATTCACCAAGGAAAATGTATAGAAGAGTCACTGCAGTGTTATGGGCCTATAGACACAAATCCAAATAAAAGCCAATGGGGAATCACCGCTTCACTCCTAAATATGGAATGGAGGCTTATCCTATGCTGAACTGTGATGCTCACCATCTCACAAAGGTTCATAAGAAACATAATCGGGCCATAATCTCAAACACTGTGATATGGTTGACTAACTGGGAGGCTACAATATGCACATAGCTTCATACCACAAACAGAGGTGAGTTAAGTCGCACCACCATGTGTCACACATACCGTCAAAGCTGAATTAGTCCTAAGAAGGGTTGAAACACGCCTAACTCAAATAATGGGAAGTTCCTACCAACTGGAAGGGATCTATAATTATAGGACTGCTAGGAGCCGCTTCTACGGGCTCAGCAAAACCAGACGGATCATGGTTCCCGCATCGTGGATCGCCATGCACCTCAAGAAGTATTACTCCAGTGTATTCTTTCGCACAAGAAACAACAGTGGAGTGAAACTATCATCAATAAAAGATTATCCAAACTAAAATATTTTTTTTTTTTCAAATGAGCTTAATCGGGCATCCTTACTTCCGAATGGTACGCACAAAAACCCCAGATCTTTCTGTAATTCCTGATGACGTAAACCAACACGCCAGAACCATCTCTACAAATCTAGCTGGAATCCAAACGAATCAGATCGACTCAAGACCGCCTGCTTTTTTTGCACGATTTCGAGACCTAAGGCCAATCACGGGTGCCATGACCAGATGGAAGAGACGGCACACAGGCAAGGCCAAGTGTCCATGCCCTTAGGATTTGATGAGCTGGGTGGGGAGCTAAAGAAACAGCTTCATCTCAAGGCAAGGAGCATGAAAGTATTAAGTTAGGTGATGAGAACACTTGGCCTTGAGTTGACTAAGGCTTTCAACAAATGGATAGTGGCTCCCTCAGGTCAAAACCAACTTAGAAGCCTGGAGGAGAGATGGAAAACAATTGCAGAGAAGAGGAGAAGAAAAGAAAAGAGAGAAAGAAAGAAAGAAAAGAAAGAAAGAAGAAAGAAAACAAGAAGAAAGAAAGAAAGGAGAAAGGAGGAGGAGTTTTTTCCTCCACTGTTTCGTATTTGGGTGGATCAAGAACCCATCCTACACACTCTGGCAGAGGTGAGGATCTTTCCTCCTGCTATTTCCCTTGTTTAGGGCTATGAAAACATCTGCTGAGTGGAGGTAAGATTATGGAACAAGAACATGCAGAAATTTCTTTGGTATCTTTCCTCGCCATTTATTTACAAGTCATGAAATAACCATGAAAAGTAGCTCTAGCAAATGGCCGATTCCATAATACTTTCTACGATACTATTATCGGGTAGGATCCCGCTTTCTAGGTCCTCGTAGGTTCTGTATTAGTGTAATTCGGAGCCGGAGCCTGTGGCTAACGGGCTTGAGCCGATACATGAAATATACATGTCGATACAAGAACGCTTTCTTATAGAAACCGCTGATGTTAGGACTCCGGTTTTTTTTTTCGTCCTGTAAATCTGGCAGCACTTTTCCGAACCGATATATAATTTAGAATATTGGCCATGCGTAATTTTTCGAACTAATATGCTTATCAGATGTCATTGCATAAAGGTTTTTCCGGGCTTTAGCCATCAAAATCAAAAGTTGGCTCTGTTATTACTTGAATGCGTAAATTCTCCGAACTAATGTTATTCAGATGTCATTGCATGCTGTTTTTCGGGTTTTAACCAAAACTGTTATTTATATATTTAGAATGTGCAGAATTTTCGAACTGAATAGTGCTTTATTGCATGTCACTGGATAAAATGCTTTTTCGGTTTAACACTCCAAAATCATGTTACTTGTTATTACCTGAATGCAGAATTTTCTGAAACTATTATGCTTATTGTAATAATATTAGTTTGTTATTACTTGAATGCGCACTTTTCAGAACCAATATGCTTATTGTACAGTCATTGTATGTAAGTGCTTTTTCCTGGGTTTGAAGCACTGTACCAAAGTTGGCTTGTTTGAATGCAGAATTTCGAAACTAATATGCTTATTGCATGTCATTGCATGTGCTGTTTTTTTTCGGGTTTTAAATAATCAAAATCAAAGTTGGCTTGTTATTACTTGAATGCGTAATTTTCTGAACTAATATAGTTATCGTATGTCATTGCATGTGCCAAGTTTTTCCGGTTTAATGACCAAAATCAAAGTCAAGCTTGTTATTACTTCGAATGAATGCCATGCACCTTATGAAACTAATATGGTTAGTGGCGTTGGTGGATACCATTTATGTAATATTAATACACCGTATATAAGAATATATGAAATGTTGTGTGATAGATATGAGTGTCTAGTAGCATTACATAGTGTACGATGTAGAATGTCCATGTGGTGTTTTCATGCCACTGGTCAGTGGGTTTGAGGCATGGCACAAATTGTATCAGACAGTGTGCGGTAACACATTACATGAGAGGCGTACAGATCGATTTGGCAATCAGATGGTGTTGAATCGTGGGGCCTGGAATACCTAAGTCAAACTGAGGTTCATATGCAACGTAAAATGGAAATGAAATGTATGTGCAAGTAGGGATAGATACCCTCAAGCGGAAACCCAAACCCGGTTAGACAACAGATCCATCTATGAGTCCTAAAAATGTCTGAGGGTGTAAGAGACACGCTACGAGACCTCGGTGCCTGTCGCCCAAAGCCAATGCGTTCCAACCATTTAAATGAAAACATCACAGATCGTCAGCAAACAGATTTATCTTAATTAATCACACTGATTCATTCACCCCCATAGTAATTTGAAAATGATCTTGCATTGGGCTATGTATGTTATCGTCATACATGCATGTAAAATTTTTCCATGATAGATAAATATGTATAATGGATTGGTTGTGGGTTTGACTTCATGGAAATGATCATCGTATGTGCACCTAGGTAGGAAAGAATTTTTATAGGATCGACTTCAATGGCGTGGCCCACCCTGCTACCGTGGGACCCCTTTTTCTGTGCATTCGTGACATGTACAGTGCATGACGTCCTTAGAGTACCTGGATTATAAAGCCAATGATCAGGGCCTTGACTTTGTTTCAGTATATATTAGAACGACTTAGCTTTAATATTATGTTTTGTATTAGAGTGATGTAATAACTCTTAGATCTATAGAAATTTATGGTCTTATAAGCGTATGGGCGAGTATGATGATGGGCCACTATTGGGCCATTTTACTCATGTATGAGTCTCGTGACATGAACACACGGGTTTCGCGGAGTTATTGGTGGTCGATGGGACCAAGGTTTTGGGGTGTCACATTATCCTTTACACATTTCCTCTTAAAACCAATAGTCACTTCTTTCTAGAAGTCTAGATACGGTTGTTGTCTAGCTAGCATCTAAAAGTCCATGTACGGTAGTTGTCCGGTTGGCATCTATAAGTCTAGGTACGGTTGTTGTCCGATTAGCATCTAAAAGTCTAGATACGGTTGTTGTTCGGCTGACACCTAGAAGTCCAAATATGGTTGTTGTCCGACTCGCATCTAGGGGACCAGATACGGTTGTTGTTCGGCTGGTGCCTAAGAGTCCAAATACGGTTGCTGTCAGAAACATCCTCTGAACATGGTTTATCATGCTGGGGGTCTTGACAAGTAATGCTCACACACGGTTGACATTTTGAGCTTCATTAAAATACGCAAAGTGTCACGGAAATTACAAATAAAGTTCATATGTAGCCAAGCGGCGCCACTTCCAAAAATTTTCAAGATGGCAAAACTAACACATGAAAAGATTTTATTCATATGACGACACCCTGCAAGTCTCGGCCGCCAGCCTTGACCCGATTCTACGATACATGGCCTCATCGTCTACTAGGGTTAGGGGGTCACCTCGGGTTGTCAAAGAATTCTGGAGGAAGTGGGTTGGAGGAGTCAAGCATGCCATCTAGGATATTTGGCCGATCCCCATAGATGTTGTTCTTAAATGCGTGACACCCACGTAGCGTAGCGAGTAAGATCCGAGAGGAAGACCTTGGTATGAAGTCTTCTGTGTGCTATCCTTACTTTCTTAGGCATGAAGGGAAGACACCTCACGTTTGGACGCCTCGAGCTTTAGCAGCGGCGTTCGCTCAGCCTCTACGCAGGCAAACTCAGCCTCTAAGCCGGTGATTTCAGCCTTTGACCTGCACTCGCCTTCTTCCGCAGTTGCAAAATATGGCTTCTTGCTTGGCCTCGTCACTTTCTTTCTCTGCTTGGATAATGCTTGTCTAGTGTCACGCAGATCCAGGTCAGGCACAGTTGAGGATCGAGGCAGAGTCCGGGTGTGAGACTATCTATCTTCAGGACTCTCATTGACTGTTCTTTCGAGCTGCGCTTGTACCTGTGGGTTATACAAGCTTGATTTTGTAATAACAAAAATCATTTACATGAACAAAAGAACTACCATAGGGTGGTGTCCATCAAAATCTATACACATATCACGAGTCCCATTTACTTATACATGTACATTTCTGTGAATATATTTTGTAGCAGCGGAATACAAAATATAATCATACTCCTTCATTGGAGTTTACATCTTATACAAACACTTATACATATACATATCTAATACAAAACATCAGAGATCACGGAAGCAGTGCGGTGAGCACCTATCTCTGAGTTGGCCTACTCTGCTGATGTGGGATGTCTTGTCCTCTTGCCTCCTCTTCGGTACCTACACGGATTGAACACCCGTGCTAAGCTTTACGCTTAGTGGGAACATAAGCATGAACAACCACTAATGGTGACCGTCACAAACTTATACATATGCATTTCATATATCTATACATATTCATATAACTTTTTATTACTTATCATCTTTACATTCCTATTGCATGTCAATCTTTTCCATTATATGTTCTATGTCTTTGGCATATCTCCTATCTATACTTTTTTTGTATTCCTGTTTCTATACTTTGCATATTCCTATACTTCTCATCTTTGGATTCACATGACTTATTGCATTCCATGTCTTATTACTTATATCATTTCTTAGATGTATATATATCCATGTCTTATTTCATCATATTATTACACACCCATGCTATGTACTAAATTTCTTCATTTCATACTTGTACTATCATTATACTTTCATGTTATATGCTTTCATCTTGTACTTTTCATATCTTTTGTCATCTGTCTTATTCATATACTTCATGTACATTTATCGTTCTTATTCTATCATATACTTTTTATGCTTAAAGTATACTTTACGTACTTTTCTTGTGTTGGCTTAAGGCGATACTTTCATATCATATCTTTATTTTCATATTCACGTGAATTTCTATCTCATCTTTCATATCTCTAGTAGGGTATAAGACTTATACTTTTACTATCATATCATATCTTGTCACTTATGTTTATATGCTTTCATGTACTTCGTATTATCTTTACATCATATCATATACCTTCATCTTATACTTTTTATATATTACTTTCTCTTTCATTACTATAATCATTTATCGTATGCTTGTGTTCCGTACTATTATCGTATCTTGTGTTAAGTATACTTTTATACTTCTATATACTTTCTACTTTTCATGTGTTCATCTCGGGATGAAAGCCATAGAATATATCGAAGTAGAGTATCTCCGGTATATCGATATCGGTGATGTTCGACCACCGATATCGGCGATATTAGATATATCCACCGATATATCAGTTTGGACCGATATATCGTGGAAATATCAGTATCTTTCTGTAGCGTGTTAGATTTAATTTTCGGTAAAATATCGGAATATATGGGATATATCGAGGATATATCACTATTTTTTTTTTTTTTTTTTTTGGCTCTCTCTCCGGAGATATATTTAAATTCAGTTGAAATCGACTTGATCCAATGGTTATGGATTGATCACAACATTTTAATTTCCGATATATCGATATTCATGTAAAAATATCCACCAATATATCCGATATATCCGTAAAATCAAAGTACCGATATATCCGTCGAAACCGATATTTTCATCCTTGGTTCATCTTTCATGCTATAGCTTCTTGCTTTTCATATTCTATTACATATTCTTTCATATACTTTTCATGTCCTCTTATACTGTATTTCTTGTTCTTGTAACGGTATATTATCATCGCATAGCAGTGCTATGCTTCTCATATCATATCATATACTTTATACATTTCCTTTACATATCCTTTTCATTTTCTTTTATGTTCATGCTGCCAGACAAGGATGAAAGCATCCGGTTTAAACGGATACTTATGGTACTTTGATTTTCACGGATATATCGGATATATAGGAGATATATCGGTGGATATTTTATGAATATCGATGCTCTCGAGTAAAATGTTGTGATCGTCCATAACCATTGGATCAAGTCAGGATTTCAAATCTAGGAATTTAAATATATCTGAGTATATGCGGAATTATATCCTCGATACCATCCCGATATATCTCGATATTTCTGAGAAAAATTAAACTAACCTGCCTTGGCGTATTGCCACATGCACGATATTTCCCCGATATATCGGTCCAAAACCGATATATCAGGGATATATCGATCGTCGTCGATATCGTGTCGAACATCACTAATATAAGATATATCGGAGATATATCGACAGATATATCGGATATTTTCATCCACACTGCAGTGCCCCAGAAGCGGATACGGGAAATAGCGTATGTACCCAGAAGGTACTATCAGCATGCGAGGCGGTGATCTCTATCTGTATGTACCGAAGTACTATCAGCTGTACAAGGCAGGTGATCTCTATATGACAACCAGGCCGTATATGCGAAGGTATCAGCGTGCGAGGCGGTGACCTATGCCATGTAATGATCGAAGCGAGATCTATGTCGCCGACCAAACGGGGCCTCGATATACGTATCTATATGTATCTTTATAGCGTGTATCTTCCCACATGGCGTGCTATCTATCCATCACGGTCCAATTCTGATGATGTCGGTTTTGTTACATTTTACGTACATATTTCATAAGCATGAATAACTATTGGTATCATGATTGCTTGTCTGATATATACTATCGTACTTTAATCTGTATTCGTTCTCATATCTGTAGCTTCATATTACGGTTCTCATATTTCTCTATAATACATATATTCCTATACTTTTATCATGCCTGCATTTACTCATTCATATATTCATATATGCATATCGATCCTCATATTACGGTTCTCATATTTTGCTACGCACATATATTCCTATATTTTTCTCGCGCATACATTTACTCGTTTCTATATTATATATACCTATCATTCGGTGTACAGGTACTCATTCACGTAGCTGTCATCCTATTGTATCTCTATCGTTCTTAACATTTATGCATTTCTATCATGTGTTCTAGCATGTTCCATACATTCATTTAGTATGTCTATCATATATTCATATCATATAATCTTATATCCATATCATGTCATCTACTTGTAACATCTTATATCTTGTTAACTTATATCTTCATGTACTTTATCAGACTATCATATCTTATGACATATACCTATCATATCTTCTAACATATCCCTATACATTTCTATACTTACGTTTTACTTGTACTTTATCAGATTGTCCTATCTCAGTAGAGATGCAGAGGCAGAGACTCTTCCTTTGATGCAGTAGGTACTTGCTCTTATCTATGCTCCTTTACATATCAAATCTACATATATTGCTATTTCTTGTTCATATCTACATCCTTTCTTACCATGTATTCCAATTAACTTTAACCAAGCGATTAGTACACTTGGTAAAACAATTCAATTTTCAGACAAGATGTGGGCACAAAATGCCATTAAATAGCATATGGTTAGATTCTAGACTCAATGAGCATTCCACAGAGTCCAAGAATACCCATAATGGAGTCCTAACGAAGGAGTTATACAGGATTCTGGCCGTGAAGAAAATCAGCAATTTGGCACACACGGCGGCAGCAACCACTGTCTTTTGTCATTTTCGAGGGTCTTAACTTCATATTTGACAATGGTTCTTTGTACTTATTTGAAGCTAATGTGCTAAGGGTTCTTCTCCAACTGAAATCACCCAAATCGGAGCACCGAAACTCAAGTTATGTCCTAAGCAATGGGGCTACTCTATGATCAAATGGGAACCCGAGAGGGTGGCTTGAACATAGTCAGCTTTGAGTGATGTCTGGGCCCCGAATAGGAGTCAAAATTTAGTACCTAGATTAGGATGTTTTGTTCTCTTTGAAGTCTAGTTTAATTATCCACTTGAATCACTCAAATCGGATAAAGCTAGGCAAGTTATGGCGAAAATACGAACAACGGTCCAAACGAAGCAATGGGCAGAGTACCCCGAGTTGACGGAACACTTATGGTAGGGTACCACTCTATTTAGTACAGTCACGACCCTAATTTCCCAGAAAAGGTGGTTTTTCTCTCCATTTTTATATGTTGCTACCAAAATCAACTCAATAATCAATATACACATCAAAACCACTCCATATTCATCTTGTAACCTCTATTCTATTCAATTCATCTTTTAAATACTTATCTTTACACCAAAAACCTATCATGAATTACTCCCAAAACAACTCTAAAATGGGTCATAACCCATACACAAAT
The DNA here is from genome assembly GCA_016808115.1 of Tetrastigma voinierianum. Lineage (NCBI taxonomy): Eukaryota > Viridiplantae > Streptophyta > Magnoliopsida > Vitales > Vitaceae > Tetrastigma > Tetrastigma voinierianum. Next base: position 501,271 of record JAEQBH010002191.1, read on the forward strand.
CAAACATAAAGATTAGTTAGGGTTTGTTCTAAACCACCCAACTCAGTCACTAATAATTAATCCATGAATCCAGCACAAGGGAGGATTCTATACTCTCAATTATACTTTTGATTCATCTGAATTCATTCTAGGGTTAGGTTTTCTTACAACCCAAAACATGTATCCATAAAAAAAACCCAAGGAATCCATACTAAATGTTAGATTCCATACTAATAGTCATAGTTCCATACCTTTTTGCTCTTCCTTTCCTCTTCTCTTCTCTTCTTCTTCTCTTCCTCTTCCTCTTCTTCTCTCTTTTCCTCTTCTCTTCTTCTCTACGTTTTTGGTCTCTCAAAAACGAGAGACTAAATTACTCTTATCCAATATTTTTGAGTTAAGGCCATGTTTGGCCTTTACATTTTTAAACTCTTTTCTCATTTTTGCATTTAGGTCATTTCTCTCTTTATTATTTCTATTCCATATTTTCTCAAATTCCATAATGGCATATAAACTTATTGATTTATGCCTCTTATATCCTCAAGTGGTAAATGACCACTTTACCCTTGTCTCTAATATTCATTTCGGGTCTCTTGTTTTATTTTATTTTTAGCATTCTTTTATTCTGGAAAAAAATACTTTTACTTTTATTATGCAAGGCTTATGTTCCTAAAGCTTTGTAGGGTATAATTTGGGTGTTACATCGCCTCTTTTCCCGACATTCGATGAGTCGCCTTGCGAAGCGGTCGAGGGGTGCGATGATGTGAAGCGGCCGACTGAGCATAAAGTGTGGTTTCTTGGCGTCATCTAGGCGGAATGGGAACTCTCCCAGTCTTCAGCGTGCCATGTCCGGATGGCATCTGACCTAAAAAGACCGAAGTTAGAGAAAAATTTTACTCGAAATTGGTAGTCACGTCTTGAAATCGACACGATTCAATGAGCCGGTTGAAGTTGTGATTGCAGATGAGCATCTAGTCATTGGCCACAAGCTGGAAGTCCTCTTTATCAATATAAACAGGAAGCATAATGGAATACTTCTCGAAGCGGACCGTCACAAGCATCCAAAAGTAATTCGGATATAGGTCGTGCATGCGCGTAACCGAAGATTCCTCTTGATTGAGGGGGCTTCAGTGACAGATGATTTTCAGCACGTCCTCAAGACCTGAAGCCACCATATCTATAGAGGGATGAACCCTCTCCAATGTGTTGGAACATTCATTGCTTACCAACACCCGGTTCGCGACCATTTCTTGCTTGGTGGTCTTGTGGAAGCAGGCGAAGTCTTTGGAGCAATAACTACCCCTGATGGGGCACCCATTCCAACCTCTTCAACACTTGGAGGACTCACAGCTTAAACCTCCCCCTCCAGAGGTATATTAGCCTCGGCAGGGCAATCTCCTAAGGACGATTAGTCACGCCGAAGCTGGTATGGAGTTCACCACAAAGACTACGGCTCGAGTCCTTACAAGCCTCTCCACACTGAAGGAGGCCGCTGGGTCGCTTCTCCTAAGCCCAGAGTGTCCACACCCTTTGAGATTCTGAGACCATTTAAGCCTTGTGTGATAAACCTAGCGATAAAAATTTAAACATTTCTTCCTCCTCGACGGGTTTTCTCAGTACTCCGAGTCTAATTTAAAATCTTCTAACTCATTTGTCCCATTGCCTTTAATACTTGTCATTGCCCTCGTCTCTCTCTTCTTTGTAGGTCGGGGTGCAGCCCGTGGACTCTAAGGCTGGGTAACACGAGTAGACCTTACTAAGGTCCTTGTTACGGCCTTCGTTTGGTCCTCTTGAGTAGGAATCGAGATTAAGAGGCTGCCGGGTTGACAGTTGATCGCGAGAATGAAATCTTTCAGTGGCAGCGGGAAGCGAGGGGGGAATGATGGGGATAATCTAAGGGAAAGGGATGCCGCCCAAGTCTCTTAAATTCTTCACTGTAAGCACAAGCTCATGATTGCGCTCTACCTCCATTATCTCAAGCAACCGCCTAATGTTCTCCAAGCCAGCCTTCTCAACCCAGTTTACCATCCGACCTCGCCTACGCTATCTGAATGACATCAAGAAAACATAAGTACGTCAATACACAATCCACCTAGTAGAGCAAGAGTTGCATTCTAGCTAAAACAAACCTGGACACACTAGGGATTGATTCATGTTAAAAGGAAGCCCGAGGGAGCCGGGCGTCTCATACCAAGGGCCCCTAACCAAGACAACCCCCTTTGCCTTAGTATTGGGGGAATCAGGAAGCTCGGTTACAAACTTAAGCTTTGGATTATGGGCGAACATCGACAATCTGCCCCCAGTCTCGAGCTTTAGCGTATAATGAAAACAAATCTCCACCAACGAGATATCCAGCCGGTATAGAAAGTTGAGCACTCTACAACCCATCAGAATCCGAATAACGTTCGGATGGATAAGTGTAGGAGGTGCCCGGGAAACATTGATTCGTGCACGTGAATTTGAAATTTAAAATCAATGAGATTTATATCACCTAAGTTCCTACTATTTGCGTAGTCATTCTTTGCGGTATAATTGGTCTAGGTCGGAACCTGAGGGATGGGTTTCATCCAAAATGGTTTGCATCGGTCACGTGAAGGTAAGGCTTTCTATTTGGACTCTTTGGAATTGTGTTTCAAAAGCGGTGGGAATGGTTTGGCGAAATTGTAAAAACTGAAGTAAGGTGAAAAGTTCTTTGAAGATTTGGAGTCACTAGCAGCAGTTAGGGCAAACAGTGTCCTCGGGTTTTATCCTCGTTATGACATGCAACTATAGTCCGTAGCATATCTATATTCAACTAGCAAATCCTCACCCATGAAGCAACTCCTATTTGAGTCAATACAGGTAGCATGCATATATGGCCCCTTTACAGTTTAAAACCCTAACATTCAATATCATCTCAGAGGCTCGTAAAGACCATCTAAAGAACAACAGTACATCTATCACTAATTATGCACTGTATCCTAAAGCATGGAGAGTATTGGCCAAATCAATAACATTAAGTGCTATTCAACCCTCACTTTGAAACCCTAACATTTAAACATCATTCTAGAGGCTCGTAAAGACCATCTAAAGAATCACAGTGCATCTAACACTAGGTATGCACTGAATCCTAAAGCATGGAGAGTATTGGCCAGATCAAATGACATTCAATGTTACTTAACCATATTTTGAGAAGATAAGGGCCATAAATACACTACCTGTGGCTTTTAATACAAGAGGACAACATGCATATGCCCCACCACCAAGCTAGCGTTCCTTCCTCTTCAAAGAAAGGAGGCTTAGCCAAGCATCTCTTGAGTTGTCATCCTCAAGAGGGGTGTTTGGCATCCGAGAAAGGAGAGAAAGAGGAGAGAGAAGAGAGAAAAGCAAAACCTAAAATAAAAGACTTTATTTACAAATATGAAAACTTACAAAAATATCTTCTCCTCCCCACAAATCGTCTTCCAATCACTCCTCTCTCCTTTAGTTACAAAACAAAGAGGGCTTATATAGGCCTCCTCACAGTATGAAAATACCAAAAAACCTAGGAAATTGGCTAAGAGGACAATTAAGTAATACACCAAGTTTGGAGGCGGTTTGGCATTAATTACAAAGCATGATCGAGACATCAATTTTCGCTGTCAAAGAATCTCGCTTAATTAATAAATCACTGTGTCTAAATAAAAACAAGAAATTTCGCTAAGGGTGGCAATTTCGCTAGTTAGCGAAATTTCGCTGCTTCATTAAATTTTGTGAGAAGCTTAAATCAATTATTTTCGCTTAAGGAACAAAGGCTAGCGTAAATTGAGTGGTCTAGGCGAAATTTGCAGATTTTCGCTTAGGTTGCGAATTACTAAGGTTGCGAAATTTTCGCATCTTAGCTTAAAATTTTCAAGAAGCTTAGCGAAATTCCCCGCATTGTTGATCCTTCATCGTTTTCATCCAAATTCTCTCAATCGCATCGAATTTTCTTCACTTTGCCTTTGTTTTCATCGATTCAATGGGTCGATGGCCGAGACTTGAATTCCAACTTCATGATTCATCCTTTTATATCGAGATTGAACTCCAAAAGTGTGCAAAGCCTACAAAACAAATCCAAAAATTCTCTAAATGGCATAAGTGCTACTAAGAAGACTAGAACACTTCAATTGGTATAAATGACATGATTAATGCGCAAAAAGCACTCAAAACCTATCTAATATAGGATTCAAAATTGTACTTTTTGGGCATTAATCAAACATATAGAAATTGCTTCACCCATGACGGCCACTGGGAAGCTTAAGTCTACTTAACCGCTCCCTGCAAAATAGAAGGCAAGTATTCGAAGCTTCTCCTACCGTCTAAGCAAATGATCCGCCGAAATTCAACCACGTCGCTGTGGATTGGGAGGATCTCAACTCCTCCATCGACATGGAAGAGACAAAGTAGCTTATAGAAGGCAGTTCCCGGCTAGGCCCTTTTCTGCGCCCAGCTTGACTAGTGGAAGTCTCCTCTTGACCTCTCGCCATTCTGCAAGCAGACAACAAAAAAAGAAAGAGGGGGAGATCAACTCGACAATATCCTACCAAAGCAATTGCAGGACTAAAAGCTTTGAATTTTTACAAAGCCTATTGACAAACCCCCAAGCCTAAGTGCATCTCAAAACCCACGTGCAGTTCAGTCCCCGAAAATCTACCAACGGCTGAAAGACGCACGTAAACAAAACAAAATAACCAAACGATCCATGCAAAATCGAAAGCAGAGCAAATGAAAAACCCACTCAGAGACTGCGCGATCAGATCCTCCAAGCGGCCTTTCAATTAAAACACGTGGGTGCTGTAGAAAAGCAGAGTACTTTCAAGCAAAAGAGCATAAGCAAAGAAGCAGCCTTCCGGGCCCCTACTCTTATATAGGGTAAGGCATGTACAAGTGCATTAATGGCACCAATGGATCAACCACAATATCAGGAGATGTGCTCCTTTCCCCCAACGTTTCATATTGGAAAAACGTTTCCCCTTCTAGGGCATAAAAACAACCGGAGCCCTACGGCCTAAACCACAAGTTGGTAGTCCCTGGCTTGCTAGGACAAACGGCTCTGGGCCTCACAACCAAGCAGAGCTCCAACGACCGCCTGCCCCGGGAAATACGATAAATCATCTTCGTAAACCAATAAAGGCTTCTCAAGAGCCCCCTTCAAATAACCAGCTCCTCTAACCGGGAAACGGAGAAAGAATGGGAAATAGAAAATTCGATGCATCAATGTGCCCAAAAACCCAATTTTATTAAAATATGCCAAATAGCTACATTGAAACCAAGACAAACATATTCAAACAACCTTGTTGGATCAACAAGAATATCCAGATAAACGTACTAGGCTTCTTACAATCAGAAAAGGCCAAAAGGAAAATCAGATAAGGCCAAAAGGAGAATCAGAAAAGGCCGAGATGAAAAAGGAAGAAGAAAACAAAGAGGTGAAAAGAAGAGGAAGAGGAAGAGGAAGAGGGGAAAATCAAAGACAAAAAAGAATTTGTATTAGCTCGCTTGAAATTTCCCTTCCTCTCATCTTTGCACCTTGGTTATCGTAACCCCAGAAGGCGCCAGTACAGGGGGGCACGTAGCCCCAACTCAGATATATGAAAAAAAAAATAAATAAATAAAGGGCAGCAACATAATCAAGTCCCTCATCCATGACCTCTGGCCGATCTACGCAAGGCCCAACGAAGAGTTCTGAAAATGTGATATTGGCGTAGGTAAGCCTCCCATAGGGGCGTCTAATGGGTTAACACAGACAACGTCTTCAAACACACAATATCCATAAACAACAAGTGGCTGCAGAGGCTTCTAGAAGTCTTCACCCACCATTGTTCCACCTTTGTTGTCATAGAGAATAATTCACAATGGGAGGATAAGATAACAGAAGATAAATCCATTGGAAATCTCATAGATTTTGCTAAATTCACCGTCATATATATAGGGGAAATTTCCTAAGGCACATTAAAAACACCAATGTGAAATCACGTATTTTCTCAGGCGCCTTAACATATGTGCATTAATCACCTCCAAAGTTCCCATACTAATAGCGCCCTGACACACAAGTGCTTCTCGCCTAAGAGCATGGATATTTAGACTGGAAAAAGGGGGGGCATTGTGAGTACCATGGCTTTTGGGCCCAAAACCCACTATCCAATAGGCCCAGCATCCGCACGGGCCCATGGCTTGATTCAAACCCCAATATGGCCCAAAACAACCTGTTACCCCAAAACCATACGGGAGCTACTCAGACGGGAAAGACCTGGGTCCCTCCTGAAGTCTCGAGTCCCCTAACCGACCGTCCTGCCACTTACAAGATATTCATCCACGGATCTCATAGTTCATCATGTCTCAAAACAATAATCCTAAATGAGGGAGAATTGGTCTTTGATAAGGAAAGTCAAATTTGATCACTAAGTTGATGATATTATCTCTCCAAAAATCAAGGATAATTGGTCTTTGATAAAAGAAAAAAAAAAAAAAAGAGATTCTACCACCAAAATCACAAGATTATGTAAGACCCGAGAAATTTCCAATTCTCGGAAAAAAGAGCAAATCGCATCAGTCAAAATCCAAATTTATTCTCTAGATCTCGGGATGATGAAACAGATTTCACCATCGAATCCTCTCACGAAATCTAGCTAGCACGCCGACCACACTCCGTCGAATTCCGAGATAGTCGACTTGACGCTTTAGGAGACGCTTCGAAAGTGCCATAAAACGACATGTGATGCGAAAAAAGCCACATATAACATGTACTCATGTGCCATAAGTTGCATGAGTAGAGAAATGATGAAAATGGATGGCCGAGATAGTGTCAAATGTCGAAAATCCAAGCTTAGTGACATAAATGGCATTATAGGATTTGTTTTAAATGAGAATAAGACAAGATTGTGTATAGTGTCGTCTCCCTCCTTATGAAATACAAGCCAAAACGTGGAAAAAAAACAGAGGAGATGCAGTAGCCATTTTTGGCATTTTAGATAGAGAAGGACCTCCTTCTCTCTAGATTTCCGGGAGATCCGATCGTCGAAATCCTTCGGGCCAAGAAGGAAAGATGCTCTACTCGGAGAGGCCTACACGTGGACTCCAATTTTAGAGAGTTTCATCAAACTCCGAGAGGTAGGGGTTTTATCCTACTTGTTTTACTCTTGATTTAAGTGTTTTATGATGTTTGAGTTGGACGAGGCTTGAGGGGTTTGCTTTTGACTCCGCTCCAAATCTTGGAACCTAAGTGGAAATTCGGGGACACTTTTGGTCAGTCCGTACGCTTTAGAGACTGATTTGGGTATTTGTAATTACAATTTATATAATAAATTGTGTTTGGGTGAGCAGGAGGCCGAAATGGGCATGGAATTCGGTTCCACCAAGAGGACCGATGTTGGATGAGGCTGCCCACTGCTGCTTTGGGATCATAAGTCTCGTTTGTGCAAATTGACCAAAACGCCCATGTGTTGAGTGCTTGAAATTGATGAAATGAATGGCTTGAGTCAGGTGGAGTCAGAGCAGGTTAATACATGATTCTAATGTGTTAACACAATGACATAATTATATAAAATATAAATTGTGTTTTGTAGGTCATTGGAGATGAGTTAGTGATTAGCCTATGAGTTAATTTGGGTGATGGATGAATAAAATTGGTATATTGGTGTAAATCAGGTGAAATTACATAACATGTTGTATGTGATTTAAATATGTTAATATATATATATATATATATATATATGTATGTGAATATATTAGCATGAATGACATGAAATGGCATTATGCATTTTCATATGCACTGGGTAACCTAGAAATTAGGTGTGAGTGCATGACACGAATTTTCTGAAAAACGAACATGATTGCGAAAGGAATTTCACAGGATGATATTCCGGAGAATGGGGTTGGGAGACGGTCCAACAGATCATTTCGGATGAGGACCATGACTGCTTTCTGTATGTCTTCCAACACATTCGCCTGAGGGGTAGTTCCATATTTTTACCCGATACTTCCTAGAGTATAGTTTTGAAAAAACAACAAGAATTGTTTTGAAAAAATGTTTTCTCTACATACAAGGGTAAGTGTGAGGAGTCGGTGAGGACTCGGACGGGGTCAGTCATTTAGACATTCAAGTAGGATCACGCATTTACTTGAATGTGTGTTTACTGAGCATTGTATATGCACTTAGGTGGGAGAGTAAATCCACTTGGGGTGATTCCACTATCGAGCATTAAATTTCACCCCGTCGAGGGAATTATACATTTTAGGTAATGTGGAGCGCACGAGGAGACGGCTCATCATAGAGACCGCTTTAGAAGAAAGTCGGGATGTGGCTTTGGGTTTATGATGTAGTACATGTATTAAAATGTTTTAAACTTTTAATATATGTTGTATAAGAGTAAAATTCTAACTCTTGAAACTAAGGCATATAGTCGGTATGTTGATGAGTATATTAGCATGGGCCAAGATACGTTTTCATCAATATAAATGTTATATTGGATTGTTTGGGACAGGTTTGTATATGGGTAGAGCTCCCCACAAAGAGACTCATTCCACCCCGTGGAGAGAGGTCGGGGCCACCCGACATTCACGAGTGTTTCCGAGGGCTGACTGGGGTAGTCGAACTGACACCCCTGCTTGGGGGGCGCCACAGACATCTTTCCAAGAACTGCGTAAACAAAACTCCCCACTAGGGAAAGGTATGCAACCCTAACTGTCGTACTTTCTTTTCCTTCTTCTCCATCATTTTGCTAACTTAAGCATCGAAGAGGCGATCGGCACACCGCCGTAGGATCTCTTATTTTTGCAGGTTTATATCAGATCGCTGATGCCCCGGAGGTCAGACGAACCAGGTACCGACACTTATAACTAAGAAGAGTGGTTATGTCAATATCATAGGCAATTAAAATGTGTGTAGTGGCGGAGCCAAGAATTTTGTTTAAGAGGGGCATCATATATTATACAATATTTTTAAATACAATTTTTTCTTATATATGTGTATCGTTTTAATATACATTATATCATATAAAAATTATATAAATTAAATATATGAAAAAAATAAAAGTCAATATAAATTCCAACTGTTATAAACATGAAGAAAGGAAAACAGAAATTAAGAGAACAAAGAGAGAACTCAAGAGGTCATTTTTCTCCTTATCTTTCATTATCAAGGATCTCATATATATATATAGGGGTCTTCATTAATACAGTAATAAGTACATCCACAATGATTCACCGATAAATGTGTAGTCATTCACATTTCTCAATGAATTATTTGTAACACTCCCCCTTGAATGACCATCATTAGACAGCTAGTACTGTCTCGTTAAAATCCTTGCCAGTAAAACCCAGTGGGATAAAACCTGGACGAAAGGAAAAAGAGTATAGCATAGTAACATCTTTAACAATTCTCCCACTGATAGTGACATAATACTTCATTTTGAAGATCTTTTTGCACTTACGTATACCAATCCAAAGGTACAAGCTTTCGAATGTCAGAGCGGGCAAGGCTTTTTGCAACAAACTGCTAGGATTATCACTAGACCTTATCTGTTGCACAATGATTTCACCCTTATTCTAAAGTTCATGAGTATAGAAGAATTTTGGTGAAATGTGCTTAGTTCGATCACCTTTAATATATCCTCCTCGACTACAAGTAGCTACACACAACATTATCTTCATATACCGTTGGCTGTTCTGATAGAAGATAATCCACATGATTTTCAAGTAAGTTGTATCATGGATTTCAACCAAACACATTCCTCGACTAGTCAAGCATGGCAAGTAATTTAATGGTCGAGGAGGTAGCTACCATTGTTTGCTTTATCGACCTCTAGGATATAGCAAGATTTGATTAGTAAATATATATCTTGTCCGGTGGATCAAGCTTTGTGAGGTTCAAAGATAGCCCGTGACCTGCCAATCTAAAATTGTGGTTCCAATGTTTTGGAATAAAATAATCCCATGTCACATGTCCCACGGAGATATCTTAATACATGTTTAATTATGTTCCAATGCCTTTTAGTTGGAGCTGAACTATATCCTGCTAGTAAATTAACTGACAAAGCAATGTCAGGTCGAGTATAATTTGCAAGATACATTAGTGCACCAATTACACTGAGATATGGTACTTCAGGACCAAGCAATTCTTTATTTTCTTCTTTAGGCCGAAACGGATCTTTGGTCACTTCAAGCGACCTAACAACCATGGGGGAACTAAGGGGGTGTGATTTATCCATATGAAAGCGCTTTAGGACGTTTTATGTATATGTTGATTGATGGATTAATACAATTCATCTCGAACAATGCCTCGACCGTAGGCCGAGACAATATTTTGTTTTCCCCAAGATCTTTCATTTCAAATCTCTTTATTTAAGTAGTCAATTGTTTTGAAAGCTCTTCGTGAGTCCCTAACTAAATTCAAATCATCCACATATACCGCAATAATTTCAAATCTAGTTGCTACTTTCTTGATAAAAACACATGGGTAAATTGAATTATTCACATATCCTTCTTTGAGCAAATACTGGCTTAAAAGATTATACCACATTCGACCGAATTGTTTTAAAGATCATTGTAACTTGATTGAATACATGCTCCGTGGTTTTGAATTCATTACTTCAGATAATTGTAATCCTTCAAGGATTTTCATATATACATTAGTATCAATAGATCCATATAAATAGGTTGTGACTACATCCATCAGTGGCATATCAAGTCCTTCGGAGACAGCTAAATATATTAAATAACGAAATGTAGTTGCACCATTATGGGAGAATACGTCTCCTCATAATCAATTCCATGTCTTTGTGAAGCTCAATATTAAGGCGTGCTTTATATCGCACGATTTCATTTTGCTCATTTCGATTTTGTACAAAGATCCATCGATATCCAATAGGTTTTATATCTTTAGGTGTTTGAATTACTGGTCCAAATACTCGTTTAGCCAGTGATTTTAACTCTATTTGAATTGCTTCTTTCCATTTTAACCAATCATTTCGATGTCTACATTCATTCATATTTTGTGGCTCTTGATCTTCATGATTGCTTATGATGTCCATAGCCACTTGGAAAGAAAAAGCATCATCTATAAGGGTAGTATTTCGATCCCATATTTTTCCCTTATGTATATAATTAATAGATATATCTTCATCATTTAATCCTTTCACATTTTTATGCTCTTCAAGAGCATTGAATTTAACACTTTTCCTTTCTCTAGGAATTGTATCTTTTGAGCCAATAGGTCATCAGCGTTTCAATTATGGCTTAGGCTCATTGGCCACGTTATATTTCAATTTTCCCATAGGAATATTAATCCGTCCTGGGATATTTGCAGCTGGTATATGCGATTTTGTAACCTTTGTTGAATCAATAAATGCATCAGGCAATCGATTTGCAAGATTTTGTAAATAAATTATCTGACCCTAATTCGCATTGCTTATGTGGGGGTCGAGATGAGAAAAAGATGATTCAGTCCATATAATTTCTAGAAATTCTTCTGGAATTGGCTTTTCTCCCCCTAATGGCGGGAAAACATCTTCATTAAAATGACAATCTACAAATCGAGCAATAAAAACCTCACCTATAAGAGGCTCAAGATTGAAAACCAACATAAATACCATGACTGCGTTGAGGACCTAGTTTAGTTCGATGAGTAGGTGCAAGAGGAACATAAACAACACAACCAAAAACGCGTATATGTGAAATATTAGGTTGATAATCTAGAACAAGTTGTAATGGGGATAAATCTTGATTGGCGCGAATTAAATTCACAGCGTGAATAATAGCATGCCCCCATGCCGATAAAGGCAATTTGGTGTTCAAAAGCAATGGTCTTGTAATTAATTGCAGATGTTTGATAAAGGATTCAACCAACCCATGCTGAGTGTGAACATGAGAAATTGAGTATTGAACATCTATTCCAATGGACATACAATAATCAAGGAAGGCTTGAGATGAGAATTCACCAAAGATTATCAAGAGACTAATTATCTTATCAGGATGATCGCATCAGTCCTGCCGAATTATCTAGGCTACATCCGCAAATGCAACGCTCCTGTAGAAAGAAGGCATACATGAGACCATCTAGTGGACGCATCAATTAAAACCATAAGATAACAAAAAGGTCCACTAGGTGGGTGAATAGGCCCAAAAATATCTCCTTGAATACGTTCTAGAAATGCAAGGGATTTAGACACAATCTTTGTAAAAGATGGTCTAATAATTAATTTGCCTTGAGAACAAGTAGTACAACTAAAATCATGAGATTTTAAAATTTGTCTACTCGTTAATGGATGCCCGTTAGAATTTTGAACTATACGGCGCATCATTAAAAGTCTCGGGTGTCCAAGTCGTTCATGCCATAGTAAAAATGCTTTTGGGTCATTGAACTTCTAGTTCATGACAGCATGAGATTCAAGAGGTCTAATAGTTGTTTGATATAATCCATATGATGAAGAAACCAATTGTTCTAAGATTTTTTTTTTGCCCAATAATGAGTAAATACTCATTTCCATTATGACTCAGTTTCAATGTGATATCCATTTCGGCGAATATCATTGAAACTAAGTAAATTTCGATTAGATTTATTAGAATAAAGGGCATCATCAATTTGAAACTTGGTGCCATTAGGCAAAACAATAGTAGCTCTTCCGGAGCCTTTAATTAGGTCAACGGGACCTAAGATAGTTTGAACATTAAATGGAACTAAAGTTAAGTTTGAAAAGTATTTCTTATCATGTAAAATTATGTGAGTTGTGCCATAATCAACAAGACATATATCTCTAGGAGAATGATCCATATATCTTCAAAAGAAAGACAAAATTTAAATAGAAGAACTCAATTTGTATTAAATAAGTAATAAAAAGTAACATAATAAGCATATATGTAAATCATAGCACACATTGCCATCACCAATCAAATTGTCAATTTTTCCACTTGGATCTTCAAAGAAGTCAAAGATATCAAACTGAGTTAAAGGTATTGCACCATCATTATCAATGAAATTGTCATCAATTTGATTGTTAGCTTCTTAGAGGGAGACTTGATAAGGATCATCAGCATCAATTGTCCCTTAACCATTAATAAAGTTGGTCTCAATTTGGTTACCTTTTCCTTTGATGGTGGCTTGATAAAAGTAAACCAAATGCTTGGACGTACAACAAGTACGTGACCAGTGACCTTTCATTCCACATCTATACCATTCAGTCTCATAAACCCTTTTGTTATGTGGCCCAGTTGCCTTTCCCGGTAATATTTATGAATGATTTAGCTTCTGGTTATTGAAGTTGTTTTTCTTATTATGAGGTTGATTATAATCACCTTGATTCCAAGAAATATGGCGACCATGACTACGGCCTCGGCCTCGTCCATAAAAATATCCACACCCACGCCCACGCCCCACTACCGTTAAGGTCTGAATCGCGGGCATCAAGCCAAAAATGATATAGATCCGATAGGACGAGATTAGTGATTTTTTAATAACAATTCATTATTCTACTCAGGTACAATGAGACATTCAATTAACTCATAATATATGGTAAAACGACGTTCTCTATATTATTGCTACAGGAGCGTATTAGAGGCGTGAAAAGTGGTATATGTTTTCTCAAGCATGTCCTCATTCGAGACCTTTTCTCCACATAATTTTAGTTGAGAGCTAATTTTGAACAAGGTTGAGTTATAGTCACTGACCAACTTAAAATCTTATAGTCGTAAATGAATCCAATCATAATGGGCCCTTGGAAGTATTACGATCTTTTGATGGTCATACCGTTCTTTCAAACTTTTCTAGAGGATCAATGGATCCTTGACCGTAAGATATTCACTTTTGAGGCCTTCATCAATATGATAGCGAAGGAATATTAAAGCTTTAGCGTGATCCCGCTGGGATGCGGTATTTCCTTCTTTGATAGTATTTCCAAGATTTATAGCATCCAAGTGGATTTCAGCATCCAATATCCAAGATAAATAATTTTTGCCCTAAATATTAAGGGCAACAAATTCAAGTTTGGTGATATTAGTCATTTTTTGAAATAATTAACAGTATATGAATAAAGTGAAAAGATATAAGAAAATTATAACTTAATAACTTAAAATTTAATAATAATATATCTAAGCTCAAGTGGTACGTTTTTTAAAACGTAGAATCAGAGGGCTATAGCTCAATTTCTCATTTTATCATATAGAGAAGAGTGCATATTTTCAGGTTATGAATTGATGACGAAAGAAATCTTTATCAACTTAGATTTTCATAAATTCAAAGCATGAATAACAGCCCAGCTTTATAGCTTCTGGTTATAAAATTTTCTTTAGAAAATAAAGAAAATAAAAAAGGAAAAATACATACTCAGAATACCTTACTGATTTTGTGACTTTGTTTGTCTGAGCTCTTATGCTGATAACGTGTTATAAAGAATGAAGAAAGGAAGAGAGAAACTGAGATAACAAAGAAAGAACTCAAGATGTCATTTTTCTCTCTATCTTTCATTATCAGGGATCTTATATATATAGAGGTCTTCATTAATGCAATAATAAGTACATCCATAATGATTCACCGGTAAATGTGTGGTCATTCACATTTCTCAATGAATTATTTATAACACTAACAAATATATGATTCATCATACTTTATAATATTTCTCTAATATGAAAAAAGAAAAGATGTAAATGTCACATTGTTCCAAAAGAATATATTTATTTCAATTTTCACAACAAATCCTCATAATCTCAAGGTATCAATTCTAATATAAATACAAAATATATAACACCAACAAAAATTCCAATATATTCATTTATCATTATCATAACATGTTTTAAAAATATTCATTTATCATTATCATAACATACTTTAAAAAATATTCGATAAACTAAGAAATATAATGTTAATTTAACATGAAGCTTTAATAACAAATCAAATTTTATTTTTTAATAATAGATTTAATATTAAATATAAACTATTATTTTCAATAATAAGCTTAAGAATGAAAAACACATAAATTTTCATTTATTTATATAATATTTCAATGAAATTTAAAAATATAAATAATAATAAACTTACAAAATTTCTCTCCCTTTTTTTCCTCTTTTTTTTTTCTTCCTCTCTTTTACTTTTAGGGTTTCTTTATGCTCCCTCAAAACACTTTAGGATATATATAAGTTTGCATTATGTTTCAAAACGCTTTAGGATATATATAAGTTTACGTAGATCAAAAATGGCTATAATTATGAAAAAAAAAGTCAAATTTATATATATATATATATATATATATATATATATATATATATATATATATATATATATATATATATATATATATATATATATATATATATATATATATATATATATATATATATATATATTATATTTAGTTTTCTAAGATGGAAGGTCATCTTTATGGTTAATTTTTAAAGCTTCATTCTTAAGATCATGACCAAGGCTCTGGTCATAGGAAAATGGATTTTTTGCAAGCTTTTGATTCACAAATATTTTAAAGAACTAATAGTTTTTCAAGGGGCATTTGATCCTTGCACAAAAAATTTGACTAGGCTCATGCTGGCTCCTCCAGTGCATTTCTAAGTTGATGCTTCATTTCTTCATAAGGAATCTTCTTTTAATCAGTAATGCCTTGTTGAATGCTTCAGTTCAGATCACAACTAGAGTCATTTGATGCTTAAAAGCCATGCAGCTTTGCAGATATGATTTTGTAACTTACATTGCTTTTATAATTTTTTTAGGGACCTTGAATTGTTTTTCATTGGCTAATTCACTGAAACTCATGGAAGGCCTTTGATCCTAGTTTTCTCAATAAATTTTGAGTTGTCTAGCAAGAGTCCTTCCAATGGAACCATTTTTTATCGCAAAGTCTGCGGTGACTCTCTTCTAGCGTGCGTATATCTTTAGCATCCAAAGACTCATGATTGGTACTCTGCTTGAGGAACTAGAGAAAGATCACCTCTGTTGGAGAGTGGAGTATGCAACATGATATATGATTCCAATTAGTAAGAAATTTCAATTTCTTTGGTTTTACTTTTTAAGCTACAAATTACAAAGATTTATGATCCTATTTGCATTATTTTTCAGGTTCTTTGTGTCAATATCTTAATTCTTCTCTAGAAAAAACAGGTATGTTTCTTCTAATTCATAATTTCCATAGGCTAACACATTGTGGAGTTCCATCATATGTTTTATAGCTATATATATATATATATATATATATATATATATATATACTTTACATATAGATTTGTAACTCATTAGGAAACTTGTCTTATAGAGTTGTAATCTATTGTAAATGTTAGATTTTGACTTTGTATATATATATATATTCATAATGGATCTATAAA
Source organism: Tetrastigma voinierianum (assembly GCA_016808115.1). Lineage (NCBI taxonomy): Eukaryota > Viridiplantae > Streptophyta > Magnoliopsida > Vitales > Vitaceae > Tetrastigma > Tetrastigma voinierianum. Next base: position 517,564 of record JAEQBH010002191.1, read on the forward strand.
AGGTACAAGGAATTTATTCCTCCAATTATTTTGTCTTTCTATCTACATGGTATCAGACTCAGGTTTATTTAGAAGAACTTAGGAACACACAGAGGTGGAGGTTTAACCCAATGAGGATGTAGAACAGACACTACCCGCAAGAGAAGGCACGAGCCGATCTAGCTCACACCAAGTCCGATGGTCGGAACCCTAGAGCGTGAAGCTCACGCGCCCACCTGGCAGTTATGTCCTGTGGCGCATGCGCGGTGCGTGGAAGGTGCATGGGCCATCCTTCGGTCACCGAAATTCTCCAGTAGGGTCATCGGCGGCCGATGAGCATCCCCAATCACCTACCTCCCATGTCCAACCGTCGGAACAATGACTTTTTTCCCTTTTTGTGCCTGGTAGCCTTGAGACTCTATGCTTTTATGATCCTCTCTTCATTTTACCTAAGATCCAGCAACTTCCATATGTGATGTGACACCCCAAACCCGGTCCGCTGACTAAATTCAACCCGTGGAACACTGCTAATGCTCGTGACCCGACATTTCACGAAAATTCCGCAGTCTCCTTTGTACCCAGGAGCTCTACCCAAATACAAAACCTGTTTAACCTGTCCCAAACATCAATATCATGACCACACAGGGTCTCATACACAACTATACTGAGTAAAAATGACCTCTTGGGCTCCTGCAATTATACTCACAACATATATCCCATATCCAATGTAATCCATCGCATGAGTAAAACTACTACTGGCCCCATAAACAATACTCATAAAACATACTAACTATATATCATAGTTACAAGAGTTAATGATCTACTTATACAACACATATATTAAAATTCTAAAAAAATTTAATACATGTAAAACCACCAAGCCACATTCCCAAGCCTTAAAACTCAGCCTGATAGACAGCCGTCTCCTTGAGACGCTCCCGCACCAAAACGGGGGTCCCATCGACGAGGAGCTAGTGCCCAGCAGGAGAACGCCAGCCAAGTAGGCCACCACCACCTAAGTGCAAAGCAATGTCTAAATTAAACACACATTCAAGTAAATGCATGATCCTACTTGAATGTCTACATGACCAACTCAGATCCCCAGCTCACCGACTTCCACACTCGCCTGCCTCGTATTTAATTTCTATTCGTTTGTTCGTGGGACAACCCTCCGATGTATATATATCAATTGGGCCGCTCCGACGATGGATATATTATTTGTTTGTGGACTACCCTCCGATGAATATCAATTGGGCCGCTCCGACGATTGATATTTTTAATTGACTACCCGATAATAATGTTTTTAGACAACCCTCCGAACCTTTTCTCTAGACTCATCTCTATGCACTCACTCCTATAACTTAGGTGTTCCAAAGGCATATGGAATGCATGTATGCTAATTCTTAACATAGCTCTAATTCACAGGTAAATATATAAACATGCATATATTTACAAAAAATTTAATTCACACAATCATGTCATGTAAATTAATTAATTCATACATCAAAATTAGCTCACTTGGGCTAATGATCAACCAAACACATATTTTCACAAAAATATATTTTTAGAACACTGTTTCGGGAATAGTGAAACCCTCGGTTACTATTCCCGAAAAATCACAAAACATCGGTTCATTTAGTGAACCCGGTTTCACGGCCATTTCCGGCCTCAATCCAATCAACACAGGATTAACACTTGGATGAAGAATTAAATCACCCAACATAGCCAGGGGTAAATGCTCGCCTTTTTTCTTTCAAAATTTTATCAATTCGGTCCTGCTTTGGGATCCTGATCAAACGTCCCTCACGGCCTCATTCACCAAACATTAGTAAAACACTTAAATGGGAGTAAAACTCAAGTAGTGAGAAACCCTCACCTCCTAGCTCGAGGAAACCTCAAATCCCAGACCCACGCGAAGCCCTATCCATGGCAGCTCTTCGTCTCCGAAGACTCCGTCACTCATCTGACGCTCGTATTTTTAGAGAGAAGTTTCTTCTAAAGAAATTCTCTCAAAAGAAGGCTACTGGACCCCATTTCCTGCTCCTATGTTTTTCCTTCAGTCGAATAAGAGAAGAAGCACCGCATAACACTTTGTCATTTTGTGAGTTAATTCCTAATTTAATTGATAATTCCTTTTCTCCGCTTTCTGAGATTCGACAATATTCCCGCCATCCACTATCATTTATCTACTCATGTCACTTTATGGCACATGAGTATCGTGCAGCGAAGTGACTTTCAATGATTAAAATCGTTTTTACTTCAAGACTAATCACATGCCTCAGTACGTGTCAACTCCGATTACCCCTACGAAATTTTACGTAGCTGGATTTATGAGATTTATCCCAACGGTGCAACTGCTTTCACATCCGAGATCTAGAGAATAAATTCTGACTTTTTTTTTAACCTAAATTAACAATTTTGTAACGAATTGTACGATTTTGTCCCTTTTCCAAATTGGACTTCTTGCCTTACATTCTCCTCCTTATGAATTTCATCCCGAAATTGTGTGATCACAACTACTCACATGCATATGCAACGTGCACTCACTCATAATGTAAACAAAATATTTAAATCTTAAACGACTAAACCACGACCTTCATCCCAAACAAGAATGATAAAGCCCGTGACGTGTCCTCGCAGCCCCACGTGACTCCTCCACTCCATAGCGCTCCATAGTACCTTACTAGCCACGGTCTTGGCGTCGTAAAACTTGATCACTACGGATTAACAATGCACACCGTCCCTCCTCAAAGCGTCCCATCGTTGTCAACCTCAACTGTCCCCAACCGTCCACCACACGAGGTGATCCGAGCATATTTCAGAGTGCGGACGTGAAATACCGTGGACCTCGGCGACGCCGGGCGGTAACGCTTAACCAAGATGTAACGGTGCCTACCTCCCAGTATCCTGAGCATCCACAACTCACATAGCTTCCACGCTGCCAAACCCGACCACTCCCTCTTCTGGGGGCATCACCAGAAGACGTGATCCCCAACCCGAACTCTATGGGTCACGTCAGATGATCCCAAGATAGCTCTCTCACGGCCTCCTGAGCCGCGGAGAGAAGACGCCGTCAGACGCCTCCACCTTCCTGAGTGTCTCTAATCAAACTGACCAAGATGGTTTCTCCCACCTCGGTCCAATAATGGGGCTTGACTGTGACTTGCCTCCCACACAAATATCTCATACTTGGTGCCATCCAGATACTCGCTTCGGAGAACCCGTTGTTGTAGGCTAATCACTAAGGGCAAATGCTCTTCTTAGCTACCCCTTATGATCCAGACGCATGCCTGTGAGCATGTCCTCTAACAATTGGGGGATAGTCCTCTCGACCACCATCCTGTCTGGGAGGGAGGAACGATGCACTCATAGGTCGGCCCGCAGCCCATAGCCTTGGAAACCCTCCAAAAAAGCCGTGAACCCGGTCCCCATCCGACAATATGGATACCCTGTGACCCATAGCCTTGACTATCTCGAATATACAAACCACTTCCCGCGGCGTCACCGCACGGCTAGGAAATGTGCCGACTTCGTGAGCCGGTCCACTATCACCCACACCGCGTCATGCCTCCGCGGCGTCCGTGGCAAGTGGGTCACAAAGTCCATCGTGACGTGTTCCCACTCCACCTCACCCACCCTAATGGCCGGGCTAGCCCCCGTCGGCTTCGATGCTCCGGCCCCACCAAGCAACACGTAGATGATCGCCGCACAAAGTCCCTTACGTGTCTCTTCATCCCGTCCACATCGACGACGAAGATCCTAGTCATCTCTCACTAACCGGATGCACAAGAAACGAGACTGTGCAAACTCCCCACCCTCCTCTCTCAACTCCAATAACTGGGAACCACTACCCGCCCCTATATCAAGACTACCATCCGCATGAACGGTTCAGCCCCTCGTCAACTGCACTGACCGTACCTCTACCCTCACGACACTCATCTCTACGTCCCGCCACTGACTCAACACCGCTTCACCGTGACTCAGCCACCAACTCCCAAATGTACTCCGAGTCTCGTCGCGGCACCCAGCTTAATTGTCCTACGTCTGAAAGATCCACTCCCGAGAAGCCATACTAGCCAACGCTCCGTGACTCCCACCAGTGACGGGCCACTACATTTGCCTTACCAGATTGTAATGCAAAGGTCATAATCCTCTAGGGAACTCCATCCATCCGTGTTGCCTGATGTTGAGGTCCCGTCGTGAAAATATACTTCAGACTTTTGCGGTCCAGCACACCGTAAAGTAAAGTGGGCGCCAAATCTTCACATGGCATCACACGCCAACTCCATGTCAAAGTGGGTAATTTCGCTTCGTGATTCTTCAATCGACGAACCATGCTTACTACCTCCCGGATCAGATCAAACACATCCCAACCGCCTCCTCGAGGCATCAAGTAATACACCAGAGCCTCGTCCCTGTCCGGACTATCAAGATGGGAGTCAGCAAGTCTCCCCTTTCAACTCGGAATGCCCCTCGCACTGGCCATCCCACCCAAACTCTGACCTCCTTCCGGTCAAACCTAGCTTCATGTGCCGCTTATCCCGAGAAATCTCAATGAATCTCCCAGAATACCCAGAGCTAATCCCAAGAAACGTATCTCGAAGACTCCGACTCGGCCTCTCCCAACTCATCACTACCTCGACCTTCTCTCGTCGACCGACACCCTAACGCCGACACCACGTCCCAAAATCTTACCTCGCAGGTTTAACTCAGACTTACCGAACTCTGGGCGATAGTCGATGGTCTCTCAACAACTCGTAAACGATCCTCGCGATACTCATGCTCCCACTGACCGGGAGAGATCAAACGTCATCCACAAATACTACGACAAACCGGACCCAGATGTGGGTTGGAATATCCTATGCATGAGATCCATGAATGCTGCTGGCGCATTCGTCAATCCAAGGGCATCACTGTAAACTCAAAGTGCCCATAACGCGTCCTAAACGCTGTCTTAGGGATATTCGTCTCCCTAACCCTCAACTGATGGTAACTGCCATGTAAGGTCTATCTCGGTAGACTCGCCTCTCAACTGATCGAACAAATCGCCAACTCAACGGGTACCACCTCGATCGTAACCCGTTCAACCGTCAGAAGGTCAATGGCCGCCGCGGTCTTGTCCTTCTTCTTGCAACAGACCGAGCGCCCATGGTGAAGTGACGGCCTAATGAACCCTCATCTCAGCTCCCAGAATCGACTCGAGTTCCCCGCAACTCAACTCGGTGCCATCCTACGCGGAGTCATAGAGATAGCTAAGTACCAGGTGTAACTCGATACCAGTCTACTACCCGGAGGTAGTCCGTAGCTCATCCGGAAAAACATCCGCATACTGTGAAACTAATGGAGGTGATCTAAATCCGCCTCCTCGTCCTCTGTAAGGCTCGCCAACCAACCCGCTAATCGCCCTCGACACTGCTGGACTCGTATACCGTCTCGGGGCAAAATATCATGCTTGTCCCCTGAAATACCACACGAGCATTGGTCCCGATTTTAGGCTGCAGAACTCTCCTACGCCACAATCGACACTCGGTAAGTTGTCACCAATCCATCCCCGTGGATGACATCGAACTCGACATGTCCATGATCCTCGTGTCCACTGAAGTAGAGTCCCCGAGATCTCCGCCGCAACCTCGAAGATATCATCCCTATTCCCTCGCCCTAATCCCTAGGAGAACTCACATACAAAGGCTCCTAAGGTCTCAACTCCTGGCCCAACTCTCTCTATATCAAGGTTGTCCCAACCACTTTAATCCATATCTTATAGGCGAAGTCCTACATTCGGCCCGAACGGGTCAACTCACCCCATTCTCAAATCTCCTAACCCTGGCCCGCCAGGCCACGTAATCATCAACAACCCAAGCTAACTCGTGAATCTAGCCATGTACCATCACTGCCGTCGCAGCCTCCTAGGAACTCCCGAGCCTTCTCGCAACCTCGAAAGTACTTACCCATGAGCAAATCCGAAACTCGCCCCATGTCATCGCCTAAGCCCTAGAAGTCCCTTGCCCATTTCCACCATATTTGGGCCCACCCACCGAACGCCAGCCTAGTCTAATCCGGTCAAGCACAGAGGTAATCTCCATAGCCTCTGCAAGACGCTCGATTCGCATAAACCAATGGTTTGCCACACCATCGATCTCCTCCCGTGAATGCCTGAGGATGACGCGCCCTAAACCTCTCGGAGGTTACTAGGATCTTCCCGTCACCGCTATTCCGTACCGCGATAGCATTTGGCCGTAGAATACTCTACAAATTTCAAAGAAAGTTCACCGGACAACACCGACGGTGCCTGATCAGCACTCGCGACGCCCCTCTACGTCCCGCCCCGTTTCAGCCATCATCACAAACTCAATGGCACGTTTCATCTCAATTCAAAGATCTCTAAGGCATAAACACGCCCGAGACACTAATCATACACAAAAATCAAGCAGATACACATTGTCCTCAGATTTACATGTAATGCAAGACAATCAATTATGACATTTAAAATATTTTTATCAACAAAATTTCATTTTTTTGAAAATTTTATTTTTTTTCTTAAAATTATTCCAATTTATTTAATTTAATAATTTTTTTTTTCCAATTATTTTACTATCGAAAATGTTCCAAAAATTTTATCTATCCTTTTTTTTTTTTCTCCAAGACAATCCCAAATAAATTTATGAAAATTTATTTTCTTCATTTTTCTTTAACTTACACATCGTAAAATCTTAGAAAACATTTCTTCTCATCATATAATTTTTTTTTCACATTTTCCTGTACCACTCGGAAAACACTAAAAATTTATATACCTATTTTTTTTTCATTTTCCGTATCACTCTAATAAATTCTATAAAAAAAAATTTATTTTCACTATTTTTCTTCGCTTACACTGTGAAACCTAAGAAAATAATTTTCTTCACCTCATGATCTAACACTAACCCTAGTGTTCACCCTAAAGTTTATTTAAAATTTTATTTCATTATTTCTAGTTCAAATAAATTTAGTAAAATTTATTTCTTTTATTTCCTTTGTTCCAGTTTACACACTGTAAACTCCATAATTTTCCACACTTCATCCTATGCTATCAACCAAGCATATCAATCATATAATTTCAATCGCATAACACCTAACAATTCATATTATGCACAACCAAGCATGCAAAAGCACACTTCACAAAATTCAATCACACAAACATACCAACACATGCATGCAAGGTCCTAGTTTTGTCCCGTGATTTCTAGTGATCTCATGCCTAAACCAACACTCAAACCACCCAAGGGTGATGTTCTTAATTCACTATGGCCTAAGCCCAAATCCTCAATCTCTAGGTTTCCATATACCTATACTCCACATCAAACCACCTAGTGGTGATGGATACCTAACCCGAGCTCCCTAGGTATTCGTATACCTAAGCTTTGATACCAAGCTGTGACGCCCCAAACCCGGGGGTCCGTTGACTACCCGTCAACCCGCTGAACATTTCTCGCGGAATGCCTCCGTGGACCCGACATTTCGACGAAAAATCGGGCGTAGTCTCCTTTGTACTGGAGCTCACCCAAATACAAAACCCGGTTTAACCTGGGTCCCAAAACATCAATAATATCACGACTAATGGTCTCATACACAACTATACTGAGTAAAAATGACCTCTTGGGCCCCTGCAATTATACTCACAACATATATCCCATATCCAATGTAATCCATCGCATGAGTAAAACGGCCACTTGGCCCCATAAACAATACTCATAAAACATACCAACTATATATCATAGTTACAAGAGTTAATGATCTACTCTTATACAACACATATATTAAAATTCTAAAAATTCTAATACATGTAAAACCACCAAAGCCACATTCCGGCTTTCTTCTAAAACTCAGCCTCTAGAACGAGCCGTCTCCTCGCACGCTCCCTGTACCTGTAAAATGGGGGGATCCCACGACGGGGTGAGCTAGTGCTCGCAGGAGAACTCATTTCAAGGGGCCACTCACCACACCTGGGCTAGCAATGTTCCAATTGAAACACGCATTCAAGTAAATGCATGATCCTATCGGAATGTCTACATGACCAACTCGTATCCCGAGTCCTCATCGATCACACCTCGCCTCTAAGCCCGTGATGAGAATTTCTATTTTTGTTTGATCGCGGACAACCCTCCGATGTATATATCAATCGGGTCGCTCCGACGATCGGGAGCATATTACTGTTTGTGGACTACCCTCCGATGAATATCAATTGGGCCGCTCCGACGACTGATATTTTTAATTTGGACTACCCTCCGATATCAATTGTTTTAGACAGCCCTCCGAACCATTTTCTCTAGACTCACTCTACGACTCACTCCTATAATCCTGGTGTTCCAAGGCATATGGAGTCGCATGTATGCAATTCCAATACAATGAATTGCCATGTAATATATAAACACATATATTTACAAAATAATCAACTCACACAAATCATGTCATGTAAATTAATTCAATTCATACATCAAAATTAGTCACTCTGGCCATCGATCAAACACGAGCAATTTAAGTTAAATCACTCGACCAAACACATATTTTCTCACAAAAATATATTTTTAGAACATCAAGCTTCGAATTGTGAAACCCGCTTACTATTCCCAAAAAATCTATTGAAACATCTGGCTCACTTAGTGAACCCGGGTTTCACGGCCATTTCCGACCTCAATCCAATCAACACAGGATTAACACTTGGATGAAGAATTAAATCACCCAACACAACGTGGGGTAGTCACGGGCTGCTCCTTTTTTTCTTTCAAAAATTTTATCAATTCGGTCCCAAGTTTTGGGACCGATCAAACGGCCCCTCACGGCCTCATTCAACTCAAACATTAGTAAAACACTTAAAATGGGAGTAAAACCTGCTAGAGAAACCTACCTCTCAGCTTGAGAGGAAACTCCTTAAACTGCACTCCGGCTCTTCCTCTCCCGCATAGCAGCTTTCCTTCTTGTCCCGACCGGCCTGACTGGCCGGATCGCTCAGATTTTTAGAGAGGAAGTGTCTCCCTAAAGAAATTCTCTCAAAAAGAAGGTCACCCGATCTCCATTTCCGCTTCCTACGCTTCCTCTGGTTTAATGAAGGAGAAGAAGCACTGTACAACACTTTGTCATTTTGTGAGTTAATTCAATTTAATTAATTAATTCCCTTCTTTCTCCAGTTTTGACATTCGGCACTATCTCGGTCGTCCATTTTCATCATTTATCTACTCATACAACTTATGGCACATGAGTACGTGTTATATGTGACTTTCGTCGCATCGAAAATTGTTTTACAAGACCGAACCGCGATGCCTCAAAAACGCACAACTGAATAATTTCAATATTAATGTAATTTCCATTGCATAGCTAGATTTCTCGCGAGACGACCCCAACGGTGCAATCCGCTTCATTATCCGAGATCTATGAATAAATTCGATTTTAACCGAAATTAACAATTTTGTAATCGAAATTACGATTTTGCCCTTTTTCCTGATTTGTGGTTTCTAGGGCTAAAATCCATTCAAGTGTGGTGTTTTTCATGGAAATGTGGTCCTTTTCCTTGCAAGATTCTATTTTTTGGTATTTTCCGACTTTCTAGGCTCGTTTGTGCTGGGACTTTTACGACTAACAAGACACCTCAAGAGGGGTCAGTTGTTACGCCAATCCAAGATATGTACATCTGAATCAGAGTGAAGTTATTGCATCAAAAATCGAAGATTTTCGTTTGTTCATTATCCAAAATCACTTAAGTCTACATCTACTTTATCACTTGCTAATTTGTTGTTTGCAAAACCAACACATGTTTTCTCTCTGATCACTCGTCATCACTCGGAGCCACGTAATTACATGACAGTAATCTAATTATTTACTTCACGCTTTAGCCATACACACATCTTTCTACTTCTACTCACACCCTTGAGACATTGGTCCACCTCTTGTGTCCTTAGGTCGTGAGATGCCTATCTACCTTTATCACTGGTCTCTGTCTGAAGTTAATGCAATTCTCTTTTAATTTAATTTCTTTAAGTAAACTCACTCATGCACTTAATTACAGTATCTCATTTTTTTCCGAATATTGTCCGACATGACTTGACTCTAAGCGGGTTACTGGTGGCAGAACACATGAGTCCGGGGGTCTTACACTAATACGCAGGTGCTCAAACGCCGCTGTTTGTTCCGGAGTCGTTACCTCATTCAAAATCATATCGTCGCCAGTCATCCTTATCTCTCTTTGTGGAAGAAGCTATATCCTCAGTTTTCGAGTCTATCCTCATTGAACTATGAGTTGTGTCAACATGCTAAAATCCATTGTGTGCATTTGAGTCCTAGGGTCAATAAACAAGCTTCCACTCCTTTTGAGTTAGTTCATTCGGATATGTGGGGTCCATGTTTAGTTGTGTCCCCAACTGGGTTTCGGTATTTTGTTACGTTTTTCGATGATCATTCGTGAACAACTTGGTTATATTTAATGAAAAACCGTCAGAAAGCATTTACTGGTGCATGGTGATGCAAATTCACACTCGCCATATGTTTCGTCTCAAATATAGAAATGATAATGCCAAAGAATATATGTTTGAACAATTTTAGTCATTCATGCTTTAGAATGGCATCCTTCATCAAACATCTTGTGTTGATACTCCTTCTCAAAATAGAGTTGATGAAAGAAAAAATAGACACCTTCTTGAAACCACCCAAGCTCTGATTGCTTAAATGCACGCGCCAAATATTCTCAAGCCGATGTCAAGTTTCCACAAATTTTGTTTTTTTTATTAATCGAATGCCTTCCTCTATCTTGAATTGGGTCACTCCATTTCAAACCCTCTTTCCCCATAAATCTTTGTTTCTCATTGAGCCTCGGGTATTTGGGTGCACTTGTTTTGTTCGGGATGTTCATCCGCATGTGTCTAAACTCGATCCTAAGTCATTGAAGTGTATATTCCTTGGTTACTCTCGAGTTCAGAAAGTGTATAGGTGTTACTGTCCCACTCTTCGATGTTAGTTTGTGTCTACTGATGTTACATTCTTTGAAACTACCCCATTTTCCCTTTCATCTCTTGTTACTAGTCAGGGGGAGGATGATGATTTATTAGTGTACACTATTGCCTCACATGCTCCATTGGCTCCTACTCTAGCTCCCATTCTTGTTAAACTTCCCATCACTCAAGTATATTCTCTACTCTGTAACCCTTAATTTAGTTCAATGATCGGGGTTATTTTGTCATCGATCCAATCTAAAAATGATGATCTTAAGGATTGCTCTCCGTAAAGGTAATATATTTCAAGTGGTGTCACCCAATCTCTTTCCTATAAACTATTTTTCGTCTTCTCTCTTGTTCCTTTACTGTACATCTTGATTCTATCTCTCTTCCAAGACCAATCCATGAGATTCTTATCTCACCCCGTCAGATCGAGTGCGCAGGTGGAAGAAAATGTAGGCTTTAGATGATAATGGTACTTGGAACTTGCGCTTACCCGTGCGGAAGGTGTCATTGGATGTCGCCTCGGGTTTCTTTCCCCCGTTTAAAGTGAATCCCGATGGTCTGGGCCTGTTCGAACAAAGCACTGCGGCTAAGGGTACGCTCAAACATCATGTCATGGACTATTCGACACTTTTCCCGTTGCGTAAGATGACATCTATTCGGCTTTTAATTGGCCGCCACTTATAATTGGGACTTCCACCTCAGTAGATATTAAGAATTGATTTTCTTCCATACAACCTTTTAGAGAAGGTATATGGAGCAACCTCCAAGGCTGTTGCCTGCAGAGGACAGCAAAGTTTGTCTCGGGTGCCTTGTATGGTTTTAAACAAAGTCCCCTTGTGTGGTTTGGTAAATTCAACCAAGCAATTGAGGAATTTGGCATGCGAAAGAGTATATATGACCAATTCGTCTTCTATAAGTAACCCGCCTTAGGTATCATTCCTGGTCGGTAGGAGATGGGATGATGTTAACACTGGAGCACTGAAGGCATCTCATCTCTGTCCTTCAAAGCCAATTCCATACAAAAGACTTAGGGATGCCAAGATACTTTGGCATTAGCTAAGAAAACATGGAATTTCTATCTCAAAGGAAACATATTGATGAGTATCGGCTCCGAGACTGGAAAGTCGAGGTGCAAGCCAAGTGTGCCCCTATGCGTAATCCCAATTTATACCCTAATAGTTTTATAACATGTTTAGTATACAATATAAGTTAATTTTGAATTTGTTGGAAATTAATATTGCTAAAGGTGAAAATTGATAAAAACTCGAGATTAATATAAGAGTCAAGGGTAAATTAGTAATTTAATAACCAGACCTAAAAGGTCATATGATAATAAGCTATATGCCAATATAGAAATATTGATAAGTTGAAGTGTAAATGAAAGAGAAATGAAGCGGCTTTAAATGCAAAATGGGGAAAAGAATGTAAAATAGGTTTTGCCAAACATGGCATTTGAATGTATGGAGATAAGACCAAATATCGGGTCTTGTAAATGAGACATTTCTTCAGGGTTTTTGAGAGCTGGGGCATACGGAGGAGGAGGGAAGGCAACTTGGTTTGAATTACTCCATGCAATCAAGGGTTTATATGAACAAGAAGAAGAAGGAAAAAGAATGTGAAGAGATCGTAAGATTTAAGGTATGGAAACTAAACCTAAAACTCCTTTTTGATGAACATCCGTCAGAAAACCCTAACTTTATATAATAATGATGGTTGTTGGTCTTAGCTCAATTTTATGGTTGTTTGAGTTGGTTGTAGTCCTCAATTGAGAAATGTTTGTATAAAGAAAACGTTAGGGTTTTAGGGGAGATGCTGTCAAAATTTTTCCAAAACCCAAGTTTTTTTCTTGGCCATAACTTGACCATCACTCATCCAAATTGAGTGATTCAAATTTCTAGGTAAAATAGACTTCTAGGAGAACAAATCTCCTTGAAATAATTGTATTCAAATTTGGACCCCATTGACCCAGAAGAATAAAGTGAAGCCTATTTTCTAAAGGGGGCTTTATGGTCTATTTTGGTATAGCTTTAGTGTTTAGGCCATAACTTGGCCATCACTCATCCAAATTGAGTGATTCAAATTTTTGGGTAAACTATACTTCTAGGAGAACAAATCTCCTTGAAATAAGTGTATTCAAATTTAGACCCATTGTACCTAGAAATTCATCTAAAGGGAGCTCTGTTTGTAGGCAATATTTCGGTATAAAGAGATTCAAGTGAATAAATGAATTGTAAAAGAATTATAAGCGGACGCTATATGAAATATGATTACATGAACAAAATATTTAGCAATACTGAGAACATGATCAAGGCTGGTGTTATGATAAAGTAACAGTTATAGTATATGTATAAAGGAATACTGTCTGAAAGTATCTCATGTATGTGATTGACATTATCCATGTATATGAGATGTGCATAGCTTGAACATGAATGAAAATGTAATAAGATTGATTGTCTGCATATGTCACTGGCAGAGGGATATTAGATAGGCATTTATAGGGATATAGTTGTCAGAAGATATAGTTTATAGATATCGAGGCCCCGCTTAGTCGATTATGACATAGATTTTGCTCGATCATTATACGTCCCGCTTGGTCATACAAATAGAGATCATCAGTTCTACACAATGATAGTACCTTCAGGTACATACAAATTATACCTGTTATCCACTTCTTGGAATATGCAGGCAAGACATAATATATAAGATGTGATTAAAAAAAATGATTGAAATGGTTATAAGAAGCATGTAACAATGGAAACGGTTATAAGAAGGATGTAACATGGAAACAATGATTCGAAATGAAAAAAATGTGATAGAGCTATAATGATATGAAAAGTACTATGTATTATGACGATTAAGAGTGAGAACTCTACTAAATGGTATAATGTACAAGTATAATGATATTTGAATAGATATTGTGCAAATAGATAGTTTTGTAAATTGTATATCGTATTTGAGGACCACTACGGGTGGTTAGATATGTTATATGTTTCCTACAAAGCTATAAGCTTAGCACGTGTGTCTCATCCGTGTAGGTACTGAAGAGGACATCCCAGCCGTTCGGCACATAGGAGGGCCAACACAACAATAGAAGTCAACATATATAGGTTGCTACCTCTAATTTTGAATATGCACATGTAAAGATTTTTTTTTTTTTATATGTATAAGTCAATGGGACTCAAATATTTGTACAGGACATTATGAACACCACTACGTTGATTGTTTTATATGTATTTGTGATTATGAATTAATTACATGTTATGGGCTCACCAATGTTAGAAAAATGCTATTAAAGAGCCTAGGTCCGTGTCGTTGCCCCCTCTTTCGCTTAGGCAGGTCAGGGGCACGACAATTAAGTGGTATCAGAGCCAAGGTTTAGTGGCTCCCAGCATGCAGTATAGATAGAAAAAGCATGTGTCTCAGAATATGTCGGGCCTAATGTGGATGTCCTTGTGTCTTGTGTTTTGTGGCAGATGGATCTCCTTCGAATTCAGCTTGAAGAAGCAAATGGAGAGTGTTAACCCAGATCACGGCTACCTTCTCGAATCTTCGTATGAAGTCATGCTCCCATTGCAGCCAAATGAAGCTAATAAAATATCTCAAAACATGGCTCACGATGAAAGATCGACAAATCCTAAATCCCCGATAGACATGACAAGTGAGACATAATGAGGAATTCATGGGTCAAACATTAGCCCATCTGCTAGCCTATCCTCCGTAACCCACTAAGCTACATGATGTCTTCCTACGTGTCCATGCCGAGGAGATATGGATTAGATGAATCGTGACATCTACCCGTATTGAAGATGTACAAGTGCAATCGTATTTCATATGATGAAGAACCAAAAGCATTCTAGTCGAAGAGATAAAACTATGGAACAAGCAAAGTGCCATTAGTGAAGTGCTATATAAATAATTCATGGCAGGGATGAAGCTACTTGGGAACCAGAAGCAACTATGAGGGCATAGTACCCTCAACTCTTCAGTTCAGGTAATAATTTCGAGGATGAAATTCTTTTAAAGGGGGGAGAGTTGCAACACCCCAAAATATACCCTATCAGTTTTATAACAAAGTTAAAATTGTATTTTTCTAGAATTTATATTGCGAAGAACGAAAAATGATAGAACATAAATTAATACAAGACTCAAGGGTAAAATAGTAAAATGTCTCATTAAGGACTCAAGGGTCATAAGAGAATAAGTTTATATGTCATTGTAGAATATTTGATAAGTATAAGTTTAAATGAAAGATAAAGAAAGGACTTTAATGCAAAGAAATGGAAAACTTAACAAAAATGGCAAGACAAACATGGCCTTATGAAAGAATAAGAGATAAGACCAAATTTGGTCTTGTAAAGGAACATGTCTCCTTTGGGTTTGAGAACTTAAGGTTATGGTTGAGAGAAGAAGATAAGAGTTGGTGATTTTGCTCCATGTGATCAAGGATTTTAGAGATCTAGAAGAAGAAGGAAGAAGAAAGAAGAGAAAAGAAAAATATTAAGGTATAGAAACTAAACCTAAAACCCTTTTTGATGATGTTTGGGTTTGGGGAAAACCTTAACTTTGCATAATAATGATGGTTGTTGGTCTCAACTCAGTTTTATGGTTGTTTGAGTTGATTGTGGTCCTCAATTGAGGAATGTTCGTATAAAGAAAATGTTGGGGTTTTAGGGGAGATGCTGTCAAAATTTTTCCAAAACCCACATTTTTGACTTAGCCATCACTCATCCAAATTTAGTGATTCAAATTTCTAGGTAAACTAGACTTCTAGGAGAACAAATCTCCTTGAAATAAGTGTATTCAAATTTGGACCCCATTGACCCGTAAAATTCACAAAACTTTCGGCAATTTCTCTGTCCGTTTGGTACAAATAGTGTTTAGGCCATAACTTGGCCATCACTCATCGTTTCGTAAGAAAATACAACTTGGCTTGATTTTTACAAGATATGTGAAGACTGGAGAACAATTGCAATATCTTTCACAAATGCTCCTAATTAGACCGGTTAGTTATTTGGCAACAAGTTGGATGGTGATTAATATTTGTGCTCCAACTTGAGAGGGAGTGTTATAGCATATATATATACTTTACATATAGATTTGTAACCTATTAGGAAACTTGTCTTATAGAGTTGTAATCTATTATGAAGATTAGATTGGTTTTTGTATATATATATATATATATATATATATATATATATATATTCATAATGGATCTATGAAAAGGTATAAGGAATTTATTCCTCCAATTCTTTTGTCTTTCTATCTACAATATGCAAAACAAGATAAATCTAAAGTCAACTCATGCTATAAAGAGGAGAAAGAATACTTACTGCCTGAGGTCCTGTCATTAATAATTTTATTAACCTTGTTAATATGGCATTCAGTGATGAAGATGTTAATATTTTCCTCTATTTTATCATTATTTTCATCATTTTCTGCCTTAATTAATCTGCAGATGTTCAAACTCAAAATCTTTAGCTTCTATTAGACTATCTATGCTTCTCTCTTTCTCATTTACATTATTGTCATCCACCTCTGATTTTTTCCTTTTTAATTTTTTTTTTAATAGTAAAAGAATCAGAATTGTACTATATTAGTTCAGCATGGAAGCTCCATAATTGCCATATTCAAGCTTTTCTTGTACTTATGAATGATAGTATGAGCTCTGAATTTTCTTCTTTTAAATTTTGTGATTTTGAGGCAGATACTTAGAAAAGATAGAAGGCAAATCACATTCAAAGTCATAGCAATGCAGACTATGGTTTTGTTTCAATCAAGTTCAGGTCAGTCAAGTGGAATCGTATTAATACATCAAGGAGTCCTGATCAAATCTGCAGATTTTCTAAAATGATGCAAGCCTCTGACCATGAAATACAACCCCCCACCTTTTTTTTTTTTGGTATTAAGAAATTGCGAGCTAATTGGATTTACTCATACTACCACTCTCTGTTGATGAATTTTAAAATTCAGTAGTTAGAGGCTTCTCAACTAGGTTCTATTTATTGGAGTTTGAGCTTTTCATCCTTGCTAAAAAATAAGTGTTGTGAAATTTTTAAGAGTCTAAAAACATCCATAACCCCCCATGAATTTGAGTGTCAAATTCCGCCGATTACCGGGTGCCCATTTTTATTCTCAGATGGTGCCATTTTGAATCTTTTGAGTCATCCGAGGAGGAATTCTTGCCACTGTCTGCCTATGCAATTGCAAGGGAGATTTGAGGACTTTACTTTATCTTTGAAGACTTTCACTCCTTGTTGTGACCTTTAAGCTTTGAGCTTTTACTTCCGAGTACGAACAAAGAAAAAATGAAAGCAGCAACATAGATTGATTTACTGAGGGTTTATAAGGAGTGAAGAGACTCTCATAAAAAAATATTGTATCTATTGGTTTGACAGCCTTGAAGGTTATAGTTTTTGTTACCCGAATTTGATTTTTGGATTATGTCCGACCCGAAGGTCTGCGGTGCGACTTTTGTGAAAATAAAAAGTTAAGAAAAAAATTAGGGATCTGTTATGGTTTTTTCCTATAAAGGTTTTCACGTAAATCTTGTGTTTTTCTTTTATTTCGTATTTCTTTATTGTGTCATTGATCATAACAGTTTTGTTTCCCATTTTCTTCTTTGAGAAATATGTTTGTTCAACCATATATTTTGAACTTAAAGATTTTGTGTATAGACATACATACATGTAAGTGATGATTTTTCTTCTCTGGTATACGCTGAAAAGTTACAAGGTACCGAAAGTTCAATATTTACAAGTATTATCATTGTGTTATTATAAGATACGGGATTTGCCTAATTCAATTGGTAATTTACATCATTTGCGTTATCTAGACCTTACCTACGCACTCATCAAAAGATTACCCGACTGAGTTTTTTGTTTGTATAATTTACAAACATTGATGTTAGACCATTGTGAACGGCTTGTTGAATTGCCTAAAATAATGTGCAAAATGATTAGCTTACGTCATCTAGATATTGAGAATAGTCCAGTGAGACAAATGCCAAGTCAAATGGGTTAATTAAAAAGTTTACGAAAATTGAGCAAATATGTAGTAGGCAATCAAAGTGGGAAAAGGGTGGTTACAGAATTGAAGGTGCTCTCCCACATTGGTGGGAGTCTTGTCATTCATGGGTTATAGAATGTGGTTGATGCTACGGATGCCTTAGAAGCCAATTTGATAAGCAAGCAGTACCTGGATGAGTTACAACTGGAATGGGATCATGGTGTTGATAATATCGAGAAAAATAGAGCAGACGAAGTGCTCAACAACTTACAACTTCATTCAAACTTAAAGAGACTCACTGTGCATAGTTATCGTGGTTCAAGATTTCCAAATTAGTTTGAAGGTTCTTCAATTCTGAATGTGGTGTCCCTCCGTTGTTGGAATTGTAATAATGTGTCGGTCTTTCCACTTCTTGGACAACTATCATCTCTTAAACATTTATATATATTTGGATTGAGGAGGATTGAAAGAGTGGGTGCAGAGTTTTATGAGACCGAGCCACCTTTGTATCACTTAAATCTCTATCATTTCTGAGTATGAGTACATGGAAGGAATAGTTGTGTTTGGGAGGCCAAGGAGGAGAATTCCCTCGTCTCAAGGAGCTTTATATAAAGAATTGTCCCATGCTGATCAAGGACTTGGCAACTCACCTGCCTTTATTGATGAAACTAGAAATTGGAGAATGTAAGCAGCTTGTGGCTCCACTTCCAAGGGTTCCCGCCATCCATGAATTGGCGGCGCGTCACCGTGACATCTCACAGTGGAAGGAACTTCCGTCGCTACTGCAGAAACTCTCAATTACTAATTCTGACTATTTAAAGTCTCCATTGGAGGTGGAGACGTTGCAACGCAGCACTAGTCTTAAATATTTGACGATAAAAAATTGTTGTTTTCCCAGACCTTTGTTCGGAGCTTGTGTACCCATTACATTGAAATCATTATGCATCGTCGAGTGTGAGAATCTAAAGTTTTTCTTACCTGAGTTCTTCAAATGTCACCACCCTTTCCTTCAAAGGTTTCGAATCTGCAGTGGCACTTGCAATTCTTCTTAGAGTTACCACTTGCAAACTTCCCGAGGGGGCGCAATCTCTCTATCGAAAGACTCAAGGGGCTTGAATTCCTCTCATTTTCAATATCAGACGGGGATCTTCCATCTTTCAATCGGTTGTCAATCGATAGATACCCCAATCTTGTGTCTATTTTTTGCGAGAATATGAAGGCTGCTCGGTCATTAATAGTATATGGTTGTCCGGAATTGATATTCCCAATACAGGGTCTTCCCTCCAGGTTAACTTCAATTGCAATTTCACACTGCAACAAACTTACATCCCAGGTGGAGCTTGGTCTGCAAGAACTGCCCTCTCTTACCTCTTTCTACATCTTAGGTATTCCAAATCTCAGGTCCCTGGACGGTTTGAAACTCAACTGCTCACCTCTCTTCAAAAACTAGAGATCCATAAATGCCCCAAGCTCCAGTCTTTGACAGAAGAGCAGCTACCCACCTCCCTTTCTCTTCTAAACATCCAGAACTACCCATTTCTGAAAGATCGTGCAAGTCTTCAACAGGGAAGATTGGCCTCGTATGGCACACATTCCACACATTATGATCGATGACCAAGTTTTGCAATGGATATGGAATTACACCAACTTATAGTCGGGTACTCGTTCTGCCCTAAAAGCTATTGTCTCAGGAAAAAAAATGTACATTCTTAAATGCACATAATCTCAAATGGATTATTTTCTTGGGTTTTTTGGCTGCATCTGCATTGGTATCTTGGTTCTTCTCCATAATGTATGTTTCTTTTGATGTGTACTTTTCATAAGCTAAGACACATTATGGAGTTCCATCGTTTTCAAAACAAGATAAACCTAATACTAAATTCCACTGAAGCTAAAACAAAAATCTTACTGCCTGGGGTTCTGTTTTTCTGGAATTTATTCACTATGTTCATATGGCTTCTAAGCGACCTAGACATTAACATTTTATGTAGCCTACCTATTGTTTCAATCTCTTTCATCTTTACTTAACCTGCAGATGTTTTGTTTAGGCACCTCAAACTCAGCTTCTGTCATGCCGTCTCCTTCTAATTTACATGGTTATCATCCTCCTTTGAGCATTACTTCATTAATGGTAAGATAACCATCTATAATAGTACTACAATAGTTGAGCGTGGATGCACAACACTGTATGCTTTCTGTCTTTAAATTACATGGTTGTCCTGAATTGATATTCCCATGCAGGTTCCTGTACAGTTTGGGGCTTCAACTGCTCACATCTCTCCAAGAATTAGAGATTCATGAATGCCCCAAGCTCTAATCCTTTAGAGACAAACTTCTGCCCCCCTTCCTTGCACTTTCAGCAATCTAGAACTGCCCTTTGCTGAAAGGTCATTGCAAGTTTTGGGCAGGGGAAGATTGGCATCATATTGCACATATTCCAAAAGTTGCGATCAAACGACCAATTTTTGCACTCAAGGTAGCATTACGCCAATTTTTTTTTATCAAGTACTAGATCTGTCAAAGTAATTTTCTCAGGGACACTGATATGCTTAAATACCATTTTTTACAGGATGCATTTAAGTAAGAAAAATATGCCTAAATTTTCTACTTATAATAATAATTTCATGCCTCCTTTCAGGTTTTCAGTAATTCTTCACTCTTGTGAATTCATGCTTCATATCTTCAAAAGGAATCTTCTTTTAATCGATAATGCCTCATTGAATACTTCAGTTCAGATCACAGCTAGAGTCATTTGATGCTTAAAATCCATGCAGATATGCAGACCTGATTTTGTAACTTGCATTCCTTGTATAATTTTTTATGGACTTTGAATTTGTTTTCCTTTGCTCATTCACTGAAACTCATGGAAAGCCTTTTGATTAGTGCTCAAAAAGTTCTATTTTGAACCCTGTTTATTGCAGGTTTTGAGTACTTTTTGTGTACTAATCAGCATAATTAACCTAATTGGCACATTAAGGTCCCGGCTATGCTATTGATTGCATTTTATGGCAAATTTTACAGTTTTTACAAGCTATTTATGCCAAAATTGTTGAGTCAATCCAAGCACAAAGAATTCGAGTCTAACTCAGTATTGCATATTAGAGACCAGAAGGAAAGAAGAGCAGAAAATGCCAAGATATTGGAGCTGCAAGAAATTTTCGCAGCCTGCACTGTTCATCCTGCGAAATTTTCATCCTACAGCCACTGTTCATGTCTCCTACACTATTCATCATCCTGCTTTTTGACGTTTTGACTCATTTTTGTTCCTCTCTTTTATTTCTTCCAAATTTGTCCCTTGTAATAGCTTTTAATTTTGTTTTTTTTGGTAATTTGTAAAGAGGTTTGGCTATAAAAGCCCCAGACAAGCACTGTTAAAGGATCTTCTCGATTAATAAAAGTTCTCGGTGGGATTTGATTCATGCCACAGTAGGTATTCTGAAATCAACAAAATTTATATCCTAGGATTCTACCGTCGTAGCAAAGCCATCGCAAAGATAAAGGTCTAGGTTGAACTCAAGGATGGGTTTTTGCACAAAATGATTTACAGTGAAGTTTAAAATGGTGAATTCAATTTGGATTTTAAGGTTTGGTAAAAACAGTGAGGGGTATTGTTTGGAAAATTGAAATCTAAATACAATAAAATGTAAAAGAAGTATCCTTGAAGTGTCAGGCTGCTGGATTTGGGTTCTAAAGGTCACAGAGGGGTTCTCGAGTTCATTTCCTCGCGTTGGGGAGGATGACCTATAGTCATTTCCCGAACCGGATCTTCATTTAGCTTTAAAAACTAAACCCTATGATTTTCCCTTTTGAAAAACAGTATTTACAGAGCATAAATGCTTCCCTAAGCATAGAATACACATCTCATAAATCTACCCTACAAAGGACAAATAGAGGGCACTAATGAATCCAGTGGATCTCAGCAATAAGCATCCACTCGAACCCTAAAAGATTGTCAACATCGGTCCATCGAAGGTACATTAAGATTTAAACCTAGATTGAGAGAAATAGAACATAAATACCCATAAATGCATGCTAAAAACAACGTGTGTTACCTCCAAACGCTAGCCAACAACCCTCCTCTTCAAGGAGAAAAGTGGTCTAGCCAACCATCCTCTGAGTTGTCATCCTCAAAGGAGTGTTTGGTAGCCAAGAAAATGAGAGAAAAGGAAAGAAAATGGGAGAAAAGAAAAGAAGCGAGAAAAACTCCTGCCCAGAACTTTTATTAATCGAGAAGATCCTTTAACAATGCTTGTCGGGGGCTTTTATAGCCAAACCCCTTTACAAATTACCAAAAAAAAAACAAAACTAAAAGCTATTACAAGGGACAAATTTGGAAGAAATAAAAAAGATGAACAAAAAAGAGTAAAAACGCTAAAAGGTGGATGGTGAATAAGGCAAGAGATATGAAATAAAGGGTCAGATGATGAAAATTTCATGATGAATAAAGGTGTGCCTACGAAAAATTTCAAGTAGCTTAAAATTCTCAGAATCTCACTTTGCATTTTATGCTCTTTCTTTCCTTTTGTTCTCCGATCCGCAATGAGCCTGACTCGAATTTTCCATGCTTGATTGACTCAACAATTTTGGCATAAATAGCTTGTAAAACTCGTGAAATTTTCCATAAATGCGACATTAGTATAGCCTGACCTAATGTGCCAATTGGGTTAATTATGCTGATTAGTACACAAAAAGTACTCAAAACCTGTAATAAACAAGGTTCAAAATAGCACTTTTTGAGCACTAATCACACCCCCAACCTACACATTGCTAGTCCCTTAGCAATGAAAGAAAGAAAGAAAGAAAGAGCATACAAAACAATAACAAAATGATGTTCAAAAAATGGTATTTCAAAAAGGTTGTGAATGAGTAATGCCTAACCCTCGATGAGAATCACTAAAACCCTTGCCCAATAACTATCTCGAGAGAATGAATGCCATACAAAATTGAGTATCAAAAGTTCCTCTCGGGTGAATCAATCAGAGACTTCCACCACAACCTAAGTGTTTGTTTGATCAGTTCTAAACAATAAACTGCCAAACTGCACTCTCCCCCCAACCAAGCTACTGCCGCCACCTAGACACTAACCAACCTAAATAGATCAGGACCCACCTTATTCCTTAATAACTCTTTGTGTTGTGGTGCAATGCCGAGGAATCGACCACCAAAGTCCATATGTAATGGGGATCTACCGATGACTCCCAACCAATTAAGGCTTAGGGCACCAAGTCATATGACTTTCGACCACTAACTCTTCGTGTTTCACCTGACTAATGATTTCAACTCCAACACCCACAACTCGCTAAACTTCACCCATCCACCCATAGTGAGCACTAAGTTCGGTGACTTCTAACCGCCATTTAGGGCACCGAGCCTTAAAGGTTGCTATATACCCTCGGACCATGCTCGTTTCAAGGCAAGCCGCCGCAGCTTTTCTAGTCTTCTTTCCTTTTCTTTTCTTTTTCTTTTTCTATTTGCTTTTTCTTTTGTTTTGGAAGACACATTGGCCTTTTATTCACGGGGGTCCTTAACCTATTAAAGGTGGTCAACGAAGCTAGGATAGGTTTCGCAAAGTTTAGGAGGTTGGCGCTTTCAAATCTATTGTTGAAACCTCGATGTGCATAGTGTGGTTAGCTAGGAGGTGGAAGAAAAGGTCAAAGCAAAGAATGATTCAACTAATCATCCACTCAATTAAGCATGGAACCAATCTAACATAAATAAAATTAGACAGTGGTTCAAGTTTTCAAACCACAGGCAAGGCAAAACACAAAAAAAAATGGGTGCAATTTTTTAATTGAAAAAGTAAGCTGTATAGTACAACAGCTTCACAAAAAGGAAAACCAGCAAGCCACTGAACATCACAAAATGGTCTTGCCTAAAATAGTAACAAAACATAACAATGTCACTTCCTTCTCGCTAACTCTCCCCAACCAAATGTCACATTGTCCGCAATGGGGCTTCTGGATTGAAAGTTAGAGAATGAAGTGCTACCTCCTTGATGAAATTTACTCGCTTTTGATAGGAGATCACAAGCTTTCCATCGACACCTTATTCACTCCGTTTGGGCTTCAAATAAACAAGTTAGGAGAAGAAAAGAGAGGAAAAAAGTTATCAGTTGTATAATTTTGAAAATTACACCTTCATAATAATTTCAAAACTATTCTTTCTGGCTATATTTGGATTATACACTCTAAGATTCCAACGTACTAAAAAAAAAAAAACGCTAAAACGGAGCTCAAAACATAAAAGTTGCAGAAACAATGAATTAATTTCAAAATTTCATCGCACTAAAATACACAAATTTTTTTTTTTTTAAAGAAATTATATATATATATATATATATGAACAGTTAGCACATAAGGAACAAAGGTACCGCGAAAATTCATAGCAAAGAAAATTCTTTGCAAGTCGCGAAAAATTTTGCAGTTTGTGTAATTTCTGATGTCATAAATTTCTCAGAATTTGTCTTATGCTCCAAAAATTAAGCAAAAACCTGTAAAAATAACACAAGAAAAATTAGAAAAAATTGCAGAAAATTGAAAATTAGGCTAAAAACAAATATTAACTAAAAATTAAAGAAAATCTAAAGAGAAAAAATTAAAGAAATCAAAATAAAATAACATAAAAATAAGAAAATGAAAACAAAAAGCTGGGAGACTGTGGCTCCCTGCACTAAACTCATTTCATACCGGGCCGGAACTAGCTGGAGCTTGCAGAATGTCGAGGTCCAGTGTCACAACCAATCCAGCACCCGAATCCATCCGCTATGCCATGCAAGCAGGAGCAACTGCTAGTGTTTTTGATGTAGTGGCAAAGGCTTGAATAGAGGCCACTAACTTCTTTAGGTTTTGTAGTATTAGCAGTTGAGATGGATGCCTTAAATTTTCCACAAGCAGGAGTTTTTGGGCTGGGATTGTGATGGTGAAGGCGATGTAGACTCTAGCCGCAGGGGGCGTGGGTAAATTGTGCTCTGGTGTTCTTCCACCAAGCTTCCTCAATCGCAAAGGGGAGATTGCTTCTTCTTCTCCTCAGTGGATGTATTAAAGAAGACCAATGTCCGAGGATTCAAAATTTTCTACTGTGCCTCAGAAGCCTCAGAGACACTCCGCTTCCTACACCATGGTGTCACTCAAGCACTCTCCCTTTGGATTTTCTTCCTCTGGATGAACATGTTGTTGGGCAAGCCTTGAAATTGATTGCAGCTGGTCAAATTTCGATCAATTCCAAATTTTTATGTGTTGTCAAATTTCTGCTCCATTTCACTTTGAAGTCCATCAATTCTCTTGTCCACAATGTTTTCCATAGTGTCAATTTTCTGACTTAATTAAGCATTGATTGTCTTTTGCTCTTCCACAAAGTCACCCACTAGCTTGGTGAGGTTCAGGATGGCTTGTTCCATTGGAGAGGTTGACTGTAGTGGTTAAGGCTGAGATGAAGAGGCATACTGTGGAGGTCTTGGATCCCATGAGGAATTTGTGTGGTTCCCCCAACTAGGGTTAAAAGCATTTCCATATGGTGCATTTGTTGGGGGCACCATGTAGGAGGGTGTACTCACCCATGGAGGATTTCTATAGTCCCTCATGGACCTATATGCATTAGGATTTCTCTCCACTGGGTACTGACCATGCTGTTCTTCCTCTAGATGTTCCATTGGCCTCAAACTGATATTCAATTCAGAATTAGGCTCCTGAAGAATACTGACTTTGATCAACTTGCCTTCTCGATTTCTAATCCACTGGAACATGGATTCCTCGCAACAAAAAATGTGGCAAATACAAACAACATGTAAACAATCCCGCAGTTATTTTTTTCTTTTTTTTTTGCCATGCTGGAAATGAAACTAAAAAAAAAAAAACTGACAATAAAATATAAAAGAAATTCACCAGTACTTGTGATGAGGATCACAAGTGTTCCACAGCTCATCAAATGCACTTAGGCACCATCCCCGGCAACGGCGCCATTTGATTCGTGCCACAATAGGAATCCTAGGATATAAATTTTGTTGATTTCGGAATACCTACTGTGGCACGAATCACCTTTGATCCTAGTTTTCTCAATAAATTTTGAGCTGTCTAGCAAGAGTCCTTCCAATGAGACCATTTTTATTGTGAGTTTAAAGACTCTTTCTGGCAGATATTTTTTAGCATCCAAAGGCTCATGATTGGTACTCTGGTTGAGGAACTATAGAGATCACCTCTGTTCGAGAGTACAGTATACAACATGCTCTATGATTCCAATTAATAAGAGATTTCAATTGCTTTGGTTTAACTTTTAAGCTACAAATTACAAAGATTTATGATCTCATATGCATAACTTTTCAGGTTTTTTAAACCTTAGTTCCTCTCTAGGAAAAACTGGTATGTTTCTTTTATGGAGTTCCATCGTATGCAAGACAAGATAAATCTAAAATCAATTCAAGATTTAAAAAAAAATAAAAAGTCTTACTGCCTGAGATTCTGTCATTAATAATTTCATAACCCATGTTAATACGGCATTCCAGTGATGTAGATGTTAATATTTTCCTTTTGTTTAATCATTGTTTTCTTCTCTTTCAAATTTTTAATTAACTGGGCAGATGTCTCGCTTTTAGACACCTCAAACTCAAAATCTTTAGCTTCTATCAGACGACACCTCCTAGTCTATGCTCACCTCCTTCTCATAATTTCCATATTCAAGCTTTTCTTGTACTTACAAATGATAGTATGAGCTCTGAATTTACTTCTTTTAAATTTGTGATTCTTAGGCAGATACTTGGAAAAGAGAGAAGGCAAATCACATTCAAAGTCATAGCACTGCAGAGTATGGTTTTGTCGCAATCAAGGTCAGGTCAGTCAAGTGGAATCTTATTAATACATCAAGAACTCATGATCAAATCTGCAGATTTTATAAACAAGATGACAGCCTCTAACCATGAACTACATGTTTTACTCATAGGTTGACAAATAATAAACTAATTGGATTTACACGTACCACCGCCCTCCATAGATGAATTGTAACAATTCAGTAGTTAGAGGCTACTCAAGTACATTCTATTTAGAGGAAACTATGCTTTGGGGTTCTAATATGAGAATATTTGAAAAATGAGGCCCCAACAATTTTATTTGAGGCCCAGTCCAGCCTTTCAAAGACTATATGATAAATAAAACTATTTTATTTGATAAAGAAGCCCCATATGCAGCAACCACAAAACATTCCCAAAATACCCTTTTAATTCCCAAATCAAAAAAAGTCTTAATTAAAAATCAAAAGCCTTAACAAACCGTTACTTTGCTATCCAAAACAAGCTTTTGCACCAAGAGCTCCAGCTGGCAAAGGAGGATTTCCAGTCGGCAAGGAGACGTTCCGACCGGCAATGAGGATTTTTGATCGTCTAAAACATCTTCACAGGTTAGTTTTATTGCCAAAAACATATTTATGTCTCTCTTTGTCTCTTTTCTCCCTATTGTTGTAAGAAAGAGTTTTCCCTCAACTCTTTTGATGATTAGAAGCGGATTACGGTTTGATTTGCTTCAATTTCATTTTCTCAACATAAATATTGAATCATTTGTTGTCTTTCTCATTTCTTGCAAACCCCCTTTTTAGAAATCGAATTTATTTGCCGTAGTGCCATTTTGTCGAAAAGAATTTTTCTAGAAAAATTGATGTTTCATTTGTTATATGCTCTCAATTTCCTCACGTCACTAACCCTCCAAATAAAGAGAACTTAGGCACGAGGTACAAGCTAAGGTAACAATCGAAAGTACAATAATGTTGTATGTTGGGTACAACTCATATACACCTTAGGTACAACAATCGTGCTAAGTATGTAAATTTGTTTTCCCTTTTGTTTTGTGTACAATAGTTGTGCAAATTTTTCTTAAATATCTATGTTTATTTTGTATTAGTGACAATAATTGATATCAAGTGTTAGGGAAATTGAGGTTTTGGACAATTGCTATGACACCTAGGAGGAAACCGTCTTCATCTGGTGGACGACGTAAGTGACCTTCTGATGCAAATGAACCTGATGAGAGACGAAAGCCTCAATTTGACCATGGAATATTCTACTCACGAAGTATGTATGAGAGATATAAGAGTTACTTCTTTAATAGGACAATTGCTTAATATTGACGGCTTTGTAGTTGAGGATGCTATTCAGCTTTTATGTGGGGGGCTGGTTCCGTATGGGCGTGGGAAGTCGAATGCCCATAGCTTGATGCCTACTAGTCGTGTATTGCATCACATTGTGACTTACTCTTTAGTGCCACAAGGTGGCAGGCAGGGAATGAGGTTTCTCAGACTGAAGCATTCTCGTTTATTCCATAATAGTTGGTCGATGTTTGAACATTGGTTCTATTATCATGAATCACATGGTAGCATGTTGTGAAAGAAAAACTCGTATTCTACCATATAGACGCATTATGACCAGAGTATTCAAAGCAATTGGTATTAAGTTCACCCTTGATGATGAAGTTGATGAGCCATCACCTTATGAAACTTATAATGATATGTCCATGGGACAGATGAAATTCGAGAAAGCCGCTGATGGTTTATGAGTTCATTCGATTGGTGATGTTGATGATGAGGAAGATACATAGCATGACATGGCTGATGTTGGACTAAACAAACCCCCACTTCATACATATAATGAAGAAACATATGCACTAACTTCTGGTATGAGACAAGTTTAGCCTCCCAATTTGAGAGGATTAATCAATTTGAGAATAGAGTTTCCTCAGATATTGCACAATTGTCTAATCAAATGAACCAATTGTCAGCTCAACATTCAAAGCTAATTGCCTTGGTTCACTCTATTTGTCCTCCACCATCACCATTGGCTTGAGTCACTTGCAAAGATGCAGCAACTGTTAGTGTTATTTTTATCGCAATTTTGTATAAGATTATTGGAGCCATGAAGTGTTTTGTAAGGTTTTTAACTATAATCATTTACCATAAAAACTAAAACAATGATAGACCTATATTCCTATATTTTGGGTAAAAAGTTGTGATGTAAAAAACCACTCACCATATGGAGATTGATCAAAAATCAACATGTAAACAAAAACGAGCATGAATCAATAGAGGTGCATTCACAAGAAACAATAGAAAAAGGGAATCTAACAATTAGATATAAGCTTCATGTCCAAAAGACGACCAAAACCCTAGACTACGAATTTAGAACATAATGAAAGTCCTATACATCACTAAATTTGAATAAAACATGAAAGTAAGAGAAGAAGAAACTCTAATGCTGAAACCTGGTGAGTTCTAGGTCTTCTTCTTCCAAATCACGAATTCTTCAAGAGTAGATGTCGAGCCTCCTTGATTGTCCCCCTCTGTCACATGTTCTTCTCTCCAAAAGTGTGAACCCTCGTCTTGTCTTGGAAACATATCTTTACAGCTTTGGAAGATGGGCTAAAATTGAGACGGAAGTTCCTGCTCCAAATACGTGGTTCGTCGAGATCGGGGGCCCTCTGCTTCGTTATGACGAAGGATGGTTTGTCGCGACGAACCCATAGCCTATGCCTTCATCAACTTCATCCCGCCAGCGATTTGATCGCAGGTGGTTCGCCCCGCGACGAACCCGTAATTGGCCCCTTAGATCCTCTTGCCTCGTTGCAATGAACACATACCTTCATCGCGATAAGGGTGATGTTCGTCACGACGAAGCAGCTGCAAAAGTTCAACAACTTCAATTTCACTTGATTTCTTCCATTCTTTTCATCACTTTGCTTGGTTTTTGTTCAAACTCTGCAAAACACAATCAAATGAAGGAATAGAGCATTCTTAGTTATAATCAAATGTGAACAATGGTAATGGTCAATCGATCGATTTATTATATATGTGTTGGTCGACTGGTTCATGTGAAATTCGCGAGTAATGTCGGTTTTTTTAGTTAGCTTTTAACTTGAACAATTAACGATATTACATCATCTACCATTTACCAAAAACTAGTAATAATTGCAGTGATTCCTATTTCAACAAAGTAATTGTAATAAAGCCATTATAGAAATATAATCCATATTTCTTCACTTAGTTGGATTACAACAATTACACTATAGTTGGATTACTTCACTTTTAGCTTAACTTTACAATAAAGCAATCCACAATATCCTATTCAAATTGTAACACATACAAATTGTCCATAAAATAAACTTTTCATAATGACTATCCAAATATGCCAAATTCACAACAATTCTTTGAAAGCATCAACTTTAGGAACGTATTTGGCAAATGAACTTGTCTCTATGTTTGTTGTGTATCTAAGACAAGCTTCACTGTAAGTTGCAATCTGTAAAGGGATATTTTATCTTATTAACACAAATATAACACACAACAATCAGTATTATATCAAAATTGCTCATATCAGAATTATAAATACATGTAGATAGACTAGTGTGGGGCTTACCCGAGCGATTGACTTTACAAGTGTCGCTCCATTCCACATCTCCATATACTTTATAGAAACTATGCCACAGTCAGTACTATTTGTTTAACCAACAACGTCAGGATACACATGATAGAATGATGAGACGTCTACATCCTCATGCAAATTATATGTTGCAATTGCTCTTGATATGGCTTTGGACAAATATACCGATACACTGGAACCCGTTCTCCCCATTGTCATTAGAGTCGAAGATAACACCTCGACCCTTTTGGCGAGAATGTTTATAACATGTATGTACCAATGATTTTTTTGACAAACAAGGATGAAGTACTGTTATAACAAACAAACATCTTTATTAATAGAAACCTAATGAATAAAGAACTAAATAAGTAGACATTTACTATAGCTTCATACCATGTCACAATTAGCCAAACCAGTGTTCCGGTCGATTGTCGGATCAAGGTGGGTTTGATATTTTCGGATGTATTGGGATTTGCTTGATTTTGATAGCATTTTGGTCAAAACAACCTAGTAAATATAGTCAATTAGATATTATAAACTAAATAATAAAATAAAATATAGTTATATAATATGATTGATATGACCAAAAATATACCTCAAATGACTCATCAAAGTAATGAATGCTTTGAGGAACATCTTGTGTTGCATTTAGCATGCGAACCATAGTAGTAATTATCTGGAAGTTATCATCAAAGTAATTTAATACATTGTCACAGTTGTTGATTAAAAGACCAAAATTTCCATGGGTAATAGATTCATTGTAACAAATTTTCTTACCACGCTGTTAACCCATCAATCGACATTAAGACATGATAGTTCTCTCCTACTGATAAACATGTCATACATTTCGCACTTCAACTCACTACAAGAAATGAAGCAAGAATTAGAAAACAAAACAACATAATATATGCCAAGGTGTAATAACTACAATGCAATACTTACTCATCGTCCATATCTGTCACAAAGGCATAATCACCAACAAATCGTTCCGTTCTTGTGAGATGGTGGAATTGCTTAATACAAACCCTGATGAGTGCCCAAAAACACTCATTACAAACTCGGGATTTAGCAAGATTTGGATCAGTTTCATATATATATGACTTCGTTTTTATTACTTTTCTAATATTTAGTTTGTATTAGGTTTTGTAGGAAAAGTGCTAGAAATGGAGCCTTTGTAGGAGTCCTGGAGAATAATGGTGCAGAAAACAGCTCAACGTCGCAACGTCGCGAGGATGCTTGAAAAACCTTATCTCAGGCAGAAGCTATAAAAGGAAAGGGAGATTCCATTTTTTGGGAGGTCGAAAAACATTGACGGTGCTAGGTTTGAGGAGCTCGGATTTGGATAAGAGGAAAGAAGACTTGAAGGCTCTTTGTAGCAAGAGAGAAATGAAGAATTTGGGAGATCATCATTCCCTTGATCATTGAAGTTTTCTCTATTCTCATTATCAAGTCTTTATTTTCATTTTCAATGGAGCAGATTATCATTATGTTCTAATTTCGTGGTTTAGGGTGTTGGTAGTGAATTGGACATGAATACTATGTTTAAGTGTTGACTTTTCATAATTTCATTATCTTTTCTATATTTGATTTACCATTAAATCATGCTTGGTTAAAATCAACATATTAATTTATGATCAATCTTAATATGTGAGTGGTTCTTTGTAAGATCTGAGAAGTGAATGAAGAATTAGACATAGGTGAGTTAACCTAATAAACTTGGTAATATAGGATTATCAATAATTAGGAGGCTTGGGAGTTCTTTGAATTTCATGCACCTTTAATGCTTAGGGTTGAGCCAAGTAGCAAGAAACCTAGTGATAAAGGGAGGTTAAATGACCTTGAGAAAGGCTTTAATTACATTAGATAAGAGCCACCTTGGAGAATACGTATATTAGATAATGGAATGGAACCTCATAATTACATAGTAGGACTATCCAACAACACCAACAGGGCCTTTTGCACCCATTTGGTCATCTTTACGTTTGAAGCGCATTAGCTACATTTATTAGTAGTAATTTAATCTGGGGTTTCACTTTCACTTAGCCATCGCGCTTGCTAGTTTGAATATTAAAGAAGCATTATAATTTTGTACTTAGCCTCCAACGACATTAAGGTTTTCCGCGGACCGATATCCGTACCTTGAGTAATAATCGTATTACTCGGACGAGTTAATACATCTGGTGCACTACATTAAATTTGCATTTCTTATTGCATATCTTTAAAACACAATCACGCAAACGCCTATCAAGTTTTTGGCGCCGTTGCCGGGGAAATATTTGCTTCATCGTGGTGTTTATGCTA
Source organism: Tetrastigma voinierianum (assembly GCA_016808115.1). Taxonomy (NCBI): domain Eukaryota; kingdom Viridiplantae; phylum Streptophyta; class Magnoliopsida; order Vitales; family Vitaceae; genus Tetrastigma; species Tetrastigma voinierianum. The sequence goes on from JAEQBH010002191.1 coordinate 550,201, forward strand.
ATATCAATACTAAGTAATTCTTTGGTACTTCAAACATTTGTTTTGATTTAATATTTTATACTTTTAATTTTTTTTTTTTTTTTTTTTGGAAAAACTTGCAGGTACATTAGGTTGTATATGACGAGACTCTGCTAAAAATCTTATTCCTTTAGATCTTGAGATCGAGAGAACTTTGAAAAGAATTTTGAGGGATAAGAGAGAAGCAGTTAGAATGGAACAACAACCTATGGGACCGATGGAAGAAAATAGGGAAGAAGATGTTAGTTCTATTAGAGGAGGTAGTATACACCCTGATGGGGCAAATATGGACACTATGTTGCCACCTATCAGAGCTTATTCCCGCCCATCTACTGTTACTCCACTTGTGATTAGGAGACCAGCAATACAAGCGAATAATTTCGAGCTCAAGCCTATCACTCTCCAGTTATTGCAAGGAATTCAGTTCCACGAGCTCGCACATGAGGATCCGAATGCTCATATCCTGAATTTCTTAGAGGTGTGTGATACAGTGAAATATAATGGGGTGAGCGATGATGCTATTCGACTTAGATTGTTCCCATTTTCATTGAAGGAGAAAGCCAAGCATTGACTTATTTCAGAACCGTCGGATTCAATAACATCATGGGATGAATTCTTGAACAAATTTCTTACTAGATTCTTTCCACCAGCAAGAGCGGAAAAGTTGAGAATCTACATCAGTAATTTTTACCAATATGAGGGAGAGTCATTCTATGAAGCGTGGGAGAGATTCAAGGATCAGTTGAGAAAATTCCCTCACCATAGTTTCACCAAATGGATGCAAGTCCACTATTTCTACAATGGTTTGAGTTGTTCCACAAGTACTCTCATTGATGCTTATGCTGGAGGAGCGATTATGGGAAAGAATTAAGTGGAGGCTTATCAAATTCTTAAGAACATCACCTTGAATGATTGTCAATGTCCGGTTGAAAGAGTAGCACTAAAGAAACCAGCTGGGGTGTTTGACTTAGACATGTTTACAAACTTATCTGCTCAAGTGTCTACACTCTCAAAGCAACTACAAGCTACTCAACAATTAGGTCCTCAATTATCTACACATAAGGTTGAAGAAAGCCCACTTGCATGCGAGCATTGTCATGGACCTCATCCCACTTCTTAGTGCCAAATAAAGAATGCCATGGGAGATTTGACTGTTGAACAAGCTCAATATTTTTCGAAGTTCCCTCAAAATCATAACTTTAACCCATATGGTCAAAATTACAATCCAGGGTGGAAGAACCATCCTAACTTTTCATGGAAAAATCAGAATGTGGGTAATCCTATAGAGCAAGTCAAACCTTTCCAACCACCTCAAGAGAAGAAGTCGAGTCTAGATCTAAAAATGGAACGGTTAGCTGATATGCATATGAATATGATGACGTCACATGATAAGTTCAAAAATGAGACTAGGACGTCACTGAACAATCAAGCAGCTCAACTCCGAAATTTGGAGGCCCAGATGGGCCAAATGGCTTCGTTATTAAGTGAGAGGCAACAAGGAAATTTTCCTAGTACTTCAGAGGTCAACCCAAGGAGATAAGGAAAGGAGCATAGCAAAGTTGTAACCCTTAGGAGTAGGAAGACTCTGGAACAATCAGTTGAGGCCCAAGAAGAGGTTGAAAATCCTGCGGGAAGTGAGAAAAGTAGTGCAGAAGTAATTGAAGATGTTGAAAAGATAGTGAAGAAACTAGTCCCAAGCACACCAGAGAAAGTTGAAGTGCAGAAACCTTCATATGATGAGATGCCTATTATCCCGTATCCACAGAGACTGAGGAAGAACAGATTGGATAAGCAGTTTGGCAGGTTTATGGATATTTTCAAAAAGCTTCACATCAACATCCCATTTATCACACTTTATAAATGCTCGGATACGTGAAATTCATGAAGGATGTCTTGGTCTAAGAAAAGAAAGCTGAGACTATGAGACTTTCTACTTCATCTAAGAATGTAGTGCTATATTGCAAAAGAAGTTGCCACCTAAGAAAAGATCTGTAGCTTCACAATCCCATGCAAAGTATCGGGAATGCGCTTTGAAAGAGCCTTGTGTGATCTAGGTGCGAGCTGCATCTTATGCCTCAACAATCTTAAGAAGATGAATCTGGGAGAAGCACGTCCACTACAAGCCACCTTGGTAACATGTGATCGGCTAACTCATCTACATGATATCATAGAGTGATATGCTAGTGAAAGACAAATTTCTATCTTTCATGCCGATTTTATCATTCTGCATGATGCAAGAAGATAAAGAGGTCCTACTATCCTGGAACATCACTTGCACGGGAAGCGGCAATGACGAGGTAAAAAGGTGAAACTGAGTTGAGAGTTCAAGAAGAGGAAGTGACATTCAATGTTTTCTTAATGCTATAAATCATCCACACGATAATGACAGCTTGCTTCCCAGAGTGATGTGCTAGAGGCATGGCCTAGCCAATCGGGGTCCTTCAGAACCATTGGAGACTAGCCTACCATGATGACCCTTTCTCAGGAAGATGAGATACCAGAGTATGTGAAATGGATGATTCTTTCTAATCAATAGAAGAAAGTACTTTGAATCTTGGGAGCCAGCCCATTTCGTTGACTCCATCTATCGACAAACCCCCTATCAGGAAGAGAAGAACCCCCAATCATTTGAGATACGCTTTATCTCTGGGAGGAATCTACACTCACTACCATCTCACCTCCCTCTCTCTACCACGGGAGGAGGAGAAATTGTTGAAGATCCTTAAGGAGCATAAGGAAGCGATTGGATGGTCCCTAGTTGACATAAAGGGGATCAGACCATCCATGTGTATGCACAAGATATTATTGGAGGAAGATAGCAAGCCGAAAGTGGATGCCCATAGATGCTTAAATCCTTCAATGAAAGAGGTAGTTCTAAGGAGGTAATTGTCAAGCTGATGGGAGTGATATACCTCATCTCTTAGTAGCCTGTATGTGAGCCCCGTCTGTGTGGTACCCAAGAGTGAGGAAACTAAAGTGATAATAAATGAGAAAATGAACCGCCTTCCCAAACTTTAATAGTTGGTGGTGAGAATTTGTATTGACTACCGAAGACTGAACAAAGTGACCAGAAAGGACCATTTTCCACTTCCATTTATTGATCAGATGTTGGATAGACTCACGGGAAATGAATATTTTTTCTTTATGGATGGATACTCGGGATACAAGCAGATCACCATTGCTCCAAAAGATTAGGAGAAGACCACCTTCATGTGCCCTAATGGTACATTCGCTTTTCGGAGAATGCCATTTGGGTTGTGTAACACCCCGGGAACCTTTCAGAGATGCATGATGACAATATTTTCAGACATGGTCGAGAAATCCATTAAAGTCTTCATGGATGATTTATCCGTGATTGGTTCTACATTTGATAACTGCCTCCATAATCTAACTTTGGTACTGAAAAGGTGCATGAAAACCAATTTAGTTTTAAATTAGGAAAAGTGCCACTTTATGGTGAGAGAAGGCACAGTATTGGGGCATCACATCTCCGGAAGAGCAATTGAGGTTGATCAGGCCAAGGTTGAGATCATAGAGAAACTGCCCCTTCCCATATCAGTAAAGGGAATACATAGTTTCCTTGGCCACACGGGTTTTTATAGACGATTCATCCAAGATTTCCCAAAAGTTTCAAAGCCTTTGTCTAGCCTGCTCATGCAAGGTGTCCCGTTTGAGTTCAATGTTTCATGTATGAAAGCTTTTGAGTTGCTGAAAAAGAAGTTGATCTTAACTCCTATAGTAGTCGCTTCAGATTGGGATCTCCCATTTGAACTTATGTGTGATGCAAGTGACTTTACAATTGGGCCCGTTTTGGGCCAGTGAAAAGAAAAAGTCTTCTATGTCATCTACTATGCCAATCGAACATTGAATGATGCGCAACTCAATTATGCCACAACAGAGAAATAATTGTTAGCTATTGTGTTTGCCTTTGACAAATCTGAACTCCATCTTTATAGGAAACAAAGTTATCATGGTTCACAGATCACCCGCAATCAAATACTTGATGACTAAGAAAGACGCCAAACCTAGATCATTCAAAGGTGCCCTATTGCAAGAATTTGATGTGGAGATTTGAGATAAGAAGGGTTCTGAAAACGTGGTGGCCGATCATCTGTCAAGACTGGAAATTCCATAAACAATGCAGAACCATTAATTGCAAATTGATGACACATTCCCAAATGAGCAGATACTAGCTTTGTCGCATGCTGAAATGTCCCCATGGTTTGTCGACATAACCAATTATCTTTCTGCTGATATTATTCCACTAGACCTCACATTTCAACAAAAGAATAGATTCTTTGTAGAAGTGAAGCACTATTTGTGGGAAGACCCAATCCTTTAAACAGTGTGCTGATCGATTATTCGAAGGTGTGTGCTGGAAAGTGAAATGGGTGAGATACTGAAGCACTGCCACTCTTTAGAGTGTGGGGGCCATTTCAATGGACAGAGAACAACGGCCAAGGTACTACAATTGGGCTTTTATTGGCCCTCTATATTCAAAGATGCACACTTGTTTGCAAAGTCCTGTGATTGGTGTCAAAGGACTGGGAACATTAGAATAAGAAATGAAATGTCGTTGACGAATATTCTAGAGGTAGAACTATTTTATGTATGGAGTTAATGACTTTATGGATCCGTCATCTTCGGCACAAGTACATACTCGCAAGCAGATTACGTAATCCAAGTGGGTGGGAAGTCATTCCAACCATTAGCCAGATGCCAAAGCTGCATCATGCTTTCATTAGAGTAACATCTTTTCAAAGGTTTGGGACCCTAGGACAGAATCGCAATGAAGGTTCACATTTCGTAATAACAAGTCAAGCTTGCATCACTCTTGGCCAACATGGGTAAGCATCGAGCTCACTGCATACCAATTTCTAAAGCAATGCAAGTGTCAAGTGTCGAATAGGGAAATCAAGAAAATCTTAGGAAAAGACGGGTTAATGTGACAAGGAAAGATCGATTTAACAAAATTGATGACACCTTATGCTTATCGAATAGCTAAGACCCCATTAGAATGTCCTCAGATAAGATTTTCTATGGAAGGCATAATTCTACCTATAGAACTGGAGCACAAAGCATACTAGGCAACTAGAATGTTGAACATGAATCTCGAAATGGCCGGGAAAAAGAGGATGCTTCAATTGAATAAGCTGGATGAACTTCGACAAAATGCATTTGATAGTTCAAGGATCTATATGAGAAACCAGCACGGCATGACAAGATCAATATACACCGAGTTTAAGTCGCATACTAAGATTCTCTTCAATTCACAATTGAATTGTTCCCTGGAAAACTTAGGTCAAGATGGTCTGGGTCGTTTGTGATCACCCAAGTTTTCCCCTACGATAGTGTCAAGCTAACGCACCCTGAGAGAGGTCGATTTAAAGTGAATGGGAAGATAAATGTTTTATCTAAAATAAATTTGAGAAGCACAAGTCCACCACAAGCTTGAAGCCAACATAAGTAATGCTAGCTACGAAATTTTTTGCCATAATTTTCTCGTGGTTGAGCACTGCTAAGGGACATACTTTAGTCGAGTTTAACGCGTTACTAAACAAAGCGCCACTGAGCAACCTAAGCATTTAAATCATTTCGTTCATCAGTTTGTTTGTTTTGAGTTTGCTTGGTTTGATTTTACTTGTTTTGATTTTGATTTGTATGTGTTGCCATGTTCAGAGGTTCCGAGTTTGCTGCAGCGATGGAGAGATAACATGGAAAGCTTCCAGCGCAAAGCTTCGGGGGGAGGAGTAGAGCCGGAACGGCAGGAGTTTTCTACACTTAGAAAAATTTGAAAAATCCTGGTTAATGGTCTCGTGAACGCCGCTGGCGTTGGAAAAATTCTTCGAACGCCGCAGACGCCGATTTTCAACTTTCGAATGTTGCGACACGCCTCACCGCCGCGACATCGACCATGGTTACGTAACGCTCAAGGTTTTCAACCCTGGCGACTTTCTAAAACCCTAACTTTCTACCTTTGCATTCACCACGTGTCCATCCCAGCGTGTTCAAGATGCTCAGCCGTTACAAGATTCGTAATACTTTGGATCGATAAAGCTAAGATTTGCTCTCTCATCGAAAATGGCCGTAGGTGCCTTTAGTTCCTAGATACGAGCAATGTTTATCATAGTGCCCACCAGGTGTTTGACTTTGGTTGTATGGGAAAGTGAAAATTTGATGATTTTGGGCCACTCAGCTTCAGCCACCACACTAGGTGCTCCAGTACCTATCCGAGGTAGAATACAGCCTAGGTGTTCATTCCACTGACCTACCTAAAAGCCCCATGGCTTCCAAAGAAAAAACTCGGGATCCAAAAGGAACCGAAAAATTGAAGGACCATCTCATGACTACGAACATCATGCAAAAGTCTTCGCGAATGAGAGTGCATAGTTCGCTCACCCTCGCAAATCGCCTCTTCATTGGCGAGAGATTCCACCATCCCGAGGATTTTTTCGTAAAATCAGGACGCCCCCAACTGCACACGTGTCAAGCGAGGGTGTCATTTTTTTTTCCTGTTTACTATAAACTTATAAACTTTAAGTTTGTTCATTCATATATCGTTAAGATTTAACTTAATACACTGTGAAAGAAATAATTACAAAATATATACAAAGATCCATAATAAGTGTTCAACATTTGATAAATATTTATGATTAAGTATAAAATAAACAAATACATATACAAATATATTAAAAGGTCTTCCAAGTAAGTAATTTAGTGATGCGTGGCTCTTTAATCGCTGGATGGGATTGTCCTCGTCTCCGTTTCTTCTCAGACACTCCGGGATGAAAACACTCAAGTAAGCTCTACGCTGGGAATAATACATATGGATGACCGTATAACGGATCATCACACTCTCATACACATGCACATACCTCATGGCACACATTTACATATATTTATCCATTCTTCATCTACTTTTCTTATAACATGTTTCATTCTTATCATATTTCATATATACTTTTCATGTTATCTTTCACTTTACTTTCGTTTTCGTAATCAGATATCATCGCATAGCAAAGGTTATGTCATATCATATCATATGCTTTATAGATACTTATCATTTTCTTTTTGCGTTTCAGCGCCCAGAAAAACCTTAAACCACGAAAATAATCCTGAAACCAAGTACCATCACCATACTAGCATGCTTGATCTCTATCTCGGGATAAAAATCAAGGTACTATCAATCAGACGACATAATCTCTGTCCACCCACCCGGGCAAGGGGCCGCTATAATGATCCCAACGGATCTTATGTCATCCACCCAAACTGGGCCTCGATATCAAACCGTATGCCTAAAGAATTATATCCCTATAGGCATGCCATATCTATCCATCTACCATCGTATAGGAATCATTTTTAACAATCTTTTCGTGTATTAGAAAAGATATCTCTATATACATGAATACTCTAATGGGAGCACAAGCAATATGAGATATTCATTTTCAAATAATCTCTTATAAACATTTAACTATAATTTTCATATAACATACTATATATGTATTATCTTTTAATCTTTCATAACATTATATTATCATAATCATGTTATGATGGTTATTTAATATAACAATACATTTATATAACCTTTATACAATTTTAGTTTGAGAACCACTCGCTAACTGCTTCTAGGCAGCCCTCCTGGGGTTCATTTTCGACTAATTTTGGACTATACTTTCTTCATGCGAAAGTTATTCTCCCGATGTTCATTTGTACAAAAATTCGAATCAATTTATCGATCAAAGATAACCTGCTATGATTTAAAACAACCGAACTGAATCTGGCCATCGACCTGCTTTGAGACAAGATTTCCTATAACCTAATTGGTCCCTACTTTGACGAATTTTCAGCCCAAGAGGGTCCAATTCGATATACTTATTTCATAAATATTTGTTCTCCTGTAAGTCTAGTTTACTCCAGAAATTTGAATCACTCAATTTAGATGAGGAAACTCAACTCGATGGCCTAAATACCAAATTGTCTTAACCCAAATCAGACACGTAATCGACCGAAAAACAGAGCATCACTCAATGTAATTTTCTGGGCCTATGGAGTCTAAATTTGACATACTCAGAATATTTGTTCTCTCAAAAGTATAGTTTACCTAGGAATTTAAATCACCTAATCTCTGATGAGTGATGGCTGGTTATGGCCTAAACAAAACATGGGTTGAAAAAACTACACACCTCCCTAAAAACCCAACATTTTCTCTATACAAATCTTTTCCTATCGAGGACCACAACCAAAACCAATAAGGATTCTACATACCAAAGATATTCTAAACTCAAACAAGATCCAGCAAAAAATTCATACAAACAAGTCCATACAAATTTCATACAAGTTCCATGTCATATCCACAGGAAACCATAAATCCATACCTTTGATCTCTTTGTCTCCTCCTCTTCCTTCTCTCTCTTTCTTCTTCTCCTCCTATCTTCTCTCCCCATCCTACCGCAGGAGCTCTCCCCTTCATACCAACAATGAGATATTTTGATTCCAAAATAAGGCCGTTTCGCCTTTTACATTTTGTACTCCTCTTCCAGCTTTTTTCATTTGGTGCCCTTCTGTCTTTCTTCCATCTAATTGCAATCTTTACTTGTCTTATTTTTTCACTTTAGCATATATTCTTATTAAATTTATGGCCCTTGGGTCCTAAATTGGTAAATGACCCTTTACTCCTGGTCTCGTAGAAATTCTAGTTTATTATTTTTATTTTTAAATTTGTTTATTCCAAAAATATACATTTACTTTATGATATTCAAAACATGCTATAAAACTCAAATGCAGAATTGGTGTTACAAACTCACTTATTTATTCTAAAAATATGTATTTATTTTTATTATACCCAAAACAATATAAAACCGTCGGTATAATTTTGGGGTGTTAAGAAAAACCATAACCAGCAAGCGGTGGGGGCTACAACGATGGTCGTAAGGGAATACAACCTAGCGCCTCATGTGCTTTTTTTTTTTTTTTTTTTTTTTTATGAAAGTACGGCATTGGGTTTTGGTAGACTGTATAAGGAAGTCTATCAATGCTTACTATAACCTTGAGCCTAGAAATGCCTAACCACAAGGATAGGCTCTATGCAAACCCAAACTACCCCGAGATCCTTAGGATGCCCACTAATGCAGCCATGTGAGTGAAGTTAAACAATGAGGCACGCCAGGCACTTTAAGGCCAAACACTCTTGGTGCATATATCCCTAAGGTGTGGTGATTCATTTCATCACCCCTCTCGCCTCATTCCAACAACGAATGGGCGTGAGGTGACGTAAAAGGGCATTGCTCAACTATGCCATCATTCAAGACATCCCTTTATGTCGGGCAACAGTCATAGAGGACGCAATCTTTATAACCGGACGCTTGGGGTCAGAACTTTAGGCACCCTTTCTCATCTATGGGTTGTACACGAACGCAAGGGTGCCGCTAAAGGATAATGAGGCCTGGATCCATAAGGCCATAGTCATTAAGAAGGACAAGCCGGGTGTCCCCCGATCCAAGGCAGTTTATGACTCGGGTCATGAACCTTCGGATGAGGAAGAACTGACAGTATGAAAAACTTTGTTTGGCATACGAGAGGCGACCCTGAGAGAGGTTGGACGACCATTCACCACCTCTCCACCCCCTCCACCACCACCCACGGAGCCGAATGTCCCCAATCCTTCTCTTCCCTTAGAGGACCAGGTTCAGGACCTCACTTCCAAATTAGAGGCCTACTGGGACGAGACCCAGGAGCATCAGGTTTCCTTGAGCCAAGAGGTAGATGGGCTTAAGGCTGACATGGGCACTATCCTACGCAACCAGGCGACCATCTTGCACAATCAGGAGAGCATACAACAACAACTCACCCAGCCTTCTTCTATTTCATCCCCTCCACCACCACGTTGATCGTCCCACCAACTCACTGTGAGTTCTCTTCAATTCCTTATTTTGTTTTTCCGACATCGAGACACCGCTGCTTTTTAGCAGGGGGTATGGATGTATGGTATCGTACAAGTACATGGACTCATTCTAGCCCCGATATGGAGGTTTTAGGGAGCGTGTTTTGCAATTTCTAGTTCATTTAGTTCGTGTTTATTGTGTTTATTATGTGTCTGTGTTTTCTTGTTTAACTTAAGTCAGTTGATGTGTGTGCGTGTCCTTAGGTGTGTTTTAAGTACTATGGATGAATTGATGTAATTATTTCCAATTGGAAGTCATTTTTTTCACAAATATTTTCAAACAAGCTGACTAGAAAATGAAAAGAGTGCCTTAAGTTGTTAGATAATCTGGAACTAGTGCTTTGAAAGGTAAGGGGGATCTTATCTTTATCATCCCTTTGTTATGTTTCAAAAATCCATTTCCCAAGTAGTCTACCACACACACAAGTGATCTCCAGCATATACCTAGGCCCCAAACCCCTTTTTACTTGATGTTATGCACAGTGGGAGTTTTTAACCACCCAAGTGATGGGACACATTTGAAAGAGGGATTGTCATCAATGTCTCACATTAAAAATAAAAATAAAAGATGAAAAATAATGAGGATATGAATAGAATAAGTGGGATCATTCAATCGGAATCCTAGGCACAGTCCGAAGGGCTTATCAAAGCCCCAATGCCCCTGAACTAACTAGCCAGAGCTACTGATTTCACCGCTACAGATAGAAGACGGATCCATCCTACAATCTAAGACCCAGGTTTGGTCAGAAAGTGTTCAGGTGAAGTTCGAGGGGAACCAAATGCTCTGATCTTAACCAACGAGCTGGGAGTCACCCAATGAACTCTCGCTACGTGACACACTCCGATTAAAACCTACGTATAATTAGGTTCTTCATGCCTTTTATCATTTCATGAAAAAACGGTGTATTTTATCCTTTCAGAGTTAAACTCTTTCAAAAATGTGAGGAATTCCACCTAGGTATCTCGAATCTAAGGTATATGTTGGATACCAAGATTACATGCACATAGATTACTTGAGAACGGTCATTGATAGTTTAGGGGGTCGATATGCTTGATCAACCTTTCAAGTTGATCGCCCATTTCCTGCAGAAGTTTAAATAATTCGAAGATCTTACAATTTGAGGTTGAAAAAGCCAATGCAAAGTTGTGTTCAATTTGATCCTTCTCGTTGGCATTCTCTCCATCATTCTCATATTTTATGTGTTTTAGTTGTTTTAGTCTGGCTGTGTTGATTCAAAGTCACTTCGCTTGAGGAAGCAAGAAGTTAAGCTCAGTCATGATGAGCTACCAAAAACACTCACATTACAAAACCCGGATTTAGCGAGATTGATTAGTTTCACACATATATATGACTTCATTACTTTTCTAATATTTAGTTTGTATTAGGTTTTGTAGGGTGTTGTGGAATGGAGCCTAGAGTCCCTGGAGAAGAATTTATAAAAACAAATTTCAACCACAAGATGTCTGGAAGCCTCTAAGAACCTTATCTCAAGTGTGTTTATAAAAGGAAACTGGAGATTCATTCTTGGGAGGCTTCAAAACATCATTTCTGCAAGTAGTTTGAGGAGCCTGCTTGGATAAGAGGAAAGAAGACTTGAAGGCCCTTTTAAATGAGTAGACTTTGAAGAATTGGGAGATCATCATTCCGATCATTAAAGTTTTCTATTCTCATTATCAAGTCTTAATTTTCATTTGTAATGGAGCATTATCATTATGTTCTAATTTTGTGGTTTAGGTGTTATAGTGAATTGACATGAATTACTATGTTTAAGTGTTGACTTTTCATAATTCCATTATCTTTATATATTTGCCTTTACTCATTAACTCATGTCATTAAAAATCAACACATATTAATTTATGACTAATTCAATATGTGAGTGGCTCTTTGTAAGATCCTGAGAAGTGAATGAAGAATTAGCCATAGTGAGTTAACCTAATAAACTCGTAATATAGGATTATCAACAATTAGAAAGCTTGGGAGTTCTTTGAATTTCATACCTTTAATGCCTGGGTCGGTGCCAAGGAGCAAGAAACCTAGTGATAAAGGAAGGTTAAATGACCTTGAGAAAGGCTTTAATTACATTAGATAAGAGCCTCCTTGGAGAACACATATATTAGATAATTGAATGGAACCTCAGAATTACATAGTAGGACTATCCAACAACACCAACACCCTAGCCTTTTGCACCCATTTGGTCATCTTTACATTTGAAGCGCACAGTTACATTAGTAGTAATTTAATCTGGTTTCACTTTCACTTAGACATCACAGTTGCAAGTTTGAATATTAAAGAAGTATTATAATTTTGGTTCTTAGCCTCCCACGATTAAGGTTTTCCCTGTGGATCGATATCCGTACCTTGAGTACAGTGTATTACTAGACGAGCGGTTAGGCAATTTGCATTTCTTATTGCATATCTTTAAAACACAATCACGCAAATGCCTATCAACTCAGATAAGCGACAATCCTTCTCACTATTTTCTTTCCCATCCTGTTATCTTTTCCCTCCATTGGAGCTTTGATAGCAACATTAGCATCTAATGGTTCACTAATGATCCCTACAACTTCACCCATTTCCATGGGTGCTGAATTATCTTCATTAGCAGGGGATATGTCCATCATTTCCATCGTTAGGCACTCCACCACCTTCATTAGAATTATATTAATAACAATCATTAGTCAAGTATGTTGGGGGTATTTGCATATGAAGGTATGCAGGGCAAGAGGTGTGGCACCGACCGAGGTAATGCATAAACTGGAACTCTAGCAAATGTGTGTAGTCAGGCAAAGAATCTAAGCGTGGCAACAACGAAAGTGATGTGGCAAAGAACTAACTCCCTTCGCATTTTAAAATGTTCACATATTTTGCCAACTTTGTTACTATGTTAATCAACTTATCAGACTCAGTAATCAACATCTCTGATATACCCTACATAACACCATCCAAATTATAAACACATTGATGAAACATAGGACACAATAAAAACACCTAGGATGGGGATAATCTAATTCCATGCTGGAATCATTTGCATTTGAGGTGGAAGTTCTAGTGTTATGCTCATTGACTTCGATCAAGGAATTAAAGATGTAAAGAAATAACTTATTAACATCCTTATCTTCTATTCTACCAATAGTAACATATATGGTAATATATGTTTGTTAGAAAAAAGCTTACATCTACGCTTCTGTAGCTACCAAAAAATTTCTTTTCTTCGATTAGAAAATGCTTGATCAAGTCGTCCATCCACGCAGCACCTACTGGACGCGTTAAGGGCACTATTATGGTCAGTATGGTGGAGTATGATACAGACCACAATTGTTTATAATATGCCGTAGCGATGATAAAATCATAAATTAACTTAGTAAAAAAAGTATAATAAAACCAATCACTTCCCTGGAGGAATAGTTTGCACCCTCAGAACCATGATCCTCCGCTCTTTTGGAATTCATGGATGTCATTCTCAAGATATTTTAAGGTTAAACCGACCTAGTTCCTTTGAACTTATAGATCACCATCTCAAATTTGATCACATATATCTTGAATACCCTCCTATTTGGCATTCAGAGCAAGTATTGTAGCACATGCAAAATCGGGAAATCTTTTTGAGAATTGCTCTTCACCAACAAAGTTGGTCCAAAGAAATCTCTCAATATCTCTTAAACAATACTTTCGATTAGGCGTAGATCTTTGGTTGACAAAATTGATGACAATGCCTTCAGAAGGCACTCCTAAGACATCACTGACATCTTGTATAATAATATTAACTGATTTATTAGTCCTAACACTACATGATGGTATGGAACATCATAGTGAGTGATGATCCAGTGGCATAAATCAAACCGGACCTCTCTACATGGTAACTGCAATAATCCCCCAAAGCCCAAAGTTGTTATAGCTTGCTTTTTCTCCTCATATAACATTCCCATGATTTTAAAGAATTTTTTTGGAGAACATCATGATTGAGGCATGTTCACCTACACACACAAAATACATATATCAGTGAATGATATGAAATTCCAATATGGACTCCTATAATAAATTAATGAAATTGAAAATATAGTAGAATATCTTGTCGTTTTTTGCTGTATTGGTTGCCCATCCATCCTTACAAATAATACAACGGATAACCACCTAGAATCTTGACAATTCTCAGTTCAATACTTGGAATAGTAATACAACAATAAGAAAAAATCAACATAATGTATAATTAGACATGAACAATACTTATATAAACACACAAAACTCCACGTGGAGGGTTAAAAAACAAAAAACAAAAAATAGCAATATTATTTACACAAATTAAACAAAATATTGAACACTGATTCAGACATAGATGTTTATGGTAATGGATTCTTACAAGTGACATGTTTGTGATCAGCTACATTACATCTAGAACAATACACAGTCCGCTTGTCTTGGAATTGGGACTCTATGCGTTTTTTCCTTGGTCTACCCGACAGTCACTTCGTACGTGGAGTTTTTAGAAAGAAAAAAATGTCACTAGTTAAAGTCCGCACCAAGCCGTCATCACCAATAGTTGGCATGTGATGAGTCTAAAACTCATCTATTTTTAAGCCCATTTTTCAAGTCTATTTCAGACTTAAAAGTTCAGTTTAATGTAAAATTCACCCAGATTTATGTTTTGCATAAAATTAAGAAAAAGAAGCAGAATTCAATAGAAAAAGAGCAGAAATCAGTATTGTGCAGAAAAAGGGCCAATGTCGCAACATCAGATTTCCAATGTCGCGACTCTATATGGAAAAGGTCTTGATACTACTACAATGTCGAGACATAACTACGACATCAGAGGGGAAGAGAAAAATATGTCAATGTCGCGACATCATCACGACATTGTCACGACATCACAACTCAATGTCGCGACATCGCCACGACACGGCTACTACATTGGCTACAGTGAGAAGAATTGAAATGTTCAATGTTGCGACATCACAATTCAATGTCATGACATTAGCAAGGATTGTCAAGTGGTATTATCAGTTGATCAATGTCGCGACATTACCACGACATCGTGGTCGAAGACGTAATTTTAAGTATCCAATTGAAACACTATGGTTACCGTCGTGACATTAACTCAATGTCGGACGCGAACAGCGAGTAGAGTAGAAAGGCAATGTTGTGACATCAGAATTGATCTACAATACTGCATCTCGATGTCGCGACATCATGACGACACTAACTGATCAGTTAAAATTTAGAATTACCTAGCATGACTTTCAATGTCGTGGCATCAGATTCGATCCATGACACGATAACCCGGGCGTCACGACATCACCATCGGGCATGCCAGCGTAATAAAGTGCACTCTGTACCTAAAGTGCGTGATTTTGCCCCCCGTTTGTGGCCCAGTGTCCTAAGCCCATAAATAGAAGCCCTAGGACGAGGTGCACCGCTTCGCTTTTCACCAATCTTAGAAGTACAACATTTTTGGGAGGAGCTGAACTCTCCTTTGTATATATTTTTTCTTTTTATTTTTGATTTTATTTTCTTTTCTAGATTAAACTTTTCTTTATTTTAGATTAGAGTGGTGATCTGAACTGAGATTCCTAGCTGGATTAATGTAAATCGAAGCTTCATTTCTATTTGAACTTTAATGGAATCTAAGATTATTATTTTTAATTCATTTTTCTTCAGTTTTGAGTACAATTTCAATGAATTTGTCTAATCAACTAATCATTGTCATTTGTAATCCAAGAATGGAAGGCTAAGTTCTCTCAAAGAATCATGGTTTGAATTATTGCTCAGAGGTATTATAATGTTGTTTTCAAATAAGATTGAAGTGATTTAACCGGTATTACTTTACCGAACTGCTCAATACGTTGTTCGTAACCAAATGCATCAGATTATCGTTTCGATTTCTATGAACTCTAAGTGATATAAAGATGGACTCCTAAGAGTAAAGAGCAGTCACTTGGGGGTAAATTACACTAATATTATTTGAACTAGTGCACTCTTTGGATCACTCTGGTACATCACTTGTGATGATCTAACCTCTAACTTCAAGGTTCCCTCCTAGGTGACAGCAGGAGTGTGTTCCTAAGGAATAAGATCTGCCTACTGGTCTATCGGTTTAATTCTGAGAGGTTTCACTTCAATTGAGAAGAATAATCTCAATCCGGCGGTTACCAGACTTAATCAAGGAGAGGGCATTCGTCTCTAATTGATGGTCGAGGTACCAATTACATTAGAGAGGGTCAGGTTATCCCGTCTAATGGGGCAAGCAATTCCAAATTCCCAAGAGATGGTCGTGAAGTAATCGAGAAGGAAAAATGTCGGTATCTTAAAGAGGGATAAAGTCCTACAAGTAGCTTTTCGCTTCATTGTCTAAAGATAGAAATGTGGTGTGTCGGAGAGTAAAATGTGAGCTAAGGCTGGCCCATTCGATGATATAGTCCTTCGTCATGACCAAAACTAATTTGAATATGTTTTAGATCAGTTTTCTTTGATCTAATATTCACTTCCCTTGCAAACCAACTGACATGGGGGCTGTAGCAGAAGGAGGATAGCTTCTCTCCAAGTTCTATTTGATCGGATGGCTTCTCGCGAGGTTTTTACCTTTCTCCGGGGAGAGAAACTCAATGATACGCTCCTTCGGAAGCTGAAAATGAAATTGCTGGAAGTGAAGGGAGTGTTGAACGATGCCAAGGCTATGCAAATCATGGATTTAGATATCAAAGATTAGCTAGATGAGCTGAAAGATGCTGCGTATGATGCGAAGGACCTGTTGGATGACAACACCACTGAGGCTTTAAGCTAGAAGATGGAGTCTGATTCTTAAACTCAGGTACATAACATCGACTTGGTAAGGGGATCAAGTCAAGGGTAGAAAAAATCACTAACACTCTAGAACGTCTTGCACAAGAAAAGGATGTTCTCGGGTTGAAAGAAGGCGTTGGAGAAAATTTGTCAAACAAATGGCCGACGACTTCCTTGGTAGATGAGTCTAGGGTGTGCGGAAGGCAAGGTGATATAAAGGAGATAGTTGAGCTCTTGTTGTCCCATAATGCAAATGGGAATACGATAAATGTGATCGCCTTGGTGGGTAAGGGCGGTATTAGGAAGACCACGGTTGCTCAGCTAGTTTATAAAGACAAAAGAGTGGGGGATTGTTTTGATCTTCAAGCATGGATTTGTGTTTCAAATGAACTTTATCTTGTCGGGATAACAAAAACCATTCTTAAGGCAATAGCTCCTGGGGCTCCTGAAAAGTCGTCTTATGACAATGATTTGAATATGCTTCAAAGGTAAATCGGAGGAGAGCTCAATGTGAAGCAGTTCTTACTTGTCCTGATGATGTTTGGGAATGAGAACTATAATGATTTGAAAGCCACAACTCCCCATCTCGTCGCTCCATGGAAGCAAGATTATTGTAACCACACGCAGCCGTGAGGTCGTCGGGTCATGCGTTCTATTCGCATTGATTTGGGAAGGTTATCGCCCGATGATCGCTGGTCGCTTGAAAAAATATGCATTTGAAATGGAGACTTAGTCCACATCCAAACTAAAAAGTAAATCGCAAAGAAATTATAAAAAGGTGTAAAGGACTCCGCCTTGGCCGCAAAACACCCCGGGAGTGCTCTCAGACTTGTAAAGATGTGTAGAAGTGTGTGACGCCCCAAGACCGTGGCAGGCGGTCCGTGACTACCCACAACCCGCGGAAATACTCGTGGAATGCCTGGGTGACCCGACATCTCTCACGTAAAACGGTGAGAGTCTCCTCAGACGGAGTCACCCTAGTACATAACCCGTCCTAACACATCCAACGACCACAGCTGTGGTCCAAATGAGTAAATAATGGCCACTGGGCCCCCGTGATCATCACCAACCAATATATCTCAAAATCCAAATACATATCTCATGGTTCAAGAGTTGATAATTCACTTCCTTATACAAACATATATCAAAATCTCTAGAATCTCTAACAGTATACATAATAAACCAAAGCCACAACCCTGGGCTTTCTTCTAAAGCTGGCTCTACGATGAGCTGCCTCCCGTGCTCTCCCAGACCAAAATAATATCCTCGATTGTGGTGAGCTAATGCCTCAGTGGACCACCCCACTCGCTACTCTCCACCTAAGTGCATATGCAATGCGCAATGCACCAATGAAAACATTACATCCAAGTAAATGCGTGATCCTACTGAATGTCTATATGATCAACTCATCCCGAGTCCTCGACTCGACTTCACACTGTCAAGCCAGCATGAGAAACCTTATTTCAACAAAGATGTTTGTTTTTATTTCTATGGACAACCCCTCCGATATAAGTATTGACCGAATTCGATGTTATATTTAGTGGACTACCCTCCGATGTATATCAACTGGGTCGACCGACGATTGATATTTTATACACTACCCTCCGATAATTACATATTTACCAACCTCCAAACCATTCTCTCAAGAATCACCTCATGCACTACCCTATTGTTCTAGGTGCCCTGTATATGGAATGCATGATGCCAATTCCAATACAATTATATAACACATGTAAATATATAATACTATATATATTCACATAATTTAAATCACATAAACATGTCATGTACTTCACAATTCATTACACCAAAATTAGCTCACTGGGGCTAATTATCAAACACGAGCAATCTCAACTTTGAATTACTCCAACTAAACACATTATTTCACAAAAATATTTTGTAAACATTATTCCAGGAACAAAGTGAAACCTCGGTTAACAAGGTTTCCTGCAAATCACTAATCATCTGGCTCACTTCAGGAACTCAATTTCACGCCATTTCAGCCTCATACAAACCAACACATGATTTATAGCATAAATTTATGAAATAAATACTCCAAACAGCTCCTCACGTCTACAACCAAATTCGTGGACCGGTCCAATGGCTAAAAAAAATTCTAATACTGGCCTCGCTTTGGGACTGATCAAACGGCCATTCAAGGCCTCAAGCCAACCAAAACATTATAAAACACTTAAATAAAGTGTAAAACCCAAGTAGGATAAAACCCCAACCTCTCAGAGTTTGACAAAACTCCCTTAAACCGGAGTCCATGCGTAGGCCTCTTCATGTAGAGCAGCTTTCCTTCTTGGCCCGAAGGATTTCGACGGTCGGATTTGCCGAAAATTTAGAGAGAAGTCTGATGTTCTCTCTCTAAAACCAAACAAATCGGCCAATGTGATCCCTTTTTGTTTCACGTTTTCTCTTTTTCTTTCTTAAGGTAGGAGACGGTCCTATTCACTATTTTGTCTTTAGTGTCATTTAAGAATTTAAATAATGACCATTATGTCCTTAAGCTTGGATTTTCGACATTTGGCACTATCTCAGCCGTCCATTTCCATCATCTCTCTACTCATGTAACTTTTATAACATGTGTAAATGTTATATGTGACTTTTGTCACATCTCAAGTCGTTTTCCGGCACCCAAAACCCGATGCCTCGAAAAACGTGTAAATTCCGACTGTCTCGGAATTTGACGAAATTCGACATGTTAGCTAGATTTCGTGAGACGATTCGAATGATGAAATCTATTTCATCATCCGAGATCTAGAGAATAAATTTCGGAATTTTTATCAAATTACGATTTTACCCTTTTCCGAAATTGAATTTCTGCTTCTGCAAGAAGAATGGGAAAATCTTTTGAACAATGAAATTTAGGATTTACCAAATGATAAAATTCTATCTACCTTGTGGTTAAGTAATGCTTTTCTTCCTCCATATTTGAAGCTTGTTTCAGATATCATTCAATTTTCCAAGATCCTAATTTGAAAAAGGAAAAGTTGATTCTGTTATGGATGGCAAAAGGGTTTTTGCAACAAACCGAAGGAAAGAAAACTATGGAGAAGGTAGGTGAAGGATTCTTTCAAGAATTATTATCAAGGTCTTTTTTTCATAATTCTAGTAGGCACAAATCATATTTTGTGATGCATGATCTCATCAACGACTGCCTTCAGTCAAGCTTCCTAAACTTTGCGGTTCACCAAGGATGGTAATATCAAAGAAATTTCTGAAAAGCTTTGCCACTTGTCATATTTTAGAAGTGAATATGACCGTTTTTAGAGATTTGAGTCCCTGAATGATGTTAGTGGTCTTCGAACCTTCTTGTCGTTGCATTTGAGGACTCTACCTCGATTAGATAAGGTTTCAAAGAATAGAGATCCAGGTAACCCTCGTTGGGCTATAAAGTTTCGCTTAAGTAATAGAGTCTCGAATGATTTATTACCAAAACTTTAATATTTACGAGTATTTTCATTGTGTTATTATCAGATATCGGATTTTCCTTATTCAATTGGTGATTTAAAACACTTGCGCTATCTAGACCTCACCTATGCACTCATCAAAAGGTTACCCGACTCAATTTGTAGTTTGTATACTTTACAAACATTGATATTATACCATTGTCGACATCTTTTTGAATTGCCTAAAATGATGTGCAAGATGATTAGCTAACGTCATCTTGATATCAAGCATAGCCGGGTGAAAGAGATGTCAAGTCAAATGGGTCAATTAAAAGGTTTAAAAAAATTGAGTAACTATGTTGTGGGCAAACAAAGTGGGACAAGGGTTGCATAATTGAGGGAGCTTTCCCGCATTGGTGGGAGTCTTGTCATTCAAAAGCTACAAAATGTGGTTGATGGTAAGGATGCCTCGTAGGCCACCTGTGGACAAGCAAGACTTCATGAGTTAGAGTTGGAATGGAATAGTAAAAGAGGTGATGATCAAAGTGGAGCAAACACAGTGCTCAACAACTTGCAACCTCATTCAAACTTAAAGAGACTCACCATTCATGGGTACGGTGGTTCAAGATTTCCAAATTGGTTTGGAGGTTCTTCAATTCTAACATGGTGTCACTGTGATTCGATCGTGATAACGTGTAAAGCCTCTCCAATTGATACCATTCCTCTTTTAAATACTTATATATTGTTGGATTGAGGGGGATCGAAAGAGTGGGCACTAAGTTTTATGGGGCTGATCCCTCTTTTGTATCGCTAAAATATCTAGGATTTAAGTGTAACGACCCGTACCAAACAATACGAGTTTTTAACACGTTTGACCAAGTTTGACCAACACTTAGTATGTGGGCCCGAGTTGACTTTTTCAAGGATGAATAGTTTTGGGTTAACTAAAGCACCATTTCGTAGGCCTCGTCGATACGAGTTCATAGACGGCGTAATCGCCAATCCGACTTACTTGATAAAAAGTTACGCTATGAGAAGTTCAAACAAGAAGATTTTACCGTTGTCCAAGTCTCCGCTCTAGGGTTTTTACCTGAAAGCGACCCTAGACCCTATATAAACATAACTTTGGGTGCCAAATGAAACCCTAGCCCCCAAAACACCATCTTGAGCTCCAAAACCCTAGAGAAATTCTCCAAAACATGTGGACCCGAACTGGGTCATTTTGAACCACTTGCGAGCAGTCGGGTTTTGGGCCGTGGGAGGCGTCACCGGCCACCCACCTTGCACACGCGCCGGCCAGGGAGGTGCGCCACCTCCAGACGGTCACGCCGGCCAAATTTCACCGCCAACCACAGCCGGACGCTACCGGACGGAAAACAGGCTAAGACGCGCTGGCGGCCACCGTGGGTCATCGGACTTTTCTTGATTTTTTCGCCATTTGTGCCATTTCCGGCCAACCCATACCTTTCCACCATTTTTGGACCCTCTGAACTCATTTCCGTGGTCCCTTTTTGCAGATTTCTCACCGTTTGAAAGTTACGACGAAAACAAAGTTGGCCGACGGTTGGATCGAGTTTTTCGGCCACCACAGCGACTGTTGGACCAAGGTAATGATAACGATGTGTTCTTGGTCTCTCGGGTCGCATTGATATGTGGTTTGTAAATTTTGGACGCTGCTTGGTTAGTTTTCCATTTTTAGGTTGTTCGTAATTACCGAGAAGTTTGATTGGAAATATAGAGTACTAATGGTCAATTTGGCAAAATTGAAGGTTGATTTAGTGAAATTGGATGTTTTTATGAATTATTGGATTGTTCAATTTCGAGAAATTAGCTCCTGGGTGAAAAGCCCCAATTTTGGGTATCGGGCCTATAGGGCACACTGTGTAATTGGACCTGTCGGAGTCCAATTTGGATGGTTTCATAGTTCTAAAAGTTATTCTAAGGCCTTCGGGGCATCCCAATGTTGTCAGTTCGGCGATTTGGAGCCTAAGTGGTGCACATGTGCACTCACGCCGGCCGGAGACGATCCCGCAAAAAGCGGTAATAAACGCCATGAACAAGGATCGTTTATACGTTTTTAAATGATTGGGGTATTATGTTGATATATCTATTGTGATTAAATATTTTACATATATACCGCTTTGATCAAATGGCTGGGTTGCATACAAATGTGATTATCTGGCCCCATATAAAACAAGCTTATCATTTCACGTGAATTTATCAATATTTTAACCATGGAAGTTGTACTGAGTTCGTGGATGAGTCCGTGGTATTTTGAACATTTGGGTACGTGGATTGGAGGTTGTAAAACCACCTGGAAAACATTATGGAAAAATATGGATCTTAGATTTGGGGAATGACTCGATACTGTGATTGGCTGGAAAGTACATGTGAGCAAGGAACGATTTTATTAAATACCACGCTGACGCTGCCGCGCTCACCCTGAGGTTTATTGCGCCACGTGATGGTCCGCTTACCCCAGGCGACAGTGCCACGCGGATACAAAGCCACCCGGTTTATTAGGGTGCCACGTGATGCAAGGGTGGTTTACCCGAGGTTTATTAGTTGCCACGTGATGGCCTGCCCACCTCGAGGTTTATTAGTTGCCACGTGATGGGTAGCTGTAACCACAGTTTATTAGTTGCCACGGGTAAAATGCGGAGAGGTCGGGCTACCGCATTCCGCTGGTGAGGGGTACATGGTATGGTACGCTGTTGGTTTTTCTGAATATGGTATAACTATTTCAATATTTTTGGTTATGGTATTTTCATGGTTATTTTTACAACATGATGGTCACATATAATTATGCTAAATTGTATGTTGTGAAACAGATTCAGGTTTTAAGGTTCTTGAAAAGGATGCCTGTTTAAATTTTTGAGCATGACTTTCATATTGTCATTTTGCAGCTTGCCTTAGAAATGTTTGCTAAACGTGGGAACATTACAAAGCAAAGGGACGGAGGTCTCGAGAGAAGGAATTTTCAAAATAAAAATGCTATTTCCATATAAATTATGCCACTCACCGAGATTTATTTCACGTTTATTGTTTTAAACTGCTCCTTAGGGTCCGGCATTTGTGGCCTTCCACTCACAATGATTCAACACCGCTCTTCATGACTTACTAAAGATTTCACTCTCATCTATCCCGCTTTTGTTTCATGTTGGACCTATTTATTTTAAATTTTGTAACCCTAAATTCGTAAATACTCTTAGAATGCTCTGATATTAGTTTTGAACTCATATGAGTCCTTATCATGTATGTTGTGGTTATGACCTACATTTGGATAGGTCGTTCGTGGATTTAAGCTGTTGTGGATATTTTATTTATAATTGAGGAATTGTGGTACTGCATGTGTTTACTTCTTTCTTAGGTGGGGTTCCATTGTGTATTCCCTATGGTTTGTACAGTGGGACTTCACTAGGTGGGACCACCCAGGGAATCCTGGAAGGGTATCCTGGTCGGGTCCTGTCATTAAGGGTATGAGTAAATGGAAGGAATGGTTTTGTTTTGGGAGGCCAAGGTGGAGAATTCCCTCGTCTCAAGGAGCTTTATATAGAGAATTGTCCCATGCTGATTGGGGACCTACCAACCCATTTGCCTTTCTTGAATAGACTGGAGATCGAAAGCTGTGAGCAACTTGTGGCTCCACTTCCAAGGGTTCCAGCTATCCATGATTTGACGACGTGCAATCGTGGCATTTCACAGTGGGAAGAACTACCACCGCTACTGCAGACACTCTCAATTACAAATTCTGACTCTTTGGAGTCCCTATTGGAGGAGGGAATGCTGCAAGGCAACACTAGTCTTGCGATTTTGGTGATCATAAATTGTTCTTTTTCCAAGTCTTTGTGCAAAGTTTGTTTACCCCTTACATTGAAATCATTAAGGGTCTAGGGGTGTAAGGAACTAGAGTTTCTCTTACCTGAGTTCTTCAAATGTCACCACCCTTTCCTTCAAACTTTTCGAATCTATGGTGGTATTTGCGATTCGTTCTTAGACTTACCACTTGGCAACTTCCCGAGGGGCCTCTATCTCGCTATCGAGAACCTCAAGGAGCTTGAATTCCTCTCCATTTCAATTTTAGACGGGGATCTTCCATCTTTCAAGTTAGTTATTGCATCTCTGGGTGCCCTAATCTTGTGCCTATTTGTTTCAAGAATATGAAGGCTACATGCTTTCAGTCATTGATATTAGATGACTTTCCGGAATTGATATTCCCAATACTGGGTCTTCCCTCTAGCTTAACTTCACTAGTAATAATGAAATGCAACAAACTCACATCCCTCGTAGAGTTTGGTTTGCAAGGACTGTCCTCTCTTACCTCGCTCAAAATCTTAGGCCTTCCAAATCTTATTTCCCTGGATGGTATGGGGGTTCAATTGCTCACCTCTCTTTGAAAATTAGAGATCCGTGACTGCCCAAAGCGCTAGCCTTTGGCAGAAGAGCCGCTACCCACTTCCCTTTCTTTACTAATAATCTGCAATTGTCCAATGCTGAAAGACCGGTGCAAGTTTTAGATAGGGGAAGATTGGCCTCTTATAGCTCACATTCGAGGCATTCTGATCGATGACCAAGTTTTGTAACGAAGGTGGCATTACACTAATTTATTGTCAGGTACAAGTGATTGTCTTAGGAAAACTAACATTCTTGCTTCCCAATTTTGATTTATCTATTATAAATAGAGGGAAAGAGTATGCTTCCGTATAAATAGGAAGAATATGCTTTAAATTTTTTAATTATTATAACAATATCTTGCTTTTCTTTCAAGTTATCTGTAACGCTTCACTCTGCCTCTGATCAACACATCTTCATAAGGAATCTTGTAAGACTCTCTTGCTTAATTAGTGTCTTGTCCAATGCGTCATAGAGAGTGAATTGTTGCTTAAAAGCCAAGCAGTCTGTGGGTCTGGTTTTGTTAATTGTTTTTCTTGTATAATTTTATGGACCTTGAATTTGTTTTCATTGGCTGATCTGCTGAAATCTGATGGCAAGCCTTTGATCCTCCTTCTCTTACAAAATCTAAAGCTTTCAAGTGATGATTTCCAATGGGACAATTCTTTTTCCTGGTAGTTCATATCCATGACTCTCTTTTTTAACAAAAGTAGCCGAGATTTTTTGCATTCAAAGACTCATGAGTTGACACTCTACCGAATTTGCAGATTCAATTGTAATTCCTGGCTTACTTACGCTATCTAGACCTCTACCTACACACTCATCAAAGGTTGCAACTCAATTTGTTTTTTTGTATAATTTACAAACATTGATATTATACCATTGTCGACGTCTTCTTGAATTGCCTAAAATGATGGGAAAAATGATTAGCTTACGTCATCTTGATATCAAGCATAGTGCAGTAAAAGCGATGCCAAGTCAAATCGGTCAATTAAAAGGTTTACAAAAATTAAGCAACTATATAGTGGGCGAACAAAGTGGGAGTAGTGTTGAAGAGTTAAGGGAGCTTTCCAAGATTGGTGGGAGTCTTGTCGTTCAAGAGCTACAAAATGTGGTTGATGCTATGGATGCCTTAGGGGCTGATTTGGTAGGCAAGCAGTACCTAGATGAGTTAGAGTTTGAATGGGATTATGATAGAGGTGATGAGTTAGAGTACTTGGAAGTGAATACCGATAGGGGTGTTGATCAAAATGGAGCAGAGATAGTGCTCAAAAACTTACAACCTCATTCAAACATAAAGAGACTCACCATTCATAGGTATAGTGGTTCAAGATTTCCAGATTGGTTAGGAGGTCCTACAATCCTACTCAATATGGTGTTCCTACGTCTTTGGAGTTGTATGAATGTGTCATCCTTCCCATAGCTTGGACAGTTACCCTTTCTTAAACATTTATATATAGTTGGATTAAGGGGGATTGAAATGGTGGGCGTCGAGTTTTGTGGGATTGAGCCCTCCTTTGTATCCCTAAAAGATCTATCAGTTAGGGTTATGCCAAAATGGAAGGAATGGTTGTGTTTGGGAGGCCAAGGTGGAGAATTCCCTCGTCTCCAAGAGCTTTGTATACAAGATTGTCCCACGCTAACTAGGGGCTTGCCAACCCATTTTCCTTTGTTGAAGAAACTAGTGATTGAAAGCTGTGAGCATCTTGTGGCTCCACTTCCGAGGGTTCCAGCCATCTATGATCTTAGGACGTGCAGCCGTGACATCTCACAGTGGAAGTGTAACACCCCAAAATATACCCTAGTCGTTTTCGACATGTTTAGGGTATTTTGTAAGCATAATTTAACTGTTTTGTGAGTTAAATGCGAAATATAGAAACGAGAGACCCGAAAAGTTACAAACTTAAGACAAAATTGTAATTTGTCCAAAAGGGGCCTAAAGACAGCAGGTGATGTTGTTTGAGGCCAAAATGAAATAAAGGAAACTTAGATACAAATAGCCAAGAGTTGAAAGGCTTAAAAGCAATTAATGAAACTTAACCCAAAAATGGAGTTTTGGAGAATGAAGTAAGGCCTTAGCAAACATGGGTTTAAAAAGACCAAAGTTGGTCTCATTTGGGGAGGAGAAAAAAAGCGTGAAGGAGGAGGAGAGAGAAGAGGAAGGGAAGAAGATGGAGGGAATAAGATCAAGCCAACAAGGTATGGAACTACTAACTTTGAGTATGGACTTGGATTTTTGGTAGTATGGATCCTTGGTTTTGTTTACAGTTAATGGTTTGCCCCAAACCTAGGGTTTGATAAGTTCATCCCAACATGAGTTTCTTGTTGGAAATTGATTTCTTTCTGAGGTTTGATAGGATTTCATCCTAACCCAATAGATTAATAGGATAAAATTAGGTAAAACCCCAAATGTAAATGAAAACATGGAATCCTCCCTTTGAGGTTGGATTCATTGATTAATTGCAAGGTAAAATAGTTGGGTTAGAACAAACCCTAACAAATCCTTGTATTTGGTATGTGTATGGGTTATGACCCATATTAGAAGTATTTTGGGAAAATCATGAAAGGTTTTGATGAAGATATCCATTGAAAGATGATTTGAGGATAATTGAGGAGTTAAAAGATGAATTTGAAATGATTTTGAAGTGTATATGAAGTATAGATTTGGTTTGGGATGGAAAAGTGCATGAAAAATGGGGAGAAAATACACATTAGGCACTTTTGAACTTCTTCACCAGTGCAATTTGAACTTGTACCGGTACAACCAATGTTCCTAGTCGTTTTGGCCAACTTGTACTGGTACATATTAGACATGTACCAGTACAACTTCACATTCTGTTTTCAGTTTGACGATTTTCGTATTTTGGCCATAACTTGCTCATTTCTTATCCGATTTGAGTGATTCAGAGTGGCTCGTAAAATAGACTTCAAGAGAACAAAACTTAAAGAATAAGGTGCAAATTCTTACCTAAGTGGCCTAAAAATTCACTCAAAGTGGGGCCATGTGCAAGCCAAATTCTGGTTCGACTTTGAACATAGAGTAGTCGGGTTGTTTCGAGGACGTAACGAGTTCGGTGCTCGGGTGGGTGATTCAGTTGGAATGAACCCTTAGCACCTTATATTTAAAATAATACCAATGACCTAGAGTCAAACATGAAGTTAGGATCCGGAAAAATGAGTAATACCAACTGTCCTGAGGGTAATCGGTAAACCGACTAGTTGGCATGAAAATGCCATAACTTTAGTTTGGATGATCCGATTGGATTGATTCCACACTTCAAAGTAGAGTAGATTCATATAGGGAATAAGAATATATGAATGAGTGTGATTCCACATACATCATACTTCACAAGAATATGATTCCATATGCCAATAGGCATGAAACAGGAAAAATGTAGAAAATGAAAAATGTAAAGATATGTTCATGAAACATGAAAATGATTATAGATGAAATGAAATGAATTGAAACATGATTGTGAACATGAAGGCAATATATCATGAACACATAATGTGAGACCAAGTGATATATGATTATTATCACATATAACCGAAAGAGTAACAAAGGATAGGGTATACGTGAATGGTATACGTAAATGAATTTATATGAATGAGTATATACATAAATGAGTATCATTGAGTGAATACATGAATGAGTATACATAAATGAGTATCGTGAACGAGTACATAAACGAGTATACGTAAATGAGTATATGAAATGTGTACATAGATTGAGTATATCTTTGAAAAGATAATACGAAAGTGATATTGGAATTGAAATGTGATTATGATCGGTTATGAATGCTAATTGTGAAATATATATATAAGCATATATATATTGATTTGAATGATTGTTATTCGAATTGTTTGTCATACATACTCATGTATGCGTGTATTTGCACTACAAGTGAAATTACTGCATAAAAGTAAACTGATTTGATGTGATGGACAATAACATGTGGGTTCACAAGCGGGTCGTCATGAAGGTAACCGTAATTGTTAAATGCGAAATCACATTGCTACTGAATGACAAACAGACAGGATTCAACAACTGAATCTGTCGTGAATGTCAATTCTATAGTCAAAGTGAATCATACTGTTAAATGCGAAAATCACATTGCTATTGAATGACAAGCGAGACGAAAGTTAAACAGGCCCAGATGCATCATGAATCAATTCTATAGTTAAAGTGAATCATATTGTTAAATGCGAAATCACATTGCTACTGAATGACAAACAGACAGGATTCAGCAACTGAATCTGTCATGAATGTCAATTCTATAGTTAAAGTGAATCATATTGTTAAATGCGAAATCACATTGCTACTGAATGACAAACAGACAGGATTCAACAAATTTAGATACATCATGAATCATCAATTCTATAGTTTAAAATTAGATCATATTGTTAAATGCGAAATCACATTGCTACTGAATGACAAACAGACAGGATTCCCCAAGTGAATCTGTCGTGAATGTCGACTTCTATAGCTATGTTAAATCACAAGCGATAAAGAAAAATGACATTAAAATTGTATTGTTTAAAGTATTTTTACATTACACGGACATAGTAAAGGCATCATTTTGTAAATGCATTTTTTGTTGAATGTAAATGTTAAGGGTCTTTTGAAATTATAAGTGTTTATGGGATTGCCCGAAAGGAAGTGCTTTCGCGTAATTAAAAAGTCTAAAATGGAATAACATAAACAAATGTTTTGGAAAGATAATTGAAAATGTCGGAGTAAACCGGGCTCCAGCTTGGATCCGCCAACTGGGTCAAGTCGGGGATTCAGGTCCACGACACTGCACGAAAAGAAAATTTTAATAGACAGAAATAAATGTTTTGATTGAATGTCGAATGGCTTGGGCTTCATCTTGGATCCATGCTTAAGGTCAAGTCGAGTTAGTCGCGACACTTTTGAAAAAAATTTAATAAGACAGAAATAAATATTTTGATTGAAACGTCGGAGTAAACCGGGCTCAGCTTAGATCCATGTCGGGTCAAGTAAGGGGATTAGATTTGCGTACTTTGAAAAATGAAAATTATAAAGCGAAAACTAAAAGTTTACTTGAACATTCCCGGATCACGAATGTAATTTCTAAAGGGAGTTGATTAATGGCTTGGTCATTGATAGTGATAAAGAGTCTAATATGTATTGGTATTAGTCTGATTGAACACGTATGAAATTGATATGATTTGATTTGTTAAGATTGCTGTGTATACGTATAAGTTTACTTTGAATATGATTTGATCTATCATACCATGTAGTAGATATGAGTTTGCTTTGTAAAATACATGACACAGGAAAGTAATATGAACAAGATAATGATAAGGAATCTGAAAAGAATAAAATCATGTATGATATGAGATGAGTTAGAAGTCACATAGAATAAACCGTTATATGCATAAAGTAAATGTAAAAAAAAAAAAGATAGTGGCAGATTATTATTGTTAGTCGTTCTTTTGTCTATATATTCCCCACTAGGCATGGCTTGCTTTGGGTGTTCAATCCGTGTAGGTACTAAAGAGGAGATAAAGAGGACAGGATATTCCACACCAGCGGTACGGGCCATCTTAGAGATAGGTGCTCACCAGCACTTTTTTTCGCAATCTCTAATGTTTGTATTAGATATGTACATTTATAAGTAATTGTATAAGTAATTGGGACTTAGCATATGTGTAGAGATTTTAATGGATACCACTCCAGTGGTAACTCCTTTGTATATGTGAATGACTTTGGTTATTACAAAATTATTTGTATACCCACAGTATAAGTTAAGCTCTGAAAAAAAAAAAAATAAAGAGTCCCAAAGATATATTTCGCACTCGAAATGTGTCTCGATTCGCCTAACTCGGGTCGGATCGGATTGGGGGCGATGTAAAGGAATCACCACCACCAGCGTAGACTCTCAATTACACATTCCGACTTCTGGAGTCGTTATCGAGGGGACGTTGCAACGCAACACCAATCTTAAAGATTTGATGATCAATGCTCTTCTCCGCACCTTTGTACATAATTTGTTTACCCCCTTACATTGAAATCATTAAGTGTTTGGGGAAAGAAACTAGAGCTTCTCTTTTACCCAAGTTCTTCAAATGTCACCCCTTTCCTTCAAACTTTTGAATCCACAAGTGAACTTGTGATTTGTTCTAGACTTACCACTTGGCAACTTCCCGAGGGGCCACTATCTCTCTGACAGCAAACTCAAGGGGCTTGAATTCCTCTCCATTTCACTTTCTGCATGTGGATCTTCCATCTTCTACGGGTTTGCTCATCTCCCCGGTGCCCCTAATCTTGTGTCTATTTACCATGAATATGAAGGCCGCATGCTTTCAGTCACTACAACTATATGATTGTCCGGAATTTATATTCCCAATACTGGGTCTTCCCTTGATTAGTGCCCAAAAAGTGCTATTTTGATCCCTATTCAAGATAGGTTTTGAGTGCTTTTTGCGCACTAATCATATCAATTAAGCCAATTGATGTGTGCAGGTCCACTTAGTCTCACTAATTCTATTTCGAAGCTCATTTTGGGTAATCACGTTTTTGGCGCGTCTCACCTAATTACCGATTTGATGTCATGATATGTACAATGCCGAGGATTCACGTTGTTTTCAACCGTAAATGTGAAGTGATGAAGAAAGAAGGATGCAGCGGAGTGCATCAGAAGCAGGATAATCCAAGGATTTTCGCTTTATGATCGCTAAAATTTCTACCGGGATTGCGAAAATTTAGTTGGGATTATTTAAAACTTAATCCCAATGAATTGAGAAATCTCAAGAATAATAAATTTATCGTGCCTAGCCAAAATCTCACTCTGGCTATCTCAACAAATTCGTTAGGCTAGCTTAAACTTCGCTTAGCCAGTTTAAATTATCACAGATAGCTAAATCTCTCAATTTCGCTATCTCTCAGAGACTCACAGCTAGCGACCCTCATAGTAGCTAAATTCGCTTATGCTAGCGAAATTCCCCGCACAGCGAATTTGTCGCCTCGTGATTTTGGTATTCTTGATCCCAAACGCACTCGCTTTATGTATTACCATTTCGGGGCCCTTATGCTTCAATATTTTAGGCAATTTTGTATTTTCACACTTCAAGTTGTAATATATAAACCCCACAAACTTGTAACCCTAAGCAACTTTTCATTTTATAAAGTTTTCCAGCCATTCTAGGTCTCATTTCGCTTCTCTTCTCTCTCTCTTCTTTCTCTCATTTTCTGCCTCAAACACACTTCGAGGATGACAACTCAAGGGATGTTTGGCTAAGCCCCTTCCTTGGAAGCAGTGAGGGTCACTCGGTGTGAAGGCTCGGGAGGTAAGTTTTCATGCCCTCTCATTTATCACACTCGCATTTATGAGCATTTAAGCTCCCTCGCATCTCACTCTAGGTTGAAACCTCCTAGATCCAAATTTAGCCAATGTGTATTCGCAAGCTTCAGGTTACAAAGTGATGCTTAATCTTAGATCCACCGCCATCCACTTAGTCAGCTCTTATTAGTTGTCAGAGGTTGCCTCTTGAGGCCATATAGCACCGTAAGGGACTTGAATGCCATCGAATGCCATATTCTCGAGGGAGTAATCAGGGTTTAGGTTTTAGTGCCAAATCAAGGTCCGGTTTGGGAAACGACTATAGGTCATTATCCCTAACGCGAGGAAACAAACCCGAGGGCATGAATACACCTTAAAAATCCAATCCAGGGACCCAAGACTTCAAGGAGTCTTCTTTTCTAAATTTTCCTTTAATTTATATGTACTACAACCATCCAACCCACTGCTTTTGAACAAACCCAAAATCCAAAGAGAAATACCATTAACTCAACTCCGCACTCTCATTTCACGAAGAAACCCATCCCCGTGTTCGAATTTATCTCACATACCGGGCAAAGAGCTGACTACTAAAGAGAGGAACTTAGGAATATAAATTTTGTCGACTCGCATCACCCTACCGTGCACGAATCAAATGGCGCTGTCGGATGGTGCCCAGTGAGATAGTTAGGTATTGAACTTGTGATTCATATCACAAGTTTTACCGTCCTCACTTCTCTCTTTTATTTTATCATTTTTTTCGCCACTCTGCGCTCACTGCAGGATTTTAAATTTTCCAAGATATCTCAGCTTTTTTTCTTGCTTTAATTTTAGCTAACTCTTAACCTTTTGTTAGTTTTGTTTTGGTTGTTTTCCCGTTGATTGTGAAGTGTGCAGAGCGCTTTATGCAAAGGATAGGAACACCGCAGGTAGCTTGAGAGCAGGATCACGTACAGAACAAGGCTTCGAAATTGATCCACAAAGGCTCAAATGGATCCTCCACAGAGAAACAAGAGTGCTGTGCTAGAAGGGCCTAGGGAGCCCAATGCATATCGATCCATGAGGGATCACATACACCCACCCAGGGTGAGTGCACCCTCATGCATAATTCCTCCTGCTGAGGAAGTGGCAGTGAAGCCTTACTTGGTGCCTCTACTCCCAACATTCCATGGCATGGAAAATGAAAACCCTTACAATCACATCCGGGATTTTGAGGAAGTATGCACCACTTTCAAAGAAGGTGCAGTGGACATGGAGCTCCTCAAGTTGAAAGCCTTTCCATTGACCCTAAAGGATAAGGCAAAAATTTGGCTAAATGCATTAAGGCCAAGAACCATAAATAATTGGGGAGAGCTGCAGGCAGAGTTTCTAAAAAAATTCTTCAGTGCTCACAAGACAAACAACTTGAAGAGGCAAATTTACACATTTGGTGTACCATGATGGTGAGGTTCTACCAAAGGCCGAGAGAGATTTATGGAGACTATCGCATGCCCACACCATGGATTTGATACATGGATGCTGGTGAACCATTTTTATGATGGAATGTCCCCTTCCATGAAACAATTATTGGAAACTATGTGTGGAGGAGATTTCTTGAGTAAAAATCCTGATGAGGCAATGAACTTCCTCAATTATGTGGCCGAGACCTCCAAGGGCTAGGATGAGCCAAACCCAAGAGAAGAAGACATATTCAAGCCACCAGTGAACCAAAGAGGAGGCATGGATGCCCTCTCCGAAGATATGGAGTCGGAAAGCTATGGTATCTACTCATAGAAGATTGAGGAATTACAAAGAAAAGGGTCCATGAGGTGCGTGCAAAGGATCGAGCCATGCATGTGTCAAAACCAAGCTTCAACCGGCTACCCACGACCACCCAGAGAACTATTATGTCAAACCCCCAATATGAGGATGCAAATGTGGTAGCCAAACAAGCCGCAAAACAAATGCTCCATATGGCAAACTTACAACCCTAATTGGAGGAGTCACCCTCTAACCCTTCCTGAAACCCCAACCTCCCGTACATCAGCACCCACCCCTCCCCGTTGAGCAAGCCATTTGGAACTGAGCAAAGTGGTGGGAAATTTTGTGGGAGTGAGCAAAAGGCATCAATGCTCAATTGAACAAAAAATTGAAAATGTAGAAAGCTCCTTGAACAAGAGAATAGATGGGCTGGAAAGTAACCTTAACCGAAGAATTGACAGCTTATGGGCATCCATAACAAGAATAGAAAATCAGCAGCAAGAGGCAGGGAGGTTCCCTACTCAGACCGCCAAATCCAAGGAGTCCATGAACTGAAAGACCTAATGAACCTCCCAAAATGATGAAGTCAAAAGCCAGCTCATTACCTTAAGAAGTGGTGCGTTGATCGCCCACTGCCCAAGCCTCGTTGAGGAAACTAGAAAAGGGAAGAATTGAGCCATAACATTTTCTCTTGAAGGAGGACTCACTGAAGCACGCACGCCACCTCCATTTCCCTCAAGCACTACAGCCAAGAAGAAGCGCATCCCACAGTGTGCATCCTAGAAGTCCTAAGGCAGGTGAAGGCTCACATACCCCTTTGGACATCATCAAACAAGTCCCGTCTATGCAAAGCTTTGAAAGATCTCTGTACAATCAAAAAGGGGTTGGGCATTGACAAAAAGGCATTCTTAATTGAACAAGTTAGCTCCATCATCCAATGCAAGACAATGGTGAAATACAAGGATCCAGGGACCCCAACTATCTCAGTTAACATTGGAGGAACCTGCATTGACAAAGCACTGTTAGACTTGGGTGCCAGTGTCAACCTACTGCCATACTCGTATAGCGCCTAGGTTTGGAGAGTCGAACCAACCAACATCACCCTATCTCAACCGATCGCTCAAAGGAAAATACCAAAAGGGATAGCGGAGGATGTGGGTTGGTAAAAGTAGATAAGTTCTACTATCCGGTGGGATTTCCGTGGTTCTCGCATACGTAACCGAGGCAAGTACCTAAATCGCGCCCATTATATTGGGAAGGGCCATTTCCGCCACATCAAATGCCATTATCAATTGTTTTAATGGGGTCATACTCACATTTGGCAACATGACACTGGAGCTCAACATTTTCCACTTGAGCACAAGCAAAACCACCGAGGATGAGGGGAGCAACTGATGAAGCTCGCTCGAGTGGTACACGTAGGAAGGCATGATATTAACAAACAAATGTGAAGAATTCATGGAGAACAATGAAGCAAGACGTATCCACCATTCTCCCGCAACAAGCCACCCCACCGCCACTGCAGACCGATTGCCAAAACAATGGAGCTAAGCATGAAGGCACTCGCAGCACACACCACGCATGCGCGAGGAGCTCTCCTCCCCGACCCTCCTTGAGATCCAATGGCTACACAACTTGGAGTGGTTCCTGCAGGAACCTGGAGACCACTCCAAATTTTTGTTGAATTTTTTACTTTATATTATTTTAAGTCTTAATTTGGGCTTTTAGTGGCGCCACTACTTTTACCTATTTTCTTTTCAAATATTTTCGTATTTACAAGCTTATCTTGTCACAATTTTTTGTTTGAAATACTGCGTGAGCGGCAGCCATAAGGGAAAATCTCATTTTCCTCCTACATTGCTAAGTGTGCCAGTGTGCACTGCTCAGCCATGCCATTCTCCCCGGTTCAAACCGTCGCTTCATCTTCTATTGAGGTACCACGCTTTCTCAAGTTCGATAATTTTGTGAAATATACTGACATAGAAATATACCATGCAGCTACATTTTTCTACACTTTTGCAAATCATTCTCGTACCTATATTTTAGTATTTCTACTCTTGCCTTTAGTTGAAAAATTGAAGCCCTGTATGTTACATTAATGATAGAACAATTCCATGCATGATTTAGTTTTTGGTCAATGGAAGTTCCAGCTTATTCAACCTTGAACATTCCCCCTTGAGCTAATTCACACACTGCACACCCTGTGATTGCACTAATAGTCGTGAAATTATGTACCTCCTTCACTTTGCAAAGCCGGCCTTAGGCTTGTCGACGACCCATAATAGGTTAGCATTACCTATGCATGAAGGCTAATGTAGTCTTCCAAAAGGAAAAGAAAAATCAAAAGAAAAAGAAAAGAAGAAAGAAAAATAAAGTCATGGACGTCATTTTGAAACCCTAACACGGTCCAGGCATACTACAAGTTCTTTAAGCCCGGTGCCCTAAACCTTCACTGGTTGGGAGTCACCGACTTAGTGTTCGTTACACTGTGGATAGGTAGAGTTTAGCGTGTTGTAGGTGCTTAATTCTCAAGCTATTCGAGTCCGGTGAAGCCTCAGAGAGCTCAGGGTCAAGGATCCTTTCGCTGATGCCCTAAACCTAATCGCTGGGAGTCATCGGTGGACCTCATACTCGACTTTGGTGAAGTCGAGTTTTTAGCATTGCACCCTACACGTAATCAAGGAAGAAATAAGAGCGTAGCTAGCCCTATTTAGGTCAGGTCACCGCTTTAAGGCCATGGCATTAGCTAGGTCAGTGGAGGAATAGTTTTGCAATTTTATCGGGCTCAATCTCGGTTACATTAGTGACGATCCACGTGGACACGTGTATTGACTACAAAGGTTCTGCTTTTAGATAATATCCGAAAGATGACTCTAGGAGAATTCAAATATGTAAAGATTAGCCAAACTATTGATTCAATTAGCATTGGTTTTGAAGCCTGTTATATCTCCCGTCACGCTCAATGGATTAATCTCTAAATATGTTATTATTCCAAGATATTTACAATATGTCAATGCAAGAGGATCTTTTCTACGAGGTATCCTCTCTCGAGGTATATCCGCCTATCTCGCGAATAGAATCGGGTATATCTCTATCCCGACTCAGTATTCCGAAATGCATTAATGTCCTAACCCTTAATTCACCTTCGTAGTCATGACGTCATCAATCACCTGAAATTCACAGTCTGAACACCCTCATCTCGAACTGGATCTCCGTACTTTATGCCAATGTTGGCCGTACATCAACATACGATTAAATCATAGGCATAGAATAGTTACAACATATCAGAATAATCGAATAATATAAAGTTTCAAACTTTAATCCATGAACATATGACAAGGTTCAATATAACCCTAGAAATAGATCTAGAACATCATGAATGAAAAGAAGAAAATGTTTAGTAGTAAAAACATCATTATCATTCTCCTATCCGAAAATATCCAAACAGGAAAATGGAAGACTGACGCGAGTATAATATGAGTGTTTTAGGCACTCATCACACCCCCAAACTTAGTTTCTTGCTTGTCCTCAAGCAAGAACTGACTCGAAACAGGACACACACACACAACCTAATGCAACTAACACTAAGACAAAGGTTGTGCCATGCTGAAAATGTGGATCAATTTGGATCCGACGGCCACTCCTCGACCGGTGTTGCTCGGGGTTCACAAAAATGCACAGATATTCGACTCCTGAAAATTCTGCTGAAATAGCAGAGAAAGGACTAGCATCAATTCCCATGATATTCAATAGCCTTCCCAAACCCCTATGTGCTTATAATGAATGACCTCCAAAGATATGCTTAGGTTCGACACCCCAAACTTGAGCTCAACTCACCTATTTGGAAGAAAACTAACTAGAAAAGGATAGAACGCCATTTTATTCATGACTCAATGCCTAGAAACTTCCTACGCACTAAAATAAATGGAAGAAAAACCTAGTGCCAAGAAGTTTTAGCCGAAAGTGTTCCTCAGAGCTGGATCCATCGTGACTCCCACCGCCTGGTTAAGGGCACTGTGCATTAAATTCCTTCAAACTTCACTCCTAACACTCAACCAAACTCGAGCCCTGTGTCGCGTGAATGATCCATCTTCCGGTCCCATGTAGCGGGCGTTGAAGTCACGACTCCAGCCACTGTCAGTGGCATTAGGCTTTGACAGCCCTTCAGACTGTGCCCGGGATTCCGATTGGATGATCTCTCTTATTCTTATGCAGATAGCTATTTTTGTCATTTGTCTTTCTTTCACTTTTTTTCTATTGTTTTGTATTTTCTTGTTCGGGGCTCGATGGCAACTCTCTTTATTAGGTGTCCCATCACTTAAATGGTTCGAAGTCTCCCAAGGTTAGTCTGGACTACAAAGTATGTCTCTACGTCTATGCATGCTCAAGGCCTTAGTGTGCAGTGTGATAGTGTTCGAGAACTCGGTGTTCGACTACTCAGATTGGTTCACTAACCCTTTCCATCTATTCAATCTAATTATTGAGCATCAAAACATTATGCATTTGAACATTCATGTTAATCGTGAATTCACCAAAAGTGATCCTCAATTTTTAACATGGCACACAAAACACGCAATTATTACATATAAGATCGAATTTAACACACACGCAAACGAACTACACATGACTCGGGAGAGCCGACTAAACATGAAACTAAATAGAAACACAAACTATGCCGAACAAAATAAAAGCACTATAAAAACACAAAAACAAAACATAACTAAACAAAATAGCACTCCATCACCACCCCCCAAATAAAATAGCTGTCCCCACCCGCAAGAAATAACAGTGGTAGTAAAGGGACTCCCGGTGATCAACGCGGTGGTGGTGGTGGAGGACGATGAAAAGCAAGGAGCCGGGCGACCGGGTCGCAAGGACTCCCCGCTGAAGAATGACAAATGACGCCAGACAAAGGCGCATATAAGCACCCGAGGGGCCCAAATCCTCGTGTGGAGACGAGGACGCGGTGCTCCCGGTCTCATCCTGCACGCGCCAAAGCCGAGTGAGGGAGAGCACCGGTCCTCAAAGTCCGGGGCGACCTATGAGCTCACGCCCCAGGCCGTGGCGCGGAGGTGGCCGACGAGGATCGCCACGTCTCCCGGGACGCCTGTGGATCCATAACGAGCCCGATACTCATAAAGCTCGGCCCTCGTCCGAGGCTCATGACCCGAATCGTAGGTCCTCAGTTATGGACACCGTGTGTCCCGCTGACGATATGGCTTGACAGGAAGCAAGTGTCGTTGTCGCCCAAGGGCACCCCGCTTGTTTGCACAAGCCAAAGATCGTGAAGGTGTCCCAGTTCATCTTGCATCCCGCTATGGAGGGATGGCATCCTCGATAACCTGCCCAACATCAAAGGGTATACCCTGTAAGATGGCATAGTCGAAAAGCCACTTCACACACGTCACGCCTAATGAGACGACGCGTGATGAAATGGTGCCGCATCTCGTGAATGAAGGCCAAATGCTTGGCCTTGAAATTGACCTCATGACCCGCACTATTCATTCTCCACCACCCCGACCATTGGTCACGCGCATAACTTCGTGGCAGTCATGCTCGCGAGCCGATCGTAACGACCGGCGACATGCTATGACCGTATTAACTATTGATCGACCAAGACCGCTTTCACCAATACGCCCCGCACCCCGACTCTCTTCAAAACACGGAGGCGAGATTGGCGAAGAACTGCGACCACACTCATCGCCGCCGGACGAGGTGGTCGCAGACAAGGCATCGCCATCCCTTAGCCGCTATAGTCTTGCTAAGAAATCACGGGGTGGTGAACCTCTTCTCCTTAATGAACGAAAGGACAGAATGGTGCCAAACCGATACTAAGACTCGTGATTTACAAATCGCGAGGCATCGAACAGCCTGGGTCCTCACCGGGTCCGACTACAAGTAATTTTCGCTTTTGCCAGAAGACGAGCGCAGGTGTAGAAAACTAACTAAAGATCACCATCGACCTAGACAAAAACACGAACACCTAATGTGCTTTACAAAAAATCGAACTAAATAACTACCTAATGACTAAAATCCTAATGGGACTCGTGAGATCCTAAGGTAAATCCTACCGACCCGAATCAGGCACTTACTACACTCTAGACCACTAGGGTGTAGAGTACACAAAGGGTCTACAGACTAAGCTAGAGTCGAGCAATGCTGGTGGAAATGCCACTATGACCCAAACCGACCAAGAGGGTGACTAAAAAGAGGTACACTAGTGGTCGGTGAGCGCAAGGGTCTCCGACCAGGCGAAAGGAGCTCGACAAGGTGTGGCACCTGATGGTGCGAGGTGCTAGGTTTCGTGAGAGGTGTGCAGGTGAAGGGGCCAAAATGAACAATTTTTGGCCTTAAACCAGGCTGCGACGCCGCTGATTGCGGCGGGTCACGCACGCGAGAGCCCTCACTGGGTTTACTCTGCCACACGTTGGAGGCAACGTCGCGACGTGACAGAGAGTGGATTTAATCCACGTCGCGACGTGAAATCTCTTCGCGACGTGACAGAGACATGTAAAAATGACGTCGCGACGTGAAATCCCACGTCGCGACGTGACAGAGAGCACAAAAAATGACGTCGCGACGTGACAGAGAGCACAGAAAATGACGTCGCGACGTGAAATCCCACGTCGCGACGTGACAGAGATAGGTAAATTTGACGTCGCGACGTGAGAAACCCACGTCGCGACGTGACAGAGGATCTATGAATCAGTGATAATTTTGGGCACATTGATGATCTCTTGATCAGGAACACCCTCTCCACTCGTACTTGTGACTTTATGGACTTGTACGCACCCTTGAACGACCTTCCACTAGTCGCATTCGCTGGTTCTCAAAATAAACAAACAAGTAGAAACACAGACATTTGAGAAAGCTAGAAACCACATTGCTGAAAATAAACAATAGAAATTGAACTAAGAAAAAGGAAAGTTTAAGAAACACTTGCTGCCTACCAAGAAGCGCCATGTTTACCGTCGTTAGCCTCGACGACCTCGAGTCGCAATGTGTGTGCTCGAACCCGAACCCTATGATCGCTACTTACATCTTCGCTCAAGGCCGCCAAAGAAATGATTTGCTTGTTTGTAGGAAACTCGCCTCCATAATACGGCTTCAATCGTTGGGTGGTGACTGTGAATGTGCCTTCTCGTAGATGTAACTTCGCCCCACGTGTGAAAATACCTTGCACTGTGGAAAGGTCCGACCATCGAGACTTCAATTTCCTAGAAAAAGCTTTAGGCGGAATTGAATAGAAGCAACTTGTCATCCTGGCTGTGAACTCCTTTCTCTGTGATGTGTTTGTCGCTGTGCTTTAGTCTTTTCCTTATAAATGAGGGCGTTTATAAGCTTGCTCGACCATCATCCGCTTGATCGGAGTTGAGCAATGCTTTCTCACCGTGCCTAATGTACTATCCATGTGACCGCCGAGTGGCCCCATCAGCCCCCATGCTCCAATTCACCGAAGACACACGCTTACCGCTAAACCATTCAACGGTGACATACCCAAAGGAGTTTTAAATAGTCGTAATTATGCCCGTAGTGCATCGTCCATCTTTTAGACCAAATCCTTCCGGAGCCATTAACTCGTCTTCTTGAGAATGTATTTGATTTCGATTTGATACTCGTCATCCGCTTGACCGCTGGTGGTATGTGCGATGTACGATGATCGCACCCATACTTTGCAAACCTATCACTACCTTATTGCGTAAATGGGTACCATTATCCGTGATCAAGGCTCGAGGAGTTCCAAAACGTGAGAACATATTGCCAGAATTCGAGCCACAACCTTGGCATCATCGGGTGCGTGTAGAATCGCTTCTACCCACTTCGAGACATGGTCTACATCGCCAACAAGATGTACAAGTTGCTGTATGATGCGTGAAATGGTCCCAGTGAAATCTATCCTCATAAATCAAACAATTCTACCTCCAAAATGGGGATGCATGGGTGGCTCGTTCTTCTAGAGATGTTCCCCATTCGTTGACATTTGTCAAGTGACAATGAATCACGAGCATCTTTAAAACAAGGAAGGCCAAGAAAACCATTGAAGCACCTTAGTCGCTGTTCTCCGTCACCAAAGTGTCCACCACGGTAGAGAGTGTGACAATGGGTTAAAATGTTTCGCATTTCATCTTCGGGCACACATCTCCTATGACCTGATCGCAAACCGTAAAGGAATTGGCTCCTCCCACAGGCAGTTGTTTAAGGTGTGCGAAACCTCTTTTTCTCACGATAGTTAAATCCGAGGACTACTAGCTACCAAATAATTCATATAATCCGCGAACCATGGAACTGCCCTCTTTTCCTCAATAGCTAGGAGTTTCTCGTCTGGAAATTCGTCATTCAATGGGACATCATCTCTGGCCCTTCCAAATGCGGAAAGATGGTCTCGCCACTAGGTTCGCAGTCTTTCTTGTCTTTAATTTCCACATCAAATTCCCGCAACAAGAGGACCCACCTAATTAATCGGGTTTTGCATCTTTCTTGGTCATCAAGCAATTTA
This sequence comes from Tetrastigma voinierianum, assembly GCA_016808115.1. Lineage (NCBI taxonomy): Eukaryota > Viridiplantae > Streptophyta > Magnoliopsida > Vitales > Vitaceae > Tetrastigma > Tetrastigma voinierianum. The sequence continues at coordinate 592,262 of JAEQBH010002191.1, forward strand.
ATGGCGCACGATCGTGCACCACGACTTTGTTGCCAATCAAATATGGCCTAACTTATCAAAAGCAAAACACAATGGCCAACAAAATTCTTTCTCCTGTAGTGGCATAATTCAAATTGAGCATCATTCAAGGTTCTACTTAGCATAATAGATTACCCGAAAGATTTTCTTCTCGTTTCGCCCCAGAATCGCCCCAATCGCGGCGTCACGGGCGTCACACATGAGTTCAAACTGAAAAAGACCAATCTAGTGCCACAAACAATAGGAGCCGAAACCAACTTGTCCTTCAACACCGAGAATGCATGCAAACATTTTGTAATCAAATTAAATGGGATCCTCGACTAGGTGCAGGTTAGGATACGCATGGTAATCTGTGAAAAACTCTTGATGAACCGCCTATAGAACCCAACAAATATCTAGAAACTTCTTTAATCCCTTTTTACCGACGAGGGTGGAGGTAACTTCTCGATCGCTTCAATCTTCGCCCCTATCTACCTCTATCCCTCTTGGCCGATCCATGTCCAAGGACACCCTCTGTACCATGAAATGGCACTTTTCCCAGCTTGAGTACTAAGTTGGTCTCTTCACATCTTGCCGCACAAATCTCAAGTTTTCTAAAACACCATTGTCAAAATTAATTTCCCACACGAAATCGCCCATGAAGATTTCAATTGTCTTTTCCACCATGTCGAATATGGCCATCATATACGAAAAGTACCCGTGCATTGCACAAATTCAAAGGGCATCCACCTAATGCTTAATGTACCATAAGGACAAGTGAATGTTGTCTTCTCCTCGATCTTCGTGAGCTATGGCAATTTGGTTGTAACCTAATATCCATCTAAAAGCAATAATATTCATAACCCTAGTCGATCGAAAGATCCGATCTAAAACGCAAGCAAGGATCTTTTTCTAGTGGCCTTGTTCAACTTCCGATAATCACAAATCCTCCACCCAGAATCGGTTTCGATGGCGTGAAGATGTTGTTTTCTACCTGATGACGCTTGTTCCTCCCTTCTTCTAAGACTACCCGAATTGGGCTTACCCATGCAGCATGCGAAATGGGATAAATCACCCGGTGTCTAGCCATTTTAGCACTTCTTTACGAGACTGACCTCATCATTGTAGTTTAGCCTTCTACGTGCTTCCCACTTTAAAGGTCTATGTCCCTCTTCCTAGTAAAATACGATGCATGCACATAGAAGGACGAATCCCTCTGAGATCAGCTAGAGACCATCCGAGTGCATGTTTGTGATCTCGGAGGACCCTCAATAACTTCTCTTCCTCTAGTACAGTCAAAGATGCTGAAATGATCACGGGTAGTGTAGATTCTACCCCAAGGTATGCATACTTCAAATGGCTAGTTAGAGGTTTTTGTTCCATTTTGGGTGGTTGCTCATTCGATGGAATGGCGTTTTAACTCCTTCACCCAGGAGATTGATATTCCGTCTATTGTCAAGAAAGAGTCCATCCATTTGACATATTCTTACGCCTCTTAAGCTCAGGTTCTCGGACTCATTCTCCGCTAGGCTAGTCTCGAAGGTCGGTGAGACCACTTTGGCTGAACCTTATAGCCCTCCCGACCATTTCGGCCGCCCAGAAAGCGAAGTATCACTTTTCTGGCTGGGTGTCTCCTTTGCCTGAAGACATTGAATTTGCTTCACTCTTCTTGTACTCAGTTTCGAGTTCGCCCCTCGCCTCGATCTTGCCTGAGTTGCTAGAAAAGGTCTTCCCAGATTATGGTATTTCTTTATCTTCCTCCATGTCTAAAACAATGAAATCTCTTTGGAAAGATAAACTTGTCGACCTTCTTAAGACATCTTCTATTATCCTCTCGGATGCTTCAAGATGCATGCACCAGGTTGAAGTGAGCGTAGTCGAGTGGAGCCTCTGTCGGCTTGTGAAAATGGATAAGGGCATAAGATTAATCTTTGTACCAAGATCACGTAGTGCTCTTTCGAAAATAGCATTTCCAATTTAATACTTGAGGGATAGTGGCGCACGGGTCCTTAAGCCTACGTGGCGGCTTCCTGCGAAGGATGGAGCGCATTCCTCGATTAAGTTCAACAATTTGAAATCAATTGTCGTCTCTTATGGGATAAGATGTCTTTCAATTTTACATAATGGGCATCACGCTGCAGGGCATCAAAGCAAATGGGATATTGATATGCGGCTTTTGAACACATCCGTGAATTTACCGTGAATTGCTTATCGGTTTATGCTTCTTGAGAGACGGCGCTGGGTAAGAGGCAGGTATCGCGGCCTTTTTGCCCCGATGGGGATTCTCGATGGCTGTTTCTCTGAGTTGTTCAACTATGCGCATCGTCTTTTGTCGGTGATTGACCTTCTCGGTCTCTAAGCGTTCTCATTTGGGGTTGTAATGGTGTTTCGATTCTTTCCCACTTCTCGGCATGAGGCCTTTAACATGCTCATTCCATCTCTTCTTGGGTTTACCTCGAATTACTTGGTAAAAGAACCGGTTGTCTTTCTGCTCCCGATAAATTGCCATTTAGCTGCATTTGTGCCTCGAACTTCCGGGTTGTGCTACTTGATTGTTATTTGGGTTGCCTATTTCTAGCTGCGTGTTGGCATTAAGTTTCATTCATAAAGCGAGTGGGAAGTTAACATACGTGCGAGCTTGTTCTAAATCGGCTTTCTCGGAGGTTGGTTCACTATTTGATTAAGTGGCATATTGTTACGATTATTCCGCCACCCGTATCCTTGATTGTTCGACTATTGCAGTTCGATTGTTCGCCACCGCCAGCTAATTAGATTAAATAAACTGTTTCCCCATCGGTCTTCTTTGTTGTGATTGATTCGATTAAACACGGACACGTCTTGGGCTTGCTGCCCATGGGTTTCACAGTGACATTCCGTCTTGTGCGATCCACCCACACGGGGAAATTCACATAACTCCATGGGTTAGTTTGGATTGATTTGCGGTTCCTTCTTGTCCTATTCTTGACTGGTCGTATGCCACATGATTCATGAGATTGTTGAGGACCTGTTACTCATGTGCCTGCAGTGCTTCTTTGGTGTAGCCCTTCTCTCTAGGCCAGCGATTAGTGTTGATCGGCATCTTACAAGATTTCATAAGCGGTCTTGTGGTTTTCTTCATCGGTGCTCCTCCGGTGAAGCATCGATCATTGTTCGGGTTGCGTTTCTCGGACCATTATAGAAGGTGTGGACTTGCATCCATGCGGTCGACCCGGTGGTGTGGGCCGCCATGATAATTCATTGAAATGCGTCGCTGCCTCGCGGGGTTCTCTCCCCCTTGAGTTGTCTGGCTTGTCTTGGATTTGCACCGGTTATTACAATTTTCGGCGATGGGAAGAACTTGGTGAAATTTTGCACGAATCATTCCATGTAATGTGGAATGCGGTGGTTATTTAGTTGCTTGATGTTTGGCTATCCCAGTGAAGTGGGAACAACGTAACTTTGAGAGCTTCTTATTAACTTCCGTTGTATTTGATAGTATCACAAACTTCCGAGGAAGTTAGTCAAATGCATTCGGGTTCTCATGGGGTGAATCCGTGGAATAAGATATTCACGGAAGCATATCTTGTAGTGACTTCAATTCGAAATTGTTTGGCGAATAAATTGGCGCATTCGATGTTTATGCGAAGACAATAGTGGTGTAATAGACTCATGACAGCATGAAAGGATCATGCGGGTGTATAAGCGGTCACGGGTGCTTGATTCCTTAGTGATTCCCATTTCGGCCTCTACGTAGTTCGATCACTGTTCATTTTGCGAGATTTTGTTCTTGATGTTTCCATGATTGTTGGATTTCTAATCTGTTTCGTTCTCTGTTCTCGGCGCAGTCTGTGCAGAAGTCTTTCTGGCTCAGGATCAAACAGGTGTTGGTTAGTTTGATCTCGATGTCGCATGTACTTACGAATCTATCTTCTTGATAACACACGAGCAAACAAAACCAAATTACCGGCCTTGTAAAAATAAACAAAAAGTAAAGAAAATTTCGAGTAATATCTATTTTTCTTAATTCTCTATATCGATTCAATCACATCCTGGCCCGGCCAGCCAAGCAGCCAGTGGAAAAGCGCGGTGTATAAAATATACGCTGTATCGCATGAGTGCACAGCGTCGCCCCGTGTGTTGCTGTTAATTGCGATATCGTCCGCGAGGGCGGTGTATTGACTACAAGGTTACGCTTTTAGATAATATCGAAAGATGACTCACAGGAAAATTCAAATATGTAAAGATTACCTAAACTATTGATTCAATTAAAGTATTGGTTTTGAAGCCTAGGGTTATATCTCCCACTATCACGTTCAATGGATTAATCTTCTAAATATGTTATTATTCAGTATATTTACAATATGTCAATGGCGAGGTGATCTTTCTACGAGGTAATCACCTACTCAGGTATATCGCCTATCTACGCCCGAATAGAATCGGGTATATCTCTATCAGACTCGATGAAATGCATTAATGTCCTATACGATTGCCACTTCCCGGGTTCGAATATCTCTATTTCTGCAGATATTTGATCACACTCTACGAGATCCTGAATACCCTCATCTCTCGAATCTCGGATCTCCCGTGTAATTATGCCAATGTTGGCCAGACATCAACTTATACGATTAAATCATAGGCATAGAATAGTTACAGCTTATATTGAAATATTTGAATAATATAAAGTTTCAAACTTTAATCCATGAGCATATGAGTTCGATATAACCTGAAATAAGGTCTAAAACATCATGAATGAAAAGAAGAAAAATGTTTAGTAGTAAAAACATCATTATCATTCTCCTTTCCGAAAATATCAAACGATGAAGAAGATTAAAATCGGACACTTCACCGAGTGTGTCACTACGCTCACGGAATTAGTGCCTTTCTTCAAATGCAGCTTCACGATCTCCCCAGCACTACGAATCATTCGTACTTTAAATGATAGGGTCACGGATCTCGGTGACGTCGCGGCGTGCGGCGTGAAGGCGCGTCCGCGGCGTTGGGGACTCAGCGGCGTGAGTTTATCGCGACATGGCAGGTGCCCATTACGCCTTGTTCCCATTTGTACTCCAAATGCACTTCCGATCTCTGCTCTTTTCGCCCCAATGCTCCTGCATTCACAACAGACATCAAATCAGTATTCTAGTCACAAAAAACTATAAAATTACTCTAAAATAAACAGGAAAATGGAAGACTGACGCGAGTATAATATGAGTGTTTTAGGCACTCATCAATTAGGAACAATTAGATTTTGGTGGAAATTCAGGTTGATTTCCTTGGATCCGATATTGTCCTTAAACCTGTTCTTACGTGGTTTTTGTTCTCTCATGTCGGTTTTCTAACAGGGTGTAAATTGTTCATTTTAAAGGTAATGACTATCTGTACATACACTTTTTGTAGTATCACGGCATGCATCCCATTATTGTTTTAGCATTGCTAAGGGACTAGCAACGTGTCGATTGGGGGGTGTGATTAGTGCCCAAAATGTGCTATTTTGATCCCTATTCAAGATAGGTTTTGAGTGCTTTTTGCGCACTAATCATATCAATTAAGCCAATTGATGTGTGCAGGTCCGCTGGTTCTAAACTACGAGTTTGTTTTGGGTAATTTCACAGGATTTTTGCGTGCCTCGGCCCGATTAGTTCGATTTTGATGTGAGAATATGTCTTGAATGCGAGGATTCACGGTGTTTTCAGCCAATGTGAAGTGGATGTAGAAGAGAAGAAGGATGCGATGAGCGGAAGCGAGGCGGGAGGCGATCCCGGGATTTTCGCTAGCGAAATTCTCATTTATTTGGGATTGCGAAAATTTCGCAATCATATGAAAATTTTGCAATCCTAAGCGAAATTGAGAAATTTGCTATTAATAAATTCTTGTGCCTAGCGAAATTCGATTCGCTATCTCCACACAAATTTAGCTAAATTTCAGAAATTTGCTTCATTAAGCGAGAATTCACTTTGTTGACTGTGAGAATTTCTCAATTTAGCTATCTCTGTCAGAATTTAAGCTAGGCTAGCGAAATTTCGTAGATAGCGAAATTTCGCTATGCTAACGATTCCTGCGTAGCGAGTGCTTTGCCTTGTGATTTTGGTATTAACTGATCTGACGACCCAGTTTTATGTATTACCATTTTTGGCCCTTATGTAAGCCAATATTTTGAGCAATTTTGTATTTTCACACTTTGGGTTGTACTATATAAACCCCCTTGAGCTTGTAACCCTAAGCAACTTTTGTTTTATAAGTTTTCCAGACTTTCATTTAGGTCTCAATTTTGCTCTCTCTTCCTCTCTCTTCTTTCTCCAGTTTTCTGGCTTCCAAACACACCTTGAGGATGACATTTCGAGGAATGTTTAGCTAAGCCCCACCATGAAGAGGGAGGGTCAGTGGAGGTTTGGAGGTAGTTTTCATGCCCTCTCATTTTATCACCTTGCATTTTTATGAGCATTTAAGCTCCCTTTCATCTCACTCTGGGTTAAAGAGCCTCACAGATCCGGCCTAGCCTTGATGTATTTGGCAAGCTTTGTGGTTACGGTGATTACTTAAATCTTAGATCCTTTGTCATCCCACTTAGTTGTCTCTTATTAGTTGCAGTAGGTTGCCTCTTTGAGGCCATATATACACTGTAAGGGACTTGAATGCTTACTGAATGCCATATCTCTTGAGGGAGTAATCTAGGGTTTAGGTTTTAGTGCCAAATCAAGGTCCGGTTTGGGAGCGACTATGAGAAGAGAGAGAGAGAGAGGAAGTCATTATATGAGGCTCTGGCAGGGGCATGAGATACACCTTAAAAATCCAATCCAGGTGACCCCGAGACTTCAGGTCTTCTTTTTCTAAATTTTTCCTTTAATTTATATCGACACAACCATCGACCCTTTGTTTTTGAACAAACCCAAAATCGAAATACCATTTCAACTCAGTTCACTTCTCATTTCACGAAGAAAACCCATCACATGTTCGGCCTGAACCCATTTATGCTGCGGTAAGCAGCTCTGGCGGTAGGAGAAACATAGAATATAAATTTGTTGATTCGCGTCATACTATTGTGGCACGAATCATCCCTCCAGCCTAACTTCACTTGATGTTGTGAAATGCAACAAACTCACATCCCACATGGAGTTCTGTCTGCAAGAACTACCCTCTCTTACCTCTCTCGTCATCTCAGATATTCCAAATCTCAGGTCTTTGGACGATTTTAAGCTTCCACTGCTCGCTCTCTTCAAAAATTAGATATTCGTAACTGCCCCAACCTCCAATCTTTGACAGTAGAGCGGTTACCAACCTCCTTTTCTTTCTAAAAGTAGAACGCATTGCTGGAAGATCAGTTGCAAGTTTTGGACCGGGAGGTCATTACTCATTATAGCTCATTCCACACATTGTCATGGACGACCAGGTTTGTAATGAAGATGGCATTACACCAATTTATAGTCAGAATTTTATTTGTCTTGTCTCAGGAAAAAAACTAACATTCTTAAATACCAATTTTATTTTGATCCATGATAGCAGGAAAAATATGCTTTAAAATTTGTAATTCTTATAACAATTCCTTGCTTTTCTTTCAGGTTATCTGGAATGATTCACTCTTCCTCTGATCAACATGCCTTCATCAGGAATCTTTTAAGACTCCCTTGCTTAATTAGTGCCTTGTCCAATGCTTCAGATTTCATTGAGAGTGAATTGTTGCTTAAAATCCCCAGCAGCTCTGCAGGTCTGGTTTTGTAAATTGGTTTTCTTGTATAATTTTATAGACCTTGAATTTTTTTTTTCAT